>CM031626.1:39126424-39132141 GCA_018398815.1 Conus ventricosus | reverse complement strand
GCCTGCGCCTTATCCACTAGGTTATGGGGCCCCTACAGGTTGCATTTGGAGCACTTATCAGATTGGAATGCATGGGTAGTTCACAAAGTACGGCATCCCTTTGGATGTGTCGTATACGAAAAATTCGTGAGGGAAACAGATTGAGGCAAGAAGGGAGGGGCGTAGAAATGGGTGAAGTGTAGGAGAGGCTGGGGCATTGGTTCAGCATGGGAAAAACGAAACAAACCCAAGCTGAATTTTATTGTATTGTCTTTTAAGTGGTGAGAGAGCTAGAGAGGGGTGGCCAGAAAATCATTGTACAGATATACCGAGCGAAGCGGGTACACCGGCTAGTATATATATAAATGGCAAATTCTGTGTGTGTGTGTCTGTGTGTGTCTGTGTGTGTCTGTGTGTGTCTGTGTGTGTCTGTGGTGTGTGTGTGGGTGTGTGTGTGTGTGGGGTTGGGGTGTGTGTGTTTGTGTGTGTGTGTGTGTCTCTGTGTGTTTGTGTGTGTGTCTGGTGTGTGTGTGTGTGTCTGTGTGTGTGTGTGTGTGTCTGGTGTGGTGTGTGTTTTGTCTGTGTGTGTGTGTGTGTGTGTCTGTCTGTGTGGGTGTGTGTGTGTCTGTCTGTGTGTGTGTGTGTCTGTCTGTGTGTGTGTCTATCTGTGTGTCTGTCTGTCTGTGTGTCTGTCTGTCTGTGTGTCTGTCTGTCTGTGTGTCTGTGTGTTCTGTGTGTGTCTGTGTGTGTCTGTGTGTGTCTGTGTGTTTCTGGTGTGTCTGTGTGTGTCTGTGTTGTCTGTGGTGTGTGTGTGTGTGTGTCTGTGTGTTTGGGGTGTCTTTTGTTTTGTGTGTGTGTTCTGTGTGTGTGGTGTGTGTGTGTCTGTGTGTGGTGTGTCTGTGTGTGTGTGTGTGTGTCTGTGTGTGTGTGTGTGTCTGTGTGTGTGTGTGTCTGTCTGTGTGTGTGTGTGTCTGTCGTGTGTGTGTGTGTCTGTCTGTCTGTGTGTCTGTCTGTCTGTGTGTCTGTCTGTCTGTGTGTCTGTCTGTCTGTGTGTCGGGTCTGTCTGTGTGTCTGTGTGTCTGTCTGTCTGTGTGTCTGTCTGTCTGTGTGTCTGTCTGTCTGTGTGTCTGTGTCTGTGTCTGTGTCGTGTTGGTCTGTGTGTCTGTGTGTCTGTCTGTGTCTGGTGTGTGTCTGTGTGATGTCTGTGTGTGTGTGTCTGTGTGTGTGTGTCTGTGTGTGTGTGTCTTGGGGTGTGTCTGTTTTGTGTGTGTCTGTGTGTTGTGTGTCTGTGTGTGTGTGTCTGGTGTGTGTGTTCTGTGTGTGTGTGTCTGTGTGTCTGTGTGGTGTGTTGTGTTGTGTGTGTGTGTGTGTGTGTGTGTGTGTGTGTGTGTGTGTGTGTGTGTGTGTGTGTGTGTGTGTGTGTGTGTGTGTGTGTGTGTGTGTGTGTGTGTGTGTGTGTGTGTGTGTGTGTGTTGTGTGTGTGTGTGTGTGTGTGTGTGTGTGTGTGTGTGTGTGTGTGGTGTGTGTGTGTGTGTGTGTGTGTGTGTGGGTGTTGTGTGTGTGTGTGTGGTGTGTGTGTGTTTGTGTGTGTGTGTGTGTGTGTGTGTGTGTGTGTGTTTTGTGTGTGGGGTGTGTGTGTGTGTGTGTGTGTGTGTGTGTGTGTGGGTGTGTGTGTGTGTGTGTGTGTGGTGTGGGTGTGTGTGTGTGTGTGGTGTGTGTGTGTGTGTGGGTGTGTGTGTGTGTGTGTGTGTGTGTGTGTGTTGTGTGTGTGTGGTGTGTGTGTGTGTGTGTGTGTGTGTGTGTGTGTGTGTGTGTGTGTGTGGGTGTGTGTGTGTGTGTGTGTGTGTGTGTGTGTTGTGGTGTGTGTGTGTGTGTGTGTGTGTGTGTGTGGGTGTGTGTGTGTGTGTGTGTGTGTGTGTGTGTGTGTGTGTGTGCTGTGTGTGTGTGTGTGGAGTGTGTCGTGTGTGTGTGTGTGTGTACTGTGTGTTGTGTGTGTGTGTGTGTGTGTGTGTGTGTGTGTGTGTGTGTGTGGTGTGTGTGTGTGTGTGTGTGTGTGGTGTGTAGTGTGTGTGTGTGTGTGTGTGGTGTGTGTGGTGGGGTTTGCTTATAGATTCAATAACGGTTCAACCGATTGTATTGAAATTTGGCAGGTACGTCTGTTGTGACCAGGGTTGGTTTTGGGGCTAATTCCTTTAAAAAATAAAAACCGTACAAAAACAGTTAAACAAACAGTTATAACGGTTTCTAAGACATCTTAGAGGGGTGGCCAGAATACCGAGCGAAAGCCGGGTACACCGGCTAGTATATATATATATATAGATATTTATATATATATATATAATATATATATCATATATTATATAATTATATATATAATATAGAGATATATATTATATATATATAATATATATTTATATATATATCTTATATATATATATATTATATATATTTATATATACCTATATATATTTATATATATTACAGTGAATCTTACAAAAAAAAGGGAATTCATAAAATCGCTAAAGTTTCAGTAATTATGGAAAATTTACTGTTTTCACTCGGGGTTTTTGTCTATTCACTAAATTTTTAAGGGTTTTAAAATTTTAATGTTTTTTGGATGCCAGTTCTCGCAATTTTACTGTAAAAGTGTTCGGGTAATTTACAAAGTTAAGATGTATTAAGGTAATTTACCAAAGTTCAGAAAATTACATTGTACATACGAATACCGTCATCACTAAACCAATCATAACAGATTACAACCAATACTCAGCGATTAGTTTATCTTCTCTATTCTAGTCCTCACAGTTCGTCCTGCCCCACGTTGGTGGTTGCTTGTTCTTTTTGTTGTTGTTACCTTCTGTGCGGGTTGTTCTGTTGTACTCTTATGATAGTCAAGATCGGAGTATCTATATCTGTTGGCCCAGTATCCCTCAACTCTGTTGAGTATCCGCCTAGCCTAGTTTCTCGCTGTTGTCGTTTCCTTCGGCCCGCTATATTCTGATGTAGTATCCATTGGCGTTGTATATTTTGTTTGTTGTTGTTGTCGTTGATCTTCTTGTTGTTGTATCTGTAGTTCTCCGCATAGTTTACTCATTTCTGGTAAGAACAAAATCTATGGGGGGACACGATTCACTAACTAAACCATTTACATCAAACGCAGTATATTCACAACTACAAGTTATTGATTTACCTATCTTTTACTAAAATATATCAAAGCTTTAAAATCAGCAACGATGCTGTCGCCCGATAAAGATCGTCCGTACTGCTGGTGATCGTATGATGTCGTACACCATAGTATGCAACGGTACATGGACGCTGACGTTTTATGTTTTGCTCCGGCCTAGATGATAAAAAGAGGGGGGACACAACAGAAAAAATAATATTTTTTTACGCTCCCCACACACACAATTACAGACATGTCACGTAGTGCATAGGAAAACCGGGAACGTCACAATAAAGGTTTATAAATCATGAACATTTGTAACTGCAAGTGCAACCGATCTCACTGTCAACAGATAGAAGTTCTCACACTATTTATTTAATTTTTGGGAGGGGGGAAAAGATTCTCCCCCTACCCCCTTCAGTACGTGTGTATGAACACCGTGTGTTTCGTGAATTACTTGGCTGGGGACTGGCGAAAGAAAGAAAAACCAGGAGGCAAAAGAACCATCAGAAGGGGCAAAAGAGTTAGACAAATGACAAGATAAAGGGCAGCTGAGTGTGGGAGTTTGGAGTACAAAGAGAACTTCGTTGGTTCGGTAGGTGTTGTAACTTCTTCTTTGGGTGTTGAGGTTAGAACGTAGTAGACTTGGTCTTTGCTCTATCAGCCTTCAAACTTGGGTTGTTGCGGTTAAACCGTTAGTAGACTTGGGCTTTGCTATATCTGCCTTCAAAAAGCTTGTATTGGAAAAGCTGGCATTGATCGTACTCCGAAACAGTTAATCGTTCAGTTGGTAATCCTGGTCTTTGGCATGATAGGTATAGTCCAGTCCCTGTACGTGACACTCGAATGTCACTCGGTATGGATCGCTGATTCGGAGTAGGTTTGTCGAGCGGAATCATTAGATTAATGTTTCTGACAAATCTTTCACTGTCCTATCTTTCGCTGGTCCTTCTTGTGGTTCTGGACAGTCATAGGGACTTTCCTGGGCGTGTTTCAGGTGGCTAATATTCAGCCCTGGATTTCCATAGTGCATATGGACAGGTTAATTTGGCAGTGACCTACATCCGACAATTCAATTTACCCGCTGGGTCTCCATCTGCATTTTGTGGTAAAACTCGCAGTCGTGTTTCTTCGATCAACAATGGTAACCTTCTTTAGTAGTCGGTAGGTCGACAGTGGGTAGACTGACAGATGTTCATAGGGTCGACGGTGGTAGCTACTTTGGCAGCGGTAGAGGTACGCCGGCGGTAACTCTTTGGTAGTGGTTGGGTTCGACGGTGGTAGCTTCGTTGGCAGCGATGGATCGACGCGTGGTAGCTCTTTGGCAGCGGATAGGTGTCCGCGGCGGTGACTCTTGGCGTGGTTGGGTCGACGTTGAGTAGCTAAAAGTTTTGCAATTTCTGTAAGTTAACCGCCACTGTCGTAGTGAAAGAAAAAAATAACTGAATCATACTGCCAAAAACTTTATGGATTGAGAGAACTTCCATTCGTCTTGAAAACACTCTCCGTTTGTCAAGTTAACACCACTATTTCGAAGCAGTTAACGGGGGGGGGGGGGGGGGGGGGGGGGGGGGGAGAGAGAGAGGAAGGGACGGCGGGAATAATAGAGAGGAAAGAGTTATTGTAAAGTGGAAATACAATCCGGGAGGAGAAAGTCCTTCTTTGTCCTTCTCTTCCCCCGCCAACATTGATATGTTCTCCCACCTCACTTACTTTTGTCCATGTTCCTATTTTTCTTTGTCAGAGCGGCTCTGGAATCTGTTTTTCCTGTATCCGGCTGTGTCTTCGCTTGAGTTTGTTTTCGTTTATGTGGACGTGGGTTCTTCCGGATTTAGCTGAAACCTCCCAGAAATCAAGATTAATATCGTCATCGTTAGTCGGGTGGGGCGGTTGATGATTTTTTGTCATTCGGTGTAGTTTTTGGAACATCGGTGTTTTTACGCTTAGTTGCCTTTCATGATTTTTTATACTTCTGGATAAGGCACTCGCTTACAGAAAGCTTTTTATTAACTTACAAGGGGGGACAGGGGTGGGAGGGGGAAGGAATTAAATCCAGAATAGCGAGAGGTAGGGGGAAAATGCTATAATTTCGGTCGTGTAAATGTTAGCAACATTTCTTGTTGTGCGACAAGGGGAGTAGTTAATCATGCCAGGTACCCCCCCACCGTCCCCAGTACGGGAACTTGGATTCATTACCCCCACCGTCGCCCAGTACGGGAACTTGGACACCTTCACCCACCGTCGTCCAGTACGTGAACAGGGAGGCCGCCCCCCCTCCGACAGACCGAGCACGCGACTGACGACGATGATAGCGACTCGGAAGAAGTATCTCAGCGTACCGCTATGGCCATCCACCATTTGTGGACAATATTGACCATCCGACGGATTAGACAGCGAGGCTGTTATTAACAGGATGAGGCGATGTGTCGAGGATGAATCTTTGGTGTTGTCCCCTCTGTTTAACCAGTGTGCAGAACCAGCATGTGCAACATATGTTGTAACGTCTATGACGATGGTGCCCATTCCCATGGCCGTGGAACTCTTGCCAAGCACGCTTATGTTGTTTCCAGTTGTT
>CM031626.1:39116424-39121424 GCA_018398815.1 Conus ventricosus | reverse complement strand
GGAATAAAACAATTCCGTAATTTTCTGCAATATGACTCGGAGTCCGAGTCTGATACGTGCCTAAAAATGGCATGGGGAAAATGAGTCACCACCTTAACAATGCGTATATTGTACTTGGATTGAGTGTCGCTGAGTGCACGCACGCGCGCGGACACATATAGACGGGCCAGCTGCTGCACGATAAGCGAGACTGGGGCTGGCGTCAGTGGGGCAGTCGGATGTATTTTGGGAGTGTGCGATGTGTTGTGAGAGTACGGGATGCGTGCTATGTAAGTACTATATATAATGTGTGCGTGCAGTGCGTGCGTGGTGTGGTGTGTGTGTGTGTGTGTGTGTGTGTGTGTGTGTGTGTGTGTGTGTGTTGTGTGTGTGTGTGTGATGTGTGTGTGTGTGTGTGGTTGTTGTTGTTGTGAGAGAGAGGAGAGGAGAGAGGAGAGGAGAGGGAGGAGAGAGAGAAGAGAGAGAGAGGAGAGAGGAGAGATGAGAGAGAGAGAGAGAGAGAGAGAAGAGACGAGCAGCACGCACGCACGCACGCAGACGCACGCACGACGACACGACGACACACACACACAACACACACAACACACACCACACACCACACACACACACACACACACGCAAACACACGAGGCGAGTTGTCAATTCTCTTCATTTTATATAAAACATGTTTGTTCAGGGAACAATTGCAATAATACACATCTGTACATGTCTCTCTCTCTCCCACGCCCTCTCTCTCCATACACACACACACCCCCACACACACACACACACACACACCCCACACACACACAACACCCCCACACACACACACACACAAAACAAAACAACACACACCCCACACAAAACACAACACACACACACACGAGGCGAGTTGTCAATAGGCGAGTGTCAATTTGTCTATTTTATATAAAACTGTTTGTTCATGAACAATATATATTAAACATTTTTACATGTCTCTTTCTCGCTCTCTCTCTCCTCGTTTCTCTCTCTCTCTCTCTCTCTCTCCACACACAACACACACACACACACACATACACACACACACACGAGCGCGTGCGTACACGAGGCAAGTTGTCAATTCTCTTCATTTTATATACATGTTTGTTCATGAACAATACACTATTACACATCTGTACATGTCTCTTCTCTCCACACACACCACAACACACACCCCAACACACACACACACACACACACACACACACACACACCCACACACACACACACACACCACACCCCACACACACCACACAAAACACCACACACGCGCGCGCGCGCGCCGTGCGCGCGCAGGCGAGTTTTATATTGCACATCTGTACATGTACTTTATATTGCACATCTGTACATGTACGCAGACCTCTCTTTTCTCTTTCTTTCTACTCCTTGCTTATGCCCGGCCGACCGCAAAGGGCCACATCAGGGCGGTCACCACGTAAAATCATCCCTGAACAGGATCTTCATAGAACTCCGGGTAAAAGTTTGTGTCACACCCGTGCAAGTCCAACTCTAAAACATGTTCATCGTGAGTGGCGCATGAACAACCCGAGAAGCTTCTTTTTCTTTTAAAGGTAGGAATGGTCGGTGGCAGCGGTACGAACCCTTTTTCCCCTTTACGATCACAGCCATAGATGTGAGAGGAACTCCCTTTGTATTCTGGTGTTCCAACCTCCCGCCAGGGTCTTCAAATTGTTATTTTGGGTTCATTGAGCAATCTGTACTCATAGGCAATATAAACACTGTCATGGTAGCGGCAGGATTATCCCCAGAGCCAGAGCAGTAAATTTCTTTCTTTCTCTCTCTCGAAGAAAATTATAATTAGTATAGCATTTTCATCACAAAGCGGCAAAATAACATTGTACATGGTGGAACGCGCGAAACAGTTCCCCTCTTCTCTCTCTCTCTCTCTTTCTCTCTCTCTCCTCTCTCTCTCTCTCTCTTCCCCTTCTCTCTCTCTTCTCTCTCTTCTACACCACACAAAACACCTCCATACACACCACAAAACAACCACCAAACACATACACAACACACACCACACCACACACACACACACCAAACCCCCACACACACAACACACACAACCCCACACAAAACAACACACAACCCCCCACAACACACAACCCCACACACACACACTAATAAGCTCTTTTCACAACGGGGCAAAATTTCACTTTTTTCATGGGGGTAGCGCGCGGCAAAGACCTCTCTCTCTATTAAATATACAAAAATAGGGGACCGTTTTCACAAATGGGTCTTTAAATCGAGGCAGCGAAAAAAAGGTGGGGCCCCGGGAAAAGGTGTGATAGGTCGAATTTGTCAATTTTTACTTTTAATCAAAAATGGAATGTTTAATCTTTAAACTACACATACGTGTAATCGGCACTTTATAATTCAATCGGAAAATGTATTTAAAATGCGTTTTAAGCCGATGACCCATAGCGATGATCCTTGGTAAACGCTAAAAGCAGACATGATTTTGATCAACATTCGTGTAGAGCACCCTCGAAAGGGCCCAGCATGTTGTACATCGTTGGAAAGGTCATGAACTCTACTTTCTTTGTCACACATTCACTGCGTGAAAATCAGCCAATCCGAAACACTGTTTCGAAATCTTTGGCATAAACAAAAAGCGAAGTAGGTCGAGCCGATAGACCAATGAGGGATCGCGTTACGAACCTTTCATGGTAACCGCAGGGACATCGCGCTTTGGGGTTGGCTGACCGATTTTTGTTTACGCCTTTCACCGCGAACAGCATGGCTTCGAAAACCACGATTTGCAAAGAAAGACTGTCTTTTTTGCTCAGTGCTGGTCAGTCTTCAACTCTACCAGCAGTAGATCAAGATGAATTGGGCAAACTGGTGACCGAATATTTCGCTGCAAGTGATTATGAAGACGAAGACACGCTTGACAGTGACGATGACTGCGAAACTTCGCCCGGGCGATTCCGTGGAGCTTGACCCAACACAAGATGAAGTTGACAAACCCTCGTCCACGTACAAGAAGTAAGAGAAGGTGCAGCAGAGTGTAATATGGATGTCGACAACGGCGTGCCAGCTGTGCTACAAAAGAGCACAGACACGCTCATGTAAGGCGAATGGACATGGGTGTGTACAGATTAAATTTACTAAAATTTATTTTTCTAACACGGCTTGCTTTTTGTGTCAGAAAAAAGGCTATATAAAAACTTAGATAACAAGACAACTACAACATACTTTCACACCAAATTTTGTGTGCTATTGTGGCATGATGTGTTTTACCATGGTACAAAATTTGGTAAAGATTGGTGAAGTAGAAATTACCTGTTGCTAAGGTAAAACTTCACTGAAGTGGTGACAATTTTCAAACTTGATTTTCTCAAAATGGCCGTTTGCTATGTTACACACTTCAAACACCCATAACTTCCTTATTTTTGGGATAGAATGATAAATTTTTCATATGAAAAGAAAGGTAATAATCTGGACTTTTTGAAAATTACAATATCCTAAAATCTGTTAATTTCACCTTAAGACTCATTTTGTGAAAAGGGGGTCACATATATGATAATCATACACACGCGCACAGACACGTAGATCTCTCCCTCTCTCTCTCTCTCGCCTCAAAGCAATCGGGGGGGCGGCGCCAGCGCATGAATCTCTCCATTTCCCGCTCTCGGCGGTTAGCGCCTGAATCTCTCCATTTCCCGCTCTAAATAATAATTCACGGCCCTGGCGTATATGACCTCTCCTTGTAATGTAAGTGGTAAATCGTTACAAGGGAGCTGCCAGTTAGCAACAAGCACTTTAAAACATTCTTTTTCCCAAGCCCCCGAGCGGAGATGGCATAAATCCCCTCTCAAATAGGGCGACCTCAGTATACTCGAAGGTGTCTGCGTAGATTAAGCAGGTTGGACCATGCGGTTGTTCCAGGGGATACTCTTTTCTCAGCATCGTTTATCATAGGCTCAATCCGCAGGTATTCAAGATACCGTTTCCACAAAATGTGATCGGGGGCCCGCGTCAATTTCAGATTTATCCCACCCGTCAACCACGTCCGAATCTCTGGGAAATGGTCTCGAATATGGTGAGGGGGTGGGGGTTCCGGCCAAGGTTCTTCTGGAGGAGGAACCGAATCGGGATCACCCCAATCGAATCCCGGGTCAAAATCACCCCAATCGTCCCAGGAAATGGTTTCTGGGACATGACCCACAGTCGCCGGCTCTCGCTCTCTTTGTTTCGCGAGAAGAGAGAGAGAGAGAGAAAGACAGAGAGAGAGTGAAGACTGATAAACGGACAGATACACGGAACAAACAAATAAACAAGATAGACAAACAGACAGACAGCCAACCACACAATCATTTTTTGTTTTTTCCTCTTTTCTTTTCTCCTATAAACGTGTCAGTCTTCGGTCTCTGGCTTTCTTCACTGTTGATCCTCTGGACCACGTGATGCTGTTGTTGTCGAGCAGATTGTAACCTTGCATAAGCACCACACACACACACAGACACACATCTTCAACCACCCCACAAGCTCTCGCTCTCTCGCACCCCCCCCCCCCCCCTCGCTCCCTCTCTCTCTCTCGCATTCCTTCACATCACTAAGCATGAAAAATGGTTCAAATGATGAATCGACCGGGTATGTTTGCCCCCTAGATTTGACTCTAAGGGTCCAATTTTGTAATATTTTGTTAAAACATGGCTATCATCACTGGCAATCTTTTTTGCTTTCCTCTCCACTCGTCTGTCATACAATTTTTGCTTTCCCAAAATTTGCTTCCTTCCAACGACTTTGCTACACACTCACACATCATTCAATACTCGCTTGCTCTTCACACCCCAAACTTCCATACCAGCACATGAAAGAAGCAGTAAGTAATGACTCAACACGCCTGTAATTAAGTTTGTAAGATTACAGGTTTAACACCAATATTTCGTAGCTTTTGCAATTATCATCAACAATCATCCCAGATATTTATACTCGTTCACTCGTTCAACAGCTTCACCATTATTAATTACAAGGTCTGGCAC
>CM031626.1:39111424-39113924 GCA_018398815.1 Conus ventricosus | reverse complement strand
ATTCCAAAACTGAATATCACCCTATTTTTGATTTTCTTTTTATATGATTCATTGCGATTAGATATTGCTCTGGTATTAAGTGTAGCTGTTAAAGTGACATTGCTGCTCGTCATTTTTTTCCGGGGGGAGTTTTGGTAAATGAAGCTTTTCTCTAATGAAAGAGTGCATCTACAGACACAAGGAATGTCGATATTGTTGACTTTTTCAGATGCTTAATCACTTATTTTCTTACTAAATTAAGAACTTACTTTTTTTTACAAAGCCCATTGAGTAAACAGAGTTGATCAGAAAACTTCAAAATGTTCACCTTTCATTCCTTTCTCCTACAAAAAACCCCCCCCCCCCCCCCCCCCCCCCCCTCACCACTCACCTCCTCCATTTACTTTTAACATTCTAGTATGAAACCAAGGACAAAACTGACAAACTGGACAGGTCTGGAGTGATCTCAAATAGACTGTCGTGACTGTGAAGAAAAACTATGTCGGGGAAACTGAGAGAAACCTTCGAAAACGCTTGACAGAAACAAAAGGGAATCATCAACCAGTAGGCGCCCACCTACACGCCAGCAACATCAGTTTTGATTATGAAAACTCAGCGTTATCGACCGTGACAATAGATGGTTTCAGCGTGGGGTGAAGGAGGCCATACATATTGCCGCCAACAACCCCCCACTCAACCGGGGCCGGGGCAGACACACCTTGCCATCGGTGTACAACACCCTCATCGTTCAGTCCATGACCAGGGTTCGACCCGTGGTCGTGTGCACTGAACGCCAGTTCACCCTGTAGCCACACCACCGCTGAAGAAGACAGACGGAGGTCTGCGAAAGCTCCCAAATAAGTTTCTATTCCCAGCTGAGTGACCTGTGTTAATCCGGTAGTCGTTAGTATGAAACCTGTTATTTCATTTCAATGAAATGCAGTATGTGTGACAGTGTATCAAACAGAACCCCCTTCTTTCCTGCACGGGCGATCAGAAGTCATCCAGTGGGCAAAGGGACGTGCACTAGTAATCACAAAAGTATGAAGAAACAACACAGTGGACAACAGAATGGACCCATCCATCCACCCACCTGCTCCTGACAAAACGTCTGCCAACATAGGAAATCTGCAGCCCCTGTCTAAACCACAGGATATCAGCTTGATCACCCCTGGAGTTGATGGATATCCTGATCAACAGGGCTCAAGGGACGAAGGAATTCTCGTGGAAGACCAGGATTTGGCTGCCTTGATCAACTGAACTCAAAGGACAGACATGAGAAATCCCTTTTTCTGTTCAAAAGACTCAAAGGACAGACAGGGAGAAATCCTTGGGTTTTGTTCAAAAGACTCAAAGGACAGACAGGAGAAATTCTTGTTCTGTTCAAAAGACTCAAAGGACCAAAAAAAGAAATCCTTGTCCTTTTCAAAAGACTCAAAGGACAGACAGAAGAAATCCTTGTCCTTTTCAGTAGACTCAAAGGACAGACAAGAATCCCTTTTCCTATTCCATAAAGGACAGAGAGAAAACCTTGTGGAAAACCAGGATTCTGGCTGTCCTGTTCAACAGATTCAAAGGACACACGAAGAATCCTTGTCTGTTCAACAGATTCAAAGGACACACAGACGAAATCCTTGTGGAAAACCTGGATTATGACTATCCTGGGTTTAGACTCAAAGGTCAGACGAAGGGAAATCGTTGTGGAAATCTGGATTCTGAACCAAAACAAACACATCTGAGAATTCTTCGACCCAGACAGGTGATAGAGAAGTACCTTCAACATTGGGATCTTCCATCAAAAAGTTCAACTTTCAATAAAACCTTTGATCATGCTTGCCACAAAGGTTCGAGGTGAGTTGCGAGGCACTGTCACTGTAACAACACATCCATCCAACCCTTAACAGAAAATATCAATACAAGTGATGCTGATATTCATAATTAATACTTCCCACAGAACTGTGAGCTGGTTTAACGACAACACAATCAAGTTGAAAGGAAAATCTCACACAACACACACACACACACACACACCACACACACACACACACCCCACCACACACACCACACACACAACACACACAACCACACACACACACACACACACACACACACCCACACACACACACACACCACACACACCCCACCACACACACACACACACACCACACACACACACCACACACCCACACCCCACACACACACAACACCCACACACACACACCACACACACACACACACACACACACACACCACACACACCACACACACCACACACACACACACACACCACACACACACACCACACACACACACACCACACACACACAACACCCACACCACACCACACACACACACACACACACACACACAACACAACACCAAACACACACACTCACAACACACAAAACACACACACACACACACCACACACCACCCCCACACAAACCCCAAAACCCACACACACACAACACACACAAACCCCCAAAAACACACACACACAAAACCCCACACACCACACCCC
>CM031626.1:39094328-39110424 GCA_018398815.1 Conus ventricosus | reverse complement strand
GCCTCGCTGGTGCTGGCTTACATTTCCCTTCAGGGGTGGTGTGGCTACTGGGTGAACGGGCGTTCAGTGCACACGACCACGGTCGAACCCTGGTCATGTGACTGAACGATGAGGGTGTTGTACACCGATGGCAAGGTGTGTCTGCCCCGGTCCCGGTTGAGTGTGGGGTTGTTGGCGCAATATGTATGGCCTCCTTCACCCCACGCTGAAACCATCTATTGTCACGGTCGAGAACGCTGATGTTTTCATAATCGAAACTGATGTTGCTGGCGTGTAGGTGGGCGCCTACTGGTGATGATTCCCTTTTGTGTTCTGTCAAGCGTTTTCGAAGGTTTCTCTCAGTTTCCCCGACATAGTTTTCTTCACAGTCACGACAGTCTATTTGGTAGATCACTCCAGACTTGTCCAGTTTGTCAGTTCTGTCCTTGGTTTCATACTAGAATGTTTAAAAGTAAATGGAGGAGGTGAGTGGTGAGGGGGGGGGGGGTGTTTTGTAGGAGGAAAGGAATGAAAGGTGAACATTTGAAGTTTTCTGATCAACTCTGTTTACTCAATGGACTTTGTAAAAAAAAGTAAGTTCTTAATTTAGTAAGAGAAATAAGTGATTAAGCATCTGAAAAAGTCAACAATATCGACATTCCTTGTGTCTGTAGATGGCACTCTTTCATTAGAGAAAAGCTTCATTTACCAACGATCCCCCCCCCCCCCCCCCAAAAAAAAAAAAAAAAAAAAATGACTGAGCAGCAATGTCACTTCAACAGCTACACTTAATACCAGAGTAATATCTAATCTGCAATGAATCATATAAAACGAAAATCATAATAGGGTGATATTCAGTCTGGAATGAGTTACTTCAAAACCTGAAAGGTAAACTTAATTAAAACAGGTCTGCATATAGAAACAAAGTTAGAGCCAGTCCTTTGACAAGGTTTTGAAAGCTGAATTGAAACACCTGTCTGACAAGGTTTTGAAGCTGAACTGAAGCACCTGTCTGACAAGGTTTTGAAGCTGAACTGAAGCACCTGTCTGACAAGGTTTTGAAGCTGAATTGAGCACCTGTCTGACAAGGTTTTGAAGCTGAACTGAAGCACCTGTCTGACAAGGTTTTGAAGCTGAATTGAAGCACCTGTCTGACAAGGTTTTGAAGCTGAATTGAAGCACCTGTCTGACAAGGTTTTGAAGCTGAACTGAAGCACCTGTCTGACAAGGTTTTGAAGCTGAATTGAAGCACCTGTCTGTAGTTGTGCTGGCACGTTCATCCCCAAGTGCACGGATTGCACAGACAGCCTCCCCCACGTCTTCCAAGCAAGAGAGTTGGACCATTAATGCTGCTGCTGTAGATGGGGTGGTGCAGCATACTGGATCTGGTTTTGACGTTGTGATCGCACAGTTCTCGGCAGTGCTGGGTGCACCTTCCGGTGGCTTCCTCTGGTTCTGTCAGGAGGGGACCGCTCTGGGGCTGTAAGCCCACGTGGCTTTGATCTTGATTCTTCTATGTGGATGCCTTGTTTTTTATCCTTGCATTGGATTGGTTTAGAAGACTGTCCGTTTTCCTTCCCCCTTTGGAACGCCAGGGGCTCTTCCACTGCTGTTAGTTCCCCTGTGGAGGGGCTGACGTCGGGAAGTTCTCTGCTAGTGAATTCCTCTCTTCTGTCGTTCTTTTTGACTCTGTCTTTCTTCTCCTTCTTCTTCTTCTCCTCCTTCTTCTTCTCCTCCTCCTCTTTCTTCTTCTTCTTTTTCTTGTCCTCTTCTTCTCCTCCTTCTTCTTCTCCTCCTCCTCCTCTTTCTTCTTGTTCTTCTTCTTCTTGTCCTTCTTTTTCTCCTTCTTCTTCTTGTTATTTGCTTAATATTTGCTTATGTATGTAAGTATTTATTTCATTCATGATTTGATGTATTTATTGAAGGATTTATGCATGGTTTATTGATTGTCTCTATTTACTGCAGTCTATTTCTTCTGCCTCTGTGGACCTTTTCCCTATCTTTGTTATTTAAGCTGATAGACACTTTTTTGGTCTGTCAAAAAATAATGATGTGTGGGTATTCTGGCTTTGAAACACTGTGTGTGTGTGTGTGTGTGTGTGTGTGTGTGTGTGTGTGCACGCGCGCGCGCGCGCGTACATGCGTGCGTGTGAGCGCGAGTGTGTGTGTGTGTATACTCATGTAATCTGGTGATCGAGTTGCAACAATTCGTACGCACTGTCCAGAATGGGCAGTAGCTTGTGATTCTTCGTGTCTCTGTACCCATATTATGGCCTTTCCTGTGCATGTTTTGTTGTTTTTTTTGTTTTTGTGTTGTTTGTATTTTCTTTATTTTTTGTTGTTTGCGGCATTTGATTTAAATGTTTTTCATTAAATTTCTCTGTTGTTGTTGGTTTTTTTTTTTCATCAACCCACGTGTACGCTTTAAAATGAGAATGACTGCCTTGTACTCTCTCTCTCTCTCTCAGCATAGCCCAGGTTTATTTGCTATAGAATGTCAACAATATAGCCACCATGTCATAATTGCTTTGGTGGTGTGTGTGTGTGTGTGTGTGTGTGTGTGTGTGTGTGTGTAACTTTTCTTTTCTTTTTCTTTTTTTTTTTCTTTTTTAATTTTTTTCTTCTTCATGATAGCAATCTTTTTATATGACCTGATTGTTCAGGATTCCATGTCGTATTTCCTGTTTGAGGTCCGACAACTCTAAAAAAAAGGCTGTGCGTGGTCGTCTGGAATGAAATGATGGGGACAAATCCTGGAAAATCCATTTAATATATGTTCCTATAATGTTTTCTTTTCTTCTTTTTTTTTTTACTTGACGTTCTAGTACTTCTTACTACTTTGGGATGTATTTTCTTCTTTGATGTTGCTAGCAAGGTCGATAACATCATTGTCTGGCGGTTAGGAGAACAGCAAATCAATCTCCAAGGGTGCTGGGGTTGTAGGTAGGGAGGCTGGGAAGGCGTATTCAGCACAGGGAGTTTCCACGCCTTCTGGGCGGTCTGTGGAAGTATAATTTCCTCTTTTCTGTTTCTCTTTTTCTGTCTGTCTGTCTGTCTGTCTGTCTGTCTCTCTCTCTCTCTCTCTCTCTCTCTCTCTCTCTCTCTCTCTCTCTCTCTCTCTCTCTCTCTCTCTTTACTCAGTGAATTTCTGTCTCTCCATCTCTGTGTGTGTCCGTTTCTTTGTCCTGTCAATATAATTATGTGTGTGTGTGTGCTTGTGTGTCTGTCTGTCTGTCTGTCGTCTGTCTGTCTGTCTTCTCCTCTCTCTCTCTCTCTCTCTCTCTCTCTCTCTCTCTCTCTCTCTCTCTCTCTCTCTCTCTCTATCTCTCTCACTGTCTCTCTCTCCATGTAATGGTTGATTTGCTGTCGTTTAGTGTTTTTTTTCTGTCTGTGTAGATAATTCTCTTACCTTTGTTCTGGAAACCTTTTCACTTTTTTTTTCTATTCACAATTTATGACAAGCCAGCGTTGTTTTTTTTTTTTTTTTAATTGTTGTTGTTGTTTACAAATTGTAACATGATGATTAGGAAGTGAAGATTGTACCCTACTGACTAATTGTGTGTGTGTGTGTGTGTGTGTGTGTGTGTGTGTGTGTGTGTGTGTGTGTGTGTGTGTGTGTGTGTCACTGATTTGAATGATTTTTTTTCTCCTTTAAGTCTGGGACCATTTAATTAAGCGGAATGGCAAGCCCTCTCACCAGGGCTTAGTGTTAGGCACCGTAAGAATGTCAGTAATTGTTTTTTTTTTTTTTTTTTGTCAGAATGTTACCTTTTTTTGTTCAGGGTGAGACCTTTTCTTTTCTTTCTTTTTTTTTTTTTTTTGTGTTGGTTTGTTGTTGTCTTTTTTTTTCTTTAATAAGATGCGACTTTTTTTTTTTCACATGCAAGTGTGACAGCCCTGAACCCCCCCCCCCCCCCCCCCTGCCCCCTATCCAGATGGGCTGTAATAATAATCCAAAGTAAGCTGTGTGGGCAGAGTGTGTTGGAGCCAGAGTTCCCTTTGAGTCGTCTTTCCCTGTCTCAGGACGTCCCACTGTCCATGCTCACTGCTTTTACGTCCATGCACTACACGCCGGGTCTTCTCCAACAGCAACAACGTCGTTCTTTGGGAGTTCTCTTGACACCGTGTTCTCCTCACGCTTTGCAGAATCCTCCTCCTTCCTCTGCGTTATCGTCAGTCATCTTTCTTTACAGTTCTCTTGACAATGTATTATTTATTCTCACTTTGCAGAATCCTACCTCTGCGTTAGCGTCAGTCATCTTTCTTTACAGTTCTCTTGACAATGTATTATTCATTCTCACTTTGCAGAATTCTTCCACTGCATTATCATCATCAGCGGCGAGTATCTTGTTAGAATGTTGGTGATGATATGTTCTGTGGACGTGCAGAGGTAGTCTGCAGGATGTTTGTGTGCACCTGACGGGACGGGTCATCCACGTTTTTTCCAGAGAATCATTGAAGCTGGTAGTATCTGTACTCTGGGAAATTTTGTAACTTTTCATCCGTGGTGGTTTCTGCGGACGCTTCGCACAGCTTGCCCAAGGGATGTCCCCCCCCCCCCCCCCCCCCCTCCCATAATGGATCTGGCAAGCTTGTATGTGTCATCAGCTGGTTTACTTGTCAACGTGCATAAAGCATTTGAACGTTCCGTGTCCCTTTGGTGTTCTTCAGTGGAAGTCTAATGACTCATGACCCACTTGCATACTTTTACCTCCACACGAGCACAGGGGAAAGCCTGGTCGTTGTGTTTCATGCCCCAACTGATCTGGGATGTCGCTAACTGAAGGAGTGTCCGCCATGGTATTTTAGCGAGCAGGGGGGGGGGGGGGGGGGGGGGGGGGGGGGGGGGGGGGGGGTGTCTTGCCGTGTGCACCTGCTCTACCAGCTCTTATACTGGAAGCAATAATGTGAATTTGCTTTGAGACAGTTGTAAGCAGCTTGCTTGTTTTGGTGTTTGTGTGTTTTGAGAAAGACTTCGATAATACACAGTGCGTAAACTATGTTACCTTTTCATTACTGTGTGCAGAAGAATCTCCATCATTCATTACCAGTAGATATCTCGCTAAATGTGTCTACGACGACGCCGTATTAACTGTTTGTTAATGTTGAACTTGTTCATGAAAAACCGCTACAATTAAATATGATTTGAAAACTTCATTAACCCATTGGCTTTGCCTCCACGAACCGATGTTAATATTTCTAAATAATTAAAATGTGGTCCATGGACATACCCATTAAGTTCGGTGCGAATCCAGATCAAATGGAAGACTCGGGACTTGTTCAGCAAGCTGATAAGAAAGGTTTCATTGAGCACATGCACTGTACATTTACTGATTTCCAGTTGATAATTATCTCTATATTGAGTTACCGTTACAAATTGTTAACCATCTGTGAAGTTGTATCTTTTCGTAGAAAAGCCAATTTTCCTTTTTACCTAAACGTTGACATTGTGTTTATTTCAAAACCCTATTCTAAAAAAAGAACATGGGAAGTAACTCTTTCAGTCTGTGTCTTGGTGGAGAAAAATCCAGGTTCGACCGTATCCGAGGCCATGTTCCCCAGAGTGCCCATTTTGTTTTGTTTATTTTCAACCAGAAGGTAGTCTATAGCTTTTCGTTACTACGCATTTGGTTGTCTCCGTGGGCATTACAAGTAAACATGAATGGAATGAAAAGAAGAAAAAGAAACATTGAGAAAATGGAAGTTTTTGTCTGTTCGTTTGTGTTAACTCCTATTTACATGTATATGTAGTGGTGGATAAATGGTACTTGCGCATATAGAAAAATAAAAGTGTTCAACAAATGTTATGTTGGGACTCATTCTGTTTTGTGTTGTGTGTGTGTGTGTGTGAGAGAGAGAGAGAGAGAGAGAGAGAGAGAGAGAGAGAGAGAGAGAGAGTGCGGTGTGTGTGTGTGTGGTGTGTGTGTGTGTGTGACAAACTGGAAAAAAAGAACACATGCATTCTTCAAAGACATACTAAGAACCCTTTATTGGGATTTCTTGACAGACAGGCGCCAAATGCAGGACGTCTTGACAGAAATTTGCTTGATCCGGCTAGGACATCTTTACAGAGAGGTTCTTCATCTTGCTACGAAATCTTAACCCAGAAAATCATGGCAGGATCAAAACCTAGCCAGAAAAAGCTATAGAGATCATCACAGAAAGGTTCTTGACCCGGCTGGGATATTTGAAAAGGCCAGCTTTGAACAATGATGAAATCTATACATCGCACTGGTCTGGCTCTACACCGGGTTAGTTTCAAAGGGAGATAACCGCAGGCGGAAACTGAAACAAATCTGAAGAGGAAATTGAAGTAAATCCGCCAGGTAACGGGGGACAAACAAATCACAAGACAAAACACGACGCGTTTCGAGCTCTTAAGTCTTCTTCAGGCAAGATAAACAACATTCAGGACGATGAAAATGAAGAACGAGCAGACACTAATGTTTTTTTTTTTTTATTTATTTTTTTTTTTTTACTTTTTTCAATCAGGGTAAGATTGGCGTCCCTGAACAAGCAGTCACTTATTTTGTTGAATTCAGCGTAGGACTGGCCAGTCTTGCGCCGATGATAGCTCTTTCTTCGTTTTCATTGTTCTGAATGTTGTTTTCTTGCCTGAAGAAGATCTAAGAGGTCGAAACGCGTCGTGTTTCGTCTTGTTATTTGTTTGTCTGGCGGATTTATTTTCATTTCATGTCAAAACTAAGCCAAGATGTCAGCAAAAGAGCAAAGTGTCTGTCTCCCCGCTCTCTTTCTGATGCAGTAAGCCACACGAATGTTCGGTTCTTCTCTGTCTCACACACTTTCACCGGTAAGACTTCTGCGATTGAATATCTAACAAGGACAGGGAAAGATGGTGGAGGTAGAGAATGAAGGGGATGCGCCGACTCGGCTTTTTGCCGATTGTTTAAGAATTAGAACTCCTAATCAATTGTGACTTTCTTTTTTTTTCCCATGGAAATTGGGGGGGGGGGGGGGGGGGGGGAGAAGAATTTTTTTTTTTTTAGACACAAGTCTTTTAGTTGCAAAGCGAGACGACTGCAGGCGGAAATCTAAACAAATCTTAAATAAATGTTAGCGAACCGCCCAGAGAACGTGGACAAACGAGTCACAAGACAAAACACAACGCGTTTCGACCTCTTAGGTCTTCGTCGGGTGATAAATAAACGAATAAAACAACGAAAATTCACTTAGCTTCAGATCGCTTAGGGTTCAGCGCAAGGAAGAATTTTTTTTTTTAGACACAAGTCTTTTAGTTGCAAAGCGAGACGACTGCAGGCGGAAATCTAAACAAATCTTAAATAAATCTTAAATCTTAAATATATTTGTATTGCCTGCTCAATATTTAAGATTTAAGCATTGTGTTTTGTCTTGTGACTCGGGTTGAAAGGTAATTTGTTTTATTGCTACCTTGCGCTGAACCCTAAGCGATCTGAAGCGATCAAAGCTAAGTGAATTTTCGTTGTTTTATTCGTTTATTTATCACCCGACGAAGACCTAAGAGGTCGAAACGCGTTGTGTTTTGTCTTGTGACTCGTTTGTCCACGTTCTCTGGGCGGTTCGCTAACATTTATTTAAGACAAGTCTTTTAGTTTCTGGCACTGTGGCAGTAAATTGCCGAACAAAACTGACATGTCACCGCTTTCTTCAGACGATTGCCTTACTTCTTCGTTTGCTCACAGGCCATTTTGAAACTAAGAAAACATAACTCTGTAGACATACCTCCGTCACGCACACCATTCTGTTAGGAGTTCTCTCTCTTTTCATTTTTCGAAGCATCTTGCTCTAGGCCTAATGATGCCCAACATTCTCTTCGCTTCGATATGACGTCAAAACGTAACAGACGTAAACGTAAAACGTGTCACATTTTCCCGTATCTAAAGTCTGTGACCACGCTGTGCGTATCACAGGAAGACTGTAAACTTCTAGGCCAGTCATTGGAGTTGCTTTTGTTTTTGTTTTTCTTCAGCTAACGAGCGTCCCATCTGTGACTCGGGTTGAAAGGTAATTTGTGTTATTGCTACCTAGAGTTAGACCTAGTCTCCCAACAAAAGAAAGTGCACTTCTCACTCGTAGCTTTGTTTTATGTGTCTCACGAAAGCTGTAGAAGTGATAGAGGTGAATGGCTATTCATTTATCTAAGACTCGACCTACTTTTTAGCAGTTTGAAAAATGAGAGAACACCCTCTTCAGATCTTTGGAAAAGGAAAGCCCCTTTTCTCCATCCCCCACTTCACACAAACTGTGAAAATCCCCTCCCCTGTTAGGCTGTACCCGCTTTGATGACCATCTGGATCTCCCGCGTCCCGCTTTAGTGAATGAACATTTGGAAGAGAAAAAGGTCCCCGTTATTTATCCACCCACCCCCGAATTTAACTTTTATGAAAAATCGGAAATGAAAACTGTCCCCTACATTTTATATTATTTGCATAATATCTTTAGTTTTACAGCAACTTTTTTTCCTCCCCACACTTTCGTTTGGTTGCGTTTACTACTCTTCGCTGGCTGCGTTGGGGGTGCTATTCGATTCTTTTTGGCACCCTTGGTGGTGAGAACACCACAGTATTATGGACTGTGGTGTGTCTCCATTTGACGCCGGGAGTGCAGACACAACCAGCCGTGTCTCCCTGATGAGTCCGACCCAGCGGACGAAAGGCCTCGGAGCAGGCAATACAAATATATCTGCCTTCAAAAGGGATTGCGATGGTTCCCTTATGCAGCTAGTGAAGAGTTTTCATATCTGTAACATTTTTTTTTTTAATTTCATGTTCCCAGTTTCTCCATCTTCAAACTCCCCTCCCCCTCCCCTCTTTAAGTCCAAATCTTTGCCAAGTCATTACTATGAAGACAGTTCAGTTGTTGGCCTGCGCTTGTTTTCCCCCCACAATTAGATTGTTTCGTCTATGTATTTGTCTGACTTTATTCAAGTTTAAAAGGCTGTGCCAGTCTTGAATAAAAGTTACTCTGTGTTAGGTTTCCTTATGGGAGCAAAACATACCCCACTTGTTTACTTTTTATGAAAAAGTTCTAAAAAGGAAGAATTTAAGCGATGTTGTGGGTCATTTTACCAATTTAGCCCCCCCCCCCCACCCCCTCAAACCTCCTTCCCACGTCTTCCTCTCTTCAGCCCCCAATGCAAAATATTTTCGACGCCACTGCAGTTAGTAAGTGTTGTTGTGAAGAGGTTTCTTAAACTTGAATAGTGTGACCCTGCCCCAAATTTCCTTGTGTGTTGTGCCCAGAATTACTTGACAGGTGTGTGTGTGTGTGTGTGTGTGTGTGTGTGTTTATTATGCCCAGAATTTTCTGGTTAGATGTGTGTGTGTGTGTGTGTGTGTGTGTGTGTGTGTGTGATCGTAATTTGATAACTGAAAGACTGTGTGTGTGCTCTTGTGTCATCTCAATCGACCAAAATTTCATTGGTCTGAATGAAACGTACGTGATAGCCTGTCCTTTGTCGAATGTGGGTGAAGATGGTGGCTGTAATTCTCCTGCAGTCCAGTCTTGGCGTCTCCTTCAAACATTTCCATGGCCACACTGAGACTGTCTTTCCAGAGAGGGATGCCAGACCCAGTTAGCGCACTCTGAAAGGGCCAAGCGGTGAGGGATGTTCTGGAAGAAATGAAGCGGGGATGGAGCAGTGGAAGAAGAATGGACTGGCACCGTTCGTCTGGAGTGTGCTTGTCCTTCGCTATGGCGCCGTTTTCAGTTTCGGTTGGTGGTGGTGTGGATGTTTTGTTACACGGCTGCTTGTTGGTAGGCTGTAGCAGTCTGTCTGTCTGTCCCCCCCCCCCCCCTCTCTCTCTCTCTCTCTCTCTCTCTCTCTCTCTCTCTCTCTCTCTCTCTCTCTCTCTCTCTCACACTCTGTGTGTGTGTGTGTGTGTGTGTGTGTGTGTGTGTGTGTGTGTCTCTCTCTCTCTGTCTGTCTGTCTCTCTCTCTCTCTCTCTCTCTCTCTCTCTCTCTCTCTCTCTCTCTCTCTCTCTCTCTCTCTCTCTCTCTCTCTCTGTGGTGTGTGTGTGTGTGTGTGTGTGTGTGTGTGTGTGTGTGTGTGTGTGTGTGTGTGTGTGTGCGCGCGTCTCTCTCTCTCTCTCTCTCTCTCTCTCTCTCTCTCTCTCTCTCTCTCTCGTGTTGTTGATGTTTTGTTCAACGGTTGCTTGTTAGTATAGGTTGTAGCTGTCTGTCTGTCTGTCTGTCTGTCTCTGGTTTGTGCATGTGTGTGTGTGTGTATATGTGTGTGTGTGTGTGTGTGTGTGTGTGTGTGTGTGTGTGTGTGTGTGTGTGTGTCTCTCTCTCTCTCTCTCTCTCTCTCTCTCTCTCTCTCTCTCTCTCTCTCTCTCTCTCATACGCACACGTGTGCGCACGCACAAACACACACAGACATACACTAGCACACTATCGCATACACAGACACACACACACACACACACACACACACACACACACACACACACACACACACACGCACACACACACACACACTGCAATCTTAAGTCTGCAATCTCTGAATGTTAAGAAGAAAAAATTGCCTAGGTTAGATAACTACTATTACCCTCCTATTTATCAAAAGGAAGATACCAACGGGAAAGTTAGTACGGCAATTTATATTCATGAAGGGGTGAATTACACTCTATGTTCCAGCCCCGTTCCACCAGATATATCCAATATACAATCTTGCGCTGTAACAGTTCAGTTTGATAACACCTTGTTAACTGTCATATCTGTGTATTTACCAAAAGGCCCAGACAATGAAAACACAGAATGGATTCGTACACTTCAACCAGATAAAGGTACAAAAATTCTTGTAACGGGAGATTTCAATGCACATGCCCCATTTTGGGAGAGGAATTGTCAAAATATCACAAGCAATCGTTTTATTGATAATATTGTTGATGCAAGCTTATATCTCCTGAATGACGGTCGAGTAACACGCATTCCCGATAATCCTTATCATAGAGCATCTGCTATTGATTTACCTCTTGTTTCTCCAGATCTACCACCAATTTGTGAGTGGAGTACACTAAATGATAACCTACATAGTGATCATATCCCTATTATTACCAGTTTTGAGATAACAAATATAAGATCCACCGATCCAACTGAGGATAAAATACCAAAATACAAATACAAACTTGCTAACTGGGAAAAATTTTCATATTTATTGTCAACATTTTATGTTGAAAACATAAATGATAAAGACGTTTGTATTCATTATTTACAAATGCAGTTCTGAACGCAGCAAATGAGTCTATCCCTAAATGTAAATAAAAAAAAAGTCTCATAAACATTCTGGTAATATCTGGTGGAAGGAGGACTGTGAAAAGGCTAGAGCTGAAAAATGGATGAAATTTAATATTTACTTAAAGGACAAATCTCACCCAAATCATTTAGAGTCTAAACAGGCAAAAAATAAAGCAAACAGAATAAATGCACAAGCGAAAAAACAATACTGGTCATCTTTCTGTGCTAACGAAGTCTACAGTCATAAAGATATGCAAAAAGTATGGGGGAAAATGAAAACTATGAAAAATGGAATATATTTACCACAATGTCCAATAAAACTGGAAACTTCAGATCTACCTTGTAACGGGGGAAAAGCAGAAGCATTTGCTGATATGTTTGCAAAACCATAGTAGAATTACAGGTTTATCAGCTGAAAGTAGACAATATAGAGAAAATCAAGAGAAAAACAAATCCACAACAAATGATGACAGCAGTATGCTACAAGAAACAGTTATGTAAATGCCGATATTACACTGGATGAAGTTAAAGAAAACATTTTCAAGCTTAGCAAAAAGAAAACATCTGTAGGACTAGACGGGATATCGAATGAAATGCTAAGGCATTTACCAAACAATGTCATAAATTTTTTATATGTACTTATACAAAAATGTTGGTCGACTGGTGAAATTCCTCGAATCTGGAAACATTCAGTTGTTATTCCTATACATAAACAAGGAAAACTTAGAACAGATAAAAGTAGCTATCGCCCTATTGCGTTAACATCTCATGCATGTAAATTCATGGAAAAGATCGTTTTAAATAGATTAGTTCATTTCTGTGAAAAACAAGGCATTACATTGTATACCTATAAATCAAGCAGGCTTTCGAAAAGGTCGATCTACCATTGATCATCTGGTCAAACTAACGACACAAGTAAAGCAACAGTTTGCCAGGCGAAAAAATATTCTTGCAACCTTTTTCGATGTTAAAAAAGCTTATGACCAAGTATGGCATAACAAACTTTTACAAAAACTTAAAAATTGGAATATATTAGGTTTACTTTTTAATGGGAAAAACTAAAAGAAAACCAAAACAGCCTGTGTCTCTGTGTCTGTGTGTGTCTCTGTGTGCCAGTGAGTTTTTCAGGGCTGACCGTGGACCCAGGGTCCCTCCGCCTGCGGGACATCAACAGCACGCGCTTCCTCACCGTCTTCTGCAACGTCACGTCGCTGAGTGACAACACTTCCGCCCTCATGAACTTGACCTTGAGCAGGATCCTTCCGGGCGGAGCGGAAACGGAAGTGATGGCCACGGTGTTCCGCTCGCAGACAGAGGACCAGTTGGAGTTCGACCTTACCACGTGTGTGTGTGTGTGTGTGTGTGTGTGTGTGTGTGTGTGTGTGTGGGTGTGTATGTGTGTGTGTGTGTGTGTGTGTGTGTGTAGTGTGTGTAGTGTGTGTGTGTTCTGGTGTCTGTGTAGTGTGTGTGTGTGTGTGTGTGTGTGTGTTCTGGTGTGTGTGTTGTGTGTGTAGTGTGTGTGTGTTTTGGTGTGTGTGTGTGTGTAGTGTGTGTGTGTGTGTGTGTGTGTGTGTGTAGTGTAGTGTAGTGTAGTGTAGTGTGTGTGTGTGTGTGTGTGTGTGTGTGTGTGTGTGTGTGTGTGTGTGTAGTGTAGTGTAGTGTAGTGTGTGTGTGTGTGTGTGTGTGTGTGTGTGTGTGTGTGTGTGTGTGTGTGTGTGTGTGATGTGTGTGTGTGTGTGTGTGTGTGTAGTGTGTGTAGTGTGTGTGTGTTCTGGTGTCTGTGTAGTGTGTGTAAGTAAGACTATACGTGTGGCTTGGTGATGTTTTTATTTTTTCTATATCACCCTTCATGAAAATAAACACACACCATCTTCCACACAGAAACAGCCAACGGCCATGTTTGAAACTTGCAGCCCACCTTATTTTCTTCCCAACATCACTGTACAGTTGATCTGTTGAAGGTTACCCGTCTGTCACTGACCCTGACAATAAATGTTCTTCTGTCACTGACCCTGACAATAAATGTTCTTCTGTCACGGCCCTGAAATAACTCTTTCACTTACAAGCCTGTAACCCCCCCCCCCCCCCCCCCCACAAAAAAAAAAAAAAAAAAAAAAAAAAATTGACAGCAGGCATGAACGCAGGCAAGTCTGCACGCTGTATACCCCCACATATCATTGCTTTGTTTTGTGGGTGACATCGTCGTGCATCGGAGTCACGATTCCGAGTCCCGTTTGATGCTGAAACTGTCCTTCACCTTGGCTGTGCCATCTGGGTAGACTACATCCCTGATGTCCAGACAGACCAGAAAAAAAAGTCTTGATAGCTCTCGAAACACTTGAACTATTCTAAAAGAAATGTAGGCATCTTTGAAAAAAAAAATGAAAGAAAGAAGAAAGAAAAATAATGATATACATTCTATGGCAGCAGATGCTGGTTTCTATACATCAAAGGGGAAAGAAACATTCAACCGCATCATTGACACTAAACACTTCTGATGAAGCGCGGGTCCTGGGGAACTCATACTTCAAAAAGCAGTAATGGGATACCGCAGCACATTGGAGCATGGGTCCAGATGGACACACATCGTCTGTTGAAGTATATAGACTCTACAGGACCCTGACAAGTACGAATCCACCATGATGTGCAACATCTGAAGAGGAATAAACACGTGACGGGGGTGTGGGGGAGGGGGTGGGAACACGTAAAGTCTTGGTGAAATGCATGGGTGCTGGGAGAAAGGAGGGAAGGGAAACACGCAACGTCTGGGGCGTATACGTTTTGCGCGCGTTTTCGTAGTTGCTATAATGCGCGCGTTGTCAAGTTGCCGCTATAATGCGCGCACTTTATTAACCGTGATGCGCGTATCTCTATAACCGCAATGCGCGCACTTCTCGCACACACACACACACACACACACACACACACACACACACACACACACACGTATACCTTTTATCTGGAATCTGGATACAACTTTATTAATTTTTTAAAAGAGCACAGGAGTTTTGGTTATTATTATAATCAAGAAAGGAAAAACTAATATATTTCTGAAATCAGACAGCACACGCACGCATACAGGTATGGTTGGCACCAGCCGTTGGCATACATATTGTATTACACTATCCTAAAATCACACAATCATACATTACAACGAGCATAAGAATTCCAATAATATTAATATATCTCTCTCTGTGTCTCTCTCTCTTCCAGTCTCTCCCTCTCTCTGTCTTTCTCTCTCTGTCTCTGTCTCACCTAGCAACACACACAAAGTTTTTTCAGCCAACCTCCGTTCGCCTTCGCCAGCGCATAATAGCAACTAACAACTCTTAAAAAAACAACATACCATCTGAACGTCAGTTTGCCCATCCATTCACAGACATTGGGGTGCGCATGATAAAATCGGTGTGGTCAGACCCAACGTATGTCTACATCATCTAATCATATGGCAGCGGGAAGGTTTTTCCATGCCATTTGTTGGACGAACTGCTTAAGCGCTTTCGAGTGATGGTTCCACGTTCTCGACTTCTTTTTATATGGTTCATCTGTTGTGGCTTCAAACGTGCCTGTCGACTTGGTGGCCTCAATGGCATCACTCCGATCACTCCAGCACGGGCACTTGTGTTCATTTTGGTGTAGGAGCCCTTCTGAACGTCTTTCACTTTGTCCATCCATTCGCAGATATTGGGGTGAAAATGGTAGAATAGATCTGCGAAATGGCTGTGAAATGACCCACATGCGTTTGTTGTGCGTGGAGCGTCCAAGTTTGGGTCTGCCCATAACTCAGATGGAAAGATTGCTTTGGAGTCGTCAGATCCAATGTATGTCCTCAGCATGTAATCGGCGAAAGCAGTACATCTCGCATCAGCCGGTGTGTCGTCCAGCATGTCAAAAGCAAAGCATTCTTCCCCTTCGCCCGGCTCAATGAAGCTCAGGCCAAAGAATCTCTTCAGCCAGACCCCAATCTCCGAATCAGGTTTCTGATACTCGTCAGCCAAACCGAGTGATGCGATCTTTCTGTACCAGGCTTGGCTGAGATGAAAGTGACAACCTTTCACAGAAATGTTCGGCCACACCACTCTCACTGCTTGGTGGGAGGCTTTTTTCAAAGTCCAGATGGATTTGTTTGAGTTCAAGCTCCAGATCATAGTCCAGTGCGATGGCTTTCACATGTCGAAACATTTCAATGTAAACTTGTTCTGTCTTTCACGACAAAAGAGCGTACACACAGGGTACGTAGGTATCAGCCTTGAGCGCATGCAGAGTGTACATTTGGAGAAAGTGCCGGGGACAAGTTTTAAATGTACCATCTCCAAAAACCCGTGAGTCTCTATCACACAGCAGCACCATGTTGGACTTTGTTGTGATGATTATGATCCCCTTCTCTGCGTCGTTCACATGAATCATGTTTTCGTTTCTGCACGATCTCATGTCTTGCTCATCCACAATGCTATGTGTCTCTGCGCGATCCGGTTGTTTAAGTGCGCGCATAACGGCTGTGCAATTGACGGTGAAACACGCGCATTTCGGTTGTGGAAAACGCGCACAAAACGGCGCGCGCATTACAGCGGTGCGCGCAAAACGGCAACTCCGACGTCTGGAGTGTGTGGTCCAGAGCGAGGTCTGGTATGCGTTAACCTGTGGTACTTTGGTACCTGTCTCCAACAGCACTATACAATAATGCCTGTTGAATGTGTGGACCATACACGTTAACCTATGCTACTTTGGTACCTGTCTCCCAACAGCACTATACAATGATGCCTGTTGAATGTGTGGACCATACACGTTAAGCTATGGTACTTTGGTACCTGTCTCCCTCAACAGCACTATACAATGATGCCTGTTGAATGTGTGGACCATACACGTTAAGCTATGGTA
>CM031626.1:39021828-39089328 GCA_018398815.1 Conus ventricosus | reverse complement strand
AGGAAACGGTACGCTTGAATACAAGTTAATTTATATGTGTTCATTTCTCCAGTTCTTGTTGCTGTGTAGATGTGTTCGGTACAGGGTATATTGGTAAGCTTGGAACATCCTTTTTTGGGGATGTTTCCTTGTTTGTTCCGTGTGGTCTGTGCTGCCATGTCTGCTAGGTGATTCAGTGTCGTAAGCAGTATTAATTTGGAGTTATGTTTTCTTGTGGTAGCAAGAGTTACCCTACTTATTTGTCGTTTAATTAAAAGGAGCCCTGTTGCTAGTGCCACAAAACTAACGGGAAGCCATGTTGATTCTGTAACAGAACTGAACCAAGCCTTGATAGCGTGGCGTAACTGAAAGAAGCCATTTCAAAGTATAATGACTGCAGGTGGAGATGGAAACATGAAAACAAATGTCAATGAACTGAGTCTCCTAATGAACATAACAAACATTGAAGTAACGAGCCTTGAGCTTGAGGCAGGACAGAAACAAAACAAACAAACAAACAAACAAACAAACAAACAAAAAAAGCAGAAAAAACATGTAGTGGGGAAAAACGCGTGAGAGAGAACGAGACCTCAGTTACTGTGAACGTGACTTATAAAGGGCATGGGATTTGTGTGGAGGGAGGTGGAAAGGGGGGGGGGGGGGGGGGGGGGGGGGGGAGGGTTAGGATGGAAAAAAAAAGAGAACGTTGAAAGATCAACAGTAAATCCCTCACTGACATCAACGGGAATCATTAAGCCGTGTTTTGATCAGAACCATTTGCTTGTGCCAGAAAGAGTTGAAGCTCATTATTTCAATGATCGGTATGTTCCTCTGTGTAGGCTACTTCACCATTTGCTTTCATTGAAGAAGCTATGTTGGCAGGGTAACATCATCAGCGGAGGCCATGTTAGTAATGTCTCAGAACTGGTGGAAGCCATGTTGATAACGTGACAGAACTGAATGAAGTCATGTTGACAGTGTGACAGAACTGAATGAAGTCATGTTGACAGTGTGACAGAACTGAAGGAAGCCATGTTGATAACGTGACAGAACTGAATGAAGTCATGTTGACAGTGTGACAGACCTGAATGAAGTCATGTTGACAGTGTGACAGAACTGAATGAAGTCATGTTCACAGTGTGACAAAACTGAATGAAGTCATGTATGTTAACGGTGTGACAGAACTGAATGAAGTCATGTATGTTAACAGTGTGACAGAACTGAATGAAGTCATGTATGTTAACAGTGTGACAGAACTGAATGAAGTAATATATGTTAACAGTGTGATAGAACTGAATGAAGTCATGTATGTTAACAGTGTGACAGAACTAAATGAAGTCATGTTAACAGTGGGACATAACTGAATGAAGTCATGTTGACAGTGTGAAAGAACTGAATGAAGTCATGTTAACAGTGGGACAGAACTGAAGAAAATCATGTTAACAGTGGGACAGAACTGAAGAAAATCATGTTAACAGTGGGACATAACTGAATGAAGTCATGTTGACAGTGTGAAAGAACTGAATGAAGTCATGTTAACAGTGGGACAGAACTGAAGAAAATCATGTTAACAGTGGGACAGAACTGAATGAAGTCATGTTAACAGTGGGACATAACTGAATGAAGTCATGTTGACAGTGTGAAAGAACTGAATGAAGTCATGTTAACAGTGGGACAGAACTGAAGAAAATCATGTTAACAGTGGGACAGAACTTTTGGAGTCTCTAGCAGAACAGAACTAAAGGAAGCTATACTGGCAGAGTAACCTGATTGAATTAAGTCATGTTGATTGTCTAACGGAGCTAAACGAAGCCGTGTCGGCAGTGTAATAGAAATAATTACAGGAAATACCGAAATGTCTTTCTCCCAATTAGAAGGAAGTGTAACAGAGTTTGACGAATGACGCAGCTCAGCCTACACAACAACTGCTTTTATAAAGAGACAGAGCTGAAAAAGAGCTTGAACAATGCTGAGTCTAATACAGCTTCTTTCAGATCAAAATCCACTTCATCGTCGATATGAACAAGATATCTATCGTCTTAAAAGGCTAGAAGTTTCAAAAGAGAGTCTTAACGATTTCTGTTCATCCATTATTTTTGTCTCTATGTAATTAACTAATTGTCGGGTCCTCAAATTAGTAGGAAGAGGCATCAGAATCCTGCTTCTCCTGTAGGTCGCCATGTTTGAGAGCACACACATATACACACAAGCGTGCGCGTACATGCGCTCGCTCCTACGTGCACATATATGCACATGCGTGCATGCACACACACACACACACACACACACACACACACACACACACACACACACACACACACACCACACACACGTGCACACATACATGCACACACATGAACGCGCACGCGCATACACATACGCACATGTGTATATGCCCACATACAAAGACACACACACACACACACGCATACACACACACACACACACACACACACACACACACACACACACACACACACACACACACACACACACACATCCTTTATCCTTGCATGAAAATTATAGCCTTTTAGGTAAAGCATCATGGGATTCGGTGATAGGAAGACAAAAAGAGTGTCGAAACATATTAAAGGACAACAAGGGAAAATTCTTTAAGAAGCTTGTAAAATATAAAACGGGACATAATCTCCACCAGGAACGACTTTGAAGAGTCTGATCTTTAGACTCAGACTTGATGCATACAAAACAAAATATTGTAAAAATGTCACTTGTATTTGTGGCCAAAATATTACACTATTCCATGTCATCTTCCTTTGCAGAAATACTAAAAAATATTTACCTACTTGGTTATTAAGTTTGAACCCATCAATCGCGAATTTTTGGGGTGTTTTGGGGAACGAAGTGAAGGCTATAGAAGTTGTTAGGGCAATTGTTGAGTCCAATTGACATTTACTTTGATTCTCGAGTTATTTGTTCTTATTATTTCAATGGTTAAAAATGTTTTGTTTCTTTAAAAATGTTCAGATATGAATCCAGGCTAAAGCAGTTTACCGTTATGCCGGCAGATTAGAATGGGGTTAAAGTGATGGTCACTTATTGGTATCTCATTAATTGAATAGACTATGCATGCAAAGATTAGTATACCACACTACCTCCACACTCCATACACTTGTAATGACATTTTTAAAACAATACATACATTTATGCCCCCCCCTCCCTTACGCACGCACACACACACATACACACACACACACACACACACACACACACACACACACACACACACACACACACACACACGCACGCACGCACGCACGCACGCACACACTCACACACACACACACACACACACACACACACACACACACACACACACACACAACACACACACAACACACACACACACCGGCCCCTTTTACATGTGTTTTTCTGTTTTGTCTTTATTTGTTTGTATGCCTGTTCGTTTGTCTCTTGTTTTTGTCCAAGATCACTGTAAAGTGGATAGACATTAAATTAAAGAACGAACGAACACACACACACACACCACACACACACACATCTATATCTATATCTCTATATATATATATCTATCTATATCTATATATATAGATATATATATATATATATATATATATATATATATATATATATATATATATAGAGAGAGAGAGAGAGAGAGAGAGGAGAGAGAGAGAGAGAGAGAGAGGAGAGAGATATTGACACATACATATGCAGATACGTGCGTATGTTCACACCCCCCCCCCACCCCCCACCCCACCCCACCCCCACACACATACATGCACAGGCACTTCTGCACATGCACACACACGCGCACGCACACACGTGTGCGCACGCACACATACATACACAACACTTGTGCGTGCACACACGCTCATGCATACACATACATGCACATCATGCACACACACACATGCGCTCGCACACACACACACCACACACACACACACACACACCACACACACACACACACACACACACACACACATGGGCCTATACCACACATCCATATACACACATGTGCACATTTACTACACACACATACCATGATAAAAATGGCACAGCCAATCTTAGGTAGGTACTCAAGGTTGATCAACGCGTTGGGCTAATGCGTAGGTCAGACATCCGGTAATTCGTAACCACGAGACCCACTTTCTTAAATTCTTCTCCCATCTTCGTTATTAATTCATTTATCCATCAGCTTTAAATCATGTGTGGTGTGGTCTCAAAACTTAGCGAATGTGGTGTTGCATATATATGGACTAGTCCGCACGCAGTGACGCCTCCTTGATCAAACTGAAACCGAAACTGATAGTGTCACGTGATGTGATGACGTCTGATGGCAGCTCGTCCATACTGGGAGCCAACCGTGACGGGGACTGCCAAGGACGGAGTGATGGAGCTCATCTGCTCCGCTTTTATCTTGACCTCTGTGGGTTCAAGTATCTCTCCAGTCTACGTGTCAGTCTTCCCACCTGTTATCTCTCCAGTCTACGTGTCAGTCTTCCCACTGTTATCTCTCCAGTCTACTTGTCACTCTTCCTACCTGTTATCTCTCCAGTCTACTTGTCACGCTTCCTACCTGTTATCTCTCCAGTCTACTTGTCAGTCTTCCTACCTGTTATCTCTCCAGTCTACTTGTCACTCTTCCTACCTGTTATCTCTCCAGTCTACGTGTCAGTCTTCCTACCTGTTATCTCTCCAGTCTACGTGTCAGTCTTCCTACCTGTTATCTCTCCAGTCTACTTGTCACTCTTCCTACCTGTTATCTCTCCAGTCTACGTGTCAGTCTTCCTACCTGTTATCTCTCCAGTCTACGTGTCAGTCTTCCTACCTGTTATCTCTCCAGTCTACTTGTCACTCTTCCTACCTGTTATCTCTCCAGTCTACGTGTCACTCTTCCTACCTGTTATCTCTCCAGTCTACGTGTCACTCTTCCTACCTGTTATCTCTCCAGTCTACTTGTAAGTCTTCCTACCTGTTATATCGCCAGTCTACGTGTCAGTCTTCCTACCTGTTATCTCTCCAGTCTACGTGTCACTCTTCCTACCTGTTATCTCTCCAGTCTACTTGTAAGTCTTCCTACCTGTTATATCGCCAGTCTACGTGTCAGTCTTCCTACCTGTTATCTCTCCAGTCTACTTGTCACACTTCCTTTCTATTATCTGGTGGTGGTGGTGGTTTTATTTTACGTCTTTTCATTCGGCAGATGATATTTGACGGAAAAAAAGAACACCACTTAAGTCATTTCAACACATACATCTGCATACACTTATGAAAAAGAAAACAGCAAATCAGTTAAGGACCCTCATAATGGTCTAGCTACATCAGAACTGGCTAAAGTGGCGGCAATCTCAATTATGCATGAGTCAGACAGAACTTGACTCTCATTTTCATAGTTGTCAAGATTGATACCTTTCGCCTTATACATTTCAGTTAAAACTGGAGAGTCTAATAGAAGGTGATGCACAGAAATGAATTTTCCACAGACACACAACTTCAGGAGAAAATTTGGTCTTCCATGTGTTCAGCCTTAATTTTGTGATAATCTTAGCCAGGTGGCGTGAGCAGCTAGGCAGTGTGTAGCATTCTTCACAGGAAAAGGTTTTGTAAACGTAGTGTTCCAGGTTGAATAGTATTTCACACTTGGAAGGATGTAATGGCAAATTCAGCGCACATTCTGAACAGTTTTGTGCACCAAGTTTAGCTAGATTATCTGCTATTTCATTCCCTACTGAGACCTATTCTATTATCTGTCAGGTCTGCTTGCCAGTCTTCCTACCTATTATCTGTCCAGTCTACTTGTCAGTCTTCCTGCCTATTATCCGTCAGGTCTACTTGTCAGTCTTCCTTTCTATTATCCATCAGGTCTACTTGTCAGTCTTCCTTTCTATTATTTGTCAGGTCTACTTGTCAGTCTTCCTTTCTATTATCTGTCAGGTCTACTTGTCAGTCTTCCTTTCTATTATCTGTCAGGTCTACTTGTCAGTCTTCCTTTCTATTATCTGTCAGGTCTACTTGTCAGTCTTCCTTTCTATTATCTGTCAGGTCTACTTGTCAGTCTTCCTTTCTATTATCCGTCAGGTCTACTTGTCAGTCTTCCTTTCTATTATCTGTCAGGTCTACTTGTCAGTCTTCCTACCTATTATCTGTTTAGTCTACTTGTCAGTCTTCCTTTCTATTATCCGTCAGGTCTACTTGTCAGTCTTCCTACCTATTATTTGTCAGGTCTACTTGTCAGTCTTCCTACCTATTATTTGTCAGGTCTACTTGTCAGTCTTCCTACCAATTATCTGTCAGGCCTACTTGTCAGTCTTCCTACCAATTATCTGTCAGGTCTACTAGTCAGTCTTCCTACCTGTCATCTGTCAGGTCTACTAGTCAGTCTTCCTACCTGTCATCTGTCAGGTCTACTAGTCAGTATTCCTACTGTCATCTGTCAGGTCTACTAGTCAGTCTTCCTACCTGTCATCTGTCAGGTCTACTTGTCAGTCTTCCTACCTTTTGTCCGTCAGGTCTGCTTGTCAGTCTTCCTACCAATTATCCGTCAGGTCTACTAGTCAGTCTTCCTACCTATTATCTGTCCAGTCTACTTGTCAGTCTTCCTACCTATTATCCGTCAGGTCTGCTTGTCAGTCTTCCTACCAATTATCCGTCAGGTCTACTAGTCAGTCTTCCTACCTATTATCCGTCAGGTCTGCTTGTCAGTCTTCCTACCTATTATCCGTCAGGTCTACTTGTCAGTCTTCCAACCAATTATCCGTCAGGTCTACTAGTCAGTCTTCCTACCTATTATCTGTCCAGTCTACTTGTCAGTCTTCCTACCTATTATCCGTCAGGTCTACCTGTCAGGCTTCCTACCTATTATCCGTCAGGTCTACTTGTCAGTCTTCCTACCTATTATCCGTCAGGTCTACTTGTCAGTCTTCCTACTATCCTCTATGTCCGCCTGTTCTGCGGGTGTCTCTCTCTCTTCCCTTCTATTCCTGTGTGTGTGCATGCGTGTGTGTGTGTGTGTGTGTGTGTGTGTGTGTGTGTGTGTGTGTGTGTGTGTGTGTGTGTCCATCTATATATGTACCCACCTGTCTATTTGTCTACCTGTCTACCTGTCTATCTTATCTGTCTGTCTATCTTATCTGTCTGTCTATCTTATCTGTCTGTCTATCTTATCTGTCTGTCTGTCTGTCTGTCTGTCTGTCTCTCTCTCTCTGCAATGTATCTATCTGTCCGTCTATCTGTCTATCTTTCTATTAATCTCACTCTTTATCTATCTCTCTATCTATTTATTAATCTATCAATGTATCTATCTATCTATCAGTCTGTTTACCCATTCATCGTTTATCAGTCTGTTTACCCATTCATCGTTTATCAGTCTGTTTACCCATTCATCGTTTATCAGTCTGTTTACCCATTCATCGTTTATCTGTCTGTTTACCTATTCATCGTTTATCTGTCTGTTTACCTATTCATCGTTTATCTGTCTGTTTACCTATTCATCGTTTATCTGTCTGTTTATCTGTCTGTTTACCTATTCATCGTTTATCTGTCTGTTTATCTGTCTGTTTATCTGTCTGTTTGTCTGTCTGTCTGTTTACCTGTCTGTCTGTCTGTTTACCTGTCTGTCTGTCTGTTTACCTGTCTGTCTGTCTGTCGGTCGGTCGGTCGGTCGGTCTGTCTGTCTGTCTGTCTGTCTGTCTGTCTTCTGACTTCTGTCTGTCTTCTGTCTGTCTGTCTTCTGTCTGTCTGTCTGTCGTCTGTCTGTCTGTCTGTCGTCTGTCTGCCGTCTGTCTGTCTGTCGTCTGTCTGTCTGTCGTCTGTCTGTCGTCTGTCTGTCTGTCTGTCGTCTGTCTATCTGTCGTCTGTCTGTCGTCTGTCTGTCTGTCTGTCGTCTGTCTGTCTGTCTGTCTGTCGTCTGTCTGTCTGTCTGTCTGTCTTCTGTCTGTCTGTCTGTCTTCTGTCTGTCTGTCTGTCTTCTGTCTGTCTGTCTTCTGTCTGTCTGTCTGTCTTCTGTCTGTCTGTCTGTCTTCTGTCTGTCTGTCTTCTGTCTGTCTGTCTGTCTGTCTTCTGTCTGTCTATCTATCTGTCTGTCCATCTATACTAACTGTTCCCTCTCCTTCCCCATGGCTGGTTCCCTCCCGAACCCTCTTGTCACTCTCTCACCTTTCTCATAAACCCTTTAAAAAAAATAAAATACTGTCATCACATCACTTCGCCATGCAGTCGTGTTTTTGTTGCATTAAGAATTGGCACAGCCGATCTGACTGTCGAATATAACAGTGGTTCACACTTAATCTACTGAGTATGTTAAAATGAGTTCCCATGCTAAAGTTAGAGAAGAACAGAAGAAAAAGTTCTATGAATGTGTGTAAGAAGCAAGTTGATCCGACATGTACGTAGGCGTGTGTGTATGTATGTACGTAGGCGTGTGTGTGTGTGTGTGTGTGTGTGTGTGTGTGTGTGTGTGTGTGTGTGTATGTATGTATGTATGTATGTATGTACGTATGTATGTACGTACGTACGTACGTACGTACGTACGTACGTACGTACGTGTACGTATGTGTGTATGTATGTATGTATGTATGTATACATATATGTACGTACATACGTATGTATGTATACATATATGTACGTACGTACACATGTATGCATGCATGTATGTATGTATGTATGTATGCAATTGTTTATGTATATATGACGCTCGCGCGCGCGCGCGCGCGACACACACACACACACACACACACACACACACACACACACACACACACACACACACACACAAACAAACACTCACGCACACGCGCGTGCGCGCGCGCGCACACACACACACACACACACACACACACACACACACACACACACACACACACACACACATACACACACACAAAGATAGACAGAGAGATAGACAGAGAGATAGACAGATAGACAGACAGACAGACAGACAGACAGACAGACAGACAGATAGATAGATAGATAGACAGACAGATAGATATGATTATAGATATAGACATATGACGTTATGCGTTTGGAATGCATATCTTTATATCTTTTTTAAAAATATAAAACTAGAGAGAGAGAGAGAGGGGGGGGGGGGGGAGTTAGGGGGCACACTTTTGGACAAACTGACAGGCAGACTAGAAAACACACACTCGCGCGCATTCACACACACACACACACACACACACACACACACACACACACACACACACACACACACACACACAGAGAGAGAGAGAAGGGACAATGTAGACGACATTTGTCGCAGTGATCTTCTAATGACTATCAAGAATATATTGTAAAAGTGAGGCTTTCATAGATAGATAAACAGATTATAAACGAATATGTAAACAAACATATAAGTAGATAAATAAATAGATACATGGATACATACATAAAATCATCATCTTTCGCTGCAGTTCGTTTCATTTGCCTTTCATCATCTTTCGGTTAAAACATCAACAAATCATCAACAAATCATCAACAAATCATCAACAAATCATCAACAAATCATCAACAAATCATCAACAAATCATCAACAAATCATCAACAAATCATCGACAAATCATCAACAAATCATCAACAAAACATCAACAAATCATCAACAAATCAATCAATAATCAACCAGCTTATTAGTCAGTCAGTGATTCGAATCAATCGATCAAGTAATCAATCTATCAACCATCAGCCAATCCGTAAATAATCAATCACGCTGTCAATAAATCCTTCAATCTATCAGTCGATCAATCAATCAACTAAATCAGTCAATTAGTTATCCGAATCGAACAAAATAAGGAAACAATCTGTCTACACACTATCAACAAATCAGTACACACTCACTCGTTCAGTCAATATCAACGAATGAGTCAGTGACTCACTCACTCACTCACTCACTCACTCAGCCAACCAACTAATCATCATCCTTCGCAGCTTGTTGTATGTTTTTCTTTTTTTTTTTTTTTTCTTTTTTTTTTGGGCATCGGTTGTCGGATCAATGGAGTACTTAAGGCGGTGACATTTTTTTTTTTTTAAATTTTTTTTTTCCCTCGTAATGCCGAAATCTACCTCTTCATTTTTTGGTGCTTCACACTGTCCTCTTCATCTGAAGAAAAGAAAAAAAAAAACAAAAAAAAAAACCAAACGATTTCCACAACTAGCTTTTTTTTTTTCTTTTTTTCCCCCAACCAGTCTCTTACACACCATGCTTAGTCTGTATGTTCGCTCACAAAAATCAATGGACAAATTCTTGCTGATTTTAATGTTTTGGCGTTTGATACAATGTGTCTGGGTTTGTTAATGTTCTAATGTGTGGTGTACTGGCACACTCACTCTGATAATGTGCTGCTTATACAAAGAAAACAACAGGGAGACAGAGAAAAAGAAGGAAAGACAGGAAGGAAGGAAGAAAGAAGAAGAGGAAGAAGGAAGGAAGACAAAAACGAAAAAGAATTCGTCGCTGTGTAAAAACAAACGAAATAAGAAAAAATAAATATACAGTTGTAAAGCAAACGTGAAACACAGTAATCTCCAGGCGTAGATGTGATCAGGCTGAGTACATTGAATACAACGTACAGATTTCCTTTCGCCTCCTCCGCTCTCTCCTGTGTGTCCAAACGGTCCTCGAAAGCCCTCCTTGGAACGAAAAACGAAAACATGCAAGAATGACCGAAGGAACGAGGCTTGTTGTATGTTAATATTTTACAAAAGGAATGTAACTCTCTCTCTCTCTCGCTCTCTCGCTCTCTCTCTCTCTCTCTCTAACAACAGAAGGATTGCTTATTCTGTCTGTTTGTGATTAGTTGGGTTTTTTTCTTCTTTGTAACCGATCTTTTTTTTAAAAAAAATTATTCTTGTTTGTTTTTCCAATTTATTTTTACACTTTAAATTCATCTACATTCATCAACTTTTTTTTAAAAATGTATTTGTGAAGACATGTGTGTATGTTTGTTTTGTAAGTTTTAGTCGCTAGTCATGCTTAGTTAGTCCCTTAGCGGGGCAAGGGCCGGATAAAAATAAAGCATGTGTTTGCTTATCGGTTTCGCTTAGAAATAAAGATCATCACCATCATCATCATCATCATCATCATCATCATCACCTCATCATCATCATCATCATCATCATCATCATCATCATCACCATCATCATCATCATCATCATCATCATCATCACCATCATCATCATCATCATCATCATCATCATCATCATCATCACCATCATCATCATCATCATCATCATCATCACCATCATCATCATCATCATCATCATCATCACCATCATCATCATCACCATCATCATCATCATCACCATCATCATCACCATCATCATCATCATCATCATCATCATCATCATCATCATCACCATCATCATCATCATCACCATCATCATCATCATCACCATCATCATCATCAACCAACCAACCAACCAACCAGCCAACCCACCAATCTGTCTCCTCAGCCAAGTAGGTTTCGCTGGCTCTGGGAACAAAACGAGCCAGGCAACGCGTCACTCTGGCTGCCGGTGTCGGGGCGTCGCTGACCCAGAGAACGCCTCCCCCCGGGGAAATCTGTACCACCCCGGATACGTCCATCCTGACCAAGACTCTGTCGGCAAAGGACTCAAGGAACCTGTACCGCTGTTTTGTGGAGAACCTCAGAGATAAGGTCAACTACACCCAGCATGCTGCCGTCTTCGACGTGGGAGAGATAGGTTCGTATACTTCGTGTATTCTGTATGAGCATGTATTGAGTTAATTTTTTTTTCTTCAAATTTTCAAACTCATGTCAAAGGAGGGAGGAGGCGAGGGGAGGGGGGGGGGGGGGCACGGGAACATGCCGTCAATATTTTTTGGCTTGAAAAAAATTAGAGAGTCCAGATGGTATTCCTCTTAACAATCTCCTTATCCTCCTCCTGCCCCCGTCCCCCCCCCCCCCCCCCCCCCCCCCCCGCCACCCCCCTCTTACCCCCCGCTCCCAGATTGCACCACTGTCACTTCTCATTTTGAGGCACTAAAGCTGTTCTGAGTCCCGAGCAGAGGAGACAGCTATTGGATCAATGATTGGCATGTGTCTTCAATGTTGAAGAAGGAGAGAGAGAGAGATCAATGCTTGCTGTGCGTGTGTTCAATGTCACAGAGAGAGAGAGAGAGAGAGAGAGAGAGAGAGAGAGAGAGAGAGAGAGAGAGAGAGAGATCAGTGCTTGGTGTGCGTGTGTGTATTCAGTGTCACAGTGAGAGCGGTCTGTGCTTGGTGTGTGTGTGTGTGTGTGTGTGTGTGTGTGTGTGTGTGTATTCAATGTCACAGAGAGAGATCAGTGCTTGGTGTGCGTGTGTGTATTCAATGTCACAGAGAGAGCGGTCTGTGCTTGGTGTGTGTGTGTGTGTGTGTGTGTGTGTGTGTGTGTGTGTGTGTGTGTGTGTGTGTGTGTGTGTTCAATGTCACAGAGAGAGCGGTCTGTGCTTGGTGTGTGTGTGTGTGTGTGTGTGTGTGTGTGTGTGTGTGTGTGTGTGTGTATTCAATGCCACAGAGAGAGAGAGCGGTCTGTGCTTGGTGTGTGTGTGTGTGTGTGTGTGTGTGTGTGTGTGTGTGTGTGTGTGTGTGTGTGTGTGTGTATTCAATGTCACAGAGATAGATCAGTGCTTGGTGTGCGTGTGTGTATTCAATGTCACAGAGATAGATCAGTGCTTGGTGTGCGTGTGTGTATTCAATGTCACAGAGAGAGCGGTCTGTGCTTGGTGTGTGCGTGTGTGTGTGTGTGTGTGTGTGCGTGTGGTGTGTGTGTGTGTGTGTGTGTGTGTGTGTGTGTGTGTGTGTGTGTGTGTGTTGTGTGTGTGTGTGTGTGTGTGTGTGTGTGTGTGTGTATTCAATGTCACAGAGGGAGCGGTCTGTGCTTGGTGTGTGTGTGTGTGTGTGTGTGTGTGTGTGTGTGTGTGTGTGTGTGTGTGTGTGTATTCAATGTCACAGAGAGAGCGGTCTGTGCTTGGTGTGTGTGTGTGTGTGTGTGTGTATTCAATGTCACAGAGAGAGCGGTCTGTGCTTGGTGTGGGTGTGTGTATTCAATGTCACAGAGAGATAGGCCAGTGCCTGGTGTGGGTGTATTCAATGTCACACAGAGATAGGCCAGTGCCTGGTGTGGGTGTGTTCAATGTCACACAGAGATAGGCCAGTGCCTGGTGTAGGTGTATTCAATATCACAGAGAGAGAGAGAGAGGCCAGTGCCTTGTGTGGGTGTGTTCAATTTCACGGTGTGGGTGTGTTCAACGTCACACAGAGATAGGCCAGGGCCTGGTGTGGATGTATCCAATGTCACACAGAGATAGGCCATGTATTCAATGTCACACAGAGATAGTCCAGTGCCTGGTGTGGATGTATCCAATGTCACACAGAGATAGGCCATGTATTCAATGTCACACAGAGATAGGCCAGTGCCTGGTGTGGATGTGGTCAACGTCACACAGAGATAGGCCAGTGCCTGGTGTAGGTGTGTTCAATGTCACACAGAGATAGGCCAGTGCCTGGTGTAGTGTGTTTCAATGTCACACAGAGATAGGCCATGTATTCAATGTCACACAGAGATAGTCCAGGGCCTGGTGTGGGTGTGGTCAATGTCACACAGAGATAGGCCAGTGCCTGGTGTGGGTGTGGTCAATGTCACACAGAGATAGGCCAGTGCCTGGTGTGGGTGTGGTCAATGTCACACAGAGATAGGCCAGTGCCTGGTGTGGGTGTGTTCAATGTCACACAGAGATAGGTCAGTGTCTGGTGTGGATGTGGTCAACGTCACACAGAGATAGGCCAGTGCCTGGTGTGGGTGTGTTCAATGTCACACAGAGATAGGTCAGTGTCTGGTGTGGATGTGGTCAACGTCACACAGAGATAGGCCAGTGCCTGGTGTGGGTGTGTTCAACGTCACACAGAGATAGGCCAGTGCCTGGTGTAGGTGTATTCAATATTACAGAGAGAGAGAGAGAGGCCAGTGCCTGGTGTGGGTGTGTTCAATTTCACGGTGTGGGTGTGTTCAACGTCACACAGAGATAGGCCAGGGCCTGGTGTGGATGCATCCAATGTCACACAGAGATAGGCCATGTATTCAATGTCACACAGAGATAGGCCAGTGCCTGGTGTGGATGTATCCAATGTCACACAGAGACAGGCCAGTGCCTGGTGTGGGTGTCCTGAATGCTGCCACGTAGGTCAGTGATTTGGGTAGGTCTCCTCAATGCTGACCCTGGATGATGATGACGACAGATAATGACAATAATAATAACAACAACAACAACAACAATAATGATAACGATAATAATAGTTATAATAATGATGATAATAATTATGATCCAATCCAGGGCAGATGTTTTTGAAGCTTGTGAACGTTTCTGCTACAAATGTATGCCAAAAAATTCTGCCGAGCTGTCAGCTGGACCGGTATGCTACAATAAACATGTTCAAGTCGGGAACAAAATACATTGTCTCCAAACTATTGGAAAGCAAAAGTATTTACTATCTGGCTCTTTTTTTTATGACGATGGACAGTTTCTTTCACTCCGAATAAGAAACAAATATGGTATTAATATCAATGTTCTCATTTTCGCCGAGTACAAGTCCGCAGTGCTCGATTATGTAAAGACATCTGGAATAAATATCGAAAGCAATAAGCATATCAGTTCTCCTCTCTGCTATAAGAAATTGTTCACCACTTACAAAGGTTCAAAGTTGTGCTATGATATAATGATTAAAAAATGATCAGAGAGCTCCGTGTTGCAACAAAAGGAATTTGAAACTGTCTCAAACTCATGATTGGGGGTCATGCTTCCTGCTTGCTCATAAAATATCGAATATTAAGCTCAAATGGTTTCAACTCAGAACATTACATATATGCTTGGGAACAAACATCATTTTCGTAGAAATTGGAGTCGTCAATAATGGCAGATGCAGCTTTTGTGGGCTGTGTAAGGATAGGTTTGACCATAATTATGTTCTGGAGGTGTACTTATGCCCAGCGTTTTGGGGACACTTTTACTGACGTAATGGCCAGAATATACGTCTAACAGAATCACTTGTTCTTCTAGGATGTAATGCAACATTTGTTATGGATAGTATTTTCTACTTCATTGCTCTTTTGGCAAAACAATATTTGTGCACATGTAAACTGCGAGACAACCCTCCACATACGACAGGTTTTCTGAAATATTACCATTTCGATACCACCTTGAAAAAGATAATGCGTATATAAACATGAACCATAAAGAATTCCAGATTAAATGGTTGATGGATAAATCATTTGTCTCCTCAACCAGCGAGCAGTCGCTGGTTCTTTTTTTTTTTCATGACATATGACAATGTGGTGTGGCTCTTTTATCAATGTAACTGGTTACTGTAACTGTTGTAAAACAAGTCGCATTGTAACTGTTGTAAAACAATTTGCAGTATTTCAGTTCGTGAACATCCAACCCATCCTGTAAAACATTTTTTTTTAATCATCAGTGTTATTATATATTTTTATGTATCTGTCAATCCATCTATGCTATGCTATGCTACGCATTGTATCCATGCAAAAGGATAGCTGCATGTGTAAGCAATGTCTGTTCAACAGATTGTCAACAGCCAGGCTGGAGGAGGGGGGTGGGGAGTAGATTGGGGTGGGAGGGAACGGGTGAACGTCTGCGCCTGGGAGGGTAGGTAGGGAGGTGATGTTGGTTTGTTTAGTTGGTTTTTGTCTCTTTTTTTATTTCTTCTTCTTCTTCTCACCTGTGAAAAAGCATTGCAAAACGTTAATGAAAAGGGTTTAAAAAAAAAAGAAGGAAAATGATAATAACAATAACAACAGCAACATCAATAATAATAATAATGGTAATAGAAATGATAATAATTAATAATATTATTATTCTTACAATTGTTATCAATAATAATTATAATATTAATAATGATAATAACAAATGTGATAATGATGACAACGATGATAAGAACAACAACAATGATAACAACAATAACAATGATAATTATGATAATAATAATAATAACAACAACCACAATGAAAATAATAATGATAACAATTTTAATGATAATGACAACAACAGCAACAATGCTGCACTGTCTGTCAACTGGTGGAAAACGACGTGGTGTTCTACATGGTGGGCGGGGTGGCGGTGGGTCTCTTTCTCTTCGTCGTGGTCACCCCCCTCAGCTACAGTAATAATGATAATAATAATAATGATAATGATATTTATGATAATAATAATAATGATGATGATAATGATGATAATGCACTGACTGTCCAGTGGTGGAAAACGAGATGGTATTCTACGTGGTGAGCGGCGTGGCGGTGGGTCTCTTCCTCTTCGTCATGGTCACCACCCTCAGCTACCGCATCATCATCCTGCCCGCCGCAGAAAAGACGGAGCTTTGCTGACCTCAGGTCAGCCAGCATAGAGTGGTGTCCCCTTCCCTCTCCGCTCTCCCTTCCTCTTCAGGTCATCCAGCATAGAGTGGTGTCCCCTTCCCTCTCCGCTCTCCCTTCCTCTTCAGGTCATCCAGCATAGAGTGGTGTCCCCTCCTTTCCTCTTCTCTGCACTCACCCGCGGGCCATGTGCCAGAATGAGGATTTGGCTCTGAATCGCTATCATTATAGTCCATGTAAGCGTTGTGAGACCTAGCACAAGTTTGAGTCAGCAGTTGATGTTAAAATGATAATTGATCGAAAGACACCCCCCCCCACCCCCCACCACCCCCCCCCCCCCCCCCCCCCCCCCCCCCCCACACACAAATCATTTCACTTTTGTTTGTTTTGCTAATATCCACCTGTGACATCACTCACAATCTTCAAATACATGACCTTTCCCTTGGCTGACATTACACATCAGGCCTTCTCACCCAACCGTGACCCTATCTTTCCGTTACGTGGTCACACACTCCCCTCTCCCCCCCCCCCCCCCTCCCACCCACGCCCCTCCTCCAAATAGTCCTATTCCTTTGATTTTAATCCGTTTGCTTGGAGCCACCTGGCATGTATACCTTGATGGGCATAGGAAAGAAAAGAAGGTAAATTATCTTCCAGACACAACAATTCTCTAGACAGTCTAGTTGTGCCTGTCTGTAGTGTGCAGCTGCCCTCTCCTGCAGGGATCCTATGGCTGCACACCACCACAAAAAAAAAGCGCCAAGGTCTTGCTTGAGTAGTCAGTTATTCAGCGACTGGCGCATTTAGATTGTTTTGAGAATGTTTCTTGTGTCTGAAAGTTGATTCTCGTCATTTTCTTTTTTATGGCCATGAAGGTACAAGCCAGATAGTTCCAAGCAAAACAGATTAATATCAAAGGAATGTGACTATTTAAGCACTTGGAGCTGGTGAAAGATAAGGTCATGGGTGAGTGCAATGGCCTGAAATGTAAGGTCATGGGTGAGTGCAATGGCCTGAAATGTGCCGTCTACTAAGGGGAAGGTCATGTATTTAAAGATTATTTGTCATTTCATCGGTGAAAATCCCCTAAACCAAGGGAAATTGGTGGGGAGTTGTTCCTTTGGTCAATTATCAGTTTAACATGAAATGCTGGCTCACATACATGGTAGGCTTCTAAACGCTTACATGGATGATAACAGTGGCTTAGTGCAAAATCCTAAGTGTGGCCTGGGGGCTCTGCCAGTACGAAGAGCTCTCCCTCTGCCTGGGCGCTCTGTGCCAGTTAACTTGCTCCTTTCTGTAACTCTCTTTGACTCTGCCTTTTTTGTACTCCCAGTTCTTATAGAACAGGAGGTACTTTACAATGGGAACGAAGAAATGCTGTCTGTGTATCTGTCTGTCTGTGTGTCCGTGGTCAAAATGTGTCACTCCAGAAGAAACTACTGGGCCGATCTTTCTGAGAATTTGTAGGCGTGTTCATTATGGGTCACGGATGATAACCGATGATTTATTTTACCGTTATGTCAATCGGAAGTATTGTTCGTTATGGGTAACAGATGATGGCCGATGTTTACCAGAATAGCCATTACTAACGGCTATAACACACCCAAACGTTTTTTCCTCATGGAATATCTCGCGCGTTTTCAAGATAAACTGGGAGTATGTTTATATATGCTTTCCATCTTGTCTTCATCTTGTCGGGGATAGGGGCAACATCACTGCAATCTTCCTACTCTTGGGGATAGGGGCAACATCACTGCAATCTTCCTACTCTTGGGGATAGGGGCAACATCACTGCAATCTTCCTACTCTTGGGGATAGGGGCAACATCACTGCAATCTTCCTACTCTTGGGGATAGGGGCAACATCACTGCAATCTTCCTACTCTTGGGGATAGGGGCAACATCACTGCAATCTTCCTACTCTTGGGGATAGGGGCAACATCACTGCAATCTTCCTACTCTTGGGGATAGGGGCAACATCACTGCAATCTTCCTACTCTTGGGGATAGGGGCAACATCACTGCAATCTTCCTACTCTTGGGGATAGGGGCAACATCACTGCAATCTTCCTACTCTTGGGGATAGGGGCAACATCACTGCAATCTTCCTACTCTTGGGGATAGGGGCAACATCACTGCAATCTTCCTACTCTTGGGGATAGGGGCAACATCACTGCAATCTTCCTACTCTTGGGGATAGGGGCAACATCACTGCAATCTTCCTACTCTTATTAAAAAAATTTTTTTAAGCGCAAGGGGTGTGTGGATGGGGCGGGAAAGGGTGGGATGGATGGGGTTAGTCCTGGGTGGTGGGGATCTCCTTTTCCAATTAGACCGAGGGGTCCTTTTTTTCCCCAATTTCCAAACTCGTGTAAAAGCAGGGAAAAGGAAAGGGTGGGGACGCACGGTAACATGCCGTTCACATTTTTTGGCTTCAAATTTGGGGAAGGGGGGAGGGGGTCCAGAAGGTACTCCTCTCAACTGTCCACTTGCCCTGCCACCTGCCCCCTTACCCCCCACCCCCCACCCCCCCAGATCTTACTCTTCTGCTAAGGGCTAGCGATCGAAAAGGAAATTTGTTGTTCTGTCCCGTCTTCTGTACACCGACGCCCTTCATTCCAGCCCTCCATCCACAGTCACAGCCTGGTCCATCCTTCCACAGCCAAGGCATTGGCAATCCACAGGGTGAAGTCCATGTCGAGTCATCATGAGGTACCCAACCAGATGCTGTACTGCTGCCGAGTGATTTCAGTGCTTGTCGTGATTCAACTTACGCAGGACGCCACCTACTAAGCCCCCCACTGATAACAATAAATGCGCATTCCCGGAGCCTGCACAACCATGTGCGTCCGACGACCGTCCCCGTGAATCAGTCGATGCTGAAGATTCTGACAGAATCATATTGAGGTCATAGACGTGGAGAGGCAATTAAAATTGAGGTCACCATGAGAGCAGGACATGAACGGCCATAAAATTTGTGATCTCCTTTACTTCCTTTTTCTTTTTTCTTTTTGAATGTTGATTGATGATGATGATGATGATGATGATGATTATGATACGGATTTCCATTCTGGTCTGAGACTTAATGACAAGCTGTTCTCTACGCTTACTTTTATATCTTGGTATCAACCAGGTCAGAGAAATACAGACACCTGCAGTGTTGGTCAGGAAATTTGGGCAACACGCTCAGAGACGCATCCATTAATTAAGTGTATGGAACTCAACTGTGTGGTCCCAGTCTTCCCAGCTGAGCTCATTCCAATCTCAGACTCTCAGTGGGATCCGGTTAAGCCAGAAAAAACTCCACAAAGAAACGGCTCTGATGGGAATCGAACCCACGATCTCCCGGCCAGGAAGTCCGTGACGCCAACCACTTCGCCAATACGGCTGGTAACAGGGCAGTCTTTTCTGACTGTAGTCAGACATACCAATTTTCCACCATGCACACAACATACCCCCATGCCCCGTCAGGTGGAAAGGGCTGTTGCGCAATTGCAGGACAATTTGTTCTGCTTCCCGTCCTTGCTTCCCTCTTTTCTCCTCTCTCTCTCCTCCCCTAGTCTTTCACTTCAATCCATTCTCTTGTTTCTTCTCCTTCGCCTTCCTCTCTCCCCCATTTTATCAGTTCGTATGCGAGTTGTATGTAATGCACTTCAGCCAGTCTGTCCATGATGTTTTCAGGACAACCAGCAGGAGACCAAGAGGCACCTGCTCCTAATGCAAAATCAATCACAGGTCAGTCCTCTTTCCTGTGCCACTCTCTCTCTCCCTCTGTGTGTGTGTGTGTGTGTGTGTGTGTGTGTGTGTGTGTGTGTGTGTGTGTGTGTGTGTGTGTGCACGCGTGCGAGTGCACATTCACGCACGCACGCACTCATGCGCATGCACACTCGCCCACATACACACGCACACACACACGCATGCACACACACACATATATGCACAAACACACACACACACACACACACACACACACACACACACACACACACACACACACACACACGCACGCACGCACGCACACACAGATATGCACAAACACACACACACACACACTCACATTATATCATTCCGTCTTTTTTTAGTGGCACCAGTAATGATGCTACATCAGCGGACAGCAGTTCCTGCAGCCCCCACCACCCCTACTGCTGTGGTCACCACCCCTACTGCTGTGGTCAAGCCACTGACACCTGCCTTGCCTAGGACTGGACTGCAACCAACCACCGCTACTCCTGGGGTACAGCAAACTACACCTGCCACGCCTGCCCCAAGAGTACAGCCAACACCTGCCACGCCTGCCCCAAGAGTACAGCAATCGACACCTGCCGCTCCTGCTTCTGGAGTAAAACAAATACCTGCCGCGCCTGCTCCGAGAGTACAGTAAACACCTGTTGCCCCTGCTCCAAAAGTAGGCTACACAAAACACCTGCCACTGCTGTTTTAGGAGGACAGCAAACACCTGCCACCCATGCTCCAGAAGTACAGCTAACCACACCCACCGCTCCTGTTGCTAAAGTGTCTCAAGCGACATCTACTAATCAAGGGGCTGACGTACAAAAGGCGACGTATGCCATTTCTGCTCCTGGAGGTACGCTGTCTACTTATTGACACACACACGCCACACGCCACAATTAGGATTTTGCACCAGAAACACTACATAATCCATGTAAGCGTTTTAAGGCCGACCATAAAGTTCAGCCAGCGTTAAATGTTAAACTGATCCAAAGAACAACTCTCCACCAGTTATTTCCCTTTGGGGGGGGGGGGGGGGGGGGGGGGATTTTCACTAAATGAAATCGCGCACAATCTTCAAAAAATACATGACCTTTCCATTAGTTGACGTCACATTTCAGGCCTTTGCACTCATCCGTGACCCTGTCTTTGCACCAGCTTATTTGAAGCGCCCAAACAGTCTCATTCCTTTGATTTAAATCTGTCTGCTTGAAACCACTGGCTTGTACCTTGATGGCCATATGAAAGAAAGTTAAGAGAATCAACTTTCAGACGCAATGAAAATTCTTAAAACAATCTAACTGCGCCAGTCTATAAATACTCGACTCCTTAAGCAAAGCTTTGGCGCATTATGTTTTGGTGTGCAGCCACAATGTGATGGCATGGGTATAATTACCTCCCTTTGTGGGTGGGGCACGCAGCATCTTCTAGAGCTGGGGCTCTTCTGGGTCATACCTGTGGGCTTATTGGGTCGATGTTGAGTCATCAAGGGAGCCAGTCTGTGTCTGTCCTAGAAGTTGGAAGGAGTGTGGTGTTTGGTACATAACGACAGCCAGTGTGTGTCTGTCCCTGATGTAGTACAGTAGAATCCGGTTATAAGAAAGTTGAAGGGAATTTTTTTGTTTGTTTGTTTCTTATAACCGAGTTTTCTTACAGCCGAGGTTTCTTGTAATCGAGAGTTCTAAAAATTTTTTTTTTAGAGTGTTTCTAATATCCGGAACAAAGACAGAGAGAGAGAGAGGAGGGAGGGAGTGATGGAGAGAGGGGGGAGAAAGAGTGTGTGTGAGAGAGAGAGAGAGAGAGGGGAGAGGGGGGGGGGGGGAGGGAGTGAGTGATGGAGAGTGGGGGAGAAAGAGAGTGTGTGTGTGTGTGTGTGTGTGAGAGAGAGAGAGAGAGAGAGAGAGAGAGAGAGAGAGAGAGAGAGAGAGAGATGGCAGAGAGGGTGGAGATAGTAACATAACATACCTCGCTTGGACAAACTATTGCAGAAGTTGATTGTCAATGTCCTCATGTTTCACCTTCCTATTCTTTTGCTATAGCTGCGGGTCAGTTGTACTGCCCAAGAACTGATTTTTGTATTTGTCCTTTGTTTTACAATGTTGCACAGAGTAGCAAGAGGAATCTGAAATTCTTCAGCAATCAACGTCCTTTTCTTTTTCGGGTTTTTCTCCACAGCATCCAAAATTTCGACTTTCCGTTTCAGCGAAATTGCTTGTCTTTTGTGTTTGTCAGCCATCTTCACTTTACATTGTACAAAGCCTTGCCTTGCATTGAGCATGCACTGGTGTGAAGAGAGAAACAGGGGTGGGGGCAAAGTTTAAACACCTCTCGTAATCAAGCGCCTGCGTTTTGTCTAGCTTACATCCGGATATCCCATCTCTTAGGCGACCTTTCAACAGCCGAGACTTTCTTGCATCCGAGGTAAAGTTTCGCCAGGGTCAGCTAAACCTGTTTCTTACAACCGAGTTTCTTACATCCGAGGTATTTTAAGTAATGTTAAAGAATCCTCTCAGCAGGGGAAAACCATTTGATTTCTTATAGCCGAGTTTTCTTATAACCGAGTTTCTTATAACCGGATACTACTGTAACTCTGTGTTGATTCACCAAAACGGCCAGTATGTGTCTGTCCCTGATGTAATAACACTGTGTTAATTCACCGAGTTGGCCAGCCTGCGTTTTTCCCCGATGTAGTAACACTGAGTTGAATCACCAAGATGGCCAGTCTGTGTCTGTCCCAGATGTAGTAACTCTGTGTTGATTCACCAAGATGGCAGTCTGTGTCTGTCCTGATGTAGTACACTGGTTGATTCACCAAGATGGCAGTCTGTGTCTGTCCTGATGTAGTAACTCTGTGTTGATTCACCAAGATGGCCAGTACGTGTCTGTCCCTGATGTAGTAACTCACTGTTGATTCACCAAGATGGCCAGTCTGTGTCTGTCCCTGATGTAGTAACTCACTGTTGATTCACCAAGATGGCCAGTCTGTGTCTGTCCCTGATGTAGTAACACCGAGTTGATTCACCAAGATGGCCAGTCTGTGTCTGTCCCCGATGTAGTAACTCTGTTGAATCACCAAGATGGCCAGTCTGTGTCTGTCCCAGATGTAGTAACTCACTGTTGATTCACCAAGATGGCCAGTCTGTGTCTGTCCCTGATGTAGTAACACCGAGTTGATTCACCAAGATGGCCAGTCTGTGTCTGTCCCTGATGCGGTAACACTGAGTTGATTCACCAAGATGGCCAGTCTGTGTCTGTCCCTGATGTAGTAACTCTGTGTTGATTCACCAAGATGGCCAGTCTGTGTCTGTCCCCGATGTAGTAACACCGAGTTGAATCACCAAGATGGCCAGTCTGTTTCTGTCCCGATGTAGTAACACCGAGTTGAATCACCAAGATGGCCAGTCTGTGTCTGATCGATGTAGTAACTCACTGTTGATTCACCAAGATGGCCAGTCTGTGTCTGTCCCTGATGCGGTAACACCAAGTTGATTCACCAAGATGGCCAGTCTGTGTCTGTCCCCGATGTAGTAACACTGAGTTGATTCACCAAGATGGCCAGTCTGTGTCTGTCCCCGATGTAGTAACACCGAGTTGAATCACCAAGATGGCCAGTCTGTGTCTGTCCCAGATGTAGTAACTCACTGTTGATTCACCAAGATGGCCAGTCTGTGTCTGTCCCCGATGTAGTAACACTGAGTTGATTCACCAAGATGGCCAGTCTGTGTCTGTCCCGATGTAGTAACTCTGTTGAATCACCAAGATGGCCAGTCTGTGTCTGTCCCTGATGTAGTAACTCACTGTTGATTCACCAAGATGGCCAGTCTGTGTCTGTCCCTGATGTAGTAACACCGAGTTGATTCACCAAGATGGCCAGTCTGTGTCTGTCCCCGATGTAGTAACTCTGTTGAATCACCAAGATGGCCAGTCTGTGTCTGTCCCTGATGTAGTAACTCACTGTTGATTCACCAAGATGGCCAGTCTGTGTCTGTCCCTGATGTAGTAACACCGAGTTGATTCACCAAGATGGCCAGTCTGTGTCTGTCCCGATGTAGTAACTCTGTTGAATCACCAAGATGGCCAGTCTGTGTCTGTCCCCGATGTAGTAACTCACTGTTGATTCACCAAGATGGCCAGTCTGTGTCTGTCCCTGATGTAGTAACACTGAGTTGATTCACCAAGATGGCCAGTCTTTGTCTGTCCCTGATGTAGTAACACCGAGTTGAATCACCAAGATGGCCAGTCTGTGTCTGTCCCTGATGTAGTAACACTGAGTTGATTCATCAAGATGGCCAGTCTGTGTCTGTCCCGATGTAGTAACTCTGTTGAATCACCAAGATGGCCAGTCTGTGTCTGTCCCTGATGTAGCAACACTGAGTTGATTCACCAAGATGGCCAGTCTTTGTCTGTCCCTGATGTAGTAACACCGAGTTGAATCACCGAGATGGCCAGTCTGTGTCTGTCCCTGATGTAGTAACACCGAGTTGAATCACCAAGATGGCCAGTCTGTGTCTGTCCCTGATGTAGTAACTCACTGTTGATTCACCAAGATGGCCAGTCTGTGTCTGTCCCTGATGTAGTAACACCGAGTTGAATCACCAAGATGGCCAGTCTGTGTCTGTCCCTGATGTAGTAACACCGAGTTGAATCACCAAGATGGCCAGTCTGTGTCTGTCCCAGATGTAGTAACTCACTGTTGATTCACCAAGATGGCCAGTCTGTGTCTGTCCCAGTTGTAAGTATTAGTGTTTACAAGTACAAAATTATAACAGCCTTCTTATTAAGATGGCTTTGCACACCCTTGGTGCTAGCTCCATCTGTTCAGAAATGATGTCTGCCAACAACATTCTTGGCAAGGTATCTGTGGTGGATCTTGGCACCGTGGGCAGGACAGTGTCCCATCCACAAACAGAGGTGTCTGCGGTCAGTTTGGCCGTCTACTGGACTTGGGACAGCAAATTGGTTTAGCACGATGAGTACGACCTTAAAGGTCTACTTTAGAGATTTTCGATAATTTGTTTAAAAGCAGGTCTACATGTCATATAACTACAGTACGGTATTCATTTTTCAAAAAAAGTCGCCGGAAGAATTTAACAGATAAAAAACGAGTTTTGCACACTGTTCAAACCCCGCGCGGTAGACCGAAAACCGTGACGTCACTTGATGGACTGGCCGTCAGCCGCGACCTACACAACAAGCCAACGCCAAGTGAAATGAACACGAGTTGCGATCCCCCACAGCCTAAAAAGTCACGAGGGGGGTGGCAGATATTGTGCTGTAGGCGTGTGCAGCAGCTCAGCAGGAGACGGATATTCTTTGCACACATTTCCATCTGATCCAGATACTCGAAAGAAGTGGATTCGGTTGGTGCAACCATGCCGGACCACTAAGTTATTTTTACCACGTCAGTTCCAGCTGGACCACGGAAACGAGCTGTTCCGACAATTGCCGAGCCCGTTCGAGTGGATCAAAAACTTCGTCTGCATTGTGCGCGTATACTTTGAAGGCGAAGTGGTAAGCTCGTACAGATGAGTACGATAGTCGCACGTTTATTCTGTTCTTATCTATGGACAGATCACACTTGTTAAATTGAATGAACACGTTAAGGCTTGAGGAAGGAGAATCTCCGCTCGCCGTCCACGTGTGATCGCATCAAAAAGTCAGTCGGTAGCCTCCCTCGAGACTTCGGTAAAGTCCGTACGCCTTCGGAATGATGTGTTCAGGCGTCCAGCTGGAACTGAATAGCTCGTTTCCGTGGTCCAGCTGGAACTGACGTGGTAAAAAGAACTTAGCGTTCAAACTGATAAGGTAAAGGCCTTGCAGAAACATCCCAGAGTTACATTGGCTGTCGCAATCATAGTAACTGTTTTTACATGATAAATTAAATACTGATCGAGATGTGCAAGAACCATCAGAATCACTTTCTGTCGCCGTTGGCTTATTGTGTAGGTCGCGGCTGACGGCCAGTCCATCATGTGACGTCACATCCAAGAGTAGTTAAGCCATGCCAAGATTTAGTTGATTACCTCCCGTTTTCTTGATTACAGGTGAAAATGCCCACTTTCGCGGATCGATTTCGTGTGATCGGGAGCGAATCGGATGTTTATTTTACCAATTTATCAAACATTTCATATTTCTGCATAAGCTGACCAATTATCGAAAACCTCTAAAGTAGACCTTTAAAGCGTCTCATTTTTGGGACACTTTATTTGTAAGCCTCTCAAAAGTGAATATCATTGTTTGTGAACATAATCATGTTTGTTCCCATCAATAAAAGTGGAAATGGGCTTTTGCATTTAAATGCACACACATGCACATGCGTACACACACACACACACTTGCTGTTCTGACGAGAGGATGAAGTCACATGTTACTGCCAAACCCACCCTGACTAAGACATACACCGAAACCCCTTGTTCCAGGCAAAGGGATGTGACAGGAGTCTGGGAGTTGGGGGGGGGGGGGGAAATAAAACAACAACCAAAAAAACCTCAATGAATGATCATGTTCCCGATCAGATGACAGAAAGAAATAGTGCAGCCGCACGGGTCAAAGCTGGCCGACCAGAACCCAGCCGAAGAATTGTATCATGCATGGACTGCTTTCCTTTCACACACACTAACCTGGTTGCTATTGATGCAAATGCAAAGCATTTTTTTTAGTGCAAAGCAGCATTTTTGTTTTGGAAAGGGGGCGGGGAAGCAGTATGTATGTGTGTGTGTGTGTGTGTTTAGTGTACGTTGTGTGTGCGTTTAGTGTGTGTGTGTGTTTAGAGAGAGAGAGTGTGTGTGTGTGTGTGTATGCTGTGTGCGTGTGTGTATGCCCGAGTGTCCATGTGTGTGTCCCTGCGTGTGTGTGTGTGTGGATGTGCGTTTAGTGTGTGTACGTGTGTGTGTGTATGTGTGTGTTTAGCGAGTGTGTGTGTGTGTGTGTTAGTGTTAGGTGTGTGCATGTGCGAGAGCATGCATGCATGTGTGTGTATAATTTAAAGGAAAAAGCCCATTTCCGCTATTCCACACAGTTTTCACATTCCTGGATACAATCATCCTCCATTCAAAATACTTGTCACACATAAACTGAAGGCCCTGCTACAGACCTAGGAAAGTCATGTTTTACCGACACAATGAGAAGTCTCTTGTTGCAGACATAACCAACTTGACACTGCAGTCATATGTCACTGTTAAAATGAAGTTACTTGTTACAGACACACGGGAGACATTTGTTGCAGACAAAATGAAGTCACCTGTTACAGACCCAGTGGAGTCACTTGTTACAGACATAATGAAGTCACTTGTTGCTGACAAAATTAAGTCACTTGTTACAGAAATAATGAAGTCACTTGTTACAGACATAACAAAGTCACTTGTTACAGACATAATGAAGTCAGTAGGTTACAGACACAACAAAGTCACTGGTTACAGACACAATGAAGTCATTCGTTACAGACACAATGAAGTCATTCATTACAGACAATGAAATGACTTGTTACAGACACAATGAAGTCACTTGTTACAGACACAATGAAGTCACTAGTTACAGACACAATGAAGTCACTTGTTACAGACCCTATGAAGTCATTTATCACAGACACAATGAAGTCACTTGTTACAGACAATGAAATGACTTGTTTCAGACACAATGAAGTCACTTGTTACAGACACAATGAAGTCATTTGTTACAGACACAAAGGGGGCACAGGCATCGACAATTTCCATGTCAGCTAACCCCCTGGAGATACAGGCACGTGATGTAAGGTCTCCAGCTACTGAGTGCTGTCAACATGTAGGCTGCCTAAACTATCAATAATATAATTGTGTGTGGGAGACTGTGTGCATGTGAGTCTGCCAGCCCAAGTCCTGTAACCTTTCCTGTATGTCACCTAAAATTTTACGCGCTATAAGTCGTGGGTCTCCAGAGACCAAGCTTTCTGTGAAGGAATAAACCTTTGCCGTACATCGTGGGTCTCCCTGGACCATTGGTGTCTTCTGAAAGAATAAACCTTTGCCGTACATCGTGGGTCTCCCTGGACCATTGGTGTCTTCTGAAAGAATAAACCTTTGCCGTACATCGGTCTCCTGACATTGGTGTCTTCTGAAGATAACTTGCGACATCGTGGTCTCCCTGGACCATTGGTGTCTCTGAAGAAAAACTTTGCGTACATGGGGTCTCCATGAACCAGTGTCTTCTGCACGAGTGGACACAAATTTACGCGGAGTCCTGAGATCCTGTTCGGATGTCCGCTGACTGATCTTGAGTTTTTGAGAGAGATTAACATTTTTCATCTGATTTAAGATTTTACGGCAGAAAGATTTTTAACAAAGTTTCTGGTGCGTTTGTAGACGAGGTCATTTAATTAACGAGATGTGTGAAAGTTGGTTTTTTATTTTTTTTAAATATTTTAAAAATTTTTTTTATTAAATGACTGGTGAGTTGATTTTAACGTGGTGACAGCCCTGATGTGGCCCTTTGCGACCGGCTGGGCTATAAGCAACATTATCTTATCTTATCTTATGTTGTCTTCTGAAGGAATAAACCTTTGCCATACATTGTGGGTCTCCATGAACCCATGTTGTCTTCTGAAGGAATAAACCTTTGCCGTACATTGTGGGTCTCCATGGACCCTTGTTGTCTTCTGAAGGAATAAACCTTTGTAATACATTGTGGGTCTCCATGGACCCTTGTTGTCTTCTGAAGGAATAAACCTTTGTAATACATTGTGGGTCTCCATGGACCCTTGTTGTCTTCTGAAGGAATAAACCTTTGTAATACATTGTGGGTCTCCATGGACCCTTGTTGTCTTCTGAAGGAATAAACCTTTGCCATACATTGTGGGTCTCCATGGACCCTTGTTGTCTTCTGAAGGAATAAACCTGTGCCGTACATCGTGGGTCTCCATGGACCCTTGTTGTCTTCTGAAGGAATAAACCTTTGCCTTACATTGTGGGTCTCCATGGACCCTTGTTGTCTTTTGAAGGGATAAACCCTTGCTGTTACATCATGGGTCTGCTCAGACCCATAACAAACTGGGCCGGTTCTGTTTTTGTTTATCTCTTGTGGTCAGAATGCATGAGTCTGGCCAGACCCACGACGTACTGCACCCAGATTTTCTTCTTTGAGAGTATGGGTCTGCTCAGACCCACAATGTACTGGAATTTTTGTTGTTTTTGTTTAGTCCTTTGTTTACCAACAAAAATAAATGGTTTTTGGTACAGATGTAGGTCCACGGTTTGTTGACAAAGTCTGGTGGAGATAGCTTAAAAACGTACAAAGATACCCAGTTATCAAGCGATTTCTTAAAAAGGCACAAAGGTACCCAGTCATCAAGTGATAGCTTAAAAAGGTACAAACGTACCCAGTTCTCAAGTGATAGCTTAAAAAGGTACAAAGGTACCCAGTTCTCAAGCGATAGCTTAAAAATGTACAAAGGTACCCAATTATCAAGTGAAAATCATGAGCATGGGTCATTCTAGAAACCCTATGCATGGGAAAGGGTTAATGGAAGGAATATTGCGGTACCGCTGCATTTGTTCAATTCCACATACAGGAAAAAAAAAAAAAAGGCCAAACGAAAGAAAGACAGAAAGAAAATGACAGCATTTTATTGCCGTAACTGTCATTTTGGATCAACAATAGTGTCTGGAATGCCCATGACCAAACAAGTCAACTCTGGTTATCAAAAAAATGCAAAAACTGTTCTGACATAAAATCATATGCAGAACTTTTTCTGCTAGCACATGATAAGACCATGAAGACAAAGTTTCGATCATCTGACCGTGATGACACAACATTTCATTTACAAATTATATGATACATTAACATAAATCTTGAGTCAAAACTTTTGTTTTCCCAACAGTAGGAAAACTGACAAGAAATTATGCATTGTAGAGAATGAACAAGGGCACAACGCTCATCTTTGCGCAAGCTTTCGATTTATTGCAAATCTTTATCAAGCAGCTTACAGGCACAGACTAACTTTAAAAAAGGCAAAATAGCTATCAAGCATAAAACAGACACGATCTGTGTCCTCCATTAACTATAAATATATAAATCTTAAATAAATGTTAGCGAACCACCCAGAGAACGTGGACAAACGAGTTACAAGACAAAACACGACGCGTTTCGACCTCTTAGGTCTTCGTCTGGTGATAATTAAACGAATAAAACAACGAAAATTCACTTAGCTTTGGTCGCTTCAGATCGCTCAGGCTTCAGCGCAAGGAAGAAGGCGTTGAATGAGAACGAGGCTGTTGGAAGGGAAGTAGTGAGCGAGTCAAAGTCGTAATGATGATAATAATATTACTGATAGGATTACTATTAATGGTCAAAATATTGGGGGGGGGAAAAAAAAAAAAAAAAAAAATTTCAATCTTGGTGTCAATAAGTATGTGTATGGGAGAAAGGAGAGTGGGTTAGAGGATTCTTAAGCAGCAGAGTTGCCGTGGCAACAGTCCCAGAGGGATGGTGATGTCAGTGCTAGGGGTAGTATCAATACTAGCAATAGTATTACTGAATGATATTGCTAACAAAAATAGTGAAGGTTAAGGTGTTTTGTCTTGTAACTCGTTTGTCCACATTCTCTGGGCGGTTCGCTAACATTTATTTAAGATTTGTTTAGATTTCCGCCTGCAGTCGTCTCGCTTTGCAACTAGATATAAATATATAGCTTTCGATTTATTGCAAATCTTTATCAAGCAGCTTACAGGCACAGACTAACTTTAAAAAAGGCAAAATAGCTATCAAGCATAAAACAGATACGATCTGTGTCCTCCATTAACTATTGTCTCTGGAAAAAAACATATGGCGTGTCACCGGAACACTGTATTCTTTTTAAACCGTATGACATTCGTCTTACTGATACTGGTGATTTTGAAGACCACATCATGAATATCCTAGAAACACTATCGTCTTTGAAAAAAAAATTGAAACATTCAAGTAAATTCGAAATATCTCAAGAAATTATGCATAAAGGCTTTTTCTAACATAGCTGAGAAATGATCATAACGTTGAAAATGATGTGCAATCTCTGAAAATGCTTCTAACATCAAAGAAATGGAGTCCAAAGAGAAACTGTTGGTAACTTATTATGATGAGTCTAAAAAATAAGAAAAAGTTCAGAAAGACATATCTCATGAAACGCTGCTTCCTACTTGGTTCTGAAGTGGTGCTTTTGCAAGTACTCCATTTGTATATTTCATGGATCTTTTTTTCTGAACATTCAAATAAATTTGAAATATTCTTTCTACAATTTGATGATATTACTTGTGTTAATTTGATGTATACAGATACAGATATTCGTTGAGCTAGTAACAAGTTTTTGTGATAATATGAAATGATTCTTTGTTTCTGGAAAAAAAGAAACTTTCCCCGAAGATGAAAACAAAAATAAATGGTTTTAACATATATCTCTTCTCAGTTGCCAGGACTCACCAACTAATATCAGGGTTGATGTACAATGTTCATGAAGTGAAAACCTTTACATTATGTTTCTTTCTTGTAGTACTACGCTAGCACATGTCTCTCTCTCTCTCTCTCTCTCACACACATATGCAGACACACACACACATAAGCGCACTCGCACGCACACACACACACCAAAATACACACACATACACACAAGCCAATATCTCAAGAAGACAGAATATAATCCACTGCAGCAGCAAAGTCTTGTGCAACATAGTGAGGTAGGGGGTTGATGCTGTTTTCATCTCCTTCACGATATTTACCTGCCCACACAAAATAACTGGAATACAGTGAAGAAAGGCAGGATAGAGAAGGTTGGGAATGGGTGATAGGGGGTAAAGAGAGTGACTGAGAGCAAGAGAGAGAGAGAGAGAGCAAATAAAGAGTTGACATATGTCAATTTTGTGTGTGTGTGTGCGCGCGTGGTGTGTGTGTGTGCGTGTGTGTGTGCGTGTGTGTGTGTGTGCGTGTGTGTGTACTTGCGGGTGTATGATAGTATATGTGTGTGTGTGTGTATGCGTGCATGTCTATATGTGTGTGTCTTTGAATATTTGTGGATCAGTGTGTGTGTGTGTGAGTGAGTGAGTGAGTATGCCGTGTGTGTGTGTGTGTGTATGTGTGAACGTGTATTTGTGTGTGTATGCGAGTGTAAACACATCCATATATACAAAAAAAAAACACACCTGTTTTCACCAAAATTCCTTTCATGCCGCAGTTTTGTGCCCCGCCAATGTCGTCTCGTACATCCTGCAAAAAATCAGGTCACCCATACTTTCCTACGTAACCCTCTCAACAACTTTTTTTTCATATCATGTTTCTTCCTTCATTTAACTCTCCTACTACCAAGGTTTTCTGCTGCTTACTTCCTGTTGGAAACCAAGTAATTCTTTAACGTTTGCGAAAATTTTCACTTGTTTTTATTAAAAAAAATTAAAAAATAGAGTAATGCATGAATTTGCATGCAATTTTGTGTTCATGTGCAGAAATGAATGAAAATAAATTGGATATGAGTTTTCTAATGTTGTCTATTTCAAAATCTTTCGGCCAATGATCAAAATCATACGGACACACAGAAGGATCGCTGTTACTTGCATCTTTGTCCTCGGAATCGCTCAAAAGATCCCCGTAACCAACATTAGCTTCAAAGTTCTGTCACTTCACGATCTCTTTTGATGCGTTTAAGTTTACTTTCACTAATTTCTTCAGCAGTAAAACCCTGAAAGGTTTCATCGTCGCTGTCTCCGTCTTGTTGGAGCTCTCGCCACAAGTTTTCGTTCGGTTCCATAGCAAAAATTGCTAAAAAAATATTACTTTTTCTTCGGTTCAAACCAAAACAGTCCGCCATTTGCAAAGCGCATGCGTGTGTTAACGGAAAGTGTGATGTAAGTTGTAAAAGAAGGGATGGTAGGGAGAGACTGGAATGGCCGCAGGCCTCGGCGGTTGTTCCCACCCACGGTTTCTGTGTATAGCAGAGGTCGTTGGCGGGAGCTCCCGCTGGCGGCAGGAGGAGAGTTAAAACAACCACTTGTATCAGGGATGAGAACAGATTTTAAAAAAGCAGAGGAGATTTTTCAGTTGGGGGTCTGGGGGCAGAGCCCCCAGTGGGGTCAAGGGCAACGCCCCTGCGGGGGTCAGGGGGCAGCGCCCCCTGAAGCTGAAGCATTTTTAATATATAAACACAAAAAATCCACATTTAAAACCATCAAAATATGTTTCTAGCCCTTATCTAAATTGAACTAAATTTATCTAAATTCTGTTATTAAAATCACATTTCACACAAGGCATTACTATTAAAACTAAACTTATATTTCAGTTTTTCACAAAAGGCAAACAATTTGGCCTTACCTGCTAGTAGTAGTGGAGTAGGCCTTTTTCCTTTTCTGCTTCAGTGTGTCCTTGGTAGAATATCACACTCTATGCTGGCATTTGTCTTTCGATACTTTATTTACAGTTCTCAAGAGGTTGATCTGTAGTGTAGGCCTCATACAGACCTTCCAATACCTAAATGGCTTGTCAGTATCTTTTGCAACTGTTCTCAGTATTTTCAAGCAGTTGCCAGTATTTTCATCGCATGCACGGCATAATCATGTTAGATATTTATTATATTATTTAAATGAGAAAAAAAAACCTATAAACATAACCCCTGCATATAGTATAATGTACATGTACACACAACATACACAGACATTATTAAAATTATAGCTAAAAATCATTATAAAAGAACCATGGTTCACTAGGAGTCATACAGACACACAGAAGAGATACACAGGGGGAAAACATGATGTCGCACAAAAACACAAACATACAAGCAAAGGAGTAGGCCTACCTAATTGTAGATTAATGTTGTACAAGTACTCCATTCAGCTTCAGTTTCTGGTTTAGTCACAGGGAAGGTCAGTCTTTGTTGCACAAATAATCCATTCAGTTTCAGTGTCACAATAATACTACTTCATAGGCATAGCTTTCGGCAATTTTATTGCCTGGAAACATAGCTCTGAACAAGGGCCCAGCATGGTCGGAAGCACTCAGTGGAATGTTGTGCTCCACGAGGAAGTGAGTGAACAGGGTTTCAGCACGAATCACATCCTGCTCATCACATTTGTCTTTGGAAGAGACAGAGTCGAAAAAATTGGTAACTTTGGACGATTGCACCAGAGCTGCTCTTTTTTCGTATGTCTTGCCGACTTCACGTGCCTGCCAACATCGTTGGCGCCACCGGCACTAATTACAAAGTCGAAATCGCACACCGTGCATCTGGCAAAAGTTGATCCAACTTTGGATTCCACTATGCACGGGTACGTCTTAGTGTACGACTTCAGGAAGTGCTGATCTCGTTTCTGTTGCTTTTTTCCTCCACTGCCTGATGCCGTTGACTCCTCGATTTTCCGCTTTTGCAAAGTTTTCTCCATTCCCCCCCCCCCCCCCCCCCCCCCCCCCCCCAATTAAACTTCCAAGGACAATCTCTGGATAGTAGAACTTTCAACCGGAAAGCAGAAGCAACTCAAAAGTTTCGTTGATTGGACAAAAGTTGGAATAGCTTAACGCAACAGCTAACGCGATTGGTCGATGGTCGATGTTGAGGCAGGCAGAGGCTAAAAATAGCCATTCCATTGCCATGTTCGTCGCACACAAGCCAAGCCATTCCCTTCCCTCTCTCTGTCTCTCTCGACCAGTGTCTGTGTAGTCGAAACACACGACTGGAACGGTTTTATTATGCCATTCTCCAGCTTATTTTTGGGAGATTTTATCTCCGTATTGATTTACAGTCGATCGTATTTTCCGTATTTTTCTTCTTCTCCGTACGAAAATACGGTGGGAACGGGACGGTTGGAAGGTCTGCTCATACGATCTGTGAAACACCTACACCACTGAATGAAGTCTTTCAATTGAGTCTCAGTCCAAAATTACACCTCTCATTGAACTCCTTTTTTTTTTTTACTAACTAATGCTATTCTTAGTCAAAATCAACACTAATTTAACACCACATGATGTAAACACAGGATCAGCAGTCAAAAATAAAACAATGAGTCAACACCTCCCTTGGAAGTCTTTCAACTCAGTGCAGTCCAAAATAACACTTAACACGATGTAAACAGAGAACAATTTAGTCCATGAGTTAACACCTTCTATGATGTACACACAGGATCATTAGTCCATGAATTTACACCTTTGATTTACACACGTCTTATCAGTTATAGCGTTGACACATTCCATGATGCACACACAATAAAGTCTCTCTCATTTTCTCTTCAACAACCTTATCCAGCTTTGCTTTTTTTGCTGAAAAATGACCTGATGTCAGTACCTGTAGACTTTCTTTTCTTTGAGGATGTAGGTACCGACTTTGATGCTGGCTGTGGCTCGGTTGTGTGACCACTGTCAATGCCAGGTGTCCCTGGAAGACATGCAACAAAATGGTTTGGAAACCAGTTGACATCAGGAGGTGTGGTTCCAACCCGTGTCCACATTACAGCAGGAATGCACGGAGAATCATCCGGAGAAAGTGATTGCTCAGGCTGTCGTGGTTGTCTGGGCAAGAGTTGTCTGTGGTAGTCGGACCTCAACTCATCACTCTCAAGCTGTGGGTAGATGGACTGCAGAGGTTTCCCCAGCACAGTGGTTAAAGCATGTACTGCCCAGATACCCAGGTGCTTCCCTAGTTTAGGGACTGAGCATGCCTCCTCGTGGAAGATCCTCCGCAGTTCTGTCTCTGGAAGCTTTCTCATTCCCTCTTCTGTACTGCCACTGATGTAAAAATCTTCATTCAAAGCAAGCTCAATGGAAATCCTGACTCTGATTTCTGTATGGTATCTCTGATGCTCAAATACAAACAGAGACCCACATCTGGGAAGACAGTTCCCGTCCCCACACACCTCAACAGGAAGGAGACCACTGATGTCGCTAGGAAACAGTTTCAAGGAACTTTGGTCAGTTGTGTAGTGCTTGGCCTGAAGTGGCTTACATTCAATTGGAAACTTGTCCAAGTGGCTTGAAACTTTTCTTGCCATTGTTTTCAGGTCATAAAATGAACTTTTTCCAGCATCCTCCAGTTTTTTCGCAAGATTGGCAAAAAGACCTGCCTGTCAGGTGTCGCTGTACTGATAGTGTCCTTTTCTGTAGATGGATCCACTTTATCATCTTCGCAATCTTTGGTTTTCTGTTGATATGCAGGGTTTTGTTCTGGCTTTTGTTCAACACCTAGCGCTGATTTCTTTTGGGCTTTGTGTGCTCTTTCAATGTTCTGGGTGTTTCTGTTTAATTTATATGCAGCCTGCATGTTTTTAGCTAACTGTTTGTCTACCAAATCGACGAGAGGTGTTTTTTTGCCAAATAAATTCAAAGCCGTTTTGTCTCTTGCTTGTATATAATGCCGGACACTCTGCACAGCTGAGAACACCTCAGTGGACAGGCGAGATGAATGGCAGTCCATGATGTTGGCCATAGCACTGAAGCTGGACTCCACAACTGGCCCATGAAAGCAGCTCAGCATTGCACAGGCACCTTGGCACAGTTGAGGATATCGATCTTTCAGATTGTGCCACCATTGATCGATCTGGCAGTCTGCAGCTGATGGCAACGTCTGGCTTACTGTGTACGATCTCACCTCTTTCAGAAAGGAATCGGACTGTGGTAGGTGAGGGACAAAGTCTGGAAGATGTGACAGCAGTTCTCTTGCTTCATTTGAGCATCTCCTTTGAGGGTCCAGAGCTGAGCAGAGCTTTAGTGCTTTATTGTCAAGAGGCATTTTCTGCTGAAGCATCTTTCCACAAGCAATGTAGCTTTTTCTTGCTTTCTGAAGGAATGCCTTCCTGTTTTCATCTGACACAAAGCTGACCCTTCCCACTTTCATCTCAAGGAGCTTTTGTACTTTTTGTCCAAGGAACAGCTGATGCAATGGCACTAGATTTGCTTTTTCTGTCAGATCGATTTTTCTCAGGTAAGAGGACCGCTCGATGATGGGCTCTTTGGTCTGAGGTCTTGCACACTGCTCAGATGTCTTTTTGATGGCCTCTGGCTTGACGAACAGTGACAGGAAATCTTCAAGCAAGGATTGTTGCTCTGTCAGCAGATGGTGCACCATTGATGACTTGGTCTGAAACAATGTCACATACCTCTTGAGGCTGGGCAGGACAGCTGTGAAAAAATTCATTGTCAGAAGTGTGGTTGGTCTTGAAATGAACAAAGCCTCCAATATTCTTTCTCTTCTTTGTTTTCCTTCAGGGGTGAAAGTTAGAAATTTCTTGGCCAGCACACTCTGTGTTTTCTGCACACTGCTCTGTTGCTTCTCATTGAGTGGTTCCATGATGTTAATGATGTAGTCTCTGTAGAGCTCCTTATCTTTGCTGTCAAGGAAACTGTAGTAAAACAGTGTCAGTGCCTGAAGTAACTGGAGGGCCCTCTGTGTCGCGTCCAGTATTGATAGCCACCTATGCTGGACATATCTCACGGGTGATGCCACTTTCATGCCAAGAATCAAACAGAGATCTTGCAGGAGGTCAAGATGTTCACCACTCCACTTGAAGTCAGTGTGGAGATCCATCAAGAGACGATCCACTGATCCATCAAAAGAGCTGCAAAAGGATTTTGCAGAATTGTGGGCGTGGTGGCAAGTGTCTCCATCAATATCCAAAAGATGTGTCGCTTTTCGTCGTCTGATGAGTGTCTCAAGACCACCTTTTGATCCCCTCATGACTGCACACGAGTCCATCATGATTGACAATAAGTGTGACCACGGTAAATCAAATTCGTCAAACACATCTGTCAGAGATTTGTACAGGGACTCTGCTGTCACTTTCTTCAGGTTGATGGAGACAAGGTGATGAATCATCAATTTCCCATACGAGGCAGAGAAATGGCTCACAAGTACTGTCAACACCCTCTGGTCTGTTTTGCTTGTGGCTTCATCAATATTGAGGCTGAACACAGATTCTTTCAATTCAGTCAGAAGCTCCTCCCGGATGGTTTTCTCAAGCCCAAACCTCATCTTGTATGAGGCAGTATGGCAGCCCATCTTCAACTCTTTGAGAGCTTTGGTATCTCGTGCCATCACCTGAAAAATAAACAAACATTTTATACCAAACGTACAGACACTTAATACGATAAGAAAACTAGCCAAGAAATAATGACCAAGATAACCAAGATATATAATGATATACAACCATTGTGCAGGTCAACACACAGGGATGTAAAGAAGTGCACTGGAGATGAGGTAAGATATGTTGCTCACAGTCCCGCCGACCACTTAGGGGCAGAGTGAACAGGAGGATCCTTAGATGAAAGGATAGGAAAATTAAAATAAAATCAATCCAGGCACACCTGCTGCACACACTGCATTTTTTACTCCGAGCTTTCACCTTTATTATGCTCCCTCAGGGTCTGCAATGTCGAACACATCCATCCGAGAAATTATGTCATTCAAAGCCAATTTTAACATTTAAAAATACATGTATTCATAACATATAAAACAGAGCATTTTGTTGGTCTCTTTGTACCTAGTGCCGTAGTGGACCAAAAGCCAGCCACTTGGAGCCTACACCTATCGCGGGCTGTGAGGAGAAAGAGTAAAGCATGTATGTTTATTATGCATGAGTCAGGCAGTCAGCCTGACAGTGTACCCAGTATGCTTCCTGGATCGCATGGGCCTTAACTTGAACACAGATAAGCTGGGGAGAGAGAGAGAGAGAGAGAGAGAGAGAGAGAGAGAGAGAGAGAGAGAGAGATAGCACTATATCTCAGGCAAAACAGGGTACTGTTAGTTTAAAAATGTACTCTATAATCGGGGTATCCCAAACAGAGCAGAAAACTGAAAATAGACAGCAAAAAATAGACAACATTAAGACATGCGAGTTTTTAATCCAGTTAACTTTTTTTTAATGTCTCATAATAGTTATCAAATTGATTAAACAATTTTCTTACTACAGCTATCACAATGTCAGAATAGATTGCACACACACACACACACACACACACACACACACATGCATTTGTTCACAAATATGCTATGGGTGTTGGTGTTTTTATACATGTATTTGAAAGGGGTTCTTTGAACAGAAATATAAAAACAGACACACAAACAACTCACACACACACACACACACACACACGCACACACACACGCACAACACACACACACACACACACCACACACGCACGCACACACACACACACACACACGAAGAAGCACATACATGCAGTAGAAATGCTGGTGGGTGGGTGCTCCATACAAAAATGCTTTTTAATATTATTACAGCTGTTATCATTTGTATAGACATACCTTTGCATACTCGATAATCTTGGGGATGGTTGACATGGAAAGGTTATTTTCAGCAGCAAAGGCCAAAGTAGTTGCCTCCATGTTGGAAACGCGGTCCTTCAGCTTGACCAGTCTCTTAGGGGCTGGAGCCTGCACTTTGTTGGATGCATCACTACCAGCTGAAGCATCAGCTGCTGTCTTTCCAGTTTGAGTGTTTGGAGGTGGTGGGCAAGACAGCTGATGAATTTCCTCTACAGAGCCTCCTGTGAGGAGCAAGTAAAAATAATCAATTTGGTTGGAAAGCCAAATACTGTAGTAACACACACACACACACACACACACACACACACACACACACACACACAGACACTCACCCACACATGTCAAGTCATGTTGCTTAAAATCGCACACATATGTATGCACATGCACACACATGCACGCATACACAAAATTAAGCCATGTTGTTAAAAATCACACATACACAAACATGCGCGCACACACAAACATCTCCTGTTATTTATACTTGTCTCTCAGCCTCTCTCTCTCTCTCACACACACACACAAATCAGATCATATTGCTTATAGCATCACACACACACAGTGACACACACTGTCATGTTGCTCTCACCCTCTCCCTCCTCCCCCTACCACACCCTCTCTCACACACACCACACACAGAATAAACACACACATGTATGTGTGCACACTTGGTGATTGTGTTAAGTGCATATAAAAGTGTGTATTCCAACTATCAGTGTGTGTGTGGGGGTGCACATGCACATTTGTGTGTGTATGCACACTTGGTGCTGTGCATATACAAGTGTGTGTTTGAACGATGTGAATATGTGTGTGTGAGAGCGTGCGCATGCATGTATGCGTGGACTCTTGTATGAAATTGAAGGCCAGCCAAACCAAAGAGGAATTGGATGCAAACATCAATTTCACAGCCAAGATCAATCTTAACCCAGCTAAATTTATGGGGAAAAACATTACAATTTGCCTATATACTGTGTGTAACATGAGTTTAGAGCACAACAGGATGGCCCTTTCCCTTTTAAAGCAGTAATAGCAGCATAAAAAATATCCAATGTTGAGATGGAATATCCACAATTAGCCCACCAAATGAAGTTGCAGTATGCGTGTACTTTAAGTGTAACTGAACTCGCACTATGTGACTAAGTGTAGAAAACAAAACTAAAAGACAATGAAAATCAAGACATCAAAGCTTAAAAGAGAGCCCCTAGATGTAGTAAATCAGCATATGATGGGGAGACATAAATCCTAAGAAATAAAAGTGTAAAATACTTGTAGAATGAATGAGTGGAAAAGCCTTCAATTCAAACCTCAAATTCTCAGAGTTTTTTGTTGTTGTTGTTGTTGTTGTTTTCTGTTGTTGTCATACATGCAAATGGATTTAACACAGGGCTCTCTGCGTTTGTCTCTCGTCGATGTACATAAGAAATGGATTTTTCCGAAAATTACCTGCCCTTGGCCCTGGTTCTATTATTAGTAACTAGACGTCTAGGTTTTGTTTCACAACTGAAAGTCAAAAGACGAATGTTTCAGCTAATTGAGATAGTCTGACCATTGCAAATGAATGATAAAATATAACAAAGAAGAGAGCAAAATCACCAACAGCTTACCTTCCAAAGTTGAATTGTTCTTCAATGCAGCGACACGCTGCCTGTGAACCGGGCGTTTCATGTGGTCAACAATCGTAATGAAGCCACGACTTCCGAAGCTGATTTTCTTGTTGCAAGCAACACATAACGCCTGCTCGTCACTGCTTTTGCATATGCTATCTCCAACTCTACTCCCACACACCTCTTCCTCGAGCCAGTTTTCTTTCCAACGGTTGGGATATTTTTTCCTTTTTTTTGCGATTTCGTTCGACGCCATGACTCACAAATGATACTCGGTCGATCGGCGCTGTAAGCGGATGTGCAATGGTTGGCCGAGTCAACCGAGTAAAAACCAGCCCATTTGGGAATCTCGCCGGAGGCGTCTCGCCGAGATTAGGAGCAAAAAAATCGCGATAGCTTTTTTTTTTTTTTTTCGGCGGAGATTTTTTCGAACGGCGGAGATTTTTTTTAAAGACGGCGGAACGGCGGAGAACGGCGGAGCTGTTCTCATCCCTGTTGTATGTTAACAGCCCATGTTACCAAACACCAAGGTCGAGCATGTTCAAGACAGCTAAAACATGCAGAGGATGCTGGGAAGTTAATTCCCGTTGGGTACATCACACAATGTTATCATAGATACCCAACAGCTGCATGAACCGTTTGTATTTTGTTGTCAAAATTAGACTTTGAGACTGGTCAAGAGAAAACAATCGTTAGTTCGTAAAATGGAACTCAACAATGACGTCTGATGAACTGAAAGCATGTCAAATGACAAAGGGACTGCTTGGCAACTGGTTTGAAAATAACCAATAAGAAAGGAGGCGTTTCAGGGGAAACAATTCATGTTGTTGTTATCACTACTAATAATAAACAATACCTATAAACAACATTTGAACTCCACATATGGCAGAAGATTTTTAATATTATTCTATATCACAAACAATACACGAACAATTTGAACTGACTGCTTAAGTAAATTTGTATTTTACGAATGCACAAAATATTGAATTCCGTAAAGGTGTATATCATGAGCCCATGGACAGATAATATTCAACATTGTTGTACAAATTCATGTTTCTTCAGTGATTAGATGATATCCCAACATACACCTTATTCATTTATTTCAACGATTATTGTAGAAAAAGTCACTCAAAGGTTACAAATATCAAAATGAGTCGTCAGGCATCGCCAGCAGGAATGGCACTTTTCATGCTCATGAACTTTTGTGTGGGTGTGTGTACAAGTAACCTCCAATCAATCAAGTGACCAGCTCACATCTCCAATCATCAGGCAGTGCTGGGGCGCACAGCCAAACGCCTTCACTGCTGCCGTGAAAAACGACGCCTCCGGCTTGCCCACCACCTCTGCCTTCTGACCCGTCGCGAATTCCAGCGCCGCAACAAAGGGACCTGACCACAGAGAATACGACTGAAATAAAAATACATTTTTAAAAGAAAGGGTATTAGTTCCGCAAGACAATACAGACAAACAGATTACAGGAAAAAAACATGATGCATTTCAACCTCCCTGGTCTTCTTCAGCCAAAAACAAACTGCATACAGAAAATAAAAAAGAAGACCGAGCAAACACAATTCAACACACAAGATCCCTTCCCAACGGGCCTGGTTTTCATTCAAACACACAAGATCCCCTCCCAACGCCTGGTTTTCATTCACACACAAGATCCCCTTCCCAACGGCCTGGTTTTCATTCAACACACAAGATCCCCTTCCCAACGGCCTGGTTTTCATTCAACACACAAGATCCCCTTCCCAACGGGCCCGGTTTTCATTCAACACACAAGACCCCTTCCCAACGGCCTGGTTTTCATTCAACACACAAAATTTCCCCTTCCCAACGGCCTGGTTTTCATTCAACACACAAATCCCCTTCCCAACGGCCTGGTTTTCATTCAAAAACACAAGATCCCCTTCCCAACGGCCTGGTTTTCATTCAACACACAAGATCCCCTTCCCAACGGCCTGGTTTTCATTCAACACACAAATCCCCTTCCCAACGGCTGGTTTTCATTCAACACACAAGATCCCCTTCCCAACGGCCTGGTTTTCATTCAACACACAAGATCCCCTTCCCAACGGCCTGGTTTTCATTCAACACTCAAGATCCCCTTCCCAACGGCCTGGTTTTCATTCAACACACAAGATCCCCCTTCCCAACGGCCTGGTTTTCATTCAACACTCAAGATCCCCTTCCCAACGGCCTGGTTTTCATTCAACACTCAAGATCCCCTTCCCAACGGCCTGGTTTTCATTCAACACTCAAATCCCCTTCCCAACGGCGTGGTTTTCATTCAACACTCAAGATCCCCTTCCCAACGGCCTGGTTTTCATTCAACACACAAGATCCCCTTCCCAACGGCCTGGTTTTCATTCAACACACATGTCCCCTTCCCAACGGCCTGGTTTTTCATTCAACACACAAGACCCCCTTCCCAACGGCCTGGTTTCATTCAACACACAAGATCCCCTTCCCAACGGCCTGGTTTTTCATTCAACACTCAAGATCCCCTTCCCAACGGCCTGGTTTTCATTCAACACACAAGACCCCCTTCCCAACGGCCTGGTTTTCATTCAACACACAAGATCCCCTCCCAACGGCCTGGTTTTCATTCAACACTCAAGATCCCCTTCCCAACGGCCTGGTTTTCATTCAACACACAAGATCCCCTTCCCAACGGCCTGGTTTTCATTCAACACTCAAGATCCCCTTCCCAACGGCCTGGTTTTCATTCAACACACAAGATTTCCCCCTTTACCAACGGCCGGTTTCATTCAACCCTCAAGATCCCCCTTCCCCAAAGGCCTGGTTTTCATTCAACACACAAGACCCCCTTCCCAACGGCCTGGTTTTCATTCAACACACAAGATCCCCTTCCCAACGGCCTGGTTTTCATTCAACACTCAAGATCCCCTTCCCAACGGCCTGGTTTTCATTCAACACACAAGATCCCCTTCCCAACGGCCTGGTTTTCATTCAACACTCAAGATCCCCTTCCCAACGGCCTGGTTTTCATTCAACACACAAGATCCCCTTCCAACGGCCTGGTTTTCATTCAACACACAAGATCCCCTTCCCAACGGCCTGGTTTTCATTCAACACACAAGATCCCCTTCCCAACGGCCTGGTTTCATTCAACACACAAGATCCCCTTCCCAACGGCCTGGTTTTCATTCAACACACAAGATCCCTTCCCAACGGCCTGGTTTTCATTCAACACACAAGATCCCCTTCCCAACGGCCTGGTTTTCATTCAACACTCAAGATCCCCTTCCCAACGGCCTGGTTTTCATTCAACACACAAGATCCCCTTCCCAACGGCCTGGTTTTCATTCAACACACAAGATCCCCTTCCCAACGGCCTGGTTTTCATTCAACACACAAGATCCCCTTCCCAACGGCCTGGTTTTCATTCAACACTCAAGATCCCCTTCCAACGGCCTGGTTTTCATTCAACACACAAGATCCCCTTCCCAACGGCCTGGTTTTCATTCAACACACAAGATCCCCTTCCCAACGGCCTGGTTTTCATTCAACACACAAGAAACCCCTTCCCAACGGCCTGGTTTTCATTCAACACACAAGACCCCTTCCCAACGGCCTGGTTTTCATTCAACACTCAAGATCCCCTTCCCAACGGCCTGGTTTTCATTCAACACACAAGATCCCCTTCCCAACGGCCTGGTTTTCATTCAACACACAAGATCCCCCTTTCCCCAACGGCCTGGTTTCATTCAACACACAAGATCCCTTCCCAACGGCCTGGTTTTCATTCAACACACAAGATCCCCTTCCCAACGGCCTGGTTTTCATTCAACACTCAAGATCCCCTTCCCAACGGCCTGGTTTTCATTCAACACACAAGATCCCCTTCCCAACGGCCTGGTTTTCATTCAACACACAAGATCCCCTTCCCAACGGCCTGGTTTTCATTCAACACACAAGATCCCCTTCCCAACGGCCTGGTTTTCATTCAACACACAAGATCCCCTTCCCAACGGCCTGGTTTTCATTCAACACACAAGATCCCCTTCCAACGGCCTGGTTTTCATTCAACACACAAGATCCCCTTCCCAACGGCCTGGTTTTCATCAACACACAAGATCCCTTCCCAACAGCCCTGGTTTTCATTCAACACTCAAGATCCCCTTCCCAACGGCCTGGTTTTCATTCAACACACAAGACCCCTTCCCAACGGCCTGGTTTTCATTCAACACACAAGATCCCTTCCCAACGGCCTGGTTTTCATTCACACACAAGATCCCCTTCCCAACGGCCTGGTTTTCATTCAACACACAAGATCCCCTTCCCAACGGCTGGTTTTCATTCAACACACAAGATCCCCTTCCCAACGGCCTGGTTTTCATTCAACACACAAGATCCCCTTCCCCAACGGCCTGGTTTTCATTCAACACACAAGCATCCCCTTCCCAACGGCCTGGTTTTCATTCAACACACAAGATCCCCTTCCCAACGGCCTGGTTTTCATTCAACACTCAAGATCCCCTTCCCAACGGCCTGGTTTTCATTCAACACACAAGATCCCCTTCCAACGGCCTGGTTTTCATTCAACACACAAGATCCCCTTCCCAACGGCCTGGTTTTCATTCACACACAAGATCCCCTTCCCAACGGCCTGGTTTTCATTCAACACTCAAGATCCCTTCCCAACGGCCTGGTTTTCATTCAACACTCAAGATCCCCCTTCCAACGGCCTGGTTTTCATTCAACACACAAGATCCCCTTCCAACGGCCTGGTTTTCATTCAACACACAAGATCCCCTTCCCAACGGCCTGGTTTTCATTCAACACACAAGATCCCTTCCCAACGGCCTGGTTTTCATTCAACACACAAGATCCCCTTCCCAACGGCCTGGTTTTCATTCAACACACAAGATCCCCTTCCCAACGGCCTGGTTTTCATTCAACACACAGATCCCCTTCCCAACGGCCTGGTTTTCATTCAACACTCAAGATCCCCTTCCCAACGGCCTGGTTTTCATTCAACACACAAGATCCCCTTCCCAACGGCCTGGTTTTCATTCAACACACAAGATCCCCTTCCCAACGGCCTGGTTTTCATTCAACACACAAGATCCCCTTCCCAACGGCCTGGTTTTCATTCAACACTCAAGATCCCTTCCCAACGGCCTGGTTTTCATTCAACACTCAAGATCCCCTTCCCAACGGCCTGGTTTTCATTCAACACACAAGATCCCCTTCCCAACGGCCTGGTTTTCATTCAACACACAAGATCCCTTCCAACGGCCTGGTTTTCATTCAACACACAAGATCCCCTTCCCAACGGCCTGGTTTTCATTCAACACACAAGATCCCCTTCCCAACGGCCTGGTTTTCATTCAACACACAAGATCCCCTTCCCAACGGCCTGGTTTTCATTCACACACAAGATCCCCTTCCCAACGGCCTGGTTTTCATTCAACACTCAAGATCCCCTTCCCAACGGCCTGGTTTTCATTCAACACACAAGATCCCCTTCCCAACGGCCTGGTTTTCATTCAACACACAAGACCCCTTCCCACGCTGGTTTCATTCACAACAAGATCCCTTCCCAACGCCTGGTTTTCATTCAACACACAAGATCCCCTTCCAACGGCCTGGTTTTCATTCAACACTCAGATCCCCTTCCCAACGGCCTGGTTTTCATTCAACACACAAGATCCCCTTCCCAACGGCCTGGTTTTCATTCAACACACAGATCCCCTTCCCAACGGCCTGGTTTTCATTCAACACTCAAGATCCCCTCCCAACGGCCTGGTTTTCATTCAACACCAAGATCCCCTTCCAACGGCCTGGTTTTCATTCAACACACAAGATCCCCTTCCCAACGGCCTGGTTTTCATTCAAACACACAAGATCCCCTTCCCAACGGCCTGGTTTTCATTCAACACACAAGTCCCTTCCAACGGCCAGGTTATCAACACTCAAGTCCTTCCAACGCCTGGTTTTCTTCAACACCAGATCCCCTTCCCACGGCCTGGTTTTTCATTAACACTTTTTTCCTTCCTCAACGCCTGGTTTTCATTACACTCAAGCCCTTCCAACGGCCTGGGTTTTTTGCTACACTCAAGATCCTCCACGCTGGTTTTCATTCAACACTCATTTTCACTGAATATAAGAGATAAAGTGGTTGCCCTTCCTTTTTCACTATTCCGGTATGGATGTGAGGTAGCTCCTTTCTTTATTCTTTGTTTTTTTCTATCCTCACGACACGGTGACATTTGTTCTACTGGGAGAAATGGCTGTTTTGGCAGATGTGCCACGGGGTAATACACTTCTTACACAGATAAGTGGAACCCCCTTACTTTTATAGGACATTACTAAAATGTAAACAGTAATGTTTCACTCTCTTCTGAAGTCACACCTGAATCATTCTTCCTCTCTTTGCACAACCTGCCAGGTCTTCACTCTCTTTGGCACAACCTGCCCAGGTCTTCACTCTCTTTGGCACAACCTGCCCAGGTCTTCACTCTCTTTGGCACAACCTGCCCAGGTCTTCACTCTCTTTGGCACAACCTGCCCAGGTCTTCACTCTCTTTGGCACAACCTGCCCAGGTCTTCACTCTCTTTGGCACAACCTGCCCAGGTCTTCACTCTCTTTGGCACAACCTGCCCAGGTCTTCACTCTCTTTGGCACAACCTGCCTAGGTCTTCACTCTCTTTGGCACAACCTGCCCAGGTCTTCACACATTTTGTTCTGGTGCCACGTTCCATCCTCCCAGCCAGTTTAGTTCTAGTCGGTTCAGAAATTGTTTTGCCAGCAAACAAACCGAGAGATGCTAGCACACACACACACACACACACACACACACACACACCACCCCAGTCATTACCTGGTCCCAACGCTAGGCCATCTTTCCTCTTGTAATAGCGTGCTTTGTGAATGGCTATCAGTGGCGCTCCTGTCAGCAGCAAGCTAAAAATAGAAACCAAACATGGTTATTAGTGGACCTCCTGTCAGCAGCAGGCTAAATATAGAAACCAAACATGGTTATTAGTGGACCTCCTGTCAGCAGCAGGCTAAATATAGAAACCAAACATGGTTATTAGTGGACCTCCTGTCAGCAGCAGGCTAAATATAGAAACCATACATGGTTATTAGTGGACCTCCTGTCAACAGCAAGCTAAATATAGAAAACCATACATGGTTATTAGTGGACCTCCTGTCAACAGCAAGCTAAAAATAGAAACCATACATGGTTATTAGTGGACCTCCTGTCAGCAGCAAGCTAAAAATAGAAACCATACATGGTCATTAGTGGACCTCCTGTCAACAGCAAGCTAAAAATAGAAACCAAACATGGTTATTAATGGCGCTCCTGTCAACAACAGGCTAAAAATAGAAACCAAACATGGCTATTAATAGCGCTCCTGTCAGCAGCAGGATAAAAATAGAAACCAAACATGGTTATTAATGGCGCTCCTGTCATCAGCAGGCTAAAAATAGAAACCAAACATGGTTATTAGCGGTGCTCCTGTCATCAGCAGGCTAAAAATAGAAACCAAACATGGTTCTTAGGGATGCTCCTAAAAAACAGAAATCAAATGTGGTTATCAGCACTGTTCCTGTCAGCAGCAGGCTAAAAATAGAAATCAAATATGCTTATCAGTTGTGCTCCTGCCAACAGCAGGCTAAAAATAGAAACCAAACATAATTATTAGTGGTGCTCCTAAAAAGAGAAATCAAATATGATTATCAGTGCTGCTCCTGTCAACAGCAGGCTAAAAATATAAACCAAACATAATTATTACTGGTGCTCCTAAAAACAGAAATCAAATATGCTTATCAGTGGTGTTCCTGTCAACAGCAGGCTAAAAATAGAAACCACACATAATTATTAGTGGTGCTCCTAAAAACAGAAATCAAATATGATTATCATTGCTGCTTCTGTCAGAAGCATGCTACAAATAAAAACTAAACATGGTTAACAGTGGAACTTCTGTCAGAAGCTACAAATAGAAACCTAACATGGTTATCAATGGAAATTCTGTCAGCAGCAAGCTAAAAATAGAAAGCAAACATGGTTATCAGCGGTGCTCCTAAAAATAGGAACCAAACATAGTTCTTACTGGCACTCCAGTCAACAGCAGACTAAAAATTGAAACCAAACATGGTTACTAGTAGTACACCTGTCGGCAGCAGGCTCAAAATAGAAACCAACCACTGGTATCAAAAGTGCTCTTGTGCGCAGCAAGCTAAAATTAGAAACAAAACTTGGCCTCAGCATTTCTCCTCTTAGCAGAAGGCTAAAAATAGACACCAGACAAAACCTACCAGTGATGCTCCTGTCAGCGGCAGACAAAAAAAAAGAAAAGAAAATAGAAACCAACAACTGGTACCAGTTTCAGCAGCAGGAAAAATAAAAAAACAAAGAAACAAACTACTGCTATCACTGATGCTTCTATCAGCAGCAGGCTAAAAAAAAAAAAAGAAACCAGCTGTAACTATCAGTGATGCTCTTGTCAGTGGCACGCTAAAAATAGAAACCAGACACAACACAAAAACAGAATCCATTTTCAAACTAATTATTCATGGCAAGGAAAGGAATAGCATTCAAAATGAAAACACACACACACACACACACACACACACACACACACACACAGAGTGATGAATAGATAGACAGATCGATCGATTGATCAAATGACAGATAGATAGACATCTATAGACCTTGGTACATAACAGAAAGACAGAGAGACAGAGAGAGACACACACACACAGACAGATATGAATTTGTCAAAGAAGAGGTTTAAGTGCCTATAGTAGTCTCTGATTCAGATTTGTTCTGCTTGAAATCCGCTTCATCAACATTTAACTTATCTGCATGGAACATGATGTGGATTTGATCAGAGATACTTTATCAGAGACTAGGTTGCTTAAACCTTGTCTCTGCCATACTCATGCATAAGGCAACAATCTGTGCAGCTCACAACTGTGCAGGAACAATTGTGAGCATAAATTGTGGAAGCAAAACGTAGGAAATAACAAGTGATACCACAGCAAGCGTGAAGCCTGGTCATCTGCTGCAAACAGCACCGACTAGCAAAACAAACCTATCCCTCCCCACTCTTATAAAAATGGAAATGTGCAGGTTAGCGCCAACAGCTGACTTTCACTTTCAGCACGTTTTATGCCCCCTATGCCCATTTCATTAACATACTGCATTTCATTCGGTACCAACCGCAGTGTATGTTACTATACTTAGTCAGTACACTGTGGACGTTTCAGCTGATCCCTTGTGAATCAGAACTTCCACTCACAATTAGGGTATCTCCATTTGACTTATAACTTGTCCTGTACCTTGTGCCTGTGTGAAAGAGAAGGACAAAATATACGCCCAGTTTTATTAATAAATCGCTCAACTGAATTCCGTTTTGCTTCATAAAGCTCGATTCACACAGTACAGACTGTAACAAGCAAGGAGATTGTGATCCTGAAAATGGTCATCATCACCCTGAAAATGGTCATCATCATCCTGAAAATGGTCATCATCTCCGTGACCTAAGACATGCATCAAACCCACACTGTAGATTCTCGCAGTAAATCTTGGAGTGCTCATTTTGTTTTCAAGGTCTCATTTGCTAATTATAGTTCATTTCTATGTTTCAAGTGCTGCCACGGCCTCAGAAGTAGCATTTTGACATTTTAAGTGTAGCATTTAAGATTTAAGCGTAGCCCTCATAAGTCTAAGTCAGAATGGTAAATTTGATGACAGATTTGTGCACTAAAAAGTCAAATGTTTTGACTGTTAGTGATGGTACCCCCTTTTAACAACACCGCACACGTCACAAACAGCCATATTAAACCAACTAGAAGAAGTCTTCTTATAAGCTTAATAATCATCACACATGCACTGATGTTACTCTAAAATGTTTGTATCCAGTTTGTTTTTTAAATTTCAGGTGCAAAGCTTCCTTTGTATTTATGATCTCTGCTTTCATTACTGGCACCATTTTCAAGGTCACTCATAACAAGATGGCTGCCGCACCAGCTGACTTATGATGCAACTCAGAATGTGACGTTCAAATCCTTCCATCAGTCCAATCATTTCATGCCGATTTCACTTGCACAGGTTCTTTCAGAATGTCAAATGAGCACATATGATTGCGCTGCAATCTTTAGTTTGTCTCGTGACTCGTTTGTCCACGTTCTCTGGGCGGTTCGCTAACATTTATTTAAAATCTTTAGTTTGTTATTTTTGAACAAATTTGAAAAATTATTCATTAGGCTCTGCTGAAAAACCTAAACGAACAAATCACAAGACAAAACACATTTTGTGCATGCTTTTTTTTTTCTTCCCCTGTGATTTCCTCAAGGCAGCTAAAGGCTACAGGGTTGAGTATGTTTTAATAACAAAGCAAGAAATCGGTTTATAAATTGCTTGTTGTTGTTGTTTATTTTCCCTGTTCCTGTCCCACCTGCAGCAGTCAGGAGGTGGACCCTGACCTGAATGCCTGGTTCATGCTGGGGTAGTCAAACTTGTCTGGGGCCAGACCCACCACCACAGCGTTTGGTTCCCCCACATCTGGTAGCCCTGGACATGGCGCATAGACACTGTAGGCAGTCCACAGTACACAACAAACACTGTAGGCAGTCCACAGTACACAACAAACACTGTTGGCAGCCCAGAGTACACAATAAACACTGTAGGCAGTCCAGAGTACACAACAGACACTGTAGGCAGTCCACAGTACACAACAAACACTGTAGGCAGTCCACAGTACACAACAAACACTGTTGGCAGCCCAGAGTACACAACAAACACTGTAGGCAGTCCACAGTACATAACAAACACTGTAGGCAGTCCACAGTACATAACAAACACTGTAGGCAGTCCACAGTACACAAACACTGTAGACAGTCCACAGTACACAACAAACACTGCAGGCAGTCCACAGTACACAACAGACACTGTAGGCAGTCCACAGTACACAACAAACACTGTTGGCAGTCCACAGTACACAAAAACTGTAGGCAGTCCACAGTACACAACAAACACTGTAGCAGTCCACAGTACACAAACACTGTAGACAGTCCACAGTACACAACAAACACTGTAGGCAGTCCACAGTACACAACAAACACTGTTGGCAGTCCACAGTACACAAAAACTGTAGGCAGTCCACAGTACACAACAAACACTGTAGGCAGTCCACAGTACACAACAAACGCTGTAGGCAGTCCACAGTACACAAACACTGTAGGCAGTCCACAGTACACAAACACTGTTGGCAGTCCACAGTACACAACAGACAGTCCACAGTACACACCAAACACTGTAGGCAGTCCACAGTACACACCAAACACTAGACAGTCCACAGTACACAACAAACACAGTAGGCAGTCCACAGGGGGTCATCCCGATAGATCCCCGCACCGATAGATCCCTGCACCGAACCGATAGATCCCCGCACCGATAGATCCCCGCATCGGTAGATCCCCGCAAAGGGATAGGTTAGGGTTCGGGTTAGGGATCTATCGGTGCGGGGATCTATCGGGGTGCACCCGTCCACAGTACACAACAGACACTGTAGGCAGTCCACAGTACACAACAGACACTGTGGGCAGTCCACAGTACACACCAAACACTGTGGGCAGTCCACAGTACAAAACAAACACTGTAGGCAGTCCACAGTACATAACAAACACTGTGGGCAGTCCACAGTACACAACAGACACTGTAGGCAGTCCACAGTACACAACAGACACTGTGGCAGTCCACAGTACACACCAAACACTGTAGGCAGTCCACAGTACATAACAAACACTGTAGGCAGTCCACAGTACATAACAAACACTGTAGGCAGTCCACAGTACATAACAAACACTGTAGCAGTCCACAGCACACAACAGACACTGTGGGCAGTGCACAGTACACACCAAACACTGTAGGCAGTCCACAGTACATAACAAACACTGTAGGCAGTCCACAGTACATAACAAACACTGTAGGCAGTCCACAGTACATAACAAACACTGTAGGCAGTCCACAGTACACACCAAACACTGTAGGCAGTCCACAGTACACACCAAAACACTGTAGGCAGTCCACAGTACATAACAAACACTGTAGGCAGTCCACAGTACACAACAGACACTGTAGGCAGTCCACAGTACACAACAAACACTGTAGGCAGTCCACAGTACATAACAAACACTGTAGGCAGTCCACAGTACACAACAGACACTGTGGGCAGTCCACAGTACACACCAAACACTGTAGGCAGTCCACAGTACATAACAAACACTGTAGGCAGTCCACAGTACACAACAGACACTGTAGGCAGTCCACAGTACACAACAGACACTGTAGGCATCCACAGTACATAACAAACACTGTAGGCAGTCCACAGTACAAAACAAACACTGTAGGCAGTCCACAGTACACAACAAACACTGTAGGCAGTCCACAGTACACAACAAACACTGTAGGCAGTCCACAGTACACAACAGACACTGTAGGCAGTCCACAGTACACACCAAACACTGTAGGCAGTCCATAGTACACAACAAACACTGTAGGCAGTCCACAGTACACAACAAACACTGTAGGCAGTCCACAGTACACAACAAACACTGTAGGCAGTCCACAGTACACAACAAACACTGTAGACAGTCCACAGTACACAACAAACACTGTGGGCAGTCCACAGTACACAACAAACACTGTAGGCAGTCCACAGTACACAACAAACACTGTAGGCAGTCCACAGTACACAAACACTGTAGGCAGTCCACAGTACACAAACAACACTGTAGGCAGTCCACAGCACACAAACACTGTAGGCAGTCCACAGTACACAAACACTGTAGGCAGTCCACAGTACACAAACACTGTACGCAGTCCACTGTACACAAACACTGTAGGCAGTCCACAGTACACAAACACTGTACGCAGTCCATGTCATGAACTAAACCTTGGACAAAGTACACAAACAGTGTAGGCAGTCTATAACATCGCTAGTCCTGGACATATCAAGCACATAAACACCATGGGTAGTCCATGGCATCTACTAGTCCTGGACATGGTGCACAAACCCTATAGGCAGTGCATGACATCTGTCAGCCCTAGATAGAGTACGTAAACACAACAGGCAGTCTGTGACATCTGCTAGCTTTGGACATAGTACACATACACTATAGGCAATCCATGACATCTGCTAGTCCTGGACATAGTACACATACACTATAGGCAATCCATGACATCTGCTAGTCCTGGACATAGTACACAAACACTGAAGTCTATATGCAGTCCATGACATCTGCTAGCCCTGGATTTAGTACATAAACTATAGGTAGTCCATGACATCTGCTAGCTCTGGACATAGTACACATACACTATAGGCAATCCATGGCATCTGCTCGTCCTTGACATAGTACACAAACACTATTGGCAGTGCATGACATTTGTTAGCCCTGGATATAGTACATATACACTATATGCAGTGATAACATCCAGTAGCCCTGGATATAGTACATATACACTATATGCAGTGATAACACCCAGTAGCCCTGGATATAGTACATATACACTATATGCAGTGATAACATCCAGTAGCCCTGGATATAGTACATATACACTATATGCAGTGATAACATCCAGTAGCCCTGGATATAGTACATATACACTATATGCAGTGATAACATCCAGTAGCCCTGGATATAGTACATACACACTATATGCAGTGATAACATCCAGTAGCCCTGGATATAGTACATATACACTATATGCAGTGATAACATCCAGTAGCCCTGGATATAGTACATACACACTATATGCAGTGATAACATCCAGTAGCCCTGGATATAGTACATATACACTATATGCAGTGATAACATCCAGTAGCCCTGGATACAGTGCACAAACACTATTGTTAGCCCTGGACATAGTACATAAACTCTACAGACAGTCCATGACATCTGCTGGCTATAGATCAAGTACATAAACTCGACAGACAGTCCCTGACATCTGCTGGCTATAGATCAAGTTCATAAACTCTATAGGCAGTCCATGACATCTGCTGGCTATAGATCAAATACACAAACTCTATAGGCAGTCCATGACATCTGCTGGCTATAGATCAAGTACATAAACTGTACAGACAGTGCATGACACCTGCTGGCTATAGATCAAGTATAAAACTGTACAGACAGTGCATGACACCTGCAGGCTACAGATCAAGTACATAAACTCTATAGGTAGTCCATGACATCTGCTGGCTACAGATCAAGTACATAAACTCTACAGACAGTCCATGACATCTGCTGGCTATAGATCAAGAACACAAACTCTACAGACAGTCCATGACATCTGCTGGCTATAGATCAAGTACACAAACTCTATAGGCAGTCCATGACATCTGCTGGCTATAGATAGAGTACACAAGCACTATAGGCAGTGCATGACATCTGGTAGCTCTAGACATAGTACACAAACTCTACAGGTAGTCCATGATATCTCCAAGCCCTAGACATAGTACTATAGGCAGTCCATTTAGTACACAAGCACTACAGGCAGTCCATTTAGTACACAAGCACTACAGGCAGTTCACAACATCTACTGGCCTTGGACACAGAACACAAACACTACGGGCAGTAGATACAGTTCACAACCACCACAGGCAGGCAGATGTTACTCTGACGTCTTGTAAGCAACAAAGATTAGAGGCATGAGATACACTGCAGAGTGGAGTTTATCAACAAGACAACACAGTGCTAAACAAAAAGCACTGCATGAGCGTTATACTGCTCACAACACCTTTTTCTGTCCAGCTGTGCTCAAAAATTGACACTGAGGACACGGAACGATGGCCATCTCTTGCTGCCCAACTGTATATTATGGGGCACGCAGAAACAACTTACCAACAAAACTGATGAAAATAATGATGACAATGATATTGATAATGATAATGATGATGATGATGATGATGGTGATGATGATGATGGTGATGATGATGATGATGATGATGATGACGATGACGATGACGACAACGACGACGACGATGATGATGATGACAATGTTGATGTTGTTATGATGATGATGATGATGATGATGATGACGATGATGATGATGACAATGATGATGATGATGACAATGTTGATGATGATGATGATAACGATGATGACAATGATGATGATGGTGATAATGGTGATGATGATGATGATGATGATTACGATGATGATGCTGATGAAGATGATGATGATAACAACGAAGATGAAGATGATGATGATGATGATGATGATGGTGATGATGATGGTGGTGATGATGATGATGCCTACACAATGCAATTAGCCTCATCAACCTCATACAAATACCTGCAAAGTCTTCCAAAGCTTTGTCATCCACCAGAAGCAAAGGCCGCACTTTTTTCATTGCAATCAGTTTGTAAGCAGCTGTGAGGGATGTGAATATTTCATCTGGATCCACTTGAAATCCCAGTCTGTGTAGACGCTGATGCAACACACGCTTGGATTCTTTGGTGGTGTTGGTGACAAACTTCAACAGCAGCCCACTTTTGCGCAGTCTGTGAAAACAAAAGCAGCATTGTGAGACTGAACATCTTAATGAGCATTTCACACATATATCCATTCCTTAATGGAGAAATACAAAATATTCACATTACAATATGGACCTCATTTGGCCTCATATGAGTATGCTTAGCAGATTTTCCTGGCTTTGAGATGATACTTCTGTGGCAAATCAAAAACTGAACTACCTCCGCCAAGAAGTTTAAGTATGTTTTTGCCTATAGTTTTCTGTTTGCTTGTTTGTTTGTCTGTCATCAAAATTACATTGAAACTACAGGACTAATTTGAACAAAACTAGATGAAAACTCTTAAGATGGACTGAAGTTCAAGAACAAACTTAACCCATTACATTTCTGTGTCGATCCAGACCAAATATTCTTTATGACTCATGTACACTGGATAATGAAGATGTATCTTATCAGTTATCTGGATCCAGGCTTGCTTCAGAGACGTTAGGACAGAGTCTGAATTATGGTTTTACTGAAGTTCAGAGAACTACTTCACCTAAGCAGAGGTCTATTCTTTCCGAAAAGTCTTTCTGCTTTGGTTTGTATTGTGACAAATGTCACGTGTATGTGTGCATGTGTCAGTGAATGAGTGCATTACACATGCACTCTGTGTGTGTGTGTGTGTGTGTGTGTGTGTGTGTGTGTGTGTGTGTGTGTGTGTGTGTGTGTGTGTGTGTGTCGTGCATGCATGCGTGTGTGTGTGTGTGTGTGTGCGACAGACAGATAAGACAAGACAACATTCTTTATTTTATATTTATGAGGATAATACTATTAATAGATAAGCACTGATGTGCTTTTTTACATCCAGTCCTTACCCTGACTTTGGTCAACAATGCAAAATAAGACGAGGCAACAAAAGAAGCATGCAAAAAGTGGCTAGAACAAAAATTAGATATGGAATAAAAAATAAGAAATAAAAGAAAAAGTAAAATGAGAGAGAGAGAGAGAGAGAGAGAGAGAGAGAGAGAGAGAGAGAGAGAGAGAGAGAGAGAGAGAGAGAGTTTAGAACAATCTGACAATCAAAAGATACCCAGGAGATGTAAGACAATCAGTTTTGAAGCACCAGGAAAAAAGAAAGAAAATAAAGAACAAAATGGAGATTTAAAAAAAGCATGATAACCCAGTCACCACGGGTGGGGGTGGGGTGGGTGTTTGTCATATAGATAATAAATCAAGTTATTCCAGCAGAACCGTGAGAGACAGGGAGAGAAAGAGAGAGAGACACAGTGAGAGAGAGAGTCACAAGAATACAAGCATAACGACATAATGATAAGAGGGCAGGAGGTAGAAGGAAAACACACACACAAACACACACACATGCGTGTGTACTCACATAAGACATACTTACTAAACAGAATTGCATACATGTGCATTTCAAGTACAAAACACTTTCTTAATAGTTAGGTTCATACATAAGGGAAAAGGGTGGTAGTGGTTGGTGGTGAATTTATGGCGGAGTATGCAAGTATTGGCACATAAGATGGTTGAAATAATGGTGTTTGAAGGTTGATACGCATCCAGTGGTATTGTTTGGTTGACTCAGGGAGCGAGTTCCATTGACAGGAACCTGAATATGTTAAACTGGATTTGAATAGACCTGTCAATTCTAAGAACATGAGGAAATTAGAATGGAAACCCTTAGAAGAGAGAAGAGCTTTTATTAAACTTAACACCTTTTTCAAAGGCAGAGCTAAAGTAATTGATATTCCAATGGAACAACTAGTATTGAATAAAAGTAGCACCAGGAGTGGCGATCAATGTTATACCATACCTGCATCAAATATTGACAGCCACTTACATTCTTTTTATCCCAGTTCTGTACGGCTGTGGAACTCACTGCCGGTGCCATCAAGATTGCCACGGGTGCGGTCTCATTCAAGAGACAAATTGATTCGACAGTTTTGAGATCTGCATATTGACGATTTTCTATTTTTACTTCCCCTGATATTTTACTATTACCTGGGCCTGAATTTGGCCATTGCTTTTATCTTCTTGAATATTGAGTGCGACCCCTTGTTGCTAAATTTGCTCCAGGGGCCAACAGTCTGAGTCGCACTGTTTTATGTTATTTTATTTTACTTTTTAACATGCGCGCTGGTGACCTACTCGTTTTTGAGTGAACCAGTATTTTAGGAAGAAGAAGAAGAACAGGGACATGAAGTTTAGGTATCTAGAGTCCTTAAGGAGTTAATCGAGAATCTGTGAACCAACGGTGTGGGTGCCTTCCCAGACACAATCCTGTGCATTATGATCCCTTTGTTGTATCTAACCTCAGACTTAAGGGGAGAACTTAAACCTTTTTATAGTCTGAGTCTAGGAGACTACTGCTTTTTAGGAGAACTAATTTGAGTGCTTGCTTGTGTAGGCTTAGCAATGGTTTGTGGGTGTTAGCGCTAGCAGAGTCCCATCTATAGAGTAGAACCGTAGTCTACATATGATTGAATACAAGACTGAAAAAAAGAGCTTGAGTGAATGCAGGTCGAGGAAGCGTTTGATTTTGGAGAGAGTTGATTGACTTTCTGTGAAACGTTTGTGCACAGTGGGTTGTATGAGCTTGCCAACTAATATTGTTATCAATTGGTATTCCCAGCACTTTGAGGTATGTAACTTGTCAGAGAGAGAGAGGAGAAGAGAGAGAGAGAGAGAGAGAGAGAGAGAGAGAGGAGAAGTACATTTGATTTTAATCATTGGATTATTGGCATAAAAGAAAATCACACACACACACCACAAACATACTACTACTACTACTGGAACCTGTCCAGCGCCTTTACAGATCCAGTATCTCGGTATCATCAATGTGAAGAGTCCCACTCAAGTCAATCAGCACACATTTTATGTTCTCCATCCTCACTGATTGCGCGGCTCGTCTCAAAACGCCCCGGAAGCAGAGCAGATTGGAGAACATGGAGCCGTCTTTTGCCAAAAAAAACGTGTTCGGCCGCCTATTACCGGTCCGTTTGAAACGAACTGATTTGGGAAGGAAAGGGCATTTTAAGATCAGATGGACATGAAAATCATTCCAAATTTCAACCGAAGTCCTCGCTAGGAACTCTTTCAGACTGCTGATCTTTCTAGCCTTCATTGATCAGGTACATGCACCCCCCCCCCCAAAAAAAAAAAAAAAAAAAAATCCGAGACCAAATGTCTGGGTGGTTCGAAAACGTGGCTATTGAAAATGTTGTGGCTCTATTTGTAAAATGTTCCGGTGTTTTTGGCCGTCTGCTGGAGCTGCGTTTGTGGTGTGTTTACATGACAGGTTCGTAAAGAAATGATTGAATTCTTCCTTTCTTGTACTGCCATGTAACTCTACCTGTTGCTTGATGAGTTTCTATTGTTTAAATGCATTTTTTAGTTACCAGGTTACGAGTTGTTTTTTGCATTTTTGTAACTTTAGAAAATACTGAACTTCCATTCTTTGAAACTTTCCGGCTAGATTCCATAGTTTTAAACTAAAGACACACGTAAATGCGGCAGAAAATCCGTGGGATTCCAGTTGGAACCACGGCCAACGATCCGCCTAGCCACACCCTCGCTTACTTTCTCATAGGTCTGTCTTGCCCCAAGACTGGGCACCAGAAAATGTTCACCAGATGCCACTATTGATTCAACAATGATTCAACAATGATTCGCGCTGGTGACCTGCTCGTTTTTGACTTTGAGTGAACCAGTATTTTAGGAAGAAGAAGAAGAAGACAATCCGCGGGGACTCTTTGTGTGTGTGTCTGTGTGTGTGTGTGGGTGCACGCGTGTCTGTGTGTGTGTGTGGGTGCGCGCGCGCGCGAGTGCACACATGCGCACCTCTGTGTGTGTGTGTGTGTGTGTGTGTGTGTGTGTGTGTGAGAGAGAGGGGTTGGGGATGGGGTAGGATATAACTGGTGTGTTTGAATGGTCTACAGTTAAAGGAAGGGAGGCGAAATCCCAGCTGGCTGACAATAAAACATTCCACATTGTACCATGTGGAGATACTACTTTCATTTCGACATACGTACGGGTTGTTTATCCCAGCATGCCTTGCTTGTTTATCCCAGCATGCTTTACGCCAACGAACTCGCCAAGTAAATAAATGTCGTCTGTCTCCTCATCATCTGGGCTCATGTTTTGACGTCGTACGAACGATCATTACATGGTGGCAGCGGTAAAGTATTGAAGAACAAGTGACAGATAAACGGTGAACACTGGTAAGGTCGTCTTTTGTATTATTATTGTAATATTCATTGACAATTCCGTATCGAAAGATCGTAAGTGAAGTCAAGTATTACAGAGCAAAAGAATGGCCCCATTCAAGGCGCCGGATAGTTTTGATTTTTCACGCCCTCAGACATGGCCTGAATGGAAACAGCATTTTCTTAGATTTCGTCAAGCATCAAAACTTGAACGAGAAGAGCAAGCAGTTCAAGTCAGCTCTCTCATTTACACGATGGGCAGTGAAAGTGAAAGACTTTTAACTTCGTTCAACCTCTCTGAAGCAGAAGCTCAGAATTTCAGTGTTGTACTGGCCAAGTTTGATAGCCATTTTGTTCCGAAATGAAACATTATACATGAAAGAGCCCAGTTCTATGCACGATCACAGGGTGCGGGAGAAAGCATTGAAGCTTATCTACGCAGTCTGTTTGAACTTTCAGAGCATGCAAGCTTTCCAGATCGAGAAGACGCTATTAGAGACAGACTAGTGCTTGGAGTTCTTGACGCTGAGCTATCAGAAAAGCTACAGCTACAACCAGGTTTGAAACTTGAAGAAGCAGTACAACAGGCATGCAGTTACAGAGGTTTTCCAGACAGCAGAGGCCGTGGTAACCAGAGAGGAGCTACACGAGGCTATAGAAGTTATGGATCAGGTCCTGCCAGTGCAGCTGGAGGAGGATTTTCAAACTGTACAAGATGTGGACGTTCACACAGCAGAAATGACATTTGTGCTGCAAGAGGAAAACGTTGCAGAGCTTGTTCAAAAATGAATCATTTTGCAGCATGTTGTCGTAGCAGTTATGGCAAACAAACTGTCAGCTCAGTTGAAGAAGAAGAAGAAAAGGAAGATAAGATAAGATAAGATAATGTTGCTTATAGCCCAGCCGACCGCAGAGGGCCACATCAGGGCTGTCACCACGTTAAAATCAACTCACAAGAAGAAAAGGAAGAATATTTTTTAGGCTCCATTGGCAGAGATGAGTCTCCTTGGCTCACTACATTACGTTGCAGTAACAGAGATGTAGTCTTCAAAATTGACACGGGAGCAGATGTGTCGGTGATGTCAATCCAGGAATTCAGAAAATTCAAACCACAACCAGAGTTACGTCCAACGAAGGCTGCTCTTCGTAGTCCAGGTGGTTGCATTGATTGTGAAGGACTGTTTGAAACAGAAGCTAGTATCCATGACAAGCAGTACCCATTGAAAATTTACGTTGTCAACGCAAAGACGGACAACCTGCTGAGCCGAGAAGCAGTGTCAAGAATGGGACTAATGTGAAGAAAATTGACTTAATCAGTGATCCTTTCAGTGACATGATGAATGAATCACCAGTAGACTGTCCTCCAGTCAAAATTATTCTCAAGGACAATGCTGAACCATACAGTCTAAACACAGCAAGAAGAATTCCCATACCATTGGTTGACAAAGTCAAAGAAGAGTTGAACAGGATGCAAGAAAAAGGCATAAATTGAAGAGATCACCGGACCTACAGACTGGTGCAGTCCAATGATTCTAGTCTTGAAGAAGAAAACAAACTCAGTCAGAATCTGCACTGATTTCAAAAGGCTAAACATGGCAATCAAAAGAGAATGCTATATGATTCCTACGATAGAAGATATACTGCACAAGCTTGAAGGATCGGTCATTTTCAGTCGACTTGATGCAAGATCCGGATTTTGGCAAATCCCATTAGATCCTTCCACTGCCAAACTCACAACCTTCATCACACCAGAAGGAAGATTCTTCTGTAAAAGACTTCCATTTGGCATCAGCTCAGTTCCAGAAATTTTCCAAAGAACAATGGAGAACATTCTGAAAGATGTCGACAATGTCATTTGTTACTTTGATGACATTATGGTGCACAGTAAGAGAGAGGAGGATCATGCTGGAGATTTGGACAGAGTCATGAAGAAAATAGCAGGAGCCAACCTGAAGCTCAACAAAGGGAAGTGTGAATTTAGAAAGAAAGAAATTGAGTTTCTGGGTCACATCATATCCAAGGAAGGAGTCAAGCCTAATCCAGCAAAAGTTGCTGCAATCCAGAACATGCCAGATCCCAGCAACATCACAGAACTTCGACGGACACTGGGGATGATAAACTACATTGGAAGATACATTCCAAATCTGTCAACCATCCTGCGCCCAGTAACTGAGTTGCTTGAAAAGAACCAGCACTGGACATGGGCAGCTCCACAGGCGGAAGCGCTCAAGACAGTCAAACAGTTATTGTCAAAGACACCAACACTGGTCTTCTACCATCCATCAAGACCAACAGTTGTAAGTGCAGATGCAAGTTCATATGGCTTGGGTGGTGTACTTCTTCAACAACATGAAGATGAACTAAAGCCTGTCGCTTACTGTTCAAGAACTCTCACACCAACAGAACGCAAGTATGCGCAGGTTGAAAAAGAATGTTTGGCAGCTGTTTGGGCCTGTGAAAAATTCCAAAGATATCTGGTAGGACTTCCTGCCTTCACGCTTCAAACAGACCACAAACCATTGATTCCCATGTCATCAACAAAAAAGATCTTCAGGACACACCCATCAGGTGTCAACGCATGCTGATGCGTCTGATGCGATTCAGTGTAGAAGCTGTCTACTTCCCAGGAAAAACACTCATTGTGGCTGACACTCTCTCAAGAAGTCCCCAAGAGCAAACTGAAAACACAGAAGAAGTGAATCAGCTGATAGAAGACACAGAAGCACATGTTAGCTCTGTAAGACTGTCTTGGGAAGCAACAGACAGACGGTTGAAAGAAATCGCAGCAGAAACTGACAAAGATCCTCTCTTCAAGAAAGCTCTTCAGTACACACGAGAAGGATGGCCCAAGTACCTTGCAGATGTGGAAGAAGGTCTTCATGACTTGTATCAACTGCGCAATGAACTCAGTGAACATGAAGGACTTCTTGTACGAGGGAGCCGCATTGTCATTCCTCAAGCCTTGAGAGATGATGTTTTGTCAAGAATACATGATGGACATCAGGGCATTACAAAATGCAGAGAGAGAGCAAATTCATCAGTGTGGTGGCCCAACATCAACAAGCGCATTAAGCAAGCAGTAGAGAACTGTAGACACTGTGAAGAACGAAGGCCAGCTCAAAGAAAAGAACCACTCATCACAACGACGTTGCCTGATCGTCCCTTTCAAAAGGTGGCTGCTGATATCTGCAACTTCAAAGGACACAACTACATAGTCCTGGTGGATTATTTCTCAAGATACCTTGAAATAGGATATCTTCCACAAATCACCACTGAAGCAGTAGTTGGAAGACTGAAAAATATGTTCGCACACCATGGAATACCAGAACTCTCTTGTCACGGACAATGGAAGACAGTTTGTTTCAACAGAATTCCAGAAATTTGCTGCAAGCTGGGGATTTGACCACAAAACATCCAGCCCTTACTATCCTCAGTCAAATGGAGAGGCCGAGCGTGCTGTACAGACAGCAAAGAAAATCCTGAGTCAGAGTGATCCATCTCTTACACTTCTGACATACCGTGCAACACCAACATCAGCAACAGGAAAAAGCCCAGCAGAACTCTTGAATGGAAGGATATCAGAACTACTCTCCCAACACTTCCTTCTAACCTTGAACCCCAGTACCACAACAGAGCATCAGTTGAGAACAAAGACAGCAGAGCAAAGAAACGGAATCAAGAGACCTACAACAGAAGAAATGGTGCACATCAGCTTCCAGATCTTCACCCAGGTGACATTGTGCTACAGAAATTGGACAGAGAGAGAGAGTGGAAGAATCCAGCAGTCGTGAAAGAAAAGATCGCTCCAAGATCTTACCTGATCCAGACATCCATGGGACAGTTTCGGAGAAACAGACGTTACCTCAAGCTCACCAGAAACCGCCAGCTCACGTCTGAGATGAAGTCCCACCGAACCTCAACAACTGTGACAGGATCCCATTATCCCACAGTCCCTTACGTCGGATCACAAGTGCCAGTGTCCCTTACCCACATAATTCCATCTCCCAAAGTTACATCAGTACCCAGTCACAGAACAGATGGATCTTCAACAGTTAACACTCCTGTGGCAGCCAGGTTCCACGAAGACGGCAGTCCAGATGTCCTCGCATCCGAAGGTGCCAGCAAGAGGTCTCCTTGCAGCAACGGTGGTCCTTTGACGTCTACTCCTGGACAACCTCCAGTGGGGACCAGCCAAACTTCAGTTCCAGCAAGCCGGTCAACGCCTGGTGAGCGAGGAGAAGTCAAGACTACACGTAGTGGTCGAGTTGTCAAGAAGCCAACACGTTTTCAGAACTGAAGACTCTTTAATGCATGCAGTTCCCGCTTTGAAGAAAGGGAAAGGGGAAGTGACTGGTGTTGTGTTGTTTAATTTAATTGCATGGTTTTGTCTTGTTTGAATTTGAGTTGAACTGAGACCGCAACAAGATACAGACACATGTTTTGTTTGAGTTTGAGTTGAACTGAGACCGCAACAAGATGCAGACACAAGCAGCAAGTTTAGAACTATTGAACTGTTCTCTACCTCCTCGGGGACTTTTAGATATGCATGCCATCATTTTGATTTTGTCAAATCTCAAAGGAGGGGAGATGTGGAGATACTACTTTCATTTCCGACATACGGCTTGTTTATCCCAGCATGCCTTGCTTGTTTATCCCAGCATGCTTTACGTTAACGAACTCGCCAAGGTAAATAAATGTCGTCTGTCTCCTCATCATCTGGGCTCATGTTTTGATGTCGTACGAACGATCATTACATACCTGAACATGTCAAGATTTGACACCATCAGAGGTCCACCAGATGGCTCTTTTTTCTCTCTTGACACAAACATGTGCCTACGTACAAAGCATCTGTCTGTCTGTCTGTCTCATTCTCTGTCAGTGTCTCTGTGTCTCATCATCATCATCCATTTGGACGGCCCCAATCAACTGGTTGATTACCATGCCATACTATGGAGGTTATGCTGAGATAGAAAGCCAATGTAGGAAGATAAAGTCCTACGACAGTGGAGAAACATAAAAACTGGGGGAGTCCTACTCTAAGTGGGTTTTATCAGCAGACTACTGTAATTTTCGCTGTTCGTCTGGAAACGAGTTCCAGACTAGCTGATCCTGGTTCGCCCTAATAGTCAAACGGGCCCAAAAATAACTTTAAAAATCACAATTTTACTAGGGAAAGAATGGGATGGGGTGGCGACCTAATCCTACCAGTACACTAACTAACTATTTCTTAGTTTTTTAGTTTAGTGGCACCCTTGACATGAGAGTGTCAAGGGTTCCAGTCTTCATCTCCATCTCTGGCAGGTCGTTCCAGTCCCGGATGGTGTTTGGAAGGAACGCATGTTGTCGGCACTGTGTCCTACACTGCATTAAGCTGAGCTGCTGCTTGTGTCCCCGTCTCTGTCTGGTAGAAGCAGGTGTCAGCTTGTCTCTACATGAAGGGACCTTCCAGAATCTTGCGCAGCATGGCCAATCTTGAGTCTTTTCTGCGCTGTTGAAGAAATTAGGCCACCCCAGTTTGTCAATCATGGTGGTGACACTTGACGTGTTGTGGTACCGGTTTATGACAAACCGAGTGGCCCTTCGCTGTACTGCTTCAAGTTTCTCAGTGTTACGCTGCATATACGGGTCCCACACTATGCAGGCATACTCGAGTATGGGGCGGACAAGGGTCTTGTAGGCAGTTTCTTTTAACTGGCTGGTACTGATCTTCAAGTTTCACCTTAAGAAGCTGAGGGTTTTGTTCGCCTTTGCGCAGATGGAATCAATGTTCTGATCCCAACTCAGGTCTTTGCTGATGGTGACGCCCTGGGGGTACTTTACGGAGGTGACGTTTGCCAGGCTTTGTCCATGCAACCGGAAGTCAAATTCTGCAGTGGTTCTTTGGCATGTAACAGACAGAACGGAGCACTTCCCAGAAAGGAAGGCCATGTCCCAGCTCTGCTCCCAGCTTTCTAATCGTTGGAGGCCCTGTTGCAGCTGGTGTTGGTGATGGTCTGTGGCTGAGAGACGATAGGCAGCAGTGTCATCTGCAAACAGACGTGTCAGTGAGGTGAGTTGCTCTGGAAAGTCATTGATATATATGCCAGGAAAAGTGCCTGTCCAACAACCGAATCCTGGGGACTTTGCTTAGTACAACTTAGAGAGTTTGTCCAAACCACTGGAAACTCTGAAATGTCCATTCTGACTGTGCTGCAGTGCTTCAAAGTAACCACATCATGCAAATTCGAAAAGCACTGAATTGCGATTTATTACAAGTTTGACACCTTATCACACAAAAGCCATGTAAACTGATACCATGGAACTTACTTGTTCAAAGAGTGTTAGTTGTATAGATTGAGAACGCCAATTTATAACCAGATGTATCAATCATGTATGATCCTATTGGCTTTCAAACTTGGAAGATATCTCATTTTGTCAGGTGCATAAAAACGTTGCAACTTTAAACTGCAATATCTCGAAAACGACTGAAGATAGAGACTTCATTCTTGTTGTGTTTTGTATGTTTTTCCATTAAAATTTTACTTTGCAATGATACAGATTTTAAATTTGAAAAACAATATGCTAATTTCTGATGTTTCGCCATTCACGACTACTGCCTGCCGCCGATCCGAAAGGAAGGCCCTGAGCCACTGGTGTACTTTGCCCTGAACTCCATAGTGGTGTAGTTTATGGAGGAGCAAGCTATGATTCACCCAATCGAATGCCTCGGCAAAGTCTAATATCACAATGTCAGCTTGGTGTCCTTACTCCATGTTTTCACTCAGATCTTCTGTGAAGTCCAGCAACTGTGTTTCGCATGATCTAGACCTGCGGAAACCATGCTGCTCGGGTCTGAGGATTTGGTTAGTCTCAAGA
>CM031626.1:38974328-39016828 GCA_018398815.1 Conus ventricosus | reverse complement strand
TTCCAGGGCCTTTGTCACCTGCGAGCAAGTCTGCCAGCGGGTCCAAAGACCAACACAGTCCAGTAAAACAAAAAAAAATAAGTTCACTCCATTGGCCGCAGATGCTGATGAGGAGATAAACCTGATCTCTCTCCTTTTCGCCCTCTGCCCCATGGATAATACAATAATTTCCATTGGAATATCGTGGTCAAAATTCCAACTTCGAGGAGCTGCAGCTTCTGTGTCAATCTATGAAACCTTCTGTCGTGGCTCTTCAAGAAACCCAAATTCAAAGCCAGAAGACCTTTACTCTTTCTGGCTTTAATATTCTTTCAAAGCCTGCACAACCTTCCACGTTGGGACTGTCGGGCGGTGTTGCCTTCTCCTTCACAAAACTTTGTTGTATAGTCCTGTCGCTCTGTCTACCTCCCTTCAGGCTGTAGCTGTGAGAGTCACTCTCCACAAGCTGTCACAATCTGTTCTCTTTATCTACCTCCATCTGTCCCGGTCTGTCGTCAGGACTTGTCAGTCTGTTAGGGGAATCCTCCTCGACCTTTTTTGCTGTTGGGTGACTTTAACGGTCACAACCCTTTTGGGGTAGTCCCGGTTCGAAATCCAGAGGTCGCTGATTGAGGATGTCCTTTCGGATTGGGATTTGTGTTGTTGAACGACGGATCTGCAACTTACCTCCTTCTTCCACAGGTTCACTTTCGTGTTTAGATTTGTCGGTTTGTGACCCCTCGTGGTCCTGGATATGAGTGGTCTGTCCTGACGATCTGCACGGAAGTGACCATTTCCTGTCCTTCTACAACCTGTAATAACTGAACATGTCTCTGTCTCTCAGCTTTTAAATTATAAGAAAGCAAACTGGGACCTCTTTGCAGCACTGTTTCTAAGGAGTTCCGGGGACTGATTTTTTTCAGAGTCCTGACCCAGCTGAATCACTGACTAACATTTGATTAAATGTGCTAAGGCCTGTATTCCAGTGTCTTCCGATAAACTTCAAATGCCAAAAACACCCTGGTTCGATTCAGAATGCAACAAATTTCCAAAGTTAGAAAACGGGCTCAGCGTCAGGTATACCAACGACCTTCGGGTCCAACGCTCGAGCCCATCAGAAACTCCGTGCTAAATAAAGACACACTTTTAAAATCAGTAAACGTCGGTCCTGGAGAAGCTTCTGCCCCAGGCTGACTCAAAACTTCTAAGAAAAAATTTTGTGGAACATCATTAAGAAAATTAAAGGGAAGAACCCCTGTCCCACTGTGAATCATCTCAAGTTTCGGATTCTTTAATAACAGAGAAGAAAGCAGTTGCTAATCTGCTTGCTTAAAACCATTGAAAAGAATTCCTCCTCTTCTAATAAATCATCCACTTTTGTCAAAAACAAAGCCCTAAAAGAAATATCACCCTGCAACTTTTCATCCGACAACATGGAAGACTAAAATCTTCCTTTCACGTTAAACGAGCTGAAATCTGCCTTACTCTCTTGCAGCATTCCTCTCCAGGTCTAGATGAAATTTTCATTATCAACTGTTGAAACATCTTCCCCAAGAAGGTCTGAAGATACTGTACAAGTATATAACCATGTGTGGACTTCAGGTTGCTTTCCTCCCTCTTGGCGGAAAAAGCCCTCATTATTCATCCCCAAACCTGGAAAAGATCTTTTAATCCCTTTAAATTACCGTCCCATTGCTTTGGGCCGCTGTGTTTGTAAATTAATGGAAAAATGGTCAAAGCTAGGCTAGTGGAAACTTGAAAACCCATGGCCTTTTGGCGAAAGAACAGTGTGGTTTCCGAAACATCGTAGTACAGTTGACCATTTGATTCGTCTGGAATCTACACTTAGGAACGCTTTTTTGAACAGACAGCATGCAGTGTGAATTTTCTTCGACTTGGAGAAGGCCTACGATACCACTGGAAGTCGGGGATAACTTCATGATCTCCACGATCTGGGTTTTCGAGGTCTCTTTTTCATTTTTATTCAAAATTTTTTGGGAGAACGACAGTTCAGGTCGGGTTGGCACCACTCTCTCTGATGTCCACGAAACAGGAGTTGGGTGTTCCACAGGGGAGCATCCTGTCCCTGCCCTCTTTAGTATTAAAATCAACAACATTGTTAAATCAGTTCAGCAGGGGTTCAGACTGCTCATTTTTTGTGGATGATTTTGCTGTCTACGCAACTGGAAGCCTGTACCCGAGTGTTCCACGCAGGCTCCAGCTTTGCGTAGATAAAATCCATCGTGGGCGGTTGAAAACGGTTTCACCTTTTCTGCTACAAAACCCAGTGTATTCACTTCCATAATTTCCGTCAGTTTTTTCCAGATCCGGAACTTCAAGTAGGGAAATCTCCCATTCCCGCTGTTCAAGGGCCCAAAATTTTTGGGAGTCATTTTTGACCAAAACTTAACTTTCTCAGCCATATTAAAAACCTCAAAACTGCTTGCCAAAAGGCACTGAATATTCTGCGGTCGTAGCACACACCGACTGGGGCGCTGATAAGAAAACTTTGTTGCACCTCTACAGAGCCCTGGTCCGTTCTAAACTGGACTACGGTTTTTGCTGTGTACGGCTCCGCAAGATCATCTTACCTCAAACTTTGGACCCTATCCACATCAAGGGCTTCGTCTCTGTCTTGGAGCATTCCGCACCACCCCTGTGTACGCCTGTAGCAGAGGGAGGTTTAACCTTCACTGTCCAATCGCAGGGTGAACTGTCTTTGAAATTTTTACATCCGACTGTTCTCAGAACCGCAGAATCCTGCCTTATGACTGTGTTTTTGACCCTCCGTTCCAAAATAAATTTGGAAATAACCCGAATGTATTCCGCCGTTTGGGCTTCGTATGCAGCCTCCGTGCGGAATGCAGGTATGACCTGGGAGTGTGTTTTCCGATTTTTCCAAGTTCCGGATCAACCTCCCTGGACCTTTTCACCAGAGATTCGTTTGATCTCGCAGCTTTTTCCCTAAGGAGTCTACCCGCTCTCTGGCGTACAAGGCTTTGTATGCCGAGCTCTGTTCCAAATTCCCCTCCTATCAAAAAGTTTTCATGACGGTTCCAAGTCTGAGGATGGAGTGGCCTGTGCAGCTACTGCCCTGGGGCTCCTTCTCAGATATTGTTGAACATATACATTCAGATGCTTCTGTCTATTCTGCTGAAACTTACTGCTCAGTTCTGGCTTTGAAGATAATTCCCCTTCTTCGAGGGGGGGACTTTCTGGTTCTGTCGGATTCGCTGTCAGCTTTGGAGGCCATAGCTGGCCGCAACCTTCAGCATCCAGAAAATTTTACTTTTTTTGAAAATTTTAGCAAGTTGAAGGGGACGGTTACAAAAATTACTCTTGCTTGGGTTCCTGGCCCTGTTGGCATCGGCGGGAACGAAATGGTTGATCGTTTAGCCAAGAACGCCACAAGAGAGAAACTGTCCCAAAACTTTTATCCCCTGCTCAGATGTGAAACCCAAAATTAACGATTATGTGAGAGACCTTGGCAGGAGGATTGGAACACACAGACGAATAACAAACTCTTTCAGATCCGTCCAAATCTTAAAAACTTCCTCCCATCTACGTCGGGTGGTCGTAAAGAGGAACGGTTCTGTGCCGGCTGCACACCGGCCATTCGTTATTTTACCCATTCTACCTTTTAAAGAGTGAAGAAGCTCCGTGGTGCATTCCATGTCATGCACCACTCACAAAAGAAAACATGTTCTTTTAGAGTGTTGGGACTTGCACGATGTGAGACACAAACATTTTACAGCGGAGTCCATGAAGATCCTGTTCAGGGATGTCCCGCCGATGTGTCCCGGGTTTTTGAGAGAAATTAAAATTTTTCATCTGATTTGAGATTTTTCGGAAGAAGGATTTTTAACAAAGTTTCTGGTTCGTTTGTAGACGATGTCATTTAACGAGGGTTTTGTGAAAGTTTTTTTTTTATTTTTTTATATGACTGGTGAGTTGATTTTAACGTGGTGACAGCCTGATGTGGGCCCTCTGCGGTCGGCTGGGCTTAAGCAACATTATCTTATCTTATCTTGTTATGGTATGTATATTATATTTTGTTTAAAACTTGATATATTCTTTTTTTTTAAATTTTGACTCTTTTGATCTTTATGTGACCTTTTCAGCGTGGTCAATGGTATGGAACCCCTTTCATCGTGACCTCTCTGACCCCCTAACCCTGAAACAGGAGATGGGTTCAGACTGGAAGGAAAAAAAGGGCGATGAGGTGTGATGTCGGCGCCACTCCACCAACATCCAGTCAGGAACATGTTGAGTCACCAGTATCATTCACCTTGCCCGCTGGGACCATGGTACGCCAAGTGTAGATGCCATGCATGCTTACTCAGTCCTATTGTGTGTGTGTGTGTGTGTGTGTGTGTGTGTTGTGTGTGTGTGTGTTTTGTGTGTGGCATGCATTTTAAAGTCTGTAACTTAGTGTAAGAGTTATTTGTATGCGTTATGACTTGGTTTGAAGAGTTACAAAATTGGGACAGTTTTGGTGTTGGTTGTTTACAAACTCTTAAATAGTATTCTGTTTTCTTCATGATAGTATTGTGTGGTGTATGGGTATGGGGTTTGGGGGGGGAGGGGGGGGATTGGTGTGGGTGTGTGTGTGGGGGGGTATTATAAAAATCTTGCCCTTTTTCATTAAGTGCTGGCTTTTGTTTTATAGACAAATCTACGGGATTTCCCACTACAAGTGGCTTTTTTTTGGTCTTCCGTATTGAAATGGAAATGTTGTGCTTATTCATGACCTTTATTTTAATAAAAACATCTGACTCGAGGGGGTTGAGATTTCTTTTGCTTGACTGGAATTCTTTGACTTTTTTTTTTTTCTTTTCTACCCTAATATTTTTCCTTTCATCTTTTCGTTTGGGAATGAAATGTGGAAACAAATGGCCAATGTTTGAATTCACCTTCCTTGTGCATCAAAACCCAGTCTTAATGTTCTATGGGGGTCTTTTTTTTCCCAAAGTTTTTTTTAAAATGAGTTGGTTAAAAAAAGGTTCATTTAAATGAAAATTAAAGAAAGGAATTTTTTCAGGTTTAGTTACAAAAAAAATTATGAAAGTATATTTTAAATGGTGGAGATTTTTTTCCATTTTGATTCAAATAGGATCCATGAATGTGTCTATTACGTAATCAGACTTAATTGCTATGACGGTTATCGGTTGGGGGTTGCCAATTTGCTTTCACAATGTGCTATGTAAAAAAAAAGAACATAATAAATGGAAAAAAATGATGATATATCACATCATGCCTTTAAAAAGGGAGGGCCCCACTCCTCGGGAACGGGGGATTAAAAACCCATTCAGTGAATGATTTTTTTCCACTTTTGTTTTATTTTCTACTCCCCTGCCCCAAAAAGGGTCAGTTTAGAGAAATGATCTGTGGTGAAAATGGGGGATGGGCTTAAAAACTGAACCAGATAAAAACAATACACAATGTTAAAAATCATACATCTTTATGTGTTTGGAAACTGACTGAAAAGTTGTATGTAGAGTTTTGTTATTGTTTTTTGTTTGTTTGTCAGCTGGTCTTTGATTAGTAGATCGGTTTATCTGATTTTAAATTGTCACATCTTAATGCGTAGAACAATTTCTGTCCCGTTATTTTTCTTGCTGTGGTAAAGAAAAAAGGTTTTGGTTTTGCTTTTTTTTTTTTTTGTTTTTGTGTTTTTTTTAAGGGGAGGGGGGCTTTTTTTTGTTGTTGTGGATGTGGATTGGGTTAAAATGAGAAATGTTGTTTAAAAGTCTTACTGATGTTGCTGGATTTTTTGGGTGACAGTTATATTTGACTGAATTTTAGGGAAAATTTAACTGAATTAAGGTCTTTCCCCCTGAAATTTGACAGAGGTCATGAAAAACCCATTTAGAAAGTGCCCCAGACATATGTTGCATCAATGGGTTATACCAAAAAAGTGAATTCGTTGTCCACACATGTGGACTCAACATAAAGGCACCCTTTGAGTTTTCATTTATCCCCTTTCCTTAATTCACCTTGCTTTGTGAGGGGTGGTCGGCTGGGCTATAAACAACTTATCTTATCTGTCACCTTGCTTTTTCTGGGCTGTCATTTAAAGCCCCTTTCCCTTAAATTCACCTTGTTTTTGCAGGGCTTATTTATGCCCCTTACCATAAGCTTCACTTTGTTTTTCGTGGGCTTCATTTATGCCCTTACCTTAAACTTCACCCTTGCTTTTTTCGGGGGGTCTTTTGCCCCTTTCCATAAGCTTCACTTTGCTTTATGCGGGGGTCTTTTCCCCCTTACCTTAGTTTACCTTGTTTATGCAGGGCTGTCATTTTTTGCCCCTTGCCTTCCCTTTACCTTGCTTTGTTGTGGTTTCTGGGTCACAGGAGACTTTTGGTGTATGATACCACTGACGGAGATGAAGACTTTTCATCACTGTGGGTTGCTGTATAACATTAAACGGTTAAAGGAGGGCAGAAAAAACAAAAAAACCAAAAAACCGTGCTTGATTCTGAATTTCACCCGAACAATACGCTTTTGATCATGTGCAGATCAGGGGCCCGAAAAAGCAAAAAAATGCGTACAGTACGCATTAAAACTCTACAGGACGCACTGGGTGTCCGTGTAAGGGGTCCCCAGGGGCCCCTTCAAATTTTGGTGAAGTCAGACATAAAGTGAGAAAAGACTGCCTTCAACATCGTAAGTTGGGTGCCGTAACATCGTAGGTCTGCTACACTTCGGACCAGACCCATCCCTTTTCAAGTTTGAACAGTAACAAAACGAGTAGGGCAGCCTCCTAACAACATACGTCGGTCACTTTTGTCGTCTGCTGAGGCTGACTGACTAAGCTTAACGCTAAGGCCACAGCATCGTTTTCAGTTGACCGAATTTTCTTACTTTGAGCCATGTGATGTCACGATGACGCTTTTCTTTTTCCCGGCAGGAGAGAGGCATTTCCGCGAAGCCTTTGTTTCCAACATGTCTCTCGAAGCGCGGTTAACGAAATCATCATCACAAAAGCGAAAAAGCGTAGCAGAGGAGCAAGACCGAGAACGGATACAATTTTTTATGTTTATTTTGTTGTTTTTATTGTGACGATGTGTCTGTGACAATTGGAGTGCGCGTGCAGGGATGCAATTTTTTAACGTATATTTTGTTGTTTTTATTGTGGTGTAGGGACCCCTTAGTGTTAGCCTGGGACCCCTTAAAAATCTGATGAAGGGGTCCCTGGGCCCGGAAAGATTTTCACCCCAGCAGAAGCCCTGGCAGATCATGTTTGCACTGTTTGATTGCCGACTGGGTCATCTGTCACTGACACACACACACACTCAATGCTGTTTTACCGCATTCCTTCATTCAGTTACACACACACACACACACACACACACACACACACACACACACACACACACACACACACAGACACACACACACACACACGCTGGCACAAAAGTGTCACATACATATACACACACGCTGTACAACACAGTGAATAGCTCATTCGTACATTCATACACGTACACAACAATAGTAAAGTACATATTTTGTAATGTGAATCCGAAATGGTAACCACCTCTGTGGCTATCATGTGTGCAATGCTCTAATGGTGTCCCTCTCACATATATTGCACAGGGGGTGGAGAAGGAGAGCGGTGGGGCTGGTGGGCGCAGCATGGCGGCGGTGCTGATGGAGCTGGAGGTTACGAACGTGGTGGCGGCTGGGTCCAGCCAGGGACTGAGCACTGATTCCAGCATCGCTTCCTTCCTCATCAACTAGTCAGTAGGGCTGAGTGGAGTGTCTGGATGGAGGGCACAACTTGGGGATGGGACTTGTGGGTGTGTGTGTGGTGTGTGTGTGTGTGTGTGTGTGCAAAATTTTTATAAAGATCAACAATTTTGCATATCACTAAGGTATTTCACTTAGGTAAATATGCAGAGATCACATGTGGGGTTTGAAAGTACATGACATGGATGACAAGTTGAGTGTGGAGTTTTTCTTTTCTTTTTAACCTCTTCACTGCGCTGTTGACGTACAGCGTACCGTCATGAAAAGTGACGTCTGCAATGCGCTGTTGACGAAACACTGTTTGTCATATTCAACACTCTTTCTGTTTCATCCAGCATTGCTGAAAATCCCCTATTTAATGATTTGATAAGCTCCCTTGACCACTCTTTGCTTTGGTGTACCATTTTTTCAAGATAATTGGTTCATTTACATAATTTATGACATCGATCAGCAAGGTACTGTGAAGTCCTACTTTCAGTATTCGAAGCCATGGCTGCCCCCGACGAAGCTATACAGTTGCAGAGGTTATTGACGAAATTTACCGAGATGAAGATAGTGGAGATGAAGATTTTGATCCAGCTGGCATCGAACTTCGTGAAGTTGATGCTAACGACCCAGAGTTTTGATCTGGAAGTGGAAGAAGCTTTGTTGAATGACTCGTCGTCTGAGTCAGACTCAGAGCATGGCGATCCAATCATTCAAGACGCAGGTGAGTGTATTTGAGAGGTTCGTTCATTTCATAACACAATGGTGTTGCTTTTCTCTTCAGTATAATTGTGAACAGAACACCAAGTGTGTGTATTGTATGTCTGTACCACTGATCGGGGCCGCGACAGCGAGCGAGCCGGTCATCAATGACCAGTGTGTTTGACCGACTTTCAAGGCGTGGGCTCGTGTGCCAGTGTCAGTCGCTCGCTCACATCGCTCTCAGTCACGCTGCGTGTGTTTTGGTTTGCTTGTGGTTTACAAGTGTTTCTTACAACTCTTCCACTATGGGCCTGTGTGTGTTTGTGTGAGGGGCAGGGTGGGAGTAGGGGAAATGTGTGAGTGTGTGTGTGTGTGTGTGTGTGTGTGTGTGTGTGGTGTGTGTGTGTGTGTGTGTTGATGATACTTTTTCTAGAAAACAGAAAGCACACAGTGATAAATAACACTGATCTAAACAATGTTGCAGTGAAGTTACTTGTTCAGAAGCATAACTCATTGGATTGTTTGCAGTGTTTGCTTCATGAAAATGAAAGGGGGCGTGGCATGCTAATGACCCAATTTCAGTTTGTGTTTTGTTTGTTTCGCTTATAGTGTGTAAGTGTTTGTGAATATTTTCATAAACTGAAAGCAAGAGTAGATACAAAAAATTGTTATCATTTGAAGTGATTTTGTGTGCTGTTTATTTGAGTTTTATTGGACTAACAGAAGGGGTGTGGCTTGTTTACACTGTGTGTGTGTGTGTGTGTGTGTGTGTGTGTGTGTGTGTGTGTGAGTGGTACATTTTATTTTTATTTTATGAAATATTTCTGTGGAAAATTGGACTCTTGCTTTCAATGTGTTACAGCTAGGCTGATGCAGCATGGAGATGATGTTCAGCCTGGACCTGCTGGTGCTGGGCCTGTTGCTGGACCTGCTGGTGATGGATGCAGAATGAACACATTGTGTTCAGGAAGGATTGTCACAGCAGCTTCTTCCTTGACTTCCAGAAAGAAGTCATGAATGAGATGATTTTTGGCGACAAAGATCCAGCTAATGCTGAGGACGACCATGCTGTCAGGTTGTGTGCTCGACACTTCATCGGTGTGCTGCCCCCTACCCAACATAAAACATGGCCATCAAAGAGGTGCCGTGTCTGCTGGAAGAAAGGGCAGAGGAAAGACACCAGGTATTACTGCCCAGACTGCCCCAGCAAACCAGGATTGTGTTTGGAAGACTGCTTCCGGAACTATCACACTCAGTGTTTCTACTGGCGATAGAAACTGGGAGATCTACACACCTTTCGTTCTTTTGTGGGGCTAGGCTGTGGTGTGGTGTGGCTGGACACTGCTTCATGGGTCTTTGTACACTGTATAACTCCAACACAAAGTGTGCTATAAACTGCTGTGAGGTCAGCATCATCTGATTATATCATGATTGACGTCTTCATTTCTTTATATTACTTTTCAAGGAGTTCATGTGACATTCTGGCATACCATTTCATTGTATTTTTGTTACAAACAGATTTTTCATTTATTTTCCTTTCATATGATATAACTTTTATGTAGCTGTCTTCAGTATCTTCTGAACTATAAGCAAATGAAAGTCATAGGCGTGATTTTTGTGTTTTTCAGAATTCTACAGGCGACAGAAACTGGGAGATAAACGCCTTTCATTCTTTGTGTGGCTATACTGTGCTATGTTGTGACTGGACACTGCTTCCTGGATCATTGTACACTGTAAATCTTTAATACAAAATGTGCTATGAACTGCTGTAAGCTCCAGTATCACCTAATAACATCATGATTGATTTTTTTCATTTTTTTGTATTGTATTTCAAGGAGTTCATGTGTCATTCTAGCATATCATTCCATTTTGTTATTGTTACAAACAGATTCTTCATTCAATTTCCTTTCATTTGATATACTTTTTTGTAGCTATCTTGAATATCTTCTGAATTATAAGCAAATGAAAAGCATAGGCGTGATTTTTGTGTTTTTCTAAAAAAATTCTTAGCATGGGACTTAGCAAAATATGATAGCAGCGAAGGGGTTAAATAAAATATCTGGCAATGAAAAGACATTAACCCTTTGCCCCTTGGACCGTCTGAGTGCTTACTAGTATCAAAATCTTAAGGGAAGGTAAGTAACTCCGTAAATTGGATGTACTGATGTTAAATAAAAAATCAGAAAAAATACAAACCTTGGTCATAAATATGTTTTATTTGCTCCAAAATTAAGTTAACATTTTGAAGTAAAATTCCACATGCATCAAAGCTTATACCTTTGTTGATAAAATGGTGTAAAAAAATTATGCTAAGTTCAACACTACTGACCAAACTGCATAAAACGCCATCGTAATCGGCATAGTTAATGTTAAGATTTTCGCCGAGATCGCCTCCATCAGCCACCAAAATCGACATCGGACTCCTCTCCTTTCACTATTTCTTCTAATCTAAAGCCAGTAAATAGCTCCTCATCACTGTTACTGCCACCAAAAATGTTCGCCAACATCTCCACAGTTTCATCGTCCATCTTGCCGAAGCGAAAATTTCGATCACAAACTTGCTCTCAACTTCAAAAAATCACTGCGACCGAAGTCCTCCATGAAAAAACGCACTGTTTGGACTGGAAGGAAGTTGGAAACCGGAACTACGTCACTGTATAATGCCGCAAAGCATTGTGGGAAAAATTCGTCTGCTAGGGGCAGCCAAACAGTATCGGTGTATTTCGGGCCACAGCGGGCGTTACAAGGATACGAAAGGCATCGCGTTTCGGGCCACAGTGGGCGATCCAAGGGGCAGAGGGTTAAATAATCCACTGAACTCAACTGGACAGTGCTTAGACTTTGCGGTTGAAGGACATTGATAAATTACCCAATTCTCCTGTTGTTTTGGGAAGAACGTTGAATGACATTGGTAAATTACCCAATTCCCATATTGTCTTGGGAAGGACGTTGAAGGACATTGATAAATTACCCAATTCTCATATTGTCGTGGGAAGGATGTTGTAGGACATTCATGAATTACCCAATTCGCGTATTGTCTTGGTAAGGACGTTGATGAATTACCCAAATCCCGTATTGACCTGGGAAGGACATTGAAGGACATTGATAAATTACCCAATTTCCGTATTGCCTTGGGAAGGACGCTGAAGGTCATTGATGAGTTACCCAATTCCCATATTGTCTTGGGAAGGACGCTGAAGGTCATTGATGAGTTACCCAATTCCCATATTGTCTTGGGAAGGACATTCAGGGACATTGATAAATTACCCAATTCCTGTATTGTCTTGGGAAGGATGTTGAAGGACATTGATAATTTACCCAATTCCCATATTGTCTTGGGAAGGATGTTAAAGGACATTGATGAAATTCCCATTTCCTGTATTGTCTTAGGAAGGACGTTGAAGGACATTGATAAATTATCCAATTCCCTTTTATGTTGGGAAGGATGTTGAAGGACATTGATAAATTACCCAATTCCCATATTGTCGTGGGAAGGACATTGAAGGACATTCATGAATTACCCAGTTCCTGTATTTTCTTGAGAAGGACGCTGAAAGACATTGATGAATTACTCAATTCCCATATTGCCATGGGAAGGACGTTGAAGGACATTGATAAATTACCCAGTTCCGGTATTGTCTTGGGAAGGATGTTGAAGGACATTAATAAATTACCCGATTCCCATATTGTCTTGGGAGGACATTTAAGGACATTGATAAATTACCCAATTCCCGCGTTGTCTTGGGAAGGACGTTGAAGGACATTGATGAATTTCCCAATTCCTGCATTGTCTTGGGAAGGACGTTGAAGGACATTGATGAATTTCCCAATTCCCGCATTGTCTTGGAAGGGAAAACTGCAGGAACTGTGTCTGAGGTGATAGAAAGCTTTTTTTCCCCCTCAAATTGCTTACCATGCTAACTCTTAAAAAATATTGAAGGACATTGATGAATTCCTAATTTCCTGTATTGCCTTGGGAAGGATGTTGAAGGACATTGATGAATTTTCCAAATCTCGTATTGTCTTGGGAAGGACGTTGAAGGACATTGATGAATTTCCCAATTCCCGCGTTGTCTTGGGAAGGACGTTGAAGGACATTGATGAATTTCCCAATTCCCGCATTGTCTTAGGAAGGACGTTGAAGGACATTGATGAATTTCCCAATTCCCGCGTTGTCTTGGGAAGGACGTTGAAGGACATTGATGAATTTCCCAATTCCCGCGTTGTCTTGGGAAGGACTTGAAGGACATTGATGAATTTCCCAATTCCCGCATTGTCTTGGGAAGGAAAACTGCAGGAACTGTGTCTGAGGTGATAGAAAGCTTTTTTTCCCCCTCAAATTGCTTACCATGCTAACTCTTCAAAAATAAACTTTGTTGACAGATTGAAACTCTTGCGAGATTAATGAAAACCAGGCATACTGAGCCACCAAACAAAAGAACAAGCAAATTACAGGACAGACACCATACCTTTCAATCTGATGATCTTTTTCAGGCAGGACAAAACAAAACAAAAAAAAAAAGGTTTCAAAACAGTGGAACCAAAGTACAAACAACACAAAGTCTCTTATCTCTTTGATCTGTTGACAAAATGTGGCTTGGGTGAGAAAGCGAAACAGAGAAGGTACAGATGAAAATGATGATAATCAAAATCATAACCATTATAACAGTAATATGATCATAAAACGATAATGGTCTTGTGATCATGTAACTACTAACAGTGGTGCTGTGCCTCCTGTGGTATGTTGCCACATGATGACTGAACATTGGTCGATCCCTGTGGACTATGAGTGCCCAGCCTGCAGCAAGACAAGCTCTGCTGTGGCGGCATATGAGGGAGCCGAGATGAGCAGCAGGGAATAATGCCACTTGGAGGGCAGGAAAGATCTGACTGTATGGAAAAGAAAGTAATAGGGTGTGGAAATTGACACACTGTTTGAAGTGGTGTAGACATGCATGGTTTGCAGCCTTCTGGGAGCATTGTACTGATGTTGTATCTTACAGCTGTTTTGTATCATGTGGTTGCAGCCTTCTGGGAGCATTGTACTGATGTAGTATCTTACAGCTGTTTTGTATCATGTGGTTGCAGGCTTCTGGGAGCATTGTTCTGATGTTGTATCTTACAGCTGTTTTGTATCATGTGATTGCAGCCTTCTGGGAGCATTGTACTGATGTAGTATCTTACAGCTGTTTTGTATCATGTGGTTGCAGCCTTCTGGGAGCATTGTACTGATGTTGTATCTTACAGCTGTTTTGTATCATGTGGTTGCAGCCTTCTGGGAGCATTGTTCTGATGTTGTATCTTACAGCTGTTTTGTATCATGTGGTTGCAGCCACGAATGAGGCGGACTCTCTAAGTTATTGTTGCTCAAAGAAAAAAAAAAAAGAAACAAGAAAAACAAAGAAAAAAGAAACAAAGGCTGATTAAGTTTGACTCTTGTAAGGTTCAAGGTGTGAAACGCTGCATGTGCTGACTCCCCATTTCGTTGTTACTCAACTTACATTTTTTTTAAAAACAGAAAAAAAAATAGAGAAATAAAAGATTTAGAAAAGAAAGAAGCAAAGAAACAAACGCTGACCCTGTAAGCTTGACTCTTGTATGATTCCAGCTACGAGACGTCTCATGCGCTGACTCGCTGCTGCGTCAACTGCCCCAACATGCTGCCCCTCTACTGTTCCAAGTGCTCACACGACGACCATCTCTCCCCTTCCAGCCATCCCCCCAGTACCCACATCATCACTGCTTCCGTCCCCTCATCAACCCATGATGACAGAGGAGCACTTGTAACCCCAATGACGTCGGTGAGTTGGGCATCAGCAGGTAGTAGTAGAGAACCCACACCGGCTTCACTGGTGACGGAGCAGAAGGAAACGGGAAAAGAGGCAGGCGACCTCTCCCCCAAGAGAACCCCAAAGAAGAAAGGAAAAAAGAAGGAGGTCAAGGTCGAATCAGACACCAGCACCTGCCAGAAATGCGGCACACAGCTGGGCACGAGCCCGCCGTCGAAACCTTCGGCACGGAAGAAGCGGTCGGGAGGGGAGGAGAAGGGGAGTGGTGCAGCCGTATCGCTGCGCCATCTGTCAGCTGGCATTCCCTTACCGCCAGGCGTTACAGGAGCACCTGTTCCGCTCGACGGAGGGGGGCCACCAGTGCCGGCACTGCCACCTGGTGGTGCTCAACGCGGCGGACATGCGCAAGCACACGCTGGAGCACCTGACGCCCATGCCCTACAAGTGCCCCCACTGCTCCCTGGCCTTCTCCCTGGCCTGCAACCTCAAGACGCATTTGCGCACGCACAGCGGGGAGAAGCCCTTCTCCTGTGGGGTTTGTGCTCGGGCCTTCACACAGTCTATCGCTCTGAAGGTGAGTGAGGGGTGTGTCGGGGGAAAAGGGGAGGGACAGGGGTGTGGAGGTTGGAGAGAGAGGGAGGTGGGGGCAAGGGAAGGGGGAGTTCAGGAGAAGGAGGGGTTGGGGTGGGGTGGTGGGGGGTAATCATTCAGTGAGGAAATCTTGCGGGTGGGAAGAGAGATGTGTTGTTTTTGTGAGAATTTATGTCTAATTATTCAGTAAAGGAATCTTTGGAGTGGAAAGAGAGATGGGTTGGGGTTTTTTTTTGAGAATTTATGTCTCTAGTTTATTTGTTGTTTGGGAAACAATTTTCGTTTATGTTCAAAATGGATGTTGAATACAGAGGTGCGTGTGAGTTGTGACATTTGGGGGTTTCTTTGCAAAATCATTGTGGTGTGCGTGTGTGCAAGCATGTCTGTGTACTGGTGGTTTTTAAAATGTCCATTTTCGTGCAATGAGCCATCCAAATTTTTGGCAAAAATGTACATTCAGATTTTAATTCTTGCTTCTATTAACAGCAAAACAAGGAAAACAAACCTGTGAAATCGAAAGGGACCAAAACTATTTGTGCATGCCGATAATTCAGATAGAGCATTCCCCTGGACCGTAAAGTTTTCATCTTCCATTTGAACATTTACTGCAGTGAAAGAGTTCAGTAGTTCAAAGAAAGGTACTTGGGACCAGAATAAACATCTGTGTTTACTGTTTTCAAGATGGGTAAGAATTTTTATTCCCCAATATTTTGCATAAACTAAGATCACTGTTTGTTTGATGGTTTTGGGAGGGCATTTTGGGAGTAGCCTGCTGCTGAAGAGGCCAAGAGAGAAGTCTTCAAGATTACAGCCTTTCACAGAATGCAACCAGAACGGTCATATTGAAAAAAGCCAATCAGGAGAAACGTCTGAGCCTTCGTGGCGTCTGTTTGATAACCTGGGGAAAGAGGCAGAATCAGTTGACTGCCTCGGTATGAAACCTGTGTTTGTAGCTGTTTTTGTAGCTTTTAGTGCCAAAGCACATGTCTGATTCATAGCAAGTTTGTAACAATTTTTCAACAAACTAGAAATCCAACTCGGGGCTAGAAATTCCTAGATGATTTGTTTTGGGGTCAAGAAGCTGAAAAAGTCTACATGTTTAAGATGGTTCATAAAATAAAATTCTGCTGGTTTGCAATGACAATTCAGCTGACATGCTGGGTATATATGTAAATATATATAATATATATATATATAATATATATCGAGAGAGAGAGAGAGAGAGCTAAGTAGGTTGTTTGGGGGAAAAGAGGAGAACTTACTTAGTACTTGCGGTAAGAAGAATTAAAACAGTTATGCAGGCCCAACAGTGTAGGACTGTATGCATCCGTGCAAATCTGCCACAACGGATCAAGATGCTGGCACATTTTACAGAATCCCTCCTGTCAGCGAAACGGCACCACTGTGCTGGGGTTCTGTTCTGACAAAAACCCTGAGGGTCGTGGGGTGTGTAAAAGTGGAAAGGGGAGGAGAGAAGTTTGATCAGCCTTGAATGGAAGCTAACTGCTCAGTCACAGTTTCACGGACACAGTTACTTTTCTTTTTTTTTCTTTTTCTTTATTTAATCTTTTTAAACTTTATGTAGCATACTTTATTTATCATCTTTTTTGTTGCTAATAGCCCAGTCGACTTTAAAAGGCCACATTGGGGTGTCATCTTGTTGAAGACAACTCTCAAAATAGATTTTTAGAAAATGTATTCACCTTCGTTAAAACAGATTTTCAGTAAAACGTGCTGGAATTTCGTTAAAATCTTTCTACCGTAAAAATTTAAATCAGATGAAAAATGTTGATTTTTTTTTTTTTTTTTAAAACTAAGAAATCAGATCTGGTGGACATCTATCAACAGTTTTCAATGGAGTCTGCTGTAATTTTTTTTTTTTTTTCTTTTTTGCTGTCCCAAACTCTGCACAACATCAGAGGCAGTGCACCCACGCCGCTCATCTTCCGACACCCCGTCCACAGCCACAGCCTGGTCAGTCCCGCCGCAGCCCTGGCACCAGCAATCCACAGGAGCAGTCAATGTCAAGTGGTCAAGAGGCAACCCACCGGAGGAGACACTGCACTGCTGCCGAGTCACTTCGGTGGTGTTCAGTGGCGCCTGTTCTGATCTAACATACGCAGGACAACCACCTACTAAGCCCTCTACTGCCGACAATAAATTGCTTAGTCGCGGAGCCGGCGTGAGTGAGCTCTCCCGCTGGAGGGCGCCACCACGTCCGTCCAACGACAGCCCCCATGGACTTGCCGATACCGTGACCCCGACGGAACCAAACCAAGACCACAGACGTGGAGAGGACATCGAAATTGAGGTCACCAAGAGCAGGCATAAAGGGCCACAGAACTTGAGACATTTTTTTTAATGCTGATCAATGAGAATGAGGATGATTAAGATGATGCTACGGATTTCCATTTCGGTCTGAGACTACATGACAGGGCTGTACTGTACGCTTCCTTTCATAATATACCCGGCGTCAACTAGGCCCGAGAGATACAGCACCTGCAGTGTTGGTCAGGAAATTTGAGCAACACTCGCAGAAACGCACCATAAGTGGATGAAACTCGACTGTGTGGTCCCAGTCTTCCCAACTGAGTCCGCAGCAACTCAGCTCTGGGTAGGAGCCGGTCGGGGCAGAAAAAACCCACATGACTCTGATGGGATTTGAACCCACGACCTCCCAGCTGGGAGTCCGCGACGCTAACCACTTTGCCACGCGGCTGGTTGAGTCTGCTGTAATTTAGTGTACAGTGTTTATATCCTGCAACACTTTGTAAGAACATGTTTTATAGTAAGTGGAACATCACATGGAAAACATCACGGAGCTGCTTCACTTTTTAAAAGGTACAAGTGGGTATAAGAAGAAAAAGGTACAAGTGGGTATAAGAAGAGTGGCTTGAGCGCAGACGGCAAGAGACAGTTTCATCTTTGAGATGCCAGCAGCACAATGTAAAATATTGTGTAAGGTTTTCACTTTTGACAGATTTGAAGAATGTATCACCCGTCTGCAAGGTCCGTTCCTGTAGCCAGAGGTGTTTGGTGTAAGTGTGAGCTGTATGTGTCAGAGCGGTGTGAGGGATAAAGAACCTGCTCAACTTCTGTTTGTGGCATTTGGTGAGTTGATCAACAGGTTCACAGCTGTGGACAACAGTCGGGTGATGGGCATGAGGCTGTGGCAGCCGGTGTCAGTAAACACCAGTTTCCTGTTTAGTGGGTTGTGCATTTTGTGAGTTGATCAACAGGTTCACAGCTGTGGACAACAGGTCGGGTGATAGTGGGTTGTGGCATGGGAAAATGTGAAAGGGGTCAACCAGAACTGACATGAAGGATTAAGTAGATCTTTGTTGTAAGTGCTTGTACAAAGGTGTGCGTCGCTTTTGTGTGTTTGTGTATGTTCCTGCATTCACTGTTAAACGCACTGCCTGTGTCCTGTCGTGTCATGCAGGTTTCACATGCGCAAGCACACGGGGAGCGCCCTTTCTCCTGTCCCCACTGCCCCATGGCGTTCGCCGCCTCCAGCAACCTGTCTCGCCACCCTGCTGCGCCACACGGGGCAGAAACCCTACCGCTGCTCCTTCTGCAACCGCCGCCTTCTCCCAGCCGGGTCCCTGAAGACTCACACTCGCAGCAAACACACCGGGGAGAGGCCCTATGTGTGTGAGCGCTGCTCCGCTGCCTTCAGTGACCACTCCACGCTGTGGAAGCACCGCCGCAACAACACGTGTAGCAAGCACGTCAGGGAGAGGCTCTATGTGTGCGAGCACTGCACTGCCTCCTTCAGTGACCATTCAAGCTTGTGGAAGCACCGCCGCAACAACACCTGTCCCGGGAGAGGAGACGCCGACGCCGCACCTCGAAGCTGCAAGTTGATGGGTTGCCATCAGCGTCGCCAGCCCAGAATCACTCATCGGTCCCGGGGCGGCGTCGGCACAAAATGTTTTTGTCAAACTCTGCTCAGAACGTGTTACCCGCTGGTGAACAAAATGCTTTGTCCAGCGCCGCTCAGAACGTGTTGCCTAGCACCAGTAAGTGTGTGATGCCCACCACCAGTTTGAACGTGGTACCCACTGCTGTTCTGTCCCCAACGCTGGCCCCGGCTGTTAGTGTGGTCGTTGATCAGAAGGGGATAACTCCGTCGCCTTCAGAACTGGAGGGGGACACAGGCCAGGTGCTGAGTGCTATTTCCTTGGCGGGTTTCAGTGTGGTGGGCACGCACACTGTGTACCCTCAGGTGCTGTCCCAGCCAATACAGCCAGCAGTGTTAAAGATCACACAGTCAGCGGCTCTGCAGCAGCAACAACCATTACAACAACTACAGCAGCAGCAGCAGCAGCAGCAACTACAGGAACAGCAGCAGCAGCAGCTGCAGCTTCAGCAACAGCAACAACTACAGCAACATCAACACCACCAAATCCAGCAACAACATCAGCACCAGCAACAAGACATACAGCATCAGCAGCAACAGTTACAACAACTGCAGCAGCAGCACCAGCAGCATCTGCAACAACAAGATCTACAGCAAGTGGAGCCGCAGGAGTGGAAGGGGGTTCCTTTATTGGCGGGGTGGGTTGGTGTTTCTCTGACCCTCACTCCTGACCCCCACCCCCACCCCACATCACGCTGTGCGACCTGGGGGTCATGACCCCCTCCCTTGCCTTCTTTCTGTCTTGCCTGCTGTCCCGGCTCTGTTTGTGACGATTACAAAAATGTTTGGTCACTGACTTTCATGGCTGAAAAGGGAGTGGCAGTTGGGAAAGGGTCAAGTGACCCTTTGATGGCTGAAAAGGGGAGTGGCAGTTGGGAAAGGGTCAAGTGACCCTTTGATGGCTGAAAAGGGGAGTGGCAGTTGGGAAAGGGTCAAGTGACCCTTTGATGGCTGAAAAGGGGAGTGGCAGTTGGGAAAGGGTCAAGTGACCCTTTGATGGCTGAAAAGGGGAGTGGCAGTTGGAAAGGGTCCAAGTGACCCTTTGATGGCTGAAAAGGGGAGTGGCAGTTGGGAAAGGGTCAAGTGACCCTTTGATGGTTGAAAAGGGGAGTGGCAGTTGGGAAAGGGTCAAGTGACCCTTTGATGGTTGAAAAGAGGAGTGGCAGTTGGGAAAGGGTTAAGTGACCCTTTGATGGTTGAAAAGAGGAGTGGCAGTTGGGAAAGGGTTAAGTGACCCTTTCATGGCTGAAAAGGGGAGTGGCAGTTGGGAAAGGGTCAAGTGACCCTTTGATGGTTGAAAAGAGGAGTGGCAGTTGGGAAAGGGTCAAGTGACCCTTTGATGGTTGAAAAGAGGAGTGACAGTTGGGAAAGGGTTAAGTCATCTTATCATGGCTGAAAAGGGGAGTGGCAGTTGGGAAAGGGTTAAGTCATCTTATCATGGCTGAAAAGGGAGTGGCAGTTGGGAAAGGGCTACGTCATTTTATCATGGCTGAAAATGGGAGTGGCAGTTGGGAAAGGGTTAAGTCATCTTATCATGGCTGAAAAGAGGAGTGGCAGTTGGGAAAGGGTTAAGTCATTTTATCATGACTGAAAAGGGGAGTGGCAGTTGCGAAAGGGTTAAGTCATCTTATCATGGCTGAAAAGAGGAGTGGCAGTTGGGAAAGGGTCAAGTCATCTTATCATGGCTGAAAAGAGGAGTGGCAGTTGGGAAAGGGCCAAGTGACCCTTTCATGGCTGAAAAGGGGAGTGGCAGTTGGGAAAGGGTCAAGTGACCCTTTCATGGTTGAAAAGGGGAGTGGCAGTTGGGAAAGGGTCAAGTCATTTTATCATGGTTGAAAAGGGAGTGGCAGTTGGGAAAAGCTCATCTGTTTCGCCCCCCCCCCCCCCCCCCCCCCCCCCCCCCCCCCCCCCCCGTTTTTTTCTTCTTTTGTTTTGTGTGTTTTTTCCTTTATTTATTAAACTATGTTAGTATGTGATTTACATTCTTTCAGGAAAAAGCTTGCGATGTTGAGAGAAATCAGATTTTTTTGAGAACAAACTTAAAAGTGCTGTTTGCGGTGCTAAGCTCATGCTGGATGTACAGATCTGCGTTGCTGACATGATGGGTAAAGAGATAAAAGAAAAAGGAAAGCTTTCTTTCACATCCATATTTGTTAACTATTGTTGCTGCCTTTAGGACTGTCTTGGTCTCTGAAGCGGGATGCCCCTCCCAACCAAACTCTCACTTAGGACACGGCCTCTCACAATCACAAAACACATGGAAACAAAACAAAATGAAACAAAACACAACAAGCTGCTTCCATGCTTTGACATCAGCAGTGGCCGTGTAAGAATTCCAAGGGATGGCAGTTCATTTTCAGTGCATTATCTCTATGAGCTTTTGTAGGCTTCCTTTCGGTTGGCCAGTGTGCGTGATATTTTGTCGTGTGTGAACAGTGTGAATGGCATGAAGATTTTTACAGCGTGGAAAATGATCAAGGGATTCATCTCTGAGCATTGGACATGAGACGCTGGACTGAGGTCTAAACTGTGTTTGATTGTCTTTTTCTTGCTAGGCAGGGTTCTGTTTAAGTGTTTTCCAGTCAAGGATACAGTTTTTTGTTCATGGATGAATTACAAAGTGGACCATTCTCACGTCACTTTCTTCTCTCGTTATGCAGGCTGATGTAAAAATGTTGGCATGTGATGTGTGTGTGTGTGTGTTTTGAGCGCGCGCTTGCGCTTGCGTGCTATTTGTAGTGTCAGAGTTATGGCCTAGAAAAAGAAAATATTAGAAGAAAGGAGTACACAAAAATCAAGTTTATATTTATCATAAGACAAAAAGTAGAAAAAAAAAAGATATTGATATTAAGAACAGTATTTATGAATAAGATGATAGATGAATTATGTAATGAATTTTGAATTGATACAGTCTAGTAATAAATTTGAAAAAAAAAGATGTGAAAAGCAGATCAGACTGGTGTGAGGACACACAAGTAACTTACGATGATATTACAATTTGAACTAGAGCTCTTTGTTCCCTATCTCTGTGACCAGTACACTACATCTCTCACTGTATGCAAAATTGACCCAATTCTTTCAGTCAGATCAGCACTTTGTCCTAATGATTTTTCACCAGGTCAGACATGGCAGTCAGTATTATTTATTATGTCTGGTCATCTCCCTTTTTATCGACTTACACAGATGAAATTCTATCCAGCCAGCGTTTGTGCGCTTTATCTTTCAGTGTGAACTTACACAGATAAAAGTCTTTCCAGCCACCATTTGTGCGCTTTATCTTTCAGTGTGAACTTACACTGTAGATAAAAGTCTTTCCAGCCACCATTTGTGCGCTTTATCTTTCAGTGTGAACTTACACTGTAGATAAAAGTCTTTCCAGCCAGCGTTTGTGCGCTTTATCTTTCAGTGTGAACTTACACAGATAAAAGTCTTTCCAACCACCATTTGTGTTAACTGCAGTACTATTAAAGCGACTTCCTGTTCAAGGGAACTAACTCAGATGGTCTATTCCATACCAACAGACTGAAGTTGTGCTGGGCAGTTTATGCTCACACTTTTACAGCTCTAGACTGCTTGAAGGCAAGCAAACCAAGCCTTCTCTAGGGTCTTCCTTTAATTATAAGCTGAAAATAGTGAAATATAAAACTCAAGAGTGTATTGCTCCAACAAATACCCTATATATGAAGATTTTCTTTCCAGATGGCTCCCATATACAACAGCCAAAGTTTGCATACGCAGATTGAATCATCAGTGCATTCTGACTTTGCACGTTATAGTATTAGCGATATTGTTATAGCCCTCTGAAACTGTTAGTTTATCACCTAATAGAATCCCAGTGAAACTTGTTTGGAAATTTTAAAAAATCAAACCATGTCAGCTTTCATTTATAGTACACTTGGGTTGCCTTATGTGTTATCTCACCCTCGTTCTCTTGTGTTCTCTGTCTCACTGTTTCTGCCAGTCATGTCTTTTTTACCTGTTATCTTCAGAATGAAAATTGGTGTTATAAGTATGATCAGTGTGCTGTTTGTTTTATTTCTATTACTTCTTTCTTCTTTATCTTTCCAAACGTATTGTTGCATGAACTGTCTTTGAATAAAGATGCCTTCTTGAGGGGTTGGGGATGGGGGGAAAAAAAGAGTCACACTCTAGGAAAAAGAGAATAGTTATTAACAGTGCGCAGCTGTATCAATTTTGAACTTTAGCTGCTGTGGCAAAGTGTTTAGCATTGGGGACTCCCAGCTGGGAGGTCATGGGTTTGATTCCCATCAGACTTAATTCGTTTGTGTGATCTTTCTGCCCTGACCGCCTCCTGCCCAGAGCAGAGTTGGCTATGGGCTAAGCTGAGAAGACTGGGACCACAGTCCAGCTTCATCCACTGGATGGATGTGTCTGAGAGTGCTGCTCAAATTTCTTGACCAACACTGCAAGTGTCTGTATCTCTCAGGCCTGGTTGATGCCAGTTATATGCATAGGGTACAGCCCTGTCATGCAGTCTCAGATGAGAATGAAAATCCATAGCATATGTCTGTCATCCTCATCCTTATTGATCAGCATTACAAAAACAAAAAAAAAAATCGTATCAAAAATTGCGGCTCTTCAATGCCTTGCTCTATGGTTACCTCAGTTTCGATTGCCTCTCACCCTCTAAGGCCTTGGTTTGAATTCAGTTGGGGTCACCAATGCCACATATACATGGGGACTGCTGTTGGACGGACGTGGTGGCCCCCTCGGAAGGAGAGCTCACACACGCCGGCTCTGCAGCTAAGCAATCAATTGTCGTCAGTAAGGGGGCTTAGTGGTTTGGGGTCATCGTCAGCAGGGGGCTTAAACAGGGGGTGTCATCGCAGTAGGGGCTTAGTGGGGTGGGGTCATCGGGCAGTAGGGGGCTTAGTGGGTGGTGTCACGTCAGTAGGGGGCTTAGTGGGTGGTGGGCATCCAGTAGGGGGGTTAGCAGGTGGTGTCATCGTCAGTAGGGGCTTAGCAGGGGGTGTCATCGTCAGCAGGGGCTTAGCGGGTGGTGTCATCGTCAGCAGGGGGCTTAGCAGGTGGTGTCACGTCAGCAGGGGCTTAGGGGTGGTGTCATCGTCAGCAGGGGCTTAGTGGGTGTGTCACGTCAGCAGGGGGCTTAGTGGGTGGGTGTCAAACGTCAGCAGGGGCTTAGTGGGGGGTGTCATCGTCCCGCAGGGGGCTTAGTGGGTGGTGCATCGTCAGCAGGGGCTTAGTGGGGGGTGTCATCGTCAGCAGGGGGCTTAGTGGGTGGTGTCAACGTCAGCAGGGGCTTAGTGGGTGGTGTCATCGTCCCGCAGGGCTTAGTGGGTGGTGCATCGTCAGCAGGGGGGTAGTGGTGGTGTCATCGCAGCAGGGGCTTAGGGGGGGGTGTCATCGTCAGCAGGGGCTTAGTGGGTGGTGTCATCGTCAGCAGGGGCTTAGCAGGTGGTGTCAACGTCAGCAGGGGGCTTAGCAGGTGGTGTCATCGTCAGCAGGGGCTTAGCAGGTGGTGTCATCGTCAGCAGGGGGCTTAGCAGGTGGGGTCATCGTCACAGGGGCTTAGTGGTGGTGTCATCGTCAGCAGGGGGCTTAGCGGGTGGGTCATCGCAGCAGGGGCTTAGTGGTGGTGTCCCTCGTCAGCAGGGGGCTTAGTGGGGGGTGTCATCGTCAGCAGGGGGGCTTAGCGGGTGGTGCAAACGTCAGCAGGGGGCTTAGTGGGTGGTGTCATCGTCAGCAGGGGCTTAGTGGGTGGTGTCAACGTCAGCAGGGGCTTAGCAGGTGTGTCATCGTCAGCAGGGGGCTTAGTGGGTGGGGTCATCGTCAGCAGGGGCTTAGTGGGTGGGTCCATCGTCAGCAGGGGCTTAGTGGTTGTTCATCGTCACAGGGGCCCTTTGTGGGTGGTGTCATCGTCAGCCAGGGGCTTAGTGGTGGTGTCCCTCATCAGCAGGGGCTTAGTGGGGGGGTCATCGTCAGCAGGGGGCTTAGTGGGTGGGGTCATCGTCAGCAGGGCTTAGTGGGTGGTGTCATCGTCAGCAGGGGGGTTAGTGGGTGGTGTCCATCGTCACAGGGGGCTGTAGGGTGGTGTCAACGCAGCAGGGGGCTTAGTGGTGGTGTCATCGTCACAGGGGGGTTAGTGGGTGGTGTCATCGTCAGCAGGGGGGTTAGTGGGTGTGTCAAGAGTCAAAACAAAAGGGAGAGGGAAAAATTAAACGCAGGGGGCTTAGGGGTGTGTCATCGTCGCAGGGGCTTAGTGGGTGGTGTCATCGCAGCAGGGGCTAGGGGGTGGCACAGCAGGGGGTTAAAGGGGGTGCAGTCAGCAGGGGCTTAGGGGGGTCATCGCAGCAGGGGGCTTAGTGGGGTGGTGTCATCGTCAGCAGGGGGCTTAGTGGGTGGTGTCATCGTCAGCAGGGGGCTTAGCGGGTGGTGTCAATCGTCAGCAGGGGCTTAGCGGGTGGGGTCATCGTCAGCAGGGGGTTAGCGGGTGGTCATCGTCAGCCCGGGGGCTTAGTGGGTGGGGTCATCGTCAGCAGGGGGCTTAGTGGTGGTGCATCGTCACAGGGGCTTAGGGTGGGCAATCGTCAGCAGGGGGCTTAGTGGGGTGTGTCATCGCAGCAGGGGGCTTAGCAGTGGTGTCCATCGTCAGCAGGGGCTTAGATGGTGTCTCGTAGCAGGGGCAACAGGTGGTGTCATCGTCAGCAGGGGGCTTAGCGGGTGGTGTCATCGTCAGCAGGGGGGTTAGTGGGTGGTGTCATCGTCAGCAGGGGCTTAAACGGGTGGTGTCACGTCAGCAGGGGGCTTAGGCGGTGGGGTCTCGTCAGCAGGGGGCTTAGCGGGTGGTGTCATCATCACAGGGGCTTAGCGGGTGTGTCATCGTCGCAGGGGCTACGGGGGGTGTCATCGTCAGCAGGGCTTAGGGGAGGTGGTGTCACGTCAGCAGGGGGCTTAGTGGGTTGGTGTCATCGTCAGCAGGGGGCTTAGTGGGTGGTGCAACGTCAGCAGGGCTTAGTGGGTGGGTCATCGTCAGCAGGGGGGTAAGGGGTGGTGTCATCGTCAGCAGGGGGCTTTGGGTGGTGTCAACGTCAGTAGGGGCTTAGCAGGTGGTGTCATCGTCAGCAGGGGCTTATGGGTGGTGTCATCGTCAGCAGGGGCTTAGTGGTGGTGTCAATCGTCAAGGGGGGCTTAGCGGGTGGTGTCATCGCAGCAGGGGCTAGCGGGTGGGTGTCATCGTCAGCAGGGGGCTTAGCGGGGTTGCATCGTCAGCAGGGGGCTTAGTGGGTGTCATCGTCAGCAGGGGCTTAGCGGTGGTGTCATCGTCAGCAGGGGGCTTAGTGGGTGGTGTCATCGTCAGCAGGGGGGTAGCAGGTGGGTCATCGTCAGCAGGGGGCTTATGGGTGGTGTCATCGTCAGCAGGGGCTTAGTGGTGGTGTCATCGTCACAGGGGGCTTAGGGTGGTGTCATCCCTCAGCAGGGGGCTTAAGGGGGTGGTGTCATCGTCAGCAGGGCTTAGTGGGTGGTGTCATCGTCAGCAGGGGGCTTAGTGGGTGGGGGTCATCGTCAGCAGGGGGCTTACCGGGGTGTCATCGTCAGCAGGGGGCTTAGCGGGGGGTGTCATCGTCAGCAGGGCTTAGTGGGGGTTGTCAGCAGGGGGCTAGCGTGGTCATGGGTCAGCAGGGGCTTAGGGGGTGGTGTCATCGTCAGCAGGGGCTTAGTGGGGGGGTGTCATCGTCAGCAGGGGCTTAGTGGGTGGTGTCATCGTCAGCAGGGGCTTAGTGGGTGGTGTAAACTCAGCAGGGGCTTAGGGTGGTGTCATCGTCAGCGGGGCTTAGGGGGGTGTCATCGTCAGCAGGGGGCTTAGTGGGTGTGTCATCGCAGTAGGGGGCTTAGCGGTGGTGTCATCGTCAGCAGGGGGCTTAGTGGGGGGTGTCATCGTCAGCAGGGGCTTAGTGGGTGGTGTCATCGTCAGCAGGGGCTTAGTGGTGGTGTCATCGTCAGCAGGGGGCTTAGTGGTGGTGTCATCGCAGCAGGGGGCTTAGTGGGGTGTCACGTCAGCAGGGGCTTAGGGGGTTGGTGTCCTGCATAGTTAAGGTCAGAACAGGCCCACGAACACCACCAAAGTGACTCGGCAGCATGCAGGGTCCCCCTCTGGTGGGTTGCCTCTTGATGATTTGACATTGACAGACATTAAACAGCTCCCTGTGGATTGCCGGTGCCAGGGCTGTGGCGTGTCGGGCCACGCTGTGGCTGTGATGGGGGGATTTGGGAATTGCGGGCGCAATGCCACTGAGGTGGCACAGAAAAATGGGACAGCACCAAAAAGAAAAACAATTTTTAAAAAAGAAAAAGAAATATAAACGGCAAATTAAACAAACTGCGGCGTAACTGAAACACGACAAAAAAGCAGAAGACATGCCTTCCTCAGCCACAAAAACAAAAAAAAGTACAGACATAAACATGCACAAACTCCCCTTGTGAAGCCAAAAAAATAGTCCAGTCCATATCACCCTAAGAAACCAGAACAATGAGGCTGAAATTCAGATCTAACATAACTTTTAGGCTACCATGTATCACTTTGACACTTTGGAAAACAAGAAAAAAAAAAAGCATAAACATTAAAACAAACTTAGAGTTTGGATTTATTTCAGTTCAGTAGAACTTGCCAGCAACTGTCAAACTTGTTTTGTTTGGGGACATTTTTTTTTGGAGGGGGGAGTGGGGGCTGCGGACTAATATATATACCTGTGTAGTTCAGATAAAAAAAAGAGCCAGACCATCCATACATTTGGTCCTGTATACGTCTCTAAACATTTTGTTGATTTTCTTCAAGGTATCACTTTGAAAGAAAAAGTAGTATAAGACGTTTCATCTCTGTATAGCATGCTAGTGACAATCCTCTTTGGGTTTTTTTCCAGGAACAACTACCCTTATAACAAAACGTTCTCTTCTAAACGTCCTGGCTGTTTGCCCTACGGTTTAAAAAAAAAATGTCCTGTTGATTTTACTTCACCTGAGACTTGTGTCCTAAGGTTATGAATTTTCAGACGAGACTCTTAATGAGGTGAGAAATAAAAACATGGGTAAAGGATGTCCAGGCCTTCAAGTTGGACTGGGTGAGGCTGGATGGTGGTGTATGGACAGGTCATGACCTGGCCTTCAACTCCAGTTGGACTGGGTGAGGCAGGATGGTGGTGTATGGACAGGTCATGACCTGGCCTTCAACTCCAGTTGGACTGGGTGAGGCTGGATGGTGGTGTATGGACAGGTCATGACCTGGCCTTTAAATCCAGTTGGACTGGGTGAGGCAGGATGGTGGTGTATGGACAGGTCATCATTCATGACCTGGCCTTCAACTCCAGTTGGACTGGGTGAGGCAGGATGGTGGTGTATGGACAGGTCATGACCTGGCCTTCAACTCCAGTTGGACTGGGTGAGGCAGGATGGTGGTGTATGGACAGGTCATCACTCATGACCTGGCCTTCAACTCCAGTTGGACTGGGTGAGGCAGGATGGTGGTGTATGGACAGGTCATGACCTGGCCTTCAACTCCAGTTGGACTGGGTGAGGCAGGATGGTGGTGTATGGACAGGTCATGACCTGGCCTTCAACTCCAGTTGGACTGGGTGAGACTGGATGGTGGTGTATGGACAGGTCATGACCTGGCCTTCAACTCCAGTTTGACTGGGTGAGACTGGATGGTGGTGTATGGACAGGTCATGACCTGGCCTTCAAGTTGGACTGGGTGAGACTGGATGGTGGTGTATGGACAGGTCAATCAGTTCAGGGGGGGTCCTACTCTTTTTTTTCCAGAGTCCTTACTCGTACTAGGATCTTCCTTGGGCTTTTTCCCCAGTATTTCATGCATTTATAAACATAAGTTTTGTTGTTGTTGTTGTTATTGTTTTAATCTCAGAGTTGTGATTGTGTGAATGTGATGTATGGCTTCATCATGACACTGAAAGAATATGAAAAGGATGTGATTTAAATGTGTTAGAAATTGAACATCCTGTTATACTTTGATAGCGTTTTTGCAGAGGGAAAGATGAGCTATGACCTTGAGCATAGACTTACATTAACGGCTCTATAAGAATATGAAAAATAATGTGTGTTTGCAAGTTATGTATTGAAAATTGAACTGTATTGTACTGATTCGTTAATAGCAGTTCAGTGATATTAAGGTAATGGAAGAGTGAAGCTATCAACATCTTGGCATAGAGCCTAGTATTAACTAACCTATAAGAATATGGAAAACATGTGATGGCAAGTTATTTATTGAGAATTGAATATCCAGTTATAATGAAATTTAAAAAGCATTTTAGTCCTATTGAAATAAAGGAAAAGATAAGCTATCAACTCTTTTAGCATAGCTTAGTACCCAGATTCTGCCTGTTTGCTCTCTTGATGTTGAACATCTCTCTACATTCAGTGTCAGACCCGTGTTTTCCATGGCTACTGTTTCACTACAGTCACACACTTAAAATGATCAGTAAAAGTCATGTGATGTCAATGCAACGGTCCACTTTCCCAATACCAACTTCCAGTCACAAAAATTAGATTGGGGGCAGTACTGACATCTTTTGTTTTTGTTGGTAATTTGCCATATGAACAGGTAAAATACCTGGGATCGCTAGTAAATGTAAAACCCTGATCAGCTATGCGCAACCTCAACACAGCTTTATTTTATTGATATCTAGGGATGTTGTTAACTGTCAGTAACTGCAGTAGGTTTATCCTTCTGTAATGTAGGTGGTACAAGGTCGAAACTAGTCAACGAGTCCTCAAGGGTTTATATAGCAGAACCAGCGACGCAGTTCGCCCAAGAGCTGTATTCGGTGGGCTTCAGTATCTGATAACTGCTCTTTAAAGTATTGGTATTGCATGATCGGCATCATCAATAATGACATCACTGATTGATTGTTCCCCTTTTAATGCATGTTGACCAACATCGCTCAGTGAAATATGACAATGGAAGAACTAGGTTATCTGTACTGCTCCATAGTCCCTCCCTTTCCCTGCTCCCACTCATAAACTTTGTTGTCTTCTGCTGCAAGTTTATTGTGAAGTGATGTTTCATTATAAACCACCTCCTTGTCATTTGCCCGCCCCCTCGCTCCACCTCCACCCCAGAAATTCCCACCCTCCCACCCCGTTTCATAACTTTTCAAATCCTTTTCCTTGATCTGATTTTCATCATTTTTTATCTTCTTTCATCTCTTTTTCTTTCTCCTCTCAGGGAGTTTGCCGACTGCTACCATTGTTGATTTGGCTTTGTTGGGCAATAAACTGTGTGGTTTACATTTAATGGATGTGTGTGTGTGTGTCACTGTGTATATGTGTGTGTGTGTGTGTGTGTGTGTGTGTGTGTGTGTGTGTGTGTGTGTGGATGTGTGTATGCATGAGATTGTGAGTGTGTCTTGCTGTGGTTGAAATGAGATAGATCTAAGATATTCTTGCTTCACGGGCACACAACTTGTTTGATCTAGCAACCAGCTGATATATATGTATACATACATAACACACACACATACACACATGCATACACACACACACACACACACACACACACACACACACACACACACACACACACACACACACACATCATACGTACATGCACATATATAGATACACAGGGCTTTACAGCAAATCGAAGCATTTATTTAACAATGATATTATATTAATAATGATGATAATAACAATGATAATATTGTATTTCCTAAGCACTCTGCAATGACAAGGAGCTCAAATCGCTTTAATATTCATGAACATAATACACATTTAAACATGTCACACATTTACCGAAAGGAAGATAAGCTAAAATCAAAGAAACAAGAAAAAAAAAATGCTCCTCTGTACATTTTACAAGACTTATTTACACATGTAATAAGACTTATTCACACATATGCACGTGCACACAACACACACACACACACACACACACACACACACACACACACACATCTGAGCTCGCGTGTTCAATTACTGAGAATCCTAAGAGTGTATGGAAGGAATAAGGGAAAAGCAGGTTTTCTTTTTTATTTATTTATTTTTTCAAGTGTTTTTTTGCCAGTTTTAACAGAGGCCAAGATTGTGGAGTGAACTGTTTCAGACAGATGGAATCGTATATGGAAAGGAAGATTCACAGAATGAATTAGATTTTCACACAATGAGCAAGGAGCCATTGTGGACTTGGAACATGATCAGAGCTAGCAGGAGCACTATCTGAATAACGTATGTCACAATACTTCATGATATATTGTAAGTTTAACAGGGCTTCCCAGCAAATACAATAAAAAGGTTAAGGTATTGTTACACTGTGCGGATCACATATCACCTATCCTGGAGTCTTCAGCCCTGATGTGGCCCTTTGCGGTCGGCTGGGCTATAAGCAACATTATCTTATCTTATCCTGGAGTCTTGAAGACCGTTGGGGCGCCGCGAAAGATTTCACAACCAGCTTCTTCCGCTTCTCCTGGTTCTCAGACGCTCTTAGGCAGTTGCAATAACTTCCTGATGCAGCCGCCGTGGCGAAGTGGTTAGCATCGCGGACTCCCGGCTGGGAGGTCGTGGGTTCGAATCCCATCAGAGTCATGTGGGTTTTTCTGCCCCGACCGGCTCCTACCCAGAGTTGAGTTTGCTGCGGACTCAGTTGGGAAGACTGGGACCACACAGTCGAGAGTTTCATCCACTTAATGGATGCGTTTCTGAGAGTGTTGCTCAAATTTCTTGACCAACACTGCAGGTGCCTGTATCTCTCGGGCCTGGTTAACGCCGGGATATATTATGAAAGGAAGCGTACAGTACAGCCCTGTCATGTAGTCTCAGACCGAAATGGAAATCCGTAGCATCATCTTAATCATCCTCATTCTCATCGATCAGCATAAAATAAAAGGTCTCAAATTCTGTGGCCCTTCATGCCCTGCTCTCATGGTGACCTCAATTTCGATGTCCTCTCCACGTCTTTGGCCTTGGTTTGGTTCCGTCGGGGTCACCGGTATCGGCGAGTCCATGGGGTCTGTCGTTGGACGGACGTGGTGCCGCCCTCCGGAGGGAGAGCTCACTCACGCCGGCTCCGCGACTAAGCAATTACTGTCGTCAGTAGGGGGCTTAGTAGGTGGTGTCCTGCGTATGTTAGATCAGAACAGGTGCCACTGAAGATCACCGAAGTGACTCGCAGGGTTCGTACAGAGTCCTGGAAGTCTGGAAAAAGTATGGAAAAATGAAAAAACATTTCCAGGGCTGGAAAAGTCTTGGAATTTTGTAATTTGTGGCCATGGGTCTGGAAAAGTCCTGGAATTTTGTAAAAGATGTGCAAACTTTTTCATGATGTCGAATTTTGCTTTGATGTTTCTTTACAAAAACATTGAAATAGGAATAAAAAACAGAAATTAAATCAACGCACAATGATCGCGGTTTTCAGATTTCCTCTGGCCGGAGGTTTAGATGACATTACCAAGGGAGGTAATTTGTAACTTCAATTTTGATCAAATTACCTCCCTTGGTATTAACGCTCGCGACGACGTTTGTAAACTTTTTTAACTAGTTTTTTTTTTAATTAAAAAATTTTTTTTTTCCCCTCCAACCAGTCTCTTACACACCATGCATAGTCTGTATGTTCTCTTACAAATGGACATGTTTTTGCTGATTTTAGTGTTCGGACAAATGTGTGGTGTACTGGCACACTCACTCTGATAAAAACTGGAAAAAAAGAAATGGCAGTTTGACTTTTCTCTGTTCAGGTTGATGAAAAAATTATTCTAAAACAAACTTTTTTGTTTTCTTTGCACAAAAAAAAATTGTAAGTAATTTTTTTTTCATCAACCTTAACACAGAAAAATCAAACTGCTGTTTCTGTTTTCAATTTTTACGCAAGTATTGTAACCTTGAAATAGAAAAGGCACTCCTTGAAAACTTGAATTTTGTTCTTGGAAGTCTGTAGGAACCCTGTACATACACACACACACACACACACACACACACACACACACACACACAGAGTCTCTAACGCACTCTCTCTCTCTCTCTCTTATCCAAAAAATTATGTCAAAATTTAAATACGGAATTGAATAGAGAGCACATTGGCTTGTAAGTACTTAGCCATGTTGAACATCCAAATTAAAATGAAAGGACAGTTGAGAGGCCGCGAGGCCTAGTGTCCTAATTACCTGACCTGACCTGACCATATCTCTCTCTCACACACACACACACACACACACTCCCACAAACACACACACACACTGTCTGTCTCTCACACACCTACACCCACACATGGGCGCGCGCACTCACACTCACACTTACACACACACCGTCTCTTTCTCTCTCGCATACATAGACGCATACACTGTCTCGCTCTCTCTCTCTCTCACTGTCTCTGTCTCGCAGTTCTTTTCTGGTGTGTTTAGCATGGTAATCACATACAGAGGTGCACGCACACACACATTCTGGGGTCTGGAACAATTATGAAAAGCCCTGGAAAAAGTCTGGAAAAAGTATGGAATTTTGTTTGGTCACATCTGTATGAACCCTGGACTCGGCAGCAGTGCAGGGTCTCCTCCGGTGGGTTGCCTCTTGACGACGACTTGACATTGACTGCTCCCTGTGGGTTGCCGGTGGCGGGGCCGACCGGGCTGTGGCTGTGGACGGGGTGTCGGAATGAGCGGCGTGGGTGCACTGCCTCTGAGGTGGCGCAGAGGTTGGGACAGCAAAAAAAAAACAAAAAAAAACCTTCCTGATGCATAGGTTTCCAGCTACAACTAACTAGTTATTTGACTCAATTAGTTAATAAGAAAATATTTGTACAATTTACTATGTATTATATGTAGAGTTTGCACACGCGTGCGCGCGTGCGCGCGCACACACACACACACACACACACACACACACACACACACACACATTAACATGAACACACACACACACACACACACACACACACACACACACACACACACACACACAGAGATAATGAGAGAAAACGAGAAAGGGACCGAGACAGAACAAGGGGAGAGGACAGGAGAGGTTGTGGAGGTGGTGATGGCACAGGGATAGCCTACTGATGCAAACACACTCTACACCCCGTCAGCTCTGTACACCACTGGTGAATGGGACTACAATGATAATATTGAGAAATAAGGTACAGAAGCATCGAACCCTCAATAATCAAGAACTTTGGCTCAATTAGATATAAAAGGAGCCTGGACAACTACGTAAGGAGAGCGAATTTGTACAGAAATAGAATGAAGAAGGTACATACCTCTGCACCAAAAAATAATAACATCCCGATGTTTAGGTTTCTAGCTATAACTAGCTAGTTAAGCCTAATGAAGTCGGTCAATAAACAAGAGCATTATTATTTGTTCAATGTACCGTTCATTGAGTTTGCGCGCACACACACACACACACACACACACACACACACGCACACACACACACACACACACACACACACACACACACACACGCTCTGTGTGTATGCATGTGGTGGAACAGGGATGGGAAGGGAAGGCAAGATGGGTGGAGGATGGGAGAGGATGAAGAAGGACGAAATGTATCATTTCAGACTAATGAGGTCAGAGGTTAAGAGAGGAAAGGAGAACTGAGTCTTCGGTTCGTAGTTTCTGGCCGAAGAAGACTTCTGCTGAGGAACGAACGAACGAATCCTTTTAATGAGAGAAAAGAATAAACACTGTACAGGGTGTTTTTTTCCCATCTTGCCCTCAATGAAATGGGGGGAAAAAAGTCGACTTCAAAATTGAAAGAATTGTCTACATAACGAAAAGAATAGTAGACTGAAATATACGGGGATTCAAGTAATCACTCTGTCATTCAAAGGGACCTTAACAATGTGCAGGATTGGTCTACAAATGGAACCTGTATTTCAATGTTCAAAAATGTAAAGTGCTGCACATTGGTAAGAAGAACCCTCAAAATGATTACATAATGAAAATGGGTGATTCAAATCAAAAGATTCAAAAATGTGTAGAGGAAAAGGACCTTGGAGTTACATTTGACTGTGATCTTAGCTTTGACCCTCATATACAGAAAGCTATTAGTAAAGCTAACCAAATGATTGGGTTGATAAGACGATCTTTCTCGTTCATTGATAAAGATATGTTTATAAAGCTATACAAATCACTCATCCGACCACATGTGGAATACGGTAATGTCATCTGGTACCCTTTACTTAAAAGACAATCCTCATCAATAGAAAAGGTTCAAAGAAGAGCGACCAAAATGCTGCCAGAATGCAAAAATATGCCTTATGGTGAAAGACTTAGATATTTAGGATTAACATCCCTGAAGGCCAGGAGGGTGAGGGGTGACCTGATTCAAACATACAAGATATTCCACCATGTTGATGACATTGATTTCAACTCACTATTCCAGTTAAGCAAATCTAACATCACAAGAGGCAATACTGGCAAATTATTTGTTCAATATTCTTGCACTAACCTGAGGAGAAATTCATTTGCTAATAGAGTAGTTGGCAGATGGAATTCTCTTCCGAGTTACATCAAACTAACTAATAATATCAACAGTTTTAAGAGCCTCCTTGATGTAGATGCAAATTTTAAAGATATAGTATATGATTTTGATGACTGAAATTGTTCTCATCCCTATTTATATAAAATTATATGCAACTGTAATCACGCTGCGCTAAACACTGGGAAAAGTACTGTCATTTCAATTGATGGAGCACATGAAAGCCGCGAGGCTATAATAGCTCCTACCTACCAACCTACCTACCATAAATCGCAATCCAAACGTATCGCAAGCAACTTTAAAAAAAAAAAAAAAAAAAAAAAAAAACCCTTTTCAAATACATTTGTTTTTTTGAGAAGAGAAGGACGTCAATGAAAGGTGAAGAGTGTATCGACAGAAGAGACGCGGGATGGGAGGAGGAAGGAGCACATAATGATATTCACATACATTTAAAGATTACTATAATTTGATCCTTACACATAAATTCATGAAATGTATGGAGAAAAAGTCATCTAAGGTTAGCCAATACTGTTCAGAACGTTTTGCATAAGAAATGAGGAGTAGTGTCTTCTGAAAACGCTTAGACTGGTAGTTACCGTACATGAAGACAACAGGTCATTCCACAAACCACCACCAGAATAGGCCTAAGTGGGGCTAGATTAACAAAGATCGATCCTTGGTAGGGTTACTTTAGTCTTGCTGACATAGCGGTGGTGGGTCATGTTTGGACCTTATCTTAAACATGAAAATGGCTTTGTTATAAGTCAGTTTCCAGTATGTCCAAACTTTTGTTTCTTCCTTGACAAAAGAATTAATTTAACGACCCGTCTATGAAGACTGAAGAGCGGTTTTCATAATGTTATAAATGGCCGAATCCCATAATTTAGAAGAGTAATTTAGACGAGATTCAACATACCAAGTAAAAAAAAAAAATTACCCCCCCCCCCCCCCCTCCCCCAGCTTACGACAATGTTTGTCTGAGAGAGACCATGAGAAGCATTATGTTTCAGGGGTCTGAGCACAGTCACTGGCACTCGCACAAACCCAACGGTAGACCACACACAAACCTAAAATCACACGTTCTTCACTCTTCAATAGCATACAATTAATGGTGGAGAGAGCTTACACAACATGAGAAAGAATGAGAAATGAAGAGCAACCAACGCATAACTCAAAAAAAAAAAAGAGAAGAAAACAACCAACCCTTTTGACTTCCTGTCCTAACTCCCATAAAATCCCGGCGGGTGTAAGGAAGGTGGGGGGCAGGGGGGGGGGGGGGGGGAGGAGTTTAAGAATACAACATCTACAAGAAAAGGAACAAACCTCCAATGGAGTGACGAACTAAAATTTAAAAAACGGATGGATGGAGGGTAGGTGGAGAAAATAAAAACGCAAACAGGCAAGGATGATTGAAGAGAGATTTCTTCACACTGTAGAATCTTGGGTAATGAACTTGCTGACAGATGTGCAAAAAAAAAACAAAAAAAAAACTGAAATGTGTTCACAATAACTTAATATATCCTTCACTTTACAAGAGTCATCAAATGTGAAGACAATTTAAATGGCCTGGGACTGTTTTAGAAATAGTCCGAAGGACCTTATTTCTTCTGTTAAAACACACAATATAAGTCAACATCCCAGTATTGATTATATCAAAAGCATCCCAAATCTGCAAATTCATTATATGTATCAATACAGAAAGTTCGTTTCAACGTTTTGTCGACTGGAACTATATGCTCTCAGAACTAAATACAATGCTTCAACCAAAATTTGATGTATATGTGGCAAAACAAACATATCAAGAGGTCTTCATTGCTTTATTTGAGTGTGTGGCTCTCATGGCATACTTGCCATGTATATGAGGCATGTCTGTGACTGTTTTTTCCTCATACTGATGTTGTGTTCGCCATGTATATGAAGCATGTCTGTGACTGCACTGTTGTTTTTCCTCATACTGATGTTGTGTTTAAAGTTACCTCTTGTTTGTTACATAGTCCGGTTAGGTATCTTATATGGCGTTGGCGGTCTTGGTGTGATTATAATATACCCCCCCCCCCCCCCACACCCACACCCAGGCACGCACGCATGCACGCACACACACACGTTCGTATATAAGCACACACGCTCTCTCTCTCTCTCTCTCTCTCTCTCTCTCTCTCTCTCTCTCTCTCTCTCTCTCTCTCTCTCTCTCTCGTGTAATATGACATGGGTTCGTGAAAAAAAAAAGTAAAATGAAGGTACTACTACAACTGTTCTAAGAAGGACAGGGAGAAAAAGAAACTGAGTCACCAGACACACACGCCTCTCACTGACCACACGCCACAATCACCATTTTGCACCAAAAAAAACACTACAGAATCCATGCAAGCGTTTCGAGGCCTACCATAAACTTGAGCCAGCATTTCATGTTAAACTGATCGAACAGAAGAGCGACTCCCCACCAATCATTTCCCTTGTTTGTGGGGGATTTTCACCGATGACATCACAATCTTCAAATACACGACTTTCTCCTTAGTTGACAACACCTTTCAGGCCTTTGCGCTCACCCCGTGGCCCTGTCTTTATACCGGGGCTTCCCCCAAAATAGTTCCATTCCTTTGATTTTAATCTGTCTGCTTGGAACCACCTGGCTTGTGCCTTGATGGCTATAGGAAAGATAATGAGGAGAATCAACTTTCAGAGACAACAAAAATTCTTTCTCAAAACAATCTAATTGCGCCAGTCTGTAAATACTCGACTCTTGAAGCAAGGCCTTGACGCATTCATTGTTGGTGTGCAGCCACATGCTTACGAACATATTAATTGTTGGTGTGCAGCCACATGTTTACGAACACATTAATTGTTGGTGTGCAGCCACATGTTTACGAACACATAAATTGTTGGTGTGCAGCCACATGTTTACGAACACATTCATTGTTGGTGTGCAGCCACATGTTTACGAACACATTCATTGTTGGTGTGCAGCCACATGTTTACGAACACATAAATTGTTGGTGTGCAGCCACATGTTTACGAACACATTCATTGTTGGTGTGCAGCCACATGCTTACGAACACATTAATTGTTGGTGTGCAGCCACATGTTTACGAACACATTAATTGTTGGTGTGCAGCCACATGTTTACGAACACATCAATTGTTGGTGTGCAGCCACATGCTTACGAACACTAACTGCTTGCGGCGGTCAACTCGATACTTCCACTTGTTGACAGATGCCATATAAATACTTTCCCTCGCTCAGTACACCCCCTGCTCAATATTGCCCTTTTTTTTCTCCCCCCCCCCATCCCTCTCTCTCTCTCTCTCTCTCTCCTCTCTCTCTCTCTCTCTGTCACGCCCTACTGTTGCGTGGGTGTTAGGTTAGCGATGCACACTCTCTCGTTTGACGAGCAATGGTAACTAAACCAAAGAGCTTGAAACTTCAACGATAATTATTATTATGGACAGTAATCAAATAGATAATAACACACACACAAATCATTCCATGAATGTTATAAACAATATTGGCTCGATTCACTGTTGTCTAGGGATCGTTTTTCTTTTCTTTTTTTTTACAGTCAGTTCACAATGTTTATGTGCTTGCTCTCTGGCGGAATAATGTCTCTCGTTGCCAAATGATGAAATGTCAGAATAATTTTTTTTTTTAAAATACTAAAGCTGGTTGTTTTCTTGTGCGCTTTGTAGATCTGCTGTTTAGTTATGCGTATCTGTAGGTTCGCCTTATCTGTAAATATAGCGTCCACTGGAAACCCTGAAGATCAGATCATCCTCCAACACTTGCACAGCACCATCTCTCTCCAAGCAGGATTCTCACGAAAACACAAGTTGACAGATGCACAGGTACAGGGACTAACACTCGAATAAAAGGAGAAAAAAAAAAACAACGCTCAGGTAAGACAAGACAAAACGCCCGGGTAACTGCAGTCGACTGAAGACACTAGACGTGGGCTGAAGTGTTGACGTGACCGCTCGGCCCAGAGGTCCCTCACCAGACGTGGCCCACTCACTGCTCTTCCAGCGGCGGATACCTACTTATAGGCTGTCTTCAAGTCTTCTAAGCTGGCCCTCCTGAGAAGTATACTACAGCTCCGCCACCACGCTGGACTGCCGAATCTTCTCTCCTTCTTCTTACTTAAGAATCATGACTGACCCAAAAGCTCAGAAGGAATCAGCATACAAAACAAGCTGAGCTGCTCTCTAAACATCCGTCCCACATGACAGACCATCATCGCCCTATTGCCCGTTTGATCAATGGTGCGCTGCCAGGCATCGCTTTTAGATACAAAAATGTGATTGGTTGTTCCTAAGTGAAGACTCCGATAATGATTAACGAAGTTACCAAGATGTGTGACGCAACTAGATAATACGAAACAAAAAACAAAAACAAAAAATAAAAAAATAAAAATAATCTTATACGTCACGCTCTAGAACAAATGTTTAACTCTGCGACTCTCTCTCTCTCTCTCTCTCTCTCTCTCTCTCTCTCTCTCTCACACACACACACACACACACACACACACACACACACACACACACACGCAAACACACACATTTACTCTCTGTCTCTCTCATGCATGTACGCGCGCGCGCGCGCGCACACACACACACACACACACACACACACACACACACACGCACGCACGCACGCACACACACACACACACACACATACACACGCGCGCGCGCGCGCGCACGCACCGCCCGCACACACACACACACACACGCACTTGCAAGAATATGATTCAGGGGCAGACTGACAGGTGTCAAAGGTGGATGTACAGTATGTTGCTTGCACCCAGGCAGATTCAGGTGAATTTCACATGTGATCTTGGCACAAACACTTTCAATGTAGCGGGCTTGCAATCTAATGAACGTAGTCAATTTTCTTTTATTGTTTGAGTCCTTATTGATCAGTTAATTTTTCATTGATGTATTTTAATTTTTGGTTTAACGCATGGAATCATTATTTTTGTTTTCCTTGGTATTGCCGATGTCAGCTGATCGAAAATAATTTCAAGTCTTATTCTTTTGTGCTTTGTTATTTGTCATTGATGACAAAGTCGGTTAAAAGTGTTTCAAACAGGCAAACGCACAAAGAAGGTACAGTACATGTTTGTAAAAAGCTAAAACATGGCCACCTACGGTTTAGCTATGCCTACGAGTATTGTCTATTTTCAACGCTAAATGTTATGAAAGTTTATTTTTGTTCGATACGTTTTTGGTGCATGTGTAGTGTGCGATATTGATCATGCACATTAATCATTTAACATCCTTTCATGATTAGAAAAAAATAAAACAACAAACAAACCTGTTGTATGATAGTTTTCTTGGGATAGGTTACATAATTTGCTTGCGTCTCTACACATGATGTTTACGTTTATCCGATGTGTTGGTGCAGTATATACACTCATGATCGGTTACATTGAACCTTTCACGAATGTTCTTTGAACAGTAGTTATACCCATCTGGTGATGATCAAAGACGTGTTTCTATGTTGTGCAAAGCTTGAGGCATTATGCTTTTCAAATACAATTTATTTATTTTTCCACGCTAGAATATACAAGCTTGGTCTTCAGAAGGGTCTCAAATTGCCTCCCTTACCCCTACATACAGATTTAACAAGTCACTGACAGGTATTATTCATGTTTTGCATTATTCATTGTTCAAAGTTATGTTCATATCCAAAAACTGCATATCTTTTGAAAAACGTTTTATTTGGTACAACATAAGGTTTTTCTTTCTTTCTTTTTTTTTCTTTTCCTTTTTTGTTATTTACTTTTTTTCGTCACATGCATGCATTTACTTTAAAAAAATCATCTTTAATTTAAAGTTGAGTCATTCGTCGACTCGATTTCTTTTGTCCTGTTATGCTAGACATTTGGCCTCACGCCACAATCGGAGTTTTGCGCTAAATTATTATATAATCCAAACAAATGTGAAATGTTAGTGATAATACACCGCCAGGCAACATAGACAAACGAATCACAAGACAAAACACGACGCGTTTCGACCTCTTAGGTCTTCTTCAGGCAAGAGAAACAACACTCAGGACAACCAAAATGAACGAGCAATGAGATGAAGATAAGGATTGCTCGTTCATTTTCGTTGTCCTGAGTGTTTATTGTGCATCTTGCCTGAACAAGACCTAAGAGGTCGAAACGCGTCGTGTTTTGCTTTGTGATTCGTTTGTCTACGTTTTGTGGTGGTGCATTATTACTAACATTTCAAATTTGTTTAACAGTAAACAAGTGGAGTATTTTTTTGCTCCCATAAGAAAACCTAACACAGAGTAACTTTTATTCAAGATTGCCTTTTAAACTTGAATAAAGTCAGACAAATACATAGACGAACAATCTAATAGTGGGGGGAAAAACAAGCGCAGGCCAACAACTGAACTGTCTTCATAGTAATGACTTGGCAAAGATTTGGACTTAGAGGGGGGGGGGGGGGGGGGGGGAGTTTGAAGATGGAGAAAACTGGGAACATGAAATTAAGAAAATGTGTTACAGATATGAAAACTCTTCACTAGCTGCATAAGGGAACCATCGCAATCCCTTCTGAAGGCAGATATATTTATGTCGCCTGCTCCGAGGCCTTTCGTCCGCTGGGTCTGTTGGCCTGCGCTTGTTTTTTCCCACCCGCTATTAGATTGTTCGTCTATGTATTTGTCTGACTTTATTCAAGTTTGAAAGGCTGTGCCAATCTTGAATAAAAGTTACTCTGTGTTAGGTTTTCTTATGGGAGCAAAAAATACTCCACTTGTTTACTGTTTATCGTTTACTGTTCCCTACCTCATTTCATTTCCGATCAAATTTGTTTAGAGTTCTTCCTGCAGTCGCCTCACTTTGTGACTATAGACCTACGTGATCCACGTAAGCGTTGTGAGGCCTACCATAAACTTGAGTCAGCATTTAGTGTTAAACTGATAATTGATGAAAAGAACAACTCCCCTCCAATTATATTCCTTGTCTAGGGGGATTTTCACCGATGACATCACAAACAGTCTTCAAATACATGACCTTCCCCTCAGTTAACGTCACATTTCAGGCCTTTGCACTCACCTGTGACCCCATCTTTGCGCCAGCTGGAAGCGTCCAAATAGTCCCATTCCTTTGATTTTAATCTGTCTACTTGGAACCACCTGGCTTGTATTTTGATGGCCATATGAACGAAAATGAGGAGAATCAGCTTTCAGACACAATAAAAACTCTGAAAACAATCTCACTTCGCCAGTCTGTTAATACTCGACTCCTCGAGCAAGGCCTTGGCGCATTAATTTTGGTGTGCAGCCTAACATTTGTATGATCAGTACTT
>CM031626.1:38965708-38968208 GCA_018398815.1 Conus ventricosus | reverse complement strand
AAGATGACACAACATGCGTGATGTTTGGGGGTTGGCCTTCGTACAGAATTGAATGCAGTAAGTCTCTCTCTATCTCTCCTTCTCTCTCTCTCTTCTCCTCTCTCTCTCTCTCTCTCTCTCTCTCTCTCTCTCTCTCTCTCTCTCTCTCTCCTCTCTCTCTCTCTCAACATTAGAAGGTGGACTTTTCTGGGAATCCCATTCATGGCTGGCCATACAAACACTTATTAGCTCTTCCGTCAAGACCTTTGATGAGCGCAAACAATCGACCGAAATCAATAGGAACAGAGATCACAATTAGGAAGAAGGAAACGGTGCAACACAAAAAGAAAGATTATTTTGACAAGCCTCCCCTACCTATATGAACTCTTACCAGTTCTCGGCGAAAAGAGAGAGGCGGGGTGAGAGAGTTCTTCTGAAGGTAATATCGCAATAGACTGTGTCATGTGCAAAGCTGTGTATATCAAAAACAACTGACTTAATCATTCTCTAGTCTAAGGAACAACTCGAAAGTGTGCATTCTAATACTTACAATCATGCACATTCTTTTCTCCTCAAAACATAGCTAAAATACCGTGAATGACAGCTGACACGTCGGCTCTTTATCGGTTTTTTTCCTCACACTAAATGTTTCTTTCATGGCACTGGAAGGGTGATATCCAAGTGATAGTCGTGCTTGGAAATCTACTAGCCCTGATCAGGGGAACTCATTCTTCAATTACCTGTGCAGGTTACACATCTCAGGGTCGAAGAGACTCGACACCCCCTACCCCCTTTCCTCCGGACATATCATCGCCACTGTTTCCTCTGTTTTCTGAAGTCAGTGTCTCTCTAGGACCACACAACCCCCCAGCCCTGCTCCTTATCTTTTCTAAGTAAACATAAACATTAGTGTAACAGTGTGGCCATGATGATGACCTTTTACTTCGGACTGTGCAGTAATAAAACGAACCTTTTCTTCTGTCCTTTTTCTTCCATCCAGTTGCTGGGCTAGATGCAGTCGGATTCGATTTGATCCAGGGAGTCTGAGACCAAAGTGGGGTGGTGGTTTTTAACTAGCGATCATGGAGTGTCTGATTGAACAATAAGAAAAATGGCTGTGTTGTGGTACGTCGTCTGAAGTTTTTGGGGAAAAAATGTGAGGTGATCTTTTTTCCTACCATATTCCTACATAACCTGACTCAAGAGAGAAAAGCCATAAGTGGTGGACATTTTAGTACTCTCGTCACCTCTTATCCCTGATTCCATAATAAAAAATATCACCACATGGCTCGAGTATATATATAATATATATATATATATATATATTTATATATATATATATATACATACACATTTTTTGACCTTGCACATTCGTTTGACATTTTTTATTTGGTCTGGAATTAAGTAACGTTTTCTCTACTGGCATTTTCTATACAAATCATGGAGAAAGTGTATGAGCACTATGCATCGTGTACGTGTCCAAATCATTTTAAAGTGTTCTTGTTGACAGTGAGGGACATTGCAGGGCATAGGTTTTGCTTTGACTAACCAGTGCTCCATAAACACACGCACAGGTGGGATGCGTGTACATGAGCGTGCGCACGCGCACCTGTGTGTGCATGTGTGTGTGTGTGTGTGTGTGTGTGTGTGTGTGTGTGTGTGTGTGTGTGTGTGTGTGTGTGTGTGTGTGTGTGTGTGTGTGTGTGTGTTCAAGACCAAAGAACTGAAATCAGGTAGGCTGATTGTTATTCCGCAATCGTGGAAAATAGCAGTAAGTGCAAATATGATGAACACTGCAAAGGCAAGGAGGAGCCAGATGCACGCACGCGTACGCGTTGCACCGATTCGCGCCCATGTTAAATGCATATGCCGTGAGTATACCTCCGTCTTTCCGTTAGCATAATAGTGTGCTGATTCCATACCAAATATGAGTGCAGTGAGTGAACCCCAAGCTCCACCCCACCCTCATTTCCCAACCCCACAACCCCACAATCAATCTCTCTCTCTCTCTCTCTCTCTCTCTCTCTCTCTCTCTCTCTCTCTCTCTCTCTCCTCCTCTCTCTCTCTCTCTCTTCTCTCTCTCTCCCTCCCCCCCCCCCCCCTCTGTTTATTATATCAAAACACTAAACACAGACACAAAACGCCAATCAAAAACTGCCAGGATTTGAATTTTCCTTTAGAAGACGAGGATCAGTACCTGGGTGTAATGACGTATGAATGCGTCAAGACGTTACAAACACTGCAAGCGGTATAATAATCAGTTCAGCGTCAGGTCTGTGGTAAGCTGCATAATAATCACGTCAGGTCTGTGGTAAGCTGCATAATAATCACGTCAGGTCTGTGGTAAGCTGCATAATAATCACGTCAGGTCTGTGGTAAGCTGCATAATAATCAGTTCAACGTCAGGTCTGTGGTAAGCTGCATAATAATCAGTTCAACGTCAGGTCTGTGGTAAGCTGCATAATAATTACGTCAGGTCTGTGGTAAGCTGCATAATTATCAGCTCAACGTCAGGTCTGTG
>CM031626.1:38938208-38955708 GCA_018398815.1 Conus ventricosus | reverse complement strand
TAGAAAAATCACAATACCACTCATCTAATTTTCGGCCACGTGGCCTTTTTCAAGAGAAAAAAACAAAAACAATGCAACTATGTGATGTCCATCTCTGAGTCGCCAAAGATGGACATCACAAAGTTGCATTGTTTTTGGTTTTTTTTCTATTGAAAAAGGCCACGTGGCCGAAAATTAGATGAGTGGTATTGTGATTTTCTATTCATTTCTGTATAATTTCTTTTATTTTCTGAATCTTCAGAAATGTAATATTCCATTTAATTTTTGTGTGTGTGTGTGTGTATATGTCATTGCTCCATTTATTACAGCAGTTTGGCTGATGTTTGTATGCTGTAAGGACGTTATAATAGAGTTTTGTCCCTTTCTTGACAGAAAGTACGGTAGTAAGAGATCTCGGTAGATTTCTTATTTTACCGTCGTTTACGTTCATCCCGGTTTTCTTGCAATATTCTTTTATTATGCACATGCACCCTAAGAGGTCCTGTGAAGTTTGTTTGGATGTCGTATTCATTTTTAAACTGTCGGTACGTCATAAACCTTCCGTCTGCATTGACAAGATCGACGCGATGCACTCCCTTTTCTACCCACGTTTTAAAAAATATATAGTATTTTTGTCATTTTGAAACAGTTGTTATATAAAATGTTTTCTGCCACCAGGTCAGCAGCATCTCTGATGTCATCTTTAATACAAAATTGTCTGTATGCTTTAAAAAGTATCTTTTCAAAAGGCGTTTAACTGGAGTTGTTTAGAGGGAGGTTAGAACCATATTTGTCTAAATCTTGTATAATTGGACACCTTTCTTCGATCATGGGACATCCATTTGAATCTGCCTACTACAGATTTTCTAATCTAAGACCGCTTGTCTCCCTGCCTGTCCGTCTGTCTCTCGGTCTGTCTGTCTGTCTGTCTGTCTGTTTCTCACTCTCTCCCACTGTCACGACCGACCCTGGAGGTCTGCCCTGACAGGATCGGTCTAGGTGGGAGTGAAGGGAGTGACTGACCTCACACGCTCCGCAAGAGACCACACATAAAGATTACGATACAACACCCCATTTATTCACACCAGCAAAATAAACATTCCAACACACGCACCATGCACGATCACAATAAAGCACTCCAACGCACACAACGCACTCACGATCAAGCACCCAAACGCACACAACAGCAAAATCACGATCAAGCACTAAAAGCACACAACATGCACAATCAAAATCAAGCACCCCACACCCACAAAAGCACTTATAAAAAAATATTTCGCCAAACGACAAACACATCACAATTACAGCACCCCCAACTATAAAAAAAAACCAATTATAAAGGAATTTCCCATATAAATCCTTTTCACCCACGGATGCGTCCACATCCCTGCCCCGTCAAGTCCGGGGGGAGCCCCTGTCGCACTGGGTGCCCGAGGGGGGTTGGTTCTCGCAGGGATCGCCCAAAGCCGCCTTCGACTCCCAACGGGCAGTGAAAGGTTCCCGGGGGGGGGGGGGGGGGGGGGGGGACGTAGCTGTTACTGGAGGTCCTAGGGGGGTCCAGGCCGGCCAGTCGAGACGGGGGGCCCCCTGCATCCAGGGTCCCGACCAAGGCGGGGCCCCTCGACCAGCGCGTGGCACCACTCGCCGGTCTAGCAAAAACGTGGCCTCGACCAGCACGGGCACCATCCAGTTCGTGCTCCAGGTAAAACCCCCCGGGGGGGGGGGAAGACGTAGCTGGGAGGAGAGTCGGAGAGGGGGAAAGAAAAGGGAAGGGAAAAGGGAAAAGGTACGGGAACCCGGGCGTCAGACCGTCTGACCATTGCTGTAAAAGCTTAAACACCCCCTGCTGAGGGGCGAGGGGAAGTGTTTTAAATGCACACAGTAAAACCCATTAAATAAATCTTCTACACGAGCGGGTAAAAGACTGCTTTAAAAAACGGGGTTAAAAACAAATATGAATTTTTTTCACCCTTCTCTCACCACGCCTAATTTTCCCTTTCCCTTTAGGAAAAAATCAACACAGGCCATGCTTAATAACCCCACCACATTGCAAAAAATATTCAATGGCATAACGTCACTTTTTAAAAACACATCTAAAAATAACACAAATCTTAAACCACGCATCCGAACGAAAAATCATGCGTACGCACGCTCGTGAACATAAACTCGTTCTCCTTGCACCAAAAACAGACGGGGGGCCAAAGGATAAAAGCCCGGGCAAAATGTGACAGGGGGGGACGAGCGAGCCCAAGCAATTCCAACCCTGAATCACCAGGTTTTCCCCCCCCTTTCCCCCCCCGAACCGCATCACCAGAGCATAAAAGGAGAAAGAATTTTTGGGAATAATTTAGAAGGGCCCAGGTTAAAGATGAATTAACCCAGAGAAAAGGTCCACACAATTTTTCTCTTACAATTTCGAAAACAAAAAAAAATTGCGAAAAAGCGAAGACTAACCCGGGCAAACAACAAAAAATCAAAACAAAAACCACGAAAGATGTTACCGATACCCTGGGTGACCCCAAAAGGGCGGGTAAAAGGGACTCTCTCACCCTCTTCCCCGTCAAAGGGGACGAGGCGAAGATGGGGAAAACGAAAAAATGATGCCCCTTTCCCCTAGGGGCCCGACTCGGGGAATTGAAAGTACTGACTGTACTCTCGACGATAAGGTAAAGAACCAGGACGGGAGAAGGCCCCCGAGACATCTTCCGCCGAGTGAAGAGCTAACCCCCCTCAGCAATGGCGGCCAACATCCCATGCTGCGTCACAGAGGAGCATATTTAAAACTAAAAGAAACGAAGCACTGCGACGGGTAAAAAACAGGCGAGAGGCCGATAGACAGAAAGTTCAGAAAAGGTCCCGCCACCCGTAAACTTGCGGGATGAATAGCACGGGCTGGATTAGGAAGAAAAGGAGAAAGCAAACCGAATTTTGAGCAAAACCACCCCAAAGGTGCAAATGCACCACAAGCCCCCCAAAAGGGACGGTACACGACAACCAACGACATAAACAAATTAAGAAATTCCCCCCCACCCTAGGTGGTCGAACTGAGGCCTCGTACAAACTCGGACAAAACCCCCCCTTCTAAAAGCATTGTTTCTCGAGATACAGTGCTCCTTAAAACCTTGTGCATGTGCAACTTCACAACAAGGGACCAAACCCAACTCTCTGTGATCGCAGGACGATGAATCCAATACAACATTCCCGATAAAACCACGGGGGAAATACATAATAACTTTATCAAAAAACTAAGAAAACCTTCCAACTATGAAGGAAACAATCCAACCCATTGGGATTCACTACCTTTAACCTCACTAAAGTGACAACTGTCACTACACCGATACAGAACCAAAAAAGGGGATATAACCCGGGTTTGAGGGAGGTGCCCTCGAGATTTTCCAATATGCTAATCGGAGCTCGGCTAAGATGTCAGCCCCGTTTTACAGGAACCCCTTGATGAGGGAAAGTAAACGCATGACTCGCATTTTCCACTGCCTAATTCTGAGTCGACGACTGACGGGCCCGGATCCGGTCCAGGCATGGAGAAAAATTACGTTTCTCCGGAAAAATTTCCCGGCCGACTTCCTTTTGGGGCCGCCAGGGCGTCCAAATCCCCTGAAGTTTACAAAAGTGGGGGCATCGATAGTCCTAAGCGGGACAGCCTCGGGGTATCGACTCGCAATTCTACCATACCGAAGTGTACGGTGACCGCGATCGGGGGGGATTATGGGTCCCACCAGTCAACCCCCAAACCTTGCTGAATGCCTCCCAACCCATGGCACTGCCCCGGGGAACACCTTAAAAGGCCCCTTAGGCGTTGTCCGTTGGCGGGTATCGCAACGCGGCAGTATGCCAACCCTTGATTTACCCCTGGCCAAAAGAAGTCTTGCCCTTACTCGCTCGAGGGGTCCGCTTGGACCCATATGACCTGCCAGGGGGGATCGGGGGCCCCTCCGGCGCTCTCTCAAGCTTTGGGGAACAAAAAGCTTTTTTCCCACACGATCCCCCTGAGTGGAAACCCCTAAAGGGGATCCCCTTGGGGAGCTTGAAGCTCCCTTGGGTGTCGGGCCGACTGAGGGGGCACCCAATTCTCGTAGGGTTGGACCCAAAAGCCCCTGGCCTGAAGCCGGAAAATACTAGCAGGAGGGGCCCTTCCCAGAACCCCGTTGAGATCGGCTAAGAACGGGACCAATTCCTGTCCCTCTTCTAGCTTTGGCGCGTGGGTGACCCCCACACACGCCGTAGGGCAGACCCTAGACACGGACGACTCGTCCGTCTGCAAAGGGTGATAGTATTCCCTTTAAAAGGGGAATACAGGGGTCGCTCCCCCGCGATGGCCCACATTTTCGCCGCAGAAGAGGGGGGGGGATAGAAAAAAGTACTGAAGGAGGTGGAGGTAAAACCACCCCAACCCCCCACATCGTAACTGGCGCCCCCCCGGGGTCTTGGGGGAAATAAATCCTTATCCAAAAAAGAGGTTGAGCCCCCAACCCCTGAGGTGTTGCCCAAAGGTGAACCAACAACAGAAAGAAACACAGGGCATCTGTACCCCCAAAAGTTGGATGGACCCCCGTTACCCAGGCGCGAGGATGCGGAAGCACTACCCCCCAGAACCAGGGGCTCAGGGCAACTTTCTTATGTGGCCAGGACGCCCACAAAGAAAACAAATCGAGGTGCTGAGGTCCCCGTAAACTGCCTCCTTTTCACCCCACTAGCATTGTCGGGCCTTTTGCTACAAAACCGTGGAGGGCTTCCTCTCCGATTGGGGATGCCCATAACCCCTGCAGCTTCAGCAAACACCAGCTTGTAAAACGCACCGCGAAATCCTGAGGTGCGTCCCCCCACCCCGGATCCTCACTCGGGGACACTTTTTGGTGACGTTCAATGGGGAAACAAAAAAATCCCCACCCAATTTAGCTAACGAGCCAGTACCCAGCGTCTTGCGCAGCCTACACCAAAGCACAAAGTCTCATCATTATTTTCTTCAGGCCCTAAATTCCTCCGTATCTCGGGGTAAGGTTTGGAAACGCTTACGCAACCAACTGAATTTCTGCAAAGACCCCTTCTTTGAGTGACACAACCCCCTGCGCACCAGATAACAGAAAAAAGGTGCAAACCTTTTTGTTCCTCAGAAAATTGGTATAAAAAAGCAACCTTTGTCAAAATGCTTAAGAACTTCAATTTCCTCACTGGGTCTAAACTCTGGAAGCTTTAACTTTGGGCCTCTAACTCTACACCTGCCTGGTTTTTAAAACCCCTGGTTTACAGAAGCGGGGGGCCCGCGAAAGAAATTTTTCCCCCTCCTCCCACCAGAGCCTCCACCTGTCTAGTTCTTCCCTCGAGGGCTTCCTGCCTGTCAGCCCTTTTTCCCCTACCCGATCCTCCTTCTGGCCCTCCCTTTTCCAAGCGCCCCTCTTACGTGAGCCCCTTCTAGCAGCCTCCTCTCTAGTTGATCCAACCTTTTTCCCCACGGACTTTGCCCTTCCCAAAGAAGACTTCCTGCCTAGCAACCCCTTCACACGCTGCCGCTCCAGAAACAGAAGGGCAGAGGGGATATCCCGAGCGGGTTCACCCTCCCGACCCGGGAGGATGATCCGTCGACCCTCCCTTTGGGGCTCGACTTCCCATAAGGGAAAGTCTTTTGGGGCATCCCCTTACGAGGGGGAAACCTGGAGAGGGGAAGGGTTTTGGTCTCTGCGATCAAAAGAACCCCAGTTGTTCGCTTACTTGACGTTCCCCGAAGTGCAACGGGTCTCGACAGGGAGACCCCCAGCGAAGAGGTATAAAATCCACTGGACTACCCGCTACAGCCCTGGAATAGGGGAAATTACCGTAGTCGAATAGGGCTAATAAGGGGAAACATAACATTTTGAAAACCCTTCTTCTTGACGCACGCTCGCCCCCCCCCAGCGCCGGACTTTGCCCTGGGCAAAAATCCTACAGCTTTCCCAAAAACAGGGGAAAAACAATTCCCCCAGAGAAAAAAAAAAAAAAATTTTAGGGGGTGTGTATTGTTGTATTGTAGTTGGTGGGCGGACAAATTCCGGGTGCTCCCACCTTGCAACACCCGCGTCTACAACCAGCAACAGTGCGGTGGGGGCTCACCAAAAAAAAACGGGAAAAAAAACTATGTCCGGCTGCCCCCCCTCTGGGAACACCGCGCCTACAGCACAGCAACAGTGCGGTGGGGTGGCCGGGAAAAAAAAAAAAAAACAAAAACTAGCAACGGGGAAACCAGAGAGGAAAAAAAAAACACTAGCGTCCATGCCCCCCCTGTATCAAAACCCGGTAGGAAAAAAAAAACAAGAATTTGGTAAATACAAAAAAGGGTGGAAGACTGAGCGCAACAAAGGGGAAGATTAGGGCCCTACCTCGTGAGGGACCCGGCGGAAAGGGGCCCGGGCGCGGGGCGACTCCCCTTGGCTCACCCCGACTCCCGATCACCCCGGGTGTTCCCCCGGCCCCCCCCAAAAGACTCCCCTTTACGCTAAGTCCCCACCAACCACCCACAACAAACACACAAAATGACTTAAACATTACAAAACAACAAAACTAAACAGGGACTCTGCAAACGAAGAGGACAGCCAAAACCCTTCACATCCCGGACGAGCCCCCCCAATTTTTCACGACCCACCCCCGGAGGTCTGCCCGCAGGGTCGGTCGGTGGGAGGAAAAGGGGGAAAAAGCCTCACACGCTCCGCAAAAGACCAAAACCCAATAAAGATTTCATACAACACCCCATTTATTCACACCAGCAAAAAAAACAAACCCCAAAACACGCACCCTGCACGATCACAAAAAGCCTCCCAAAGCACACAAAAGCACAATCACGATCAACACTCCAAGCACACAAAATGCACAATCACGAAAGCACCCCCCAAAGCAACAACATGCACAATCACAACAAGCACTCCCCCACCCAAAACAGCACGATTTTAAATAAATATTCGCATAGAGTACACGATCACAATTACGCACTCCCCACATATGACATATACACAATTATAAAGGAAAATTCCCCGATCAAACCTTTTTTACACCCCGGGTGCGTCAATCCCCGCCCCCTTCATCCGCAGGGGACCCTGTCGCACTAGGTGCTCCGACCGGGTTTTGGGTTTTCGCAGGGAGTCGCCCCCAAAAACCGCACTCTCGACTCCCAAGCGGGCAGTGAAAAGGTTCCCGGGGGGGGGGGGGGGGGGGGGGGGGACGTACGTTCTGGAGTCCTGGGGCGGGGTCCCGGCCGGCCAGTCGAGAGGCGGGGTCCCCCAGCAGTCCACGGTCCCGACCAAGGCTGGGCCCCGACCAGGCGTGGACCCCCCTCGTCCTGGTCTCAGCCAGAACGTGGCCTCGACCCCGTGGCACCATCCATCGTGCCCCCGGTGAAGGGCCCCCCGGGGGGGGGGGGAGGACGAGTGGGAGGAAGCGGAGAGGAGGGGAAAAAAGAAGGAAGGAGGAAAAAAGAAGGGTACTGAACCCTGCCGTCATACCCTCCCGCCTTTCTGCAAGTCTTTAAAACCCCTCGCTGAAAAGGCAGGGGAAGTGTGTTAAATGCACAAGTAAAAACCCCTTGAATCAAGTCTTTCACACGATGCAGGTAAAAGACTGCATTAAATCAACGGTTATAAAACAAAATGAAAAATCTTTACCCCTTTTCCCCACTCACGCCTCGTTTTCCTTCCTTAGGAAATAAATCAACACAGCGACCTCGCTTAATAACTGCCACCACTTTGCAAATAATAATTTAATGGCATAACTGTCACATTTTTAAACACTCTCAAAATAAAACAAATCTTCAACCCCATCCGAACGACAAATCTCGTACCACGCTCGTGAACTAAAACTCGTTCTCCTTTACACAAAACAGACGGGGCCAAGGATAAAAATCCGGCGAATTGAAGGGGCGACACGGACCCAAACAATTCCAACCCTAATCACCAGGTTCCCCTCCCCTTCCCACCCACTACCGCATCCCAAGCATAAAAGGGAAAGAATTTTTGGAAATAATTTTAAAAGGCCAGTAAAGATTGAATTAACCAGAGAAAAGGGCTCACAAAATTTCTCTTACAATTTCGAAAACAAAAAAAAATTGCCAAAAGCGAAATAAGCCGGCTAACAACAACAAATCAAAACAAAAAAGACCCCGAAACTGATGCTTACCCGCTACCCCTGGGGGACCCCGAAAAGGGGGTCAAAGGTTCCCCTACCCTCTTCCATCAGAGGACAGAGGGGAAAAGCGGAAAAAGAAGAAAAATGTCCCTCTCCAAAAGGCCGACGCAGGGAAAAATTTAAAATACGACGTACTCTCGACGAAAGGTAAAAACCAACTGGAGCAGGCCCCCCCAAGAAACTTCCGCTCGATAAAGCTAACCCCCTCACAAGGGGGCCAAATTCCATGCTGCGTCAAAGTAGCTATTCAAACTAAAAGAAACGAAACACGTGCGACGGGAAAAAGACAGGCAAGGCCGAAGACGAAAGTCGAGAGAAAAGGACCGGCCCCTAACTTAGATGAATACACGGGGGTGGGAAATTAGAGAGAGAGAGAGAAAAGCAAACCCAAGTTAGCTAACCACACCAAGGTGCAACGAACCACAACCACCCAAGGACGGGGTACACACAACACAACGACAATAAACAAATAAGAAATTCCGCCACCCTGGTGGTCGAAAGTCGTAGGCCTCGTGACAACCGTGACACCCACCCACGATCCCTCCTCATATACAACATATACACACAGACACACACCCAAACACACACACAACACACACCCAGCGCGCGAGCAAATGCCCCGCGCGCGCGCGCACACACACCACCCACACACACACCACACACACACACCCCACCAAACCCCTTCTCTTTCCTCTCCCTCTCTTCCCCTCCTTCTCTCCCCTTTCACTCTCTCCGCCCCTCTCTCTTCCCTCCCTCCCTCCCCTCCCCTCCCTTTTCCTCCCCTCCTGCCCCTCTTTCTCTCTCTCTCTCTCTGTCCCCCCTTTTCTCTCTCTCCTCTCGTATGCGCGCGTGGGACCACACCAAAATGAAAGCAAAGTTTCTTGCTGTACAATTCTTAAAAAACAGTATGTAACAATAATATGAAATCCATCACAAGAAAGAGCATCTCCAAACGTGAAGTATCTAGTTTCACGTGTTCTTACATCTACGTGTGTCTGGAAAACATGCAATCGCACTCTTGACTGCCATAGATTACTCCCATCAGCAAACTGTCTATCCCAAACAACAAGGACAAAACCACTATCTGTGAGTATCATCACAAACATGCCGACAGGGATATACTGTAAAACAGTTTGGAAGTGCTAGACAGGCATGGTAATACAGACAAAACTGTTGATACACTTTATTCAAGAGTCATGTAAAAAGAAATAGCAATTTCAAACGGTTGAGTAATCAAATACAAATTCAAAGAGGAAAACAAATATGTAATGAGAGATATTGATGGTCCGAAAGATAAAGATGATGCACAAGAGGAATATGAAATAGAGATAGACAATATTTAAGAAGACCATGTCTCAGTGAGGAAAAAAACAAACAAACAAACAAACAGAACAAAAAACAAACAAAAGAATCCTTTCTGTCAATGATAAATCATTGTCCTGTCCTTTGTCTATGTCCTTGGCAGGTAACTAACCCCCTCTCTTCCTAAATTTGTTTTATTTTCCACCTTCAGTCGCACCGTTTTGAAACCTAATGACAAATCAGTAAACTATTCAAGCGACAGTTATCTTATTCTTTTTCGGCACTTATCCTGCCCATTAATTTCTCTGACCTCTGCAATATATATATATATATATATCTTCCTTCCCGGTCACTCTGTTCTTTCCCTGAGGACCTTTTTTTCCCCCCGAATTCCCTCCTACAACCAAAAGCAGCATGGTTCCAGGCGTTTTCATTTTCCCCCACAATACTCTGGAATTCGCTACCTTTCCAACTACGTCTTGCCCCTTCCTAACTGACTTTTAAATCTGCACTTAGAACTGATCTGTTTAGAGTCACTTGAAGACCACCTGAAATATTACTACTCTGCATTTGTCACTCGCACACTTTGTTCGTTGTACGAATGAGCTGTTTACCGTGTTATACGGTGTTCGCGTCTTGTTGTTTGTTCCGAGTACAATGAGCTGTTTACCGTGTTATACGGTGTTCGCGTCTTGTTGTTTGTTCCGAGTACAATGAGCTGTTTACCGTGTTATACGGTGTTGGCGTCTTGTTGTTTGTTCCGAGTACAATGAGCTGTTTACCGTGTTATACGGTGTTTGCGTCTTGTTGTTTGTTCCGAGTACTCTGTGTTGCCAGGCGATTCTGTGTCGTAAGCTACATTTTTTTCCGCCGGTTATGGGCGTGTATCTGTTTCTTCATGAGAGCAAGAGTTGCCCAACTTGTTTGTCATTCACTGCTTACTGTTCCCTTCCTTCTTTAAAGAATTGCTTCCAAATGTCATATCTGCAAAGCGATTGGGTGTCGTAAGCAGCATTTGTTTGGGGTTATGGGCGTGTATTTCTGTCATCATAGGAGCAAGAGTTACCGTTAACTTGTTTGGTATTTACTGTTCACTGCTCCCTTGCCTCATGTATAGATTCCTTTCAACTCCCTGCGGTCACTGTGTTGCGCTTACAACATCTGCCAAAAGACCGCAGAGAGTTACATGTTTCCAACCCCACCCCCACCCCCACCCCCCAACCACCACCACCACCACACCACCCAGAGCTTCAGGTTTCCTGAGCAGTCTGTCAGTTTGGAGTCTTGGGTGTCCTGTACGGTATGTCAGTTTAGAGATTCAGGTTTCCTGTACAGTAAGTTAGGTTAGGGTCTCAGTTTTCCTGTAGAACACACACACACACACACACACACACACACACACACACACACACACACACACACACACACACACACACACACACACACACAAACATACACACACACACAGACGCACGCGCGAGCGCGCGCGCGCAGACACACACACACACACACACACACACACACACACACACACACATACACACACACACACACATCCACACACACACACACACACACACACACACACACACACACACACACACACACACACACACACACGCACGCACGCACGCACGCACACACACACACACACACACACACACACACACATACACAGACGCACGCACGAGCGCGCGCGCGCCAGACACACACACACACACACACACACACACACACACACACATCCACACACATACACACACCACACACACACACACACACACACACACGCACGCACGCACGCACGCACGCACGCACGCACCACACACACACACACACACACACACACACGACGCACGCACGAGCCGCGCGCGCGCAGACACACACACACACACACACACACACACACCACGCACGCACGCACGCACGCACGCACGCAGCACACACACACACACACACACGCACGCACGCACGCACGCACGCACGCACGCACGCACGCACACACACACACACACACACACACACACACACACACACACACACACACGCTAGTCAGTTAACGTCCAAACAGTGATGGCCTGTCACCTTACCATCACCTCTACTTTTCAATATTCCAGAAACACTGTCCCTCTCTCCCCCCCCCCCCCCCCCCTTCCCCCGTGCGCCTCCCACCCCACCCCACAACGAACCCCACACCACTCCCGATCCCTCTTGCCCCTACCCGTATCCATGCACAAGACTCTCCCAGTGTCACTCACAGAAGTCCAGCCGTTGTTTGCTGGCCAGCCGCCGAACGAATCGTTCATGTAAAACACGTCTTGGTTGTCATTCACCCCCCAGATTCCCACGGCGCCGATGGAGATTTGTTGGAGTCTTATGTTACTCAGTACACTCCAGTCCGAGCCACTGGGGCTGTCCATGCTGGTGCCTGAGGACATCGACACCCACCACGGTCAGATTATTATTATTATTATTATTATTATTATTATTATTATTATTATTATTATTATTATTATAACTGTTCTTAATATTACTATCATCATCATCATCATCATCATCATCAATATTATTGTTGTTGTTATTACTATTATTATTATCATCATTACTATTATTATATTATTATTATTATTATTATTATTATTATTATCATTATTATTATTAATATTGTTAGTATTGTTGGTATTATTATGATTGTTACTACTATTATTGAAAAAAAAAAAAAAACAAAAAAAACACAAAAAACAAACAAACAAACAAACAAACAAACAAAACCCAACAAAACGAAGAGAAGAGGGAATTAAAAAACAATCAAAACAAAAAACAAGAGGAAGGTTTTTAAAGCTAATTTCAGTGATTTCTCGTACTTTTGTTTGGGTTAAAAGTAAATATGTAGACGTAGTTGACAGATGGAAGCTAAACACACACAAACACAACACACCACACACCACACACCACACATATATATATATATATAATATATAATTTTATATAAATATATATATATATTATAAAATAATTATATTATATATATTTTTTAAAAGGTAAGGTCTAAAACTATCACACGCTTTTCAGCAATGCCAATAACCAGGATTGGTGGTCTGTGCTGCCGGTGTTTTATAACTGCTGTGTTGTCTGCACGTGCTGTCTGGGGTTTTTCGTGTGTTTTCGGGTTTCTTGTTCCCTGATAGGAATTTCCACCTGTCCCCCTCAGTTTTAAACCATTTCTATCCTAGAAATTAAATTTGGGCCAGTTGTGGTTTGCATAGTATTATAACTTTCTGTTGACAAGGTTACATCTTTTTGAATTTTGTTGTAAGGTGCGCTCTTTCTTATGATTTTCCAGGATATATTGTAGAAAATCTTTTTCTCTTTGAGCCCAGATGATTTACAATCTGTTTGGTTTTTGTATCTTTCTTTGAAAATAAACTTTTGTGTTTGCATATCAGTTTTAAATGGTTTCAGTGATACCTATATTTTTTTCTGCGTTCTCTGATTTACAGTGGCTTGGTACACAATGCTGTGTGAGGCATTTGTTGCTCAGAGGCATGTTCTTTCTTGATACAGTTGCAAGGATTCTTTCATCACCCCGTTTTTTTCTGTACTCTTTTCATTTTGTTGGTTGAATCAATGATTTTTTTTAAGGTTGGCACAGAGTATGATAATTTGAGCTTTTTTTGTTGAATTCTGGATATTGTGTCTTTTGGATGATGATGTTAGGATTCTAAAGAATTATTTCCCTATATTTGGTTTTTACTCTTCCGTCATATGGGGGGTTGTACCAATGACTTTCTTTCCTGTTCTTTTGTGTCTGCTCATGTTCATTATCTGGGTCATATTGTAGTTTGTAGTTGTAGCCACTTTTGTGTAACGCTTCTTGATATTCAGCTGCAGCGTTATTGAATGCTGTTTCATTGCATGACAGGTTAGATAATCTCTTATTTATGCCTCTGGGTATTGTTTTTAGTATGGAAGGTGGATGGTTACTTGTGATATTTACATAGACAGGTGTATCATTTGTTTTTTGAAATGGTTTATATATGTGCTGGTTGAGGTCAAACGTTGTATCTAGGTAGTTCACTATCTTTTTATTTGCTTTTAGTGATTTTTAGATTTTGGTTTTGGAAGATTTTACACAGTTCTTTTTTCTTTTTTTCAATGTTTCTAGGGTTGTCGTTCGGGCGCAGCAAGGCCGTCATCCCTGTTACAGCCCGACTTGTTCTCCAAGTTTTGTTTGAATGTTAGATAGTATGAATAGTCCGACAATTTTCGCAAGTTTCGGCACCATCATACGATCCCATTGTGACATCAAAAGTTGAATTCTTGTTTGCGCTCTTGGTCCAGATTCATTTTGCTGTGTAGTAAGTTTTCTTTGTATGGAAAATGATTTCCATTTCTGCCCCTGATATTTCGTGTATTTGTTGGAAAATTTTTATAGCTTTGGTGACAAAATTTTCATCTATAGATGTGTAGAAGTCTACTATATCAAATGTTATAAAACTGTATTATCTTGCTTGTTTAGTTTCTTGAACCATTGTATGGCTTCGTATGTGTTTTTCCAGAGGTTGAGTTCAGTGTTCTCTCTTATGTTTTTTTTTGGCTTTTTCTAAGATTTTTTTTGCTGATTTTTCCTATTCAGATTTGGAAAGGGTTTATCAATCTGCATGTTGGGTTATTCAGGAAGTTGGGTTTATGGTCTTTGATGTTATGAAAGCTTCTCTTGCTGCTGTTGTCTCCACTCTATCGCTTAAGTCCATTTGATGACAAGCTCCTTTCTTTTTTTCTAATGTACTCGTTGTAGTTTTATCAGTTTTTTTGTAATTTTTTTGGATGTTTTTGTCGAGAAGCTGGGGAGTACTCTTTAGTTTCCATTTTGAGAAGTTGCTGGTTTTGTCTGCTTTCACAAATATTTTTTTTGTCATTTTGGGATTTGTTGATTTCGTTTTTTAACGATGTTTGGAATTCGTTGTTTGATTTTTTGAATTCTATATTGGCAATCATCCTTTTTTATTTTTTCCTCAAATGTCTTCATTTCTTCTATGGCTGGTTTGGGGCTCGCCATGTCTTGAAATCATATGTGTTTTTATCTTCTCTCTTGGCATTAGGATTCAAAAAGAAAAATGCTTTCCATCTCAGTTTTTGATAAACCTTTCTGTCTGTTCTATCATTCTTTTCATATAGCATCGAGGTTTGGGGGAAAGGTATTTTTTAGTAGATTTTTTAAAATTGATTTGTCCATTTTAAAATCTGTTGGTTTAAAGTGCTCAACGTGAGGAGCAAATTAAGACAATGGTAGTAAATACCAGCAAGAATTTAAAAAAATGCTCAACCGGACTGGGAGCAACATTTGTTAAAAGGTAAGGTTTTTAAAAAATATCTACACGCTGTTTTATGCGGATGCAATCATCAGGATGTGGTTGGTCTGTCTGCCGGTGTTTTATAATGCTTGTGTTTGTCTGTCATCACGTGCTGTCTGTTTTTTTTCGTGTGTTTCTGGTTCTTGTTCACTGTAGGAATTTCACCTGTGCCTGCGTTTTAACCATTTCTATCCCAGTATTTAAAGTTTGCCAGTTGTGGTTTGCATAGTATTATGTACTTTTCTGTTGAGCATAGGTTACATCTTTTTGAAAATTTTGTTGTATGGTGCTGCTCTTTCTATGATTTTTCCAGGATATATTGTAGTCTATCTTTTTCTCTTTTAGCTTCCGATGTATTTACTCAATTCTGTTTGGTTTTTGTATCTTTTTTTTGTTAAATGACTGTTTGTGGTTTGCATATTAGTTTTAAATTGGTTTTTCAGTGATACCTATATATGTTTCTTCTGCGTTCTCTGATTTTACAGTGGCTTGGTACACAATGCCGTTGTGAGGCATTTGGGGCTCAGAGGGCACTGTTCTTTCTTGATACAGTTGCAGGATTTCCTTTCATCACCCTCGTTTTTCTCTGTTTCTGCTTTTCATTTTGTTGGTTGAATCAATGATGTTTTTAAGGTTTGGGCATACACGAGTATGATAATTTGATGCTTTTTGTTGAATATCTTGGATAATTTGTGCTCTTTGGGAAATGATGATGTTAGGATTCTAAAGAATTATTTCCCTATATTTGTTTTTTTACTCTTCCTCATATGGGGGGTTGTAAACCCTATGACAGATAGATAGACAGATACATATATAGATGGATAGATAGTCAGACAGACAGATAGATAGTTGGATAGAAAGAGAGACAGATGAACAGACGGACCGATAGATGGATAGATAAATAGACAGATAGATAGACATAGTTAGATAGATAGACAGACAGACAGATAGCTAGATGGATAGATAGACAGACAGACAGACATATGTAGATGGATAGATAGACAAACAGACATACAGACAGATAGATTAATAGATAGATAGACAGACAGACAGACAGACAGACAGACATGTACAGATGGATGGGCATGTTGGTGAAATTGAATAGACAGATACATAAGGGGTCACTGACCTCGACGAAAATAAGCATCATTATCAGAATTGACCCCAACCACCCACAGCCCATTGCCGCTGACAGACACATGCACCAGCAATCCAGGAATAGTTTGCCACGATGTTCCCATTGGCCTGCAACACACAGTTCCAGCGGTCACTAAGGGTAGGGGTAAGGTAATGCTGCTTATAGCCCGGCCGACCGCAAAGGGCCATACCAGGCCTGTCACCACGTTGAAGTCAACTCACAAGTCATTAAAACGAAAAACAAAACAAAACAAACAAACAAACAAACAAACCAAAAAAAAAAACCCACATCATCCACACATCTATTTAAAATAAAAATTTTAAAAATGCATCAGAAGTTTGTTAAAAATCTTTCTTCCTAAAAGTATATGATCAGACGAAAATGTTAATTTCTCTCAGAAATTCAAAGATCACGTCTGGAGCGACATCCCTGAGCAAGGTTTCCATGGAGTCTGCATTTCGCAGAAGAATCAGTCAGTAAGAGACAGACCACCACACTACCCCACCAGTCGCTTAGAGGAACTCATAACAACGAGGACTGTGAACACCAGGCAGTCAACCAACGTTCAGCTCTGTGGCACACCATCAGCGAACTACAAGAATTGATTTGAAAGGTGTTAAAAAAAAAAGTCAACAACATTCAGTTGAATAAATTGAAAATAAGGAACGGAGAGCTATACCACATCCGTTCATCTGAGAAGTCAATAGATTCTTGGCATTAGACAAACGAAGGAAGACACTGGAAGATATACCCTACCCAACTACACCCCTCCCCCTTAAAACAACAACAACAACAACAGTAACAACAACAACAACAACAAACCAACAACGAGCAAACTAGCAAACAGAAAAAGCAACACTCAGCTGGAAGAACTGGACCGCCTTCTACGAATGACTCGCTCCAGGACTACTACTGGTGAAAGATCTTTCTCTTTTCAAGCTCCAGCGACGTGGAACAGACTGCCAGACTCTCTCAGACTGTCACCCTGTGACTTTTGCACACACGCATTCATGAGAGCATTTACTCCATACGCACACGCAATCTTTCCAATCAACCAAAAGGCGCACTACCGAATGTTTTTTTTTTCTTCTCCCCCTCTCCTTCAGGAAAACAGTTTACTAAATCACATCAGAACAATTAATGAATAGATTCTATATATGTATCTCTCTTTCCTGAGAGATAATTCAATACATTCAAGATTCTATAAAGTCATGGCCTTCACATAACATCGGCTCAAGATCCAGACCAGGAGAATAAATAGTTCCTGCAATCATTGATGCCATGCTTGCATCAGAGATGAGACTCGCCCCATACTGTCATGATTCCCTGTCTCTCTCAGAGATCGTGTCGCCCCTTGAATTCTCCCGTCACTGGAGATATGATAAGTTCCCACTCCTCTCCCTGGAGTCCTTATTTTGCTGGGGCTGAACTACCGGTGTGTTCCCCACACCATGGCCGTCTTTAACCACCTCACGGGTGAAGAGTGAAGGGTGAAGGTGAAAAGGTGAAGGGCTGAAACACGAATAAGGTCGTGTAAGTAACCTGCTTCCCAAATTTCTTTATT
>CM031626.1:38917858-38933562 GCA_018398815.1 Conus ventricosus | reverse complement strand
ATTGTACTTAAGGCAAATCTGTTCTATGTTGTGTAATCATGCTTTAAAATTTGAAAAAAAAGAAAAGAAAGAATAGGATATAGAGATCAGTGAGGATAAACGAATAGCACGAGGAAGGACAGGTAGGAGGACAAACAAGCGGACACACTGACAATTAACCAGATAAACATTAAGACAGAATGGGTTGGTTCACGGCAAATAAAGATATGGTTTTTTTTCACAGAACACATTGTCTCAATGATAGCAACCTTGAAAGAAAAAAAAAAACGTTACACCTTGAGTAACATACATGAGCCTCACAGACTGTCATCAGCAAGGAAGCAGGAATATTGTTTGTTAGTCTAGTGCTTAGTTATCATATATTGCATTATATACAATCACTTTGACAAAAACAACAACAGTTAAGCATCAAAGACATAGGGGCTCATATGCAAGCCATTTTGTCTGGAAATCCATGTGGTTCATTGTTAAATATGAGTTTATATTTTTCATTCTAAATCTATATTTCAATATTCTCAAAAAGACTGTTAATTGTGGGAGACTGCCTTCTAACTTACATTTATATACATACTGTTTTGCCAGAAGAATGATAAAGAAGAAATAAAATCACCTGCAATTGTTGCATCAAAACTAGAAGTACAAGAGACTCTGTTAAACGTATATTCTGTGCATGGGTACATTTCTCTTTTACTAAATCAGTGAACATTACTCCAAAAGCATTTAATGTAAGGACATTTCCAAAACTTATGGTCATACTATCTTAAATAAGCCGCAGAAACTACATTTATCATTATCAACTACTCCAATTTCTTTCAAAATTACATTTGTTCCTAAACATCTATGAATTATTCTCAGCTGAAACCACTTAAGCTTCACATCTGTTATCTTATGTACATTAAAGAAACACGATTCCCAGTCATGGGTCTGTGAAAGTTTCATGGCCCATTTGTCACAGCATGGAGCTCTCAATTTATTATCAATCAATGCATCGTAGTACGTCTTTGAGCCTCTGCAGGTGGCAAACAATATCTTATAAGAGTGAAGAATTATTACCTTTATTGTTTTCAATGGTAATGTCAACTTTCTTTATGAATTCAGTTATTGCCATCTTATATCCTGCAAAAGTAAGAAAATCAATATTAACTCATATTTTTCCTTGAAGTTCCTGTGGGAAAGAAACTGACCATTATCATTAAAAAAAGTGTGCGATGTATTAGACACCTTTATTTGCGAGCATTTTAGAAACAATGTACCTTTTCCCTACTTTGAATACGTTTATTGTAGGATATAGGTTCTGTGAGTAGCTCAGCAGAATTTTGGGGGTTGACATTTGTAATAATAAAAAAAAGTTTATAAGCTTCAAGAACGTCTGCCAGAACGGGTTATATTTTGTGAACTTTGTGACAATTTTGGACCATATTTACTCATAAGAGGCCATTGAGGAAAATTACTGACTAAAATTTGTTTCATTTACGGTTTGATTGTTCAGTTCTACGGATTCAGATAATTTTAGAGATGCGACGTAGGTTTTTTAACTCACGAAGACCAATACTCCATTCCGTACACTTTTATAAGCTGTTTTTTGACTAATTTTTGCTTTTTTTTTTTATTCCATACAAGTTTATTGCATATTTTCTGACACGTTTAAAAGAAAATATCTTGTTGGTTTGGTAAAAGCAGCCATAAATGAATCGTTTTTTAAGGATGATGGATTTCAATATAGCTATTATACCTAAAGGTGTAATCTGGCGTTTTACCATATTCTAAACAAATGATTTACATCTGCTAGCGTTTCTGAATAGTTTTTCTTTTCTATGCAATCTTTCAAGTCATTTGCGAACATATCCCAAGTATTCGAAATTTTGCGGATTCCAAACAATGTTCAAATGCTCCATATAGCGATTTTGACTATTTTTTAAGCTTCCTAACCAAAACTGCGCTCGTTTTAATCAAATTCATATGAAGACCCGAGACGCTGTCAAATCTAAAAAGGAACGTCAACACAAGTTTCAAACGATTTTCTATCCCCTGCAAGTAGAAACTCTGTGTCATCGGCATACCGAGACAACTTATATTCAGTTTCATTTACTCTAATTCCCTGAATATCTTGGTTTTCCCTAATCATGCTGGCTAATATTTCAACACAAATCACAAATAAATAAGGAGAATATGGGTCTCCTTGTCGACAACCTTTTTAATTTTGAAACCAATCTGAAACCTGTCCGTAACAATAACGCAAGACAATATTTTTATAGAAATGTTATCCATCTACAAATGTCTTTTTGGAAGCCAAACGCTTTAAGGACTTTAGACATGAATTCCAAGAAATCGAATCAAAGGCTTTTTCGAAGTCTGTATTCAACAACAGCCCGGGCAGATTATTCTCGTCTAAATAAGAAATAGTGTCAAATATCAGTCTTATATTGTCGCGATGTATCTATTTCTAATAATCCAGTTTGATTTTCGTTTATGATTTTCGGCAATACACTTTTTATTCTATTTGCAATGCAAGAAGATCCTATCTTGTAGACTACATTCACAGAGATATAGGTCTCCAGTTTTTAATATACTGCTAGGTTTATCACCCTTTGGAATACATGTATGATTCCCTCTCTTTGTACACGTGACAGTTCTTTTTTTTTAAACTTGCGTTTAATGCTCTGACGACTAAAACACCTGTCTGTTTCCAAAACACTTTAAAAAAATCAGCAGTAACGCCATCAGAACCAGGGCTTTATTATTTTTCATTGTCTTTAAGACATATGTAGCTTCTTCTAAAGTAATAAAACCTTCTAATTCAGCTGCTTTCTGTTTCATTCAAACTGAAGATGTCCTCAACTAAGTCTTCTATGTCACAATTTTCCACAGCATTATCAGTGTATAATGATTTATAAAAATTGGGCACCTCTTTAAGTATGTCATTTTGGTTTGTTAAAACGTTTTGTGTTTATCAATTAGTCTGGACATGTTTTACTAATGTAGTGTCTTTTCTCAAAATTGCAAAATTAACTATAATCTTTTTCTCCCTCTGCTATCCATTTAGCCCGTGATCTTAATAAAACTCCTTCTATTCGTTTTGTTCTGATTTCCTTTAGTTGCTCTTTTTCTCATTAATGACTTCGATTCATTTTCACTTTTCCTCTTTTTTTTTCCTAATGTACTGATAACTTGCTCCATCTGTTTTTCTTCTTTATTAGTCTGTTTTTTTTGTAGTTTTTTTTTTGCAGTAGCGTATGAAATTGTTTTTCAATATTATTTCATTAGCAGGAAATCAAGAAATAGATCATCTGCGATTGATAGTTGTACTTTTCTCCTGATTTATCATTATCTGTTTTATTTATCGAGTATTCTTCTTTCACATTTTCAATTACAGTATTTATTTCATCCAAATATGTCTTATCTTTCAAAAGAGACGAGTTAAGCTTCCAAAAAGTATTGCGTTTTAAGTCTTCATTAATTTTAGTTTCAACAATACAGCAGAGTAACCGTTCTATAACCAGACTCAATATCTACATCATCAGCATAAGAAACAAGTGTGTCTGATATCAAAAAGAAATCTACCTGGCCTGTTGAAATGGATTAGTTCTTCTCCACGTAAAACGGCGACACACTGGATTTAGTTCCCTCCAAACATCATTCAGGTCTAAATTTTCGATCATGTGTTCAGCAGCTTGTTTTGCCTGAGGATCATTAATTGTGTGTTTATAATTATGATAATCTCTAGCCGGGCCTAAGACCAGATTAAAATCCCGCCTATTATAACTTTTTAAACCAAGTCCAACATCTTTTGTTTCAGACTGTTGTAGAATTCTGGGTCATCTGTATTAGGTCCATCATATATATTAAAAAACAGGAAGTTATTCTTATGTGTCTCAACATGTATTAAGATAAAGTTTCCAAACTCGTCCTTGATAACTTGTTTTAACCTTAAATGCAAAGTTATTGTTAAACAAATTGCGACTCCTCTCGCATTTGAAGAATAAAATCGAAAGAAAACCGCCTTGTAGCCTTGTATTCAGATAGAATATATTTTCCATCTTTTTTTTTTCAAAATAAGTATCTTGTAAAAAGTACACAGAGTATTTTTTACATCTCAGATAATGGAAAACATCACGTCTTTTCTTTAGATTATTGAGGCCCTGGCAGTTAACTGATAAAATAGACATGTTACTATCCATTTTCTCTTAACACATATCAGTACAATGACAATGTACTATTTCTATCTGTGTTACAAATCAAGCGAAAGTAGGTCATGAACCTCACAGACAACAGATGGCATAACATATGCCTTTTTAACCCACTCGAAAGAAAAGACTTACTGTAGTCCTGAAGAACAAACATACATACCACGATTTGATAGAGAAGAACATCGAGAAGAAAAACAAAAATCCATCATCATCACCAACAACAACAACAATATGAAACAAACACAAAAATGTAATAAAAAAAATATATATATTTCCTTGACCGCCGCGAGCGAGCAAGGGGTGCACACACCACAGCTAAACTGTAGGGCCTGTTGCGGTCAAATTCGTTGCTCAGTCAAATTCGTTGCTCAGTCAAATTCGTTGCCTGGCTAATGTTATGTAAGTGATTTCAGACATTCAAAACTTGAGGAACAAATGTCATCATTACAGAAATACGCAGAAATATCATATCTACTCTAATCATTCTATCAACATAAATCCGTAATTACATCAATGCACATAAGAGTCAGATTTAATTCTATAAGTGGACTTGGAAAAGAAGCAACAACAAAAAAGAAAATATCCTGTATTTTTCTCTTACAGGCGAAGAGAGGTAACTAACGAATTTTATGAGACGAGCATGTCAATACAGGCAGCATGTATATGTGCCAAGCGCATGCGTGTAGTCTGAAGGCGAGGGGGGGGGGGGGGGCGCTAGTCTTTTTTTTCCTTCAATATTTGGGACCCCCACCCACCCACCCACTCACCCACACACACACACACACACACACACACACCATGGCTGCCACGATACATACATTATGAATGGTGCTGAATACATCTCATGGGGGGGGGGGGAGAGAGAGAGAGAGAGAGAGAGAGAGAGAGAGAGAGAGAGAGAGAGAGAGAGAGAGAGAGAGGAGAGAGAGAGAGAGAAAGAGAGAGAGAGAGAGAGAGAGAGGAGAGAGAGAGAGAGAGAGAGAGAGAGAGAGAGATACAAAGACGCTGAGCTTTAACAGATAAAAGCTCAACTGCTGTGGCTGTGGCTTTACAACAAATATACATGCGAGATCCATTAAAGTATCCTAGGGTGATTCAAGTTGATGATGGAAAAGAGTTTAAAGGCTCTGTAAACCAGCTGTTTTTAAAACATCATGTTACAGTTAAGAGAGGGATCCCAGGCAACCATAGATCACAAGCCTTAGTAGAAAACTTTAATAAGATCTAGCTGAACGTCGTTACCTATCAATATCACAGAGAAATTATGGACACTACGAGTACAGAGAACGCAACACAGATGGGTTAGGAGATTGCCAGCAGTCTTACGTCCCATGAAAAATGAAGAATTTAAAGCAACGGGCCCTTTAAAACCCAGTAAACGCAATCAAATTTTAAAAAATAGCATTACTGAAGATGTGCAGGGCGCCCCAAAAACTCTTCCCTTTTGGGACTAAAAGTAAGATACTTGTATGCTCCTGGAGAGGCAGAGGGCGATGTTAGAATTAGACCCAAAAGATCCTACATGGAGCGTAGTGTATATGAAGTTGAAAGAATCAATGAAACAACCCCCCCTGTATATTATTTAAGGAGACTCCTCTTCTAAAAAGCCTGCCCCTAAAAGATCCTTTGTTCGTGAAGAGCTGCAAGTTGTCCCTCCAAACACAGTGAGTTAAAAAAAATAGTATTATTTTTTGCTAAACTTATTTTTTGTTAAACTTATTTGGGGGGGGGGGCTTATTTTGGGTTTTAACCGATCATGTTTTGTTTTTCAATGTTCTGTTTAATTCCCATCAGTGTGTTCTGTTTAATTGCATCAGTGTCTACCTGTCGTGGAAGTAAAAGTCTTTCTCCACTCCTTTTTAAGTTCATTTTTTGCCGTCTATAATCCTCACCATCAGCCATAAGCTTCTGAAATTCTTCGTCTGTAATGTTTTCATCCTGTAATGATTTGCTTATTCTTAATCTTAATGAACAAAGTTTTTTGATGCTTTGAGCAACAATGGCGTGTGCTTTTTTTAATTTAGGAGTTAATTTTTTTAAAACAGCACTTACAATCATTTGACAGAGCCCCTAAACCAACCCGAGACTCCCCAATGCTAAAGAGGCTGGCGCTCCAACCCCCGTAGCTAAAACAGCAACACTAGTCCCCGCACTTACGCTAGCTACAGCTGATGAGTCAGTAATTACATAAGAAAGAGTATTTAAAGCTTTAGCATATTTCTTTCTAGTAACCTATACTTATCCAAGTCGCTTTCTATTTCCTTTTGAAGTTCAGTTATTTGCTCTAACCTAAACTGTTGAACCTCCATTTTTAAATAAGATTATTTTTAAATTAATCTTTACATATCTTCTTATTAATCCTTCTGGCAGCACTTCATTAACAGAGTAAAACCAATAAAATCAACATACTTAATGAAAATAAAGTCGAGTACTGTTAGTTTGTCTTTGTCAACCATCACAGTAACCTTGTCAGATGATACAAGGGGGTTTATTTCGTCTCCGTTTTTAGTAATTGCAATAACGAGCTTAAGAGGGGCATCCAAGTTTTCAGCCTTTATTTGTATACCTCTGATTAACGTATGTTCTGGCAAACTAGTATCGCCCTCCCTCGGAGTAATAAATAAGCGAAAAATCATCGTCATTTGCCTAGGTAGTGACGTAGCGTTGGGGTAAATTCTAAGCCGACGGTGTCATCCCCCCACTTCAGCTAAGGACTTCTTTCTCTGTAGCATATATTCAGAACCCTGCCTAGTTATTTCAATCGTGTTTTTTCTGTTGTGTTCCTGGACAGGCTAACAAGAATGGGTCCTGCATTTAAGGCTTTTCTAAAATTGTTTTTCTTATCAAAGTATACATTGGGCTTCGTAGTTCAAACTTTAAATTCCAAGCAATTTTCAGGAAGCAACGCCCAGCATTCTCTCTTTTATGAAGTTTGTATTCATGTTTGCCAAAATCGTTAGCCCTTAAATTTCTTATTCTTCTAGGGTAGGATATTGCTGTCGTTTTTTGTCTTCAATTTCTGTTCATTTGTAAACCCCGTCATCTGTGTACTCAAATCCATAAACATTTCCTGGCACTCCTATTAGATCAAACTCAGTTGTGTCTGCTAGGTCTTTTAGCTCTACTGCAACGCATTTAGGAGCTAGTTGCGCTTTTGATTCTGGCCCTCGAGACATTCTTTTTAATATAAATATAATAAACAATTAAAATAAACAAACGTATTGAACTGGGGGGTCAGTCCGCAAGCATAGCTTAGCGTGCTTAGATTTTTCTAACTGCTCTTTTATTTTTTTAAGCTCATCTTTGTCCCTTATTATATAATTTTCACTTAAACATTCTTCAAAACTATCTTTGTCCTTAGTGTAAAATAATACAACCGATTTTAACTGCGATCGAAAGTCTTTTAAGACAGCATTGTATTTTTGAGTTAAGAGCCACACAGAAACTAAGGCGTGGCGCCACTAAAGGCCTAGCTTTGACAGAGCTTTTCTTTTTTTAACAATGTCTCGTTCAGCTGAACAGTCATCAATAATAAACAGTGTTTCAGTTCCCTCAAATAGTTATAGTAATGTTCTAAACAGTCGCTCAGTTTGTCGCTAGGATCAACTAGAAATATATTCTCGTCTGTCCAAATAAACTTCCTTTCTTTGTAAGACTTGTTGTGCTTAATGGTTGTGCAGAATATAACAATGTACTCGTAATGAAACCTGTATATTGTTTGTAACAAATCAAGTTACGAAGACAGTTTTCCCACACCCTGTAATCCCGCAGATAAGAGAACAGTGCTGATCTTTAGGCAGAAACTTCAAACTATCCATCTGTTTTTTATTAGAATATTTCTTCTGCATTTTAATAAGCCACGTCTTTTAGCCTGTTTTCTTAAATGTTTAACTGAGCATCACAACTATAAAAACATACATTTTTATTGGGGCGTTTCCGTCTGCTTTCTTGTGAATATTTATTTTCATACATCTTGCCCTACCCTTTCTCACTTCCAAACAATCTGTTGTCAAATGTAGATCTAAAATCCAACCACAACCATATTTGGTTATTAAGTAGTCTTCGAGTCTTACTTCATAAAGGCGAACTTTTTTTTTACATACACGATCAACGCAGGATCCCTTTGCCTACCTCCAGCGAACAACTTTCTTATTTCATCAAAGTGTTGGTGAGGTAAATAGCCCACGACCTGAATACAACTGATCAGACTTGCCATTTATTGCACAGTCAACCTTCTCAATTTTTGGATTATAAAACGCTTCTGATTCTTATGAAAGGAGTTGTTTCTTCAGTAAATAAGAACAAAATTCCTTTTAAAGACTTCAGAGACTGATTTAGATGTATGTTCCAGAGAGTGTCTCGCTTGTTTCTATTTTCTGTAGTGGAGTGTATAACTCTTTCATTATAAATAACTGTTTTTATTTTTATACTGGTTTAAGATTGTTCTGGCCAGTTCGGGGTTAGTAACAACATCAAACTCAAGAGAAATGTCGCTAACTGTGTATTTAGCTAAAGGGTCTTCAGACAGAACAACAGAATCGCTAGGATTAAATGTCAGATGATAAGTAAGTTTTTCTTTTAGCGCCCCTTGGTAATATGGCATATGCGTCTTTAACAACTCAAAATCTAGAGGGATGCAGAATCTGTTGCCAAATGCTTCTGCTACTGCCTCTATCTTAAACATCATTCTTTGCATCCCCGCTTTAAGCCTGTGCTTGAGACTGTTTGAGCTTTGTATTCCCTGATAAACTTTCTTTTCTTTTTTTTTAGGTAGCCATAGGTCAGAATAGAGGGTTAAAAATGTCTGCCTCGCTTAGTACAGAGACTTCTCTGCACTCCACTTTGATTGCCATATGTTTAACGATTGCCCTGCCCAGTTAGCAACAACAGTAGCATTAGATTCTTCCGATTTAATATCTATTTTGAATGATAGTTTAGCAGTGCCTGGCATTATAACATCGCCAGCACCAAGATCTGGAACTTGACTATTAAAACTTGTCCAGGCTGAACTGTTGATGGGGTATTTTACACTAATTACAGTCTGCCTTATACTTTATGCCATGGGGTTCCTTCTCTTTTCTGTATGGATCGAGGTCACAACCATAATTATGAGTTCATTTTTTATAAAACAAAAAAGAATATAAATAAAAAATATGGATGAAGATTTTGACCCGATTGATCCTGTTGGTGAAGAAGAAGAGATGAAGAACTAGGCCCCCTCATTGCAAAAAAGAGTTAAAGGGGACCCAGCAGCAGGTCAAGGGTGGGATTAAGCAAATACGGATTGCTAGAAAAATTGAATCTTTATTACCCAAATTTGGGGCCAAAAAGAAGCCAAAAAGCATTTAGGGTTTCTGTTTTTTCAACAGTAAAAATAATCCTTGTTTTTTAAAAACCCAGTAAAGGAAAAGGGGTTTTGGGGTTTAAATGCAAAATGGGACCCAACCCATTTTTTAAGCAGGGGCACAATTTTGGGGAGTTTCCCCCTGCTTTTTGGCCCAAAGGCTTTTTTAAACTTTTTTAAAAAAATTTTTAAGACCTGAGGTTGTTAGTCTTTTGCAAAAATTTGGGGGCCCCAAGAGTTCCCAAAACCAATCTAAAATAAAAAAACCTACCTTTCAAAAATTTAAACTAAGAAGCAGATAAAAACAAATAGCAGAATTGAACCAAATTTTAAAGTGAGGAGACACAGTTAAAAAAAATTTGACAAATTTCCATTCCCTATGGTGAAATTTTTAAATGCTGCTCTGGGAAACAAAAAGGGGGTTAATTTAAAACAATTTAGAAAAACCCCTTGGGTTTGAGCGGGGTAGAGAGATAGAAAAAAGGAAAAAAATTTAACTCGCTGATGCAATGATAAAAATTTTTAGGGCAAAAAGGAAAAGGGCTAGATACAGCAAAAAATTTAAAAGTTTTAAGGTTCCCTAAGGAAACCCAGGTTGGGAAGTGCTGCCCTACAAACAGAGCGCACCCTAGCATCCCCAAACAAGCAGAAAAAGGGGAAAAAATATAAACGGGAAAACTTTTTGAAACCCTACGCTAGTTAAAAGGGGAAAAAGGGACTCTTTCGGGGAAAACAGGGGTTAAAATTGTTAGTATATTAACGTGGGGGTTTTTTGCTTTTCTCAAACCATCGTTTATGCTTTCCCGGGTGGTCCCCAACGGGGCCCAGTAGTCCCCCGCCCCCGCCTGGAAAAAGTTGGTTTAAAGGAAAAAAATTTTCATCATCTAGAAAAACTTTTTAAAAGAAGTTAGCAGCCAAAGCATTGATGCTCTCCCTGGTTTAATTTTGGCGTGTTGTTTTTTTGGGTTTTGTTACTTTAGGAAATTTTGCGGGGTTTTATGGCCCTAAACCATTTTGGGAGGGTTAGGGTGCTGCTGTGGTTTAAATTTTTTTTGTGAATAAATTTTTAGCAAATTCCAGAAAAATTTAAAAAAATACAACAAGGGCTGTTTTTCGTTTGTTTTTGGACTGCCCATTTGCAAAGGCAGATCAAAAGGGGGCCCCCGTGCTTTCTGGGTGTTTTTCGGGGGGGCGCTTTAGGGGGGCTTATAACTGGATCGCTTTTCTTCAGGGCAGGTATTTTTTTTTTTAAATGGATGGGGGGGGCCGGGGTTTTTTAAAAACCTTGATTGTGCCCTTTGTTTTGGTTTTCTTTCCCCCGCAAATGAGGATTTCTTTGTTTTAATTCTGTATATCCCAATTCTGTAGTTTTAAGGTCAGGGGTTTTAACATGTATAACCCCGGCCCCCCCCCGTAAAACCTTTTTTGACCTAGCATGTGCAAGAAGGGTTTTGTTTCCTTTTGTATGGGGCAGGAAAATCAACACCCAGAGTTAATACCCCTTTTCCCAAAATTGGGGCAAAAATTGGGTTTTCGGGGCACCCAAACCCTGTAACCTGATCAAACTATGCTAGACTTAGTCTGTGTTGTGTCCAAATTGACCCCAAAAGTTTTCCCTTTATGGAGTCATTGAGTTTTTTGCACTCCGGGCCTTGTTGCCTTCCCTTTTTTCAAAGATAAATGTTCCCAAGCTTTTGGGTGTTTTTTTTCTTTTGGAAAACCCCCAATCGAATTGTTTTTGGGTTAAAAAGAGGTGTGGCCGGGCCCATTAGTCAAAATTTATTTTTTTTAAAACCCCAAAAAAAATTGTCCCCATCCTATGATTAGGGTTTAAACTTTTGTCAAAAAGTCAGTTGAAGGTTAATGTTAAATTCGTTGCAGATTCTTTCTATGAATTATTATCCATTGGGCTTTTAAAGGATTAAACGCGTTGTCGTTAGGGAGGGAATTGTAGTTCATTTTGTATTTCGTCTGTATGGTAATAAACATGAAAGTTTTTAAAATGACTTTACTAAAAAAATTGGGGGGGTTTAAAGGTTTGCATATGATAAAAACCACAGCCAGTAGTTTGCGCATTTAAAGGCAAAATTTTAATGTTTCGGTTTAAAATTTCCCTTGGGCGGGTTTGCCCTGCTGATGGCACTCTTTCACTTTTAAATGGGGGAAATTTAAAATATTTAGTTAGGGGGGTTTACAGTCTAAATTGAAACCCATATGAGTCGTCTGCTGCAAGGGTTTTAGAAAACTAAAAGTCCAAGATTTGGGGGTTTTTAAAAAGCTTTCCCAAATTTTTTTAAGTGGCATTTCGTTATATTTTAAAAAGGGTTTCCTTTTTTTAAAAAAATTTTTTTAAAAAAGTTTTAAAAAAGGGTGTACATCTTTATAACCCAACAATCAGCGTGTGTTTTAACGTACCCCAAATTTTTCAAATTTTTGGGAGGGAAATTTTTTAATAAAATTTCCCCTTTGAGAAAATTTGGGTTTTAAAATAAAAAGGATTAACTTTTTTGAAAAAGTTAAGGGTTTAATGGGGGTTTTTAAGGCGAAAAAAGCCAAACTATTAAAAAAATTAAAAATACCCCTGGTTTTTACAGCTTTTGTTCTTTAAGAGAAAATATTTAGCAAATTTTGGGTTTAAATTTTAAAATTAAAGGGCAAATCTTTTATTTTGTATGAATTTTCCAGAATTCAAAAAAAAGGGAGTACGTTTTTCCTAGAAGTCTTGCTCGAATTTTAGGCTTTTTTGATAGTGGTGAAACATATCATATTAAAAAAACATTGCACTTAAAAAGCGGTCTTTATGAGTAAAGTAGGCAGTGACCGGCCCTTTTTTTCGTGAACCCAATGTTGGGATGGGCCCTTTAAACAGTTTTAAAAAAAAAACCCAAATTTTTTTAAAAAGGTCAGCCCCTCTGCTGTTCTACAAAACAATGCGTAATTTTAAAGGGGGGTTTTGCGATTTTCAGTTAATTGGGGTTTATGGAAATTGTCAATTTAAAGAATTATTTTAGGGGGCCCATAAATTCATTTGGGTAAAAATAACTAATCCCAAAATGGGAAAGGGTAGTTGTTTGTTCTGATTTGTTGGGGGGTTTTGAAATAGAAGAGTGTAAACCCTAAAACCCTTTAAAATTTATATCCATGGAGGAAAGTAAAAATGTTTGTTTCCCTTTACCAATTTATTTTTCACGTAAAGGCCCCCCAATTTTTTAAAGTACTGTTTTCGTCGATTTTTAAAAGGTTTTTCCCTGGAAAAAAAAAATTTAAAAAGGGGTTTTAATTTTTGGGCAAAATTGCATGGAAGGCGTGTTTGGGATGTGAAAAGGGGGTTTTTTTGCAAAAAGTTTGGGGGTGAGCTTGAAAAAACATATTTACAATTTTCTGTGTGTGTCTGTGTATTTTTGTGTGTGTTTTTTTTTTTTTTTTTTTTTTTTTTTTTTTTCCTTTTTTTTGGGGGCACAGTTCTCGGGTCAATTTGGGGCACCTAAAGGGGGTGATTTTTTTTTTTTTTTTTTTTTTTTTTTCCTAAGGGCCCAAAAAACCCCCCTCTTCATTTTTTTTTTGCTTCACCTGTCCTTTTTCAATTTCCAAAAAAAACCAAAAAAAAAGAAAAAAAACAAACAAAAACAATTTTTCCCTACTTCGTTTTTTTGTTTTTGTTTTTTTTTTTGGGCTCTTTTTCTTTTTCTCTTCTTTTCTTTAAAAACCCCAAAACTTTACCCCTTTCATTTTCTGGTTTTTGGGTTTTCCCTTAAAAAGGGCTTTTTTTGCTGATTTTTGTGGGTTTGGGCTTTTTTTAAATGGAGGGAGCGGGCCTTGGTTTAAACCTTGATTGTGCCCTAAGTTTTGGTCGTCTCCAGCTATGGGTTTTCATTGTTATAATTCGTATCAGGAAATCTGTAGTCAAAAGGTCAAGGGTAAACATTTTAAAACCCAGGGCCTACAACAAAGTCAACCTTTGCCCTAGCATGTGCAAAAAAAACGTCTTGATACCTTGTATGCTGGCAGGCAAATCAACGCAGATTTAAATAGCATCTTCAAATTGGCTAGAATTGTTTCTGGCATAAAGCCTTAGATGATAAAACTTGCTAGAATTGTTGTGCTTTTGTCCAAATGGGGACCCCAAAGTATGCCCTTATGGGTATGGTTTTGCATCTGGCATTGTTAGACCTTCATTTCACTAAGAAAAATGTTGCCCAAAGCTTAGGGGGTTTTTGTTCTGTGGTCCCAAACGAACTTGTTTGTTGGTTGAAAAGAGGTGTGGCCAGGCCAGTATCATATTATATTTTTTTTTTACCCCCCCCAAAATTTAAAAGTGCCCACCCATGATTACGGTCTAACTTTTTCTAAAGTCAGTTTGAAGGATTAATGTTAAATTTCGTTGCAGATTTTTCATATGCATTATTATCCATTGGCTTTTAAATGGATTAAACGCGTTGTCGTTAGGGGGGGGGATTTGTAGTTCATTTTGTTTGTCTGTACTGGAAATTAAACATGAAAGTTTTACTGACTTTACAAAAAGATTGGGGTGGTTTAAAGGGTTTGTATGAAACACCACAGCCAGTAGTTGCGCAGTAAAAGGGCCCAAAATTTTTAATGATTTGGTTTAAAACATCATAGGGCGGGATGCCCATGCTGATGGCACTTATCACTATTTATTGGCGGATTTAAATTTTTTTGTTAGTGGGTTTAAAAGTCTGACTTGAAAGCCATTGAGTCGTCTGCTGCAAGGGTTTTAGAAAAATGAAGCCAAAAGATTTGGGGTTTTAAACGTTTCCTAATTGAAAAGTGGCACTTTGTTTATTTAAAAGGGTTCCTTTTTTAAAAAGTTTTTAAAATATTATAAAAAGATGTCACTTTAAAACCCAACAAAACAAAGCGTGTGTTTTAACGTCCCAATTCTCAATTGGCGCAAGGAAATTTGTAGATTTCCCTTAGAGAAATTGGTTTTAAAGTAAAATGGATTAACATATTTGAAGAGTTAAGAATAAATGGGTGGATGTTAAGGACGAACAAGCCAATCTATTAAACATTTTAAAAAAAACCCGAGGCTACTTTTAAAATTTTTTTCTTTTTAGGAAGTATTTTGCTTTTGGCATTAAGTTAAAAAATTAAAGGGCAAAACTTTAATTAGTATGAATTTTTTCCCGAACTTCAAGAAAAAAAGGGAGTACGTTTTTCCTGAAGTCTTGCTCGAAATTTTTGGCTTTTATGATAGTGGTGAAAAATATCTATTAAAAACTATTCACTTAAAAAAGGGTCTTTATGAGTATGTAGGCAGTAGACCGGCGATTTTTTTCCGGGGAAACCCAAAGTTGTATGTCCATTTAAACAGTTTTTAAAAAAAATACTAAAATTTTTTTTAATGGTCGCCATCTGTGTTCTACAAGCCTGCCCTCAATTAAGGCGGGGTTTTGCGATTTCAGTTAAAAATTTTTTGGAAATAGTCAAATTTTAAAAAATTAATTGAGGGGGGGCCATAAATTTATTGGGTGTAAAAATAAAATAAAAACAAAATGGAAGGCTAGTTGTTTGTTCTGATTTGTTGGGGGCTAGAAGTAGAAAAGGTTTTACCGTAAACCCTTAAAATTTTTATCCATGGAGGAATGAATTTTGTTTGTTACGATCACCAAATCTTTTTTTGCACGTAAGGCCCCATTTTAATGTACTGATTACGTCGTTTTTTGAGGTTTTTGCGTGTTTTTTTTGGTTTTTAAAACAGGTGGTTTTTAATTTTGGTCAAAATTAGCATGAGAAGGACGTGATTTTATGTGAAAGGGGGTTTTTGTGCAAAAAAAAAGATAGGGTGAGTTGAACAAACTATTTAATTTCTGTGGTGTCGTGTATCTGTGTGTGTTTTTTTTTTTTTTTTTTTTTTTTTTTTTTCCTTTTTTTTGGTGGCATCAGTTCTCGGATCAATGGAGCACCTAAGGTGGTGATTTTTTTTTTTTTTTTTTTTTTTTTTTTTCCCTAAGGCCAAAATCCACCTCTTCATTTTTTGGTGCTTCACACTGTCCTCTTCATCTGCCAAAAAAAACAAAAAACAGAAGAAAAAAAACAAAAACAATTTCCATCTACTCGTTTTTTTTTTGTTTTTTTTTTGTTTTTTGGTTCTCTTTTTCTTCTTCTTCTTTTCTTTCACAACACAATCTCTTACACACCATGCATTAGTC
>CM031626.1:38902858-38907858 GCA_018398815.1 Conus ventricosus | reverse complement strand
TAACATGCATCAAAAGCAAAGTTTTTAGGTGTATTTCAGCATGTAAGACAGTTAAAACCAAATTAGATGCGGAATAATAACAGTTTATTTTACCTGTACCGCGGAGTAGAAAAAAGGAAAAACCCTGCACCCCCGGGTCTTTCTCCTTTATATAGTAAATCAGCATAACGGGTTATAAGGGTGGGGAACAGGGGGCAAGTTTTTCAATTTTTTTAAATTTATTCAACGCTTCTTGCTGAGAGTGTTTTTATTTTTCTGAAACTGTCATAGGGCTAACCAACACAGATAACATCTTCAGCATGGAGCTGCCATTTGGTTTAAAGGGGTTAATTTCAGAAAAGCAACATAGTGGGGTTTCAAAAGGGGTTTTTCACTGCCAGAGAAAGAGGACAATACGGGATTGTGTGCCTGTTTGAATGCGTACAAAACATAGGAAGTTTTTTTTCAACAAAGTTTATTTTTGTGGCTGTCGCGACCTTAAAGCAAACAAAACAAAGCGGTGTGTGGGGCCCCCCCCCACACACACAACACACACACACACCCCAACCACACACAACACCACCCCAACACACAACACACACCACACACACACACACACAAAACACGGACGCACCACCACGCCGCACCACCCCACGCACGCACACAACAACAAACACACAAACACTTTTTTCAAAACGTTTCATCATTTTCGGTTGGCCCGAGTCACTTGGGGGGGTTTCAGTGGCGTCTGTTCTGATCTAACATACCGGGACACCACTACTAAGCCCCCTAAGACGACAATAATTGTCTAGTCGCGGACCGGGCGGAGTGACCTCCCCCCAAAGGGGGCGCCCCACCCCGTCCAACACACCCCCCCCATGGACTCGCCGTCCCGTGACCCCCGAGGGAACCCAAAACCCAAGGCCACAATGGGAAGGACCCATGAGGGCGGGGCAGAAGGCCACAAATTTGAGGCTTTTTTAGCTGATCGATGAAAAATGATGAGAAAAATTTGAGCCACGGATTTCTTCTCGGCCCTAGACAAATTTACGGGGTGTTCTCTACCTTCCTTTCAAAATATATCCCGTTAACCAGGCCCGAAGATACATCACCTGAGTGTTGGTCAGAAATTTAGTAACCCCTCAATACCATCCATTGAGTGAGAAATTTACTGGGTTTGGGCCCAGTCTTCCCAACTGAGTCCGCAGCAAACTCAACTCTGGTAGGAGCCGGCGGGCAGAAAAACCCACATGACCTGATGGCATTCGAACCCCGACCTCCAAGCCGGGGGTCCGCGACGCTAACCACTTCGGCCCGGGGGCCGGGGAAAGGGGGTATTGCACTGGGAGCTGCTAGTCACGGGCTGGGACTCAGGTGCAGGCAGGATGTCATCACTCACTCACCGGGGCAAGAGTAGGTTTCACAGCCACGTTGGCGACGGAGCGCCCTTTTAGGGGTAGCACTGCTCCCCTCTCATGGGGGGGGGCCTAGAAAAGGGCCCAAAAAAGCCCGCCCCCATTCCATCAAGCATACTACATTCCAGATACGAAAACTTTGGGGGTTTTCCTAAGACCGCGGACAGGTTTTCGGCCCTTAGTCAGACGTGTAAAAACCCGCTCCAAAAACGACCGCAAGAAACAAGGAGGCAAGCCTGCGCGCATCGGTTTTTTCAAACCTCGCAAAAAAAATCGATTGTGAAGGCGGCATTTTTTTTGTTTCCAAAGGAAAGAAAGGTAGTAAAAAAACTTATTTTCATTTTATTAATTATGCAGAGTAAACCACGTAAGCAATACGGGGTTTGGGACTATCAACGGGGCAACTTGAGTCTAGTCTAATTTTAAGTTTAAGTATGACATGAGCCCTGGGCAGATTTTAAAAAAATTTTTACATAATATGTAAGGGAAAAACAAGCGCAACCTTTTTCTCTAGTGTGTGTGTGTGGGGTGTGGTTGTTTTGTGGGGTGTGCTGCGTGTTGTGTGTGTGTGCGTGCCGCGTGTGCCGTGCGTGCGTGCGTTTTTCGTTAGCCTTTATTTTTAAAAGCGCTGAGCTAATTTTTTGGATTTGCGCTATAAAATTCATTTTTTTTATTTTTTAAAACATACGGCTTTTTTACAGTCCCCTTTTCTAAACAAATAGGGGGGGGGAAAACCCCAAACCCCGCAACTTCCCTCACATGGCAGTGATTTTATGTTAAATGACAGGCCGACACACTTTTCTCACCGAATCTCCTCTGTCTCTCTTTTCTGTCTCTCTCTCTCTCTCCCCCCCTTTTCTCTCTCTCCTCCTCTCTCCTTCTCTCCCCTCTCCCTCTCTCTCTCTCCCCCTCTCTCTCTCTCTCTCTGCGGCAGTTGCTGCTTGTGTGTGGGTGTTGGTGTGTGTGTGAGAGAGAGAGAGAGAGAGAGGAGGAGAGAGAAAAAAAAAACCATTACAACCCCCCTCCACCCCCACATACTCGTGTGAAAACCCACATGTACAATACCGTTTCATTCCAGCCCTTCTCCGCAATGTCTATTTTTTTGGTTGATGTGTGTATTTGAAATTGTGGCTTCTTCTTTGCTCGTATTTTAAACAAAACAATTTTTTTTTCAAATTTTTGCAGACTGTTTGGAAAAATGCAACCATTTTGTTTTAATCCTCTTTAGAGGCAGAACTTTTTTTCTATTTTTGTGGGAAAAACGACGCATTTACCCCCCCCACCCCCCCCTCCCCCCTTTCATTTTGCCATTGTTTTGGGCGTTTTAAAACTGACACAACACAAATTAAAGTTTTATTTGGAGACAAATAAAAGGCTTTTTTTTTAATTTTGAACAAGCCCCCAAACTCTCTCTCCCCCTCCCCCCACCCCACCTTCACCCATCTTACCACAGTCATGCACACACACACACACACACACACACACACACACACACACACACACACACACACACACACACACACACACACACACACACACACACTATACATACATAAATATACATGCGTATGCATGCACACATGCAGTGCACACACGCACCTACATGCACACGCACACAAACACAAGGAGGGCCAAAAAATGTGTAGAGGCATTTGAATCTGTCGTCACAAACTGCTGAAGCAGTTCAAGGTAAAGTTATGACAACAAATGCGGCCCGACGGGCGTCGTTGTTTACATCACGGCAACGTTTTCACATAGCAGCCGCGAGCCTGCAGCCCGCGCCGACTAAGGGAGATAATCGACTGAACGGACTTGTAGGCTGTAAGAGGCAGTGTCGTATCTCGGTAATGTAGTATGCTCTGATTCCATTCTGTCAGGATACTGCAGATGACTGGACATCTAACAACGCGGTCGAATTCATTTTAAAAGACCAACCACGAAGAACATGCGCATTTTATTTGCTAGAGTCTGGAACATCCGGACTCCAATGGACAACTGGAGGAGCGAGAGACTAGAGCGTGAAACAGCGCTTGTGGGCCAAGAGCTAAAATGATACAAATTTGATATAGCTGCACATAGCGAGACGCGACAGGCAGACACTGGAGAAATCACAGAAGGAGCTGGATACACCTTCTTCTGGACAGGAAGGCCCCTGGAGGATTTAAAGAGAAGCAGGAGTGGGCTTTTCCATCCGACACCTCGCTGGTCAGGAACCCAGAGTCTCTCCCAAAGGGTATTGGTGATCGTCTGATGACTATGAGACTGCTTCTCCAAGGAAAGCAGCACCTGACACGCATCAGTGTGTACGCCCCCACCATGACCTACACCCAAAATCAGAAGGAGCTGTTTTACCAGAGCCTCTAAAGCTTGCTACGCAATATCGCAGAAGATGACAAGCTTTTACTTCTTTGGGACTTCAACGTACGTGTGAACAGGGACTCCTAATCTTGGCCGAATATCCATGGACCGCATGGAGTGGGACAGGAAAACTCTAACGGCCAGCTGCTCCTTACTCTCTGCGTTTGGTTTGACCATCACCAACACGCTGTTCCAGCTGCCGGGCATCCACGAGGCCACCTGGATGCACCCTTGCTCCAGACACTGGCACTTGATCGACGATGTGATAACTAGGTGGCTTAACATATAGGATGTCAACATCACAAGAGCAACGAGGGGAGCGGACTGCTGGACTGCTGCAGGAAGTTCTTTGCAGGCCTGAAGACTGTGTATAGCCCTTCCTCCAACGCCATGGCGCCTGTATGGAAAGCCGATGGCACTCTGCTTACTGAGAAGAGTGTTATTGTACAGTGGTGGCGTGACCACTTCAGCCAGCTTCTGAAGAGACCATCTCAGATCGATCAGCAGGCGATCCAGGACATGCAACAGGGTCCGGTTTTGACATCGCTTAATGACTCACCGACTAAGGAGGAAATCCAGAAGGCGATCAAGCAGCTCCAAATCAGAAAGGCACCGGGCCCTGGTGGCATTCCCTATGAGATCTTCAAGGTTGGTGGAGATGCCATGGTCGACAAGCTAACTGAGCTGATGCAGCATATCCTGGGTGAGGGGGCAGAACCACAAGACCATATGGATGCTAACATCGCCCACCTGTACAAGAACAAGGGCGAAAGAGCATCGTGCAACAACCACAGAGGTATTTCACTGTTGGGCATAGCAGGAGAATTAGGGCGCGTGTCATCCTGAATCGCATCATACACCACTTGCTGGACGAAGTTGTCTCCGAGAGCCAGTGTGGCTTCAGGAGCAACTGGGGGACAATCGGCGTGTTCTTTGCTGTTCGCCAGCTGCAAAAGAAGTCCCTGGAACAGAATCAGAACCTCTACATTCTCTTTGTGGACCTGACAAAGGCTTTCGATGCCGTGAGTTGCGAGGGTCTGTGGGCTATACTGTCCAAACTTGGTTGCCCACTGAAGTTTGTCAAGATCATATGATCCTTCCATGATGGCATGATAGCTCGCGTAGTGGAGAACGGCACTGGATCTGACCCCTTCCCCATGTCCAACGGACTGACGCAAGGATTTGTCCTGGCACCAACCCTGTTCAGCCTCATGTCCACCACAATGCTGTTCTCTGCTCTCTCCAGTA
>CM031626.1:38880358-38882858 GCA_018398815.1 Conus ventricosus | reverse complement strand
GTCAGTTGCGAGGGTCTGTGGACTATACTGTCCAAACTTGGATGCCCACTGAAGTTTGTCAAGATCATATGATCCTTCCATGATGGCATGATAGCTCGCGTAGTGGAGAACGGCACTGGATCTGACCCCTTCCCCATGTCCAACGGACTGACGCAAGGATTTGTCCTGGCACCAACCCTGTTCAGCCTCATGTCCGCCACAATGCTGTTCTCTGCTCTCTCCAGTACCAACGCTGGGATCACTGTCCGCTACAGATGGGATGGCCGCTTCTTCGACTTAAGGCGCCTGGAGTCCAGAACAAAAGTTCTTGAGGCCCTTGTGAGAGACTTCCTCTTTGCCGATGAAGATGCACTCGTAGCATTCAACGAACCAGACCTACAAGAGCTTGACAGTTGCCTGTCTGCAGCAGCAAAGGCCTTTGCTTGACGATCAGCCTGTGGAATACAGAAGTGATGCTCCAACCGGCACCCAGCCTCACTCCTCCAGAACCAAAGATCGTGATCGAGGACACGACCCTGAACAATGTTAACAGATTCCCCTACTTCGGAAGCTGCTTGTCTTCAACATGTGGCATGGATAAAGAAGTGTCGAACAGACTGGCAAAAGCAGGAGCTTCCTTTGGCAGGCTTTGGAACAGAGTGTGGGGAGAGTGTGGCATCATTTCAAATAGCAAGCTGGCAGTCTACAGAGCAATACTCGTCACCTCGCTGCTCTATGGCTGTGAGACCTGGACCCTGTACAGGATACAACTGAAGAGGCTGGATCAGTTCCACCTCCACTGCCTGTGTAAGATCATGGGCATCTCCTGTAGGACAGGATTTCCAACACAGCAGTGCTTCTCAGAGCAAAGATGCCTAGCGCTGTATGGAGGCGCTGATCATGAAAACGTGGATGAGGTGGGTTGGGCATGTGGTGCGAATGGACGACACACGACTTCCAAAAATGGTCTTCTTCTCTGAGCTGGCAGCTGGATCAAGGAACACTAGGTGGCCACTTAAACGCTTCAAGGATTGCCTGAAAGTATCACTGGCGGCCTGTGGCATCTCGCTTTAGGGCTGGGAAACATTTGCCACAGACCGCAGTGCCTGACGACTTGCTGTCCACAAAGGAGTAAAGAGCTGCGGAGAAAAGCGTTTGCAGGAATTGGACCAGAAGCGCCAAGCCCGCAAAGAGAGGAGACCTGACCCAATGACAGCTGTCGCATGCCCAAAATGGACAAATTTATGTGTCCAGCTTTGGCTTGTGCTCATATATGCGGAGTCACTGACGTCTTCGTTGACCGCGATGGACATCCATGACTTAAGCCGAAGTGTTGCTCCGACTCACAGGTTCAATCCATTGCTAAGTATGGTGCAGAAGTATTAAGTGATTCTATCACAGCAGTCCTGCCCAAGGGCGTAGATATCGGCTTGAGCCATAAAGTCTTTGCCTCAATTGAAATACCTTCTGTATTCAACTACGACATTTTTGGTAAATCATTTGAAAAGCAAATATCGAGAAGTTTAAAATTCGGGGACACCATGTCATGTTTTTTTGTTCAGTAAATATATCTGTCCTGATTTTTTTTACACTGTCCTTGCCAAACATTAGTATTTTTTTCCAAGTTTAGTTTCAGTCCAGATATTTCTTCAAATTAAGATATGATTTCAAACAGTGTTCGTATGATCATTTATCCCCTTCCATTGTAACTGCTGTGGTATTTTAAACTTTTGTCCACTATGATAATGAATGCCTTTTATAGTACTGACTTCTCGAATCCTGCAGACTAGTACCTCTGGGCACAACATGATAATGGCGAAATCGGATCTCCTGACGACATCCTCAATGTGTTTTCCTGTTCTGAGAGATTTTTCCATTCACTATGACATATGATCCTACGTGTTTTGTGAGAGACTGAGATCCAGCTACACAATTCGTCCCTACATCTGAATGCTTTCAAAACTTTATTCACAAATTCCCAAAGTATTCTATCAAAAGCTTTCTTTTTAATCCAGGGACACTAGCAAGCGTGGGTGAGATTTTATTTTAAAGTAATGCGTTACACCATATGGAAATTCTTAAGTTGGTTTTCATGAATCTGCCCAGAACGATTCCTATTTTATCTTCAATTATTGAAAGGACTGACTTCATTTTGTTTGTTATGGATGTGGTTCCTATTTTATAAGAAACATTTAAAAAGAAAAGGATATTGGTCTCCTATTATTCACGAATTCTCTTGCTATATCCCTCTTTCGGAGAGCTGTTATTACTTCTCTCTGACTGACTGATGTTTCAGCTCTCAAAGAATTTTCGTTCAATGATCAACAACAAAATATCCAAAAAAGATATGAACATTGATTGTAATCCTGTCAGTTCCATGTCTCTTGTAATTAAAGACTTCTTTTAATGCTTCTGTAGCTTCTCCTCTTTGTGTAGTTTAATATCACTGTGTGTAAAGAGACGTTAAACACAAGAACTAACACACTGTGTGAGCATTCTACACACAGAAATCCATGATCAC
>CM031626.1:38872858-38877858 GCA_018398815.1 Conus ventricosus | reverse complement strand
CATAACAAAACACCCTTCCGACATCAACAAGTATAAGCACCTTTTCTTGTCCTTCCAGCCCTTTAAATAGGAAAAGAAAGAAACTGAACATTATACATGGCGATACCGAACACACAGAACAAACAACGAGACATTCTGGATAACGTTGGACACGTCAGCAACACGACATGGACATGAATTGGGGATTTCTCCTTGTTGGTTCGGGGTTCTCTGTGTTGTCGTTTCTGCTAGGCGCCTCGGTGTCGTAAACAGCATTCGTTCCGAGTTATGGGCGTTTGTTTGTTTCATTATAGGGGCAAGAGTCACCCTATTTGTTTATCATTTACTGTTGACCACATGTCCAGCATTGTCCCGATTCAGAACTCCTGAGAGTGGGCCAAATCTCCCTACCATTACAGATTACATCCCAACATTCTTTGCAAAGGTAATCAAACACAAAGCATACGACTTGGCTTAAAACTGAGTCCGACCAATCAACATAGGCTGGAACACCAAGGCTACATCAAAATGTTGTTATGACTGCATAATTATGCGTGGATTGCCTTCAGTCGTGACAAGCTCCTAGCATAACATCATCAGTCTCCAAAATCCCTGGAAGTTAACGTGTGGCTGCCAGCGTGACGGGGTAAACAAAACGGTCACACACGTAATGTTTTTATCCCTAACTGATGCATCTGTACCTTAGTGTTCAAGTATTTCGAATGTTCAGAAGATCCCTGGAGTTTTCTTTGCTAGGATATGACAACAACGACGACAACAACAATAACAACAACAACAACAACAACAACGAAAACAACAACAACAACAACAACAACGACAACAACAACAATGAAAAACAAGGGAGAGCAATGGGTATTCATGTATGGTACGTTAGGGTGGGGGTGGAGGGTGGAGGGCGGGGGGTGGGTAGGATATGTGCGTGTTGTGTGTGTGCGTCTCTGTGTGCGTGTGCGCGTGCGTGCGTGTGTGTGTGTGCGTGCGTGCGTGCGCGCGCATGTGTGTATGTGTGTGTGAGTATATGCATGTTGGTGTGTGTGTGTATGTGTATGTGTGTATGTGTGCGCGCGCGCGTGCGTGCGTGCGTGCGTGCGTGTGTGTGTGTGCGTGTGTGTGTGTGTGTGTGTGTGTGTGTGTGTGTGTGTGTGTGTGTGTGTGTGTGTGTGTGTTTCTCTGTGTGTGTATATGTGTGTGTGTGTGTGCGCGCGCATACTTGTGTGTGTGCGTGTGGCCGTGGAAGTAGTAGTAATGGTACTTCAGTTTAATTTCTGTTCACATCTGTGACATTAGACGGGGAGAGAGAGAGAGAGAGAGAGAGAGAGAGAGAGAGAGAGAGAGAGAGAGAGAGAGAGAGAAAAGAGGGGAGAGAGAGAGGAGAGAGAGAGACGCATAACTGTCTGTGACTATGTAAGTGTATGCACAATGTAGTTATCTAAGTGCATGTAAATGAGCCTCTAAACACCGACTATTAATGAGCTGACTCTGGAAGTAATAAACTCCGGAAGACACGGTGCCCATTTAATAAGAGATGCTATGGAAGTATTCATCCTACTTCTTGCTGATGACAATACATAAATATCAGAGACAACAGTCCTCTCATCGCAGTTAAACAGTTTGCAAAGGTCAGCTGATTCACTCCAGTTGAAAATAAGTATCAGTAAAAGTAACATAATCGCTTTCAGAAAGGGCGTCTACCTCTCTGCTAGAGAAAAATGGACATCATTACGATGTGACAAATATGACCTGTTGTAAACATATGCAAGTACGTAGGTATATATATTTCTCTACGCGATTAAGTTTTTCTTGTAAAGATATTGCTTGTCGAGCAAAAAAATGCACTGCTATGCATTATATAATTAATATATATATTATATATATATATAAATATATATATATATTATATATATATTTATATATAACAAACAGTTGTCAGTGCTGAACAATGACTCTCTTTCTTTGATTTTGAAACTGTTTGATGCCCAGTTCCTGCCTATGTTACAATATGGGGCTGAATTGGGGGATCTTGATGCTGCTACGGCGCAATACAAAAAGGGAAATTGATTTGCTTTAAAAACATTTTCGGGTGTATTGCCACACACCCCAAATGATTTTGTGTATGGTGGGTCTGACATATATTTGCAACACAATGTTTAAACATATCAAGTACTGGCTAAAAGTAAGGGATGAACCTAGATTGCCTCATAAAGCGTATAAAATGCTGTTAGAACTAGACAACAGAGGCAAGATGAACTGGGTTCAGTTCAGTTCAGTGGTTTATTTAACGTCTTTTCATCGCCAGATGATATTAGACACTACAGAGAAAACAAAATAAATATTTAAAAAACCTTATCTAGTACTTGCAAAGCCACATCTGATATGTGCATATTTACATAAGTGAAATACCCTAGTGGTACACAAAGTTGTAATCTTTACCAAAATTTTGCAACCTGTGACTGCGAAATAACCATGGCACTTTCAGCAACACATGAACCACATAAGACAGTACTAACATTATCAAAGTTAATCATCTCAATACCTTTCTCCTGATAGAGCGTGGTCAACACTGAGCATTCAAACAAAAGATGATGCACAGAAATGTTTTCTCTGCAGACATAAGTAATACTATGAGAATATTTAGTGTTCCAAGTATTCAGCCTTAATTTATGAATCAATCTAACAATGTGCCTTGGGCACAATGGTAAAGTAGCCATGTTTTGACTAACATTATGCTTATGTATATACTCTCCATAATTTGGATTAATTCACAAGAGGACAAATCTAAGGGATTTTTTGATAAATTTTCAGCGTTTCTATTTGCTCCTTCTTTTGCAAGACTGTCTGCTATTTCATTCCACTTTATACCACAGTGAGATGGGACCCAACAAAAATCAATTCTTATACCTAGAGTTATGAAACAATGCAGTAAATGTTTTATTTCAAAAAGCAAATCTTTTCTAGCTTTACAGTCCCAACGTTCTAGTGATTGTAAAACAGATTTGGAATCAACACACAGCAAGATTTTATATAAAGCAATTGGTGTGTGTTATGTATGTACATCAAAGCCTTTAGTATTGCATATAATTCTGAGGTATAAATTGAAAACCCCTTTCCTAAATGATATGATTTCCTGACATTTAAGGTGAGTATTATAAAGCCAGAACCACTGTCAGAGGATTCCAATACCGACCCATCTGTAAAAAAGAGATGAACTGGGTGTCGCATGTTATTGAAGCAAAATGATGCGAATATGGTTTTAGGTACGGATGGCTTACCCAAGGTGTCGAAGATACGAACAGATTTATTGGTACCTTTCAAAAAACAAAAAAAAAAGAATAATTGACTGTAGATGGCAAGACTGGATTCTTCACGTTTTAAATATTAACAGGTTTAGGTTTTATAGAATATTCAATCATCTACATTGCCTCCCAACTTACATGTAAATGTTTATGGACAGGCACCTGAAGTTTATCATGACACACTTTGTCATTGGTGTGTCTGATATTGTTGTTCATTATTATCGTTATAGACAAACAGATGCATCTGATCTGTTGTGTCCATTACGTCGACAGTGAAAAAGAGATGAAGTGCATTTTGCATTAGCCTGTCCAGAATTAAAAGATATTAAAGAAACATCTATTTCACGGAAATTTTATGCAAGTTCTTACTCATTCAAGCTTTTCAGAGTAATGAGAGAGAGAGAGAGAAGAGAGAGACAGACAGACAGACAGACAGACAGACAGACAGAGAGACAGACAGACAGACGGACAGACAGACAGACAGACAGACAGGCAGACAGACAGACAGAATTCCATTTCATATGAAAAGATTAAAACAATCTGGAGATCGAAACTAAACAATACAGACAAGAATGCGCCTATCATCCCATGTTGCACCACCATCATCTCCAACAGCAACAACGCTGCTGCAGTTATTGTCACTACTGCCACTACTGCCACCACAACCACCACCACCACAGCCACCACTATTCCCATCACCACCACCACTACCACCACAGCCACCACTATTCCCATCACCACCAGTACCAGCACCACCGCCACCGCCACCACTACTACTACTACTACTACTACTACTACTACTACTACTACTACTACTACCACTACACTACTACTACTACTACTACTACTACTACTACTACTTACTGCTGCTGCTGCTGCTGCTGCTGCTGCTGCTGTTGCTGCTGCTGCTGCTTCTACTGATACTACCACTTCTACTAGTTATACGAATATTGATAACAACAGAAACACTACTACTGCTGTTACTACTACAACTACTGCTGCTGCTGCTGCTGCTACAACTACTACTACTACTACTACGAATATTGAAAACAACAGCAAAGCTGCTGCTGCTGCTGCTTCTTCTACAGATACTACCACCACCACCATTACTACTACTAATACTGCTGCTGTGCTGCTGCTGCTGCTCTACTACTACTACTACTACTACTACTACTACTACTACTACTACTACTACTACTACTACTACTACTGCTACTACTACTACTGATAGCAATATGGACATTGACGATAACAGCAACACTACTTCTGCTGCTGCTGCTGCTGCTACCACTACTAGTACTACTGCCACCACCATGATCACCACCATCACTACTACTACTACTACTGCTGCTGCTGCTGCTGCTGCTGCTACTACTACTACTACTACTACTACTACTGCTGCTGCTGCTGCTGCTGCTGCTGCTGCTGCTGCTGCTGCTACTAATGATAATATCAATTACAATAACTTCAAGAAGATGAAGAACAATAACAACAAACACAACAATAATAATAATCATAATGATAATAATAATGATAATAACAGTAAGAAGAAAAAGAATGAGATCAGTTGTAATTGGTATAATAATTAATAGCAACAACAACAACAACAACAACAACAACAACAACAACAACACTTTTTCATTACTATCACATTTCATCACATAACACTGCTCAGCACGTCAAGGTTCTCCACGATGAGGCTCACGG
>CM031626.1:38854519-38865258 GCA_018398815.1 Conus ventricosus | reverse complement strand
GCACGATTGTTAATCTGTAGGATGCACTGCAAACTCTAAAACAACGACAAAAAAACGATTGACAGGGGGTAAGGTGGGGGAGAGGAGAGAGAGAGAGAGAGAGAGAGAAGAGAGAGAGAGGAGAGAGAGCGAGGGAGAGAGAGAGGAGAAGAGCCAAGATAGAGAGGAGAGAGGAGAGCAGAGAGAGAGAGGAGCAGTCAAAAAACTCAGAAACTCAGAAAACTTATTCAATCAAGGATTGAGGGAGAGAGAGAGAGAGGAGAGAGAGAGGAGAGAGGGGAGATGAGAGAGAGGAGACAGAGAGAGACAGAGAGACACAGAGACACAGAGACACACACACACACACACAGAGAGAGAGGAGAGAGTAGAGAGAGAGGGGAGAGAGAGAAGAGAGAGAGAGAGAGAGAAGAGGAGAGAGAGAGAGAGTGAGATAGAGTGACGAAGGAGGAGAGAGAGAGAGAGATTAGATGTTTTAATCATATATAGGCCATTGCCCCTCATGATGGGGAGTAGTAATTGGAACAATCATTTCACACAAATGTTTTCTTTTTATATATACAAATGATAAGGTTTAAGATGTCGTTTACGAGATAGCAACTTGACCGCAGCTGAACGCTTTATACAAGGAATATTGATAGATTTCTGATGGTTCTATCTTGTTTGCATGCCCAAAAAAAGTAAACTTAAGCGAAACAGGGTTGGAAATTTATGAAATTTGCAGGAATTTTATTTGCTGTTTAAGCTACTCAGTTGCTGGGCAACACAAAACAAAAGGACCTCATTCATCTTTACTGTTTTTACACTGTGGGCAAATTAAATCGTTGTCATTGTGAGGATCGATAGTGGTAGCAATGGCCAGCGATTTCTGAGACGCCACGTATGAATCTTGCCAAAATAATTTTCAACATGTCTATTTAATTCTGTAACAGAATGAGTTTTCACTTCGGGAACTGTACAAAACGGTTTCCTGTTTACATACTAAATATATCACTTTTCTTATTATGGAAATCCCATTCCTGCCACTCAATAAATTCAATCTTTCCTTAAATTCAAGTTAGAAAGCATATAATTTCCAGCTACGCCTTGATTTGTCCAAACAAATCCATATCCAAACGTATACACCTTACAACGGATACTTGTAGCCCAATGTTCATTTATCACGTGACTCTATATCGAGAGCAGCATTCTATAGGCTTTTTCGCGGTAGTCTGATTCATCCATTCCGGTTTACGTTTAGCCAGATATCGAATACAATTTGACCTGCAGAGTTGATAAATATGGATACGATTCGTTTCCCCATTATTAGATCACTTTGGGTTTTCATTTCAAACCCCTAATGCTTTTTAAGGGCAAATGATGTATTTTTTTCAGAATGTTGAGCAGCATTATCTAAAACCCCATAAATCGACCCCATTTATGAACCATTGGTTGAATTTGTGTGTCAAATAACTTTAAATATAAAATGGTGAGAGAGGAGACGAGAGAGAGAGGAATGAGAGAGGAACTGGAGAGAGAGAGAAGTATGAGAGAGAGAGAGAGAGAGAGAGGCAGAGAGAGACAGACAGACAGACAGACAGACGGGAGGTCGCTGGACGGACGGTATACAGACGGACAGAGTCTTTAAGACGTAAAGATTCAAAATTGTATTCAGATAAGAGTCTAAGCTTCTCACCGAAGGGGGACGTAGCATATACTGAACACGATAAAAGAAATTTTGGGATGAGAGAGGAAGAGATGAGAGAGAGACGATGAGAGAGAGAGGAGAGAGACGATAGTTTTGAGGATGGAGAGAGAGAGAGAGAGAGAGGAGAGAGAGAGAGTTCCTATATAAAAATAACATTAATAGGGGTTAACAGAATCCCCACCCTCTCCACCTCTAACCATCAGATATTGTCCCTTTATTACAGTTCATTCAATGAAAGCGTTGAAATATTGGAACACACACACATCACACACACAAACACACACACACACACACACACACACACACAACACACACACACACACACACAGAAACACACAGACACCACAAACACACCACACACACACACCACACACACACACACACACACACACACACCACACACAACCAATATCACTAAGAATCGAATCGATACTTACATGCCATTCATAAATGTTGATGAAATTCGCTCTGCAGTAGATGACAGACCAATCACAGATGTGCACATCAGTGTCAGCTTAATGATTTCTATTGAAGGTGTCCATCTCCTCCGCCGTCTCAAACTGTCCAGATGTGCCCCGCTTTGGGTGCTCTCACTCCTGGCAGCCGTTCTGGATCTGTTACCTTTTCCTTTTATGCTGAAGATATAGCATCTTCCTCCACATGGTTCTGCCAAAGAACATGAAAGAAGGTTCAGACAAAGAGAAATGTGTGTGTGTGTGTGTGTGTGTGTGTAGGTGTGTGTGTGTGTGTGTGTGTGTGTGTTGTGTGTGTGTGTGTGTGTGTGTGTTGTGTGTGTTGTGTGTGTGTAGTGTGTGTGTTGTGTGTTGTTTGGTACGATCATTGCAAATATTTTGTAACCGATCCGAAATGTGATGATATGTGGATGATAAAAAAATTTGATTATTTTTTTATGGTGGTGTGTGTGAAACTTGAAACCTTGAAACTTGAATTTTTTTATTGTCCACTAAACACCATTAAAAGGATTTATGGACACAGATGGCGTGTGTTAAAAACTCATCGTCCAAAGACATAATGATTTGTTCTTTTTACATTATAAAAAAGTCATTATGTAAAGCAGTCTATACATACTTCGCAATTTTTCAACCCTGAAGGTCATAATTAGACATCAAAGTATTATTTTCAATGAAGTAGCGTCGTATATATTCATTTTGTTGATGATACGTTTCTTAAAGGTATTCCTGATTTTATCGTAACGTTTACAAGAGTCTAAAAAATGTACCTCGTCTTCTTTATATTGCAAGTTAGTTGTACATTTCCTGGTCTTCCGCTTAATATGGGAATATCTACCTCTTTCTATTGCGAGGTCATGTGCGCTAATTTTTAATTTACAAAGTCTTTTCCTGTTATGCTTATTTGTGCATTTAATGAAGTATGGTTTTAATACCTATATTTTTATTACTGTTTGTCATCTATAAATTTTACCTTGGTTGCTCTTTCTTTTCTTTTTTCCAAAAAGTGTATATAACACTTTATGTAACTCTCTCCTTATTGCATAACGCAATTTTTGAGGTTAAGCGTACTTTGGTTATTCACATACATGTGTCATTCCAATATTAATTAAGATCTTCTTTAAGCAGACTTCCATGTAGATGATGGGTCCAAGATCTTCGCCTGACACGGTCTATTAGATATTGAGTCTTCCTTTGATTCCATTATATGGATCAAAACATGACTACTTGAACTCATTATTTCTTGACACAAGGGAAATCTTCCAGTTCAGCTAGTTAATGGCAATTTCATTGCTTTTCTGTGTCGCCTAATATATGTCTGCAAAATTTTACATGTTACGTTTACATGTGTGTGTGTGTGTGTGTGTGTGTGTGTGTGTGATGTGTAGTGTGTGTGTGCTGTGTGTGTGTGTGTGTGTGTGTGTGTGTGTGGTGTTTGTGTGTGTGTGTGTGTGTGTGTGTGTGAGTGTGTGTGTGTGTGTGTGTTGTGTGTGTGTGTGTGTGTGTGTGTGTGTGTGTGTGTGTGTGTGAGTGTGTTGTGTGTGCTGTGTGGTTGCGTGTGTGTGTGTGTGTGTGTGTGTGTGTGTGTGTGTGTGCTGTGTGTGAGTGTGACACGCGGGGAGTTTTCATATCTGTACTCTTGGATTTATTCTTGATGTTTCTGCATGGCCAAAACGTTAATCAGTTGCTGATGCACAGTTGGTTGTTGCATCATTGGGTTTATCTTCTTCTACTTCATTATATTGTCCATGAGATGATGTGCGATGGTGATGCTTGCCTGCTGCTGCTGGCTGCTGCTCTGATGCTGCTGCTGATGATGATGATGATGCTGCTGCTGCTGTGCTGCTGCTGATGATGATGATGATGATGTTGTTGATGATGATGTTGATGATGTGATATGATGATGATGATGATGAATGATGTGATGATGATGGATGATGATGATGTGATGATGATGATGATGATGTTGTTGTTGTTAATGATGAGGATGATGATGAGGAGGAGGTTGTGGATGGTTGATGATGATGATGATGATGATGATGTTGATTGATGATGTTGATGATGATGATGATGATGATGATGATGATGATGATGATGATGGCAATGGTATTCATGGTGTTATTGATGATGATGATGATGATGATGATGATGATGATGATGATGATGATGATGATGTTGATGATGATGATGATGATCATGATCTTGATGATGATGATGATGATGATGATGACTGATGATGATGATGATAATTGATGAACATGCCCTCCAATGCACTGCAATTCGCCCAGTTTACGTGGGCATTTGCAGCCGTATATGCTTTTTATGTTGAAACGGGCGAAATTGAAGGTCGCCATGCGAGTTGTCCGGTTGAAGTTGAGAACACGCAGTGACGGTGTCACCCTGGGATTTTTTTTTATTGGACAGTTTAATTCTGCGTTTTGTTGGCGATGTGGAGTTTAAACCCCAGCCCAAAGGGACAGTTTAGGCAGGCACGACTTGGCCCCCCCCTGGCAGTGGTGCCTAGTCTACCGCAGAGACAGTACCAGTGGACTGGAATCTGCATCTGGGTCGTCAAGCACTTCCCGCCGGAACCCTCCTGTGGAAGGATGTGATGTCTTTCCTTGAAAGACGTGGTTGACAAGTCATTGAGCAGTCTGTGAATGTAAGTTTGATAACATGTGTGGTGAATGAAAAGATTTAAAGGACATGGTGTTCTGCTCTATAGGGCGGAAGGTTTCCAGTTTGAGACGGAAAATGTCAGAAACCCCACGTTAAAGGACAGAAATCGTTGAACTGGAAAAATGAGAATGGCCATTGAATGAAAGGATGAAATTTCTTGACAGAAAGTGGATGATTTAGAGGGCAGGTCAAAGAGGAATAATATTATTGTTCATGGTATTACTTGCAGACAGAGTGAAACATGGCATGATTGTGAGACTCCATATCGAAATGATCACTGACAAATTAGAACTTGCAGCGGTGACTTCGTTTGACGAGGTCCATCGTCCATCATAAGGTGGAATTCGCCGATTGTGCGCGATGCAATTTCTCAAGGATAAAGATAGGTTTTGCGGGCCATAAAGAGGTTTTGAAGGAAGTGATGTCTTCATCAGTGAAGATTTTTCTGTGCGGGGTTAGAGGACATTAGAAAAAAAGTGTGTGCCCCATTTTGAAGTTGTCAGATCACAAAACAAGAATGTGTCAATGATTTATTACATTGGGTATATTGATGTAGAAAAATTTTGTTTAGACGACAGCGGAAACCTTGTTGGACATGACAGGGGTAGCGACCAGCCCCGTGACTGGACAATTTTGCTCACCCACAGCCAAGTTTAGGTCTGGTAGCAAAATTTACAGTTGTCACCGTGTAGTGTACATGTTTCTGGGTTGCGAGGACCGGAAGCATTGAGGACAGCAGGGATCTCTGTTGCAGAAGACAAGTGTGCAAACGAAATCCCGTGCACGATATCTGTGTTGGTGTGTGTACACTGCAGTGTCGGATGTTTGTTGAATTTGTGATGTGTTACATGAAAACTAATGTCAAGAATATTGAGGTTGTGAATTGTCATGTTGATTGTCCTATGACAGAAACTGCAATGGATGATTATTTGTTGTTCCGTGCCGAATAATGATTCAAATTCACTTGACTTTGATGTTATAGACACATATTTTTCTTTCTCGAAGAGAAACTTTTGTGCTGTTGACGGTATGTTTTTCGATCCATGTAATCATAAGTGGACAGATATCTGAAATTTAAATGAAAAGATAATGATGATGTGTGTCGATTTACATCAAAATGATTGTGGGTCATTGCTGTCCAACAGAAATCAGGAAGACAGGGGGACGATGGTGTATGTATGGGAGTCATATACAAGTGGCTGTTGGTGATTTTAAGACTGGGATAAAAGTGGCCAGTGTTCGTACAACTAAAAAAGTCTGTGGTGATCACAGTGTGACAAATAATGAAGCTTGTCCGTGCGTTGGACAGTGAAATTAAACAATTGTGGTGACAGTGCAAACGATGAATGAAGCAGGACAGATGTGTTGACAGTGTGACAGTGAATGAACCCATCAGTGATAGTGACAAGAGTGGCATGCCCCCCCCCCCCCCTCACCTCAACGGAGAGTGGTACTGTCAAGAGGAGTGCACAGGCGGTGTGGTGGTGACGGTAGTGGTGAATGTGCTATAGAGAATGAATCAAATCTTAGGTGGCGGACAGTTGGGACAGCGTGTGAATTGGACGGAAAAGAAACAGTGAGTGACAGCGCATTGAATTAGACGACAATGGAGATAGTGTGGACGCGATGGATCAGACAGTGATAAGTGACAGTGTGACGACGTATCAATCAGTTAGGGACGTGATAGAATGTCGGTGAGTGGACTGGGTTACAGACAACTGCAAAAGATATGGAGTGGAGCGAAATGATTGTGACGGAAGTATTAATCAGTGACAGCTCGTTTGCCGTGTGATTTTGGTTACTACGAATAAATTTGTAAATAGTTTTTCTTCCTCATTGGAATGTATGTGGGTTGGTTAATAAATTAGACAATTCCACAATATTCTTTTTTACTTTCTTCTTTGATTTACTTGTTTGGAATCGAAACGTTTGTTGAAATTTTGAATCAAGTGTATTTACATATTTATTAAATATTCGTTAAACTAGCTGTCACTACTTACAAACCAAGGGAGAATTCAGGAGGAATAATTTGTTTGATACGGAAAAAATCTTCTTCCATATGTGCATGAGGGGTTGACTGTGAGAGTCTTATTCCAATGAACATTTATACTTGATAAAAGGATTTTTTGGTCTCATTAAAAATTGTGTTTACTTGTGTTCACCCCTCCACGTGCGTATGTCTTTTCTCCTGAAAAATCGTTTATATTATTACTATCAATGGCTTTGACAATGCATTGATCTGTTGAAAATTGTGTGTAAATTACCGTTGTTGTCTTTGGATGACACTGAAATACTGTTTTAGTGGTGATATGAATGCCAGAACGTTTACAAACACAAACACTTTTTGATGAGCTTGAATTACTTGTTGACTTCCATAATAAGAATGATTATTGTATAAAACGAACTTCTCAGATTAAAATATTAAATGGCATATGAAAGAACAATTTGTGGTTATGTGCACTGTTTTGGGACTGTACAATTCTTTAAATGGAATGTGCAAATGGCGACTTTTGATAGGTAAGTTTTACATTTTTTATGATGCAGGATGCAGTGTAAATGACTATTTTTTGTTGTCAAAGAAAACGGTTTTGAGCTCCTTTGTGAACAGTTAAATCTTACTGTGTGGAAAGTTTTAATCCGTTCACATGCCCCTTGTATTACATATTGCCACGAAAAGGAAGAGAAATGCCCACAAAAAAATGATCGAGGATCAAAATAATCAGTTTAATGTTAAATGTTTCTGGAAAACAAGGATTATGCCCTGGTATTTAATAGTTCCATAGTGCTCTCAGGAGTTAAGAGAAGTGGCAATTGCAAAAGGGCGTAATAACATAGTGATGTAAAAAAAAGCAATACGCAGATTTGAGTGTGATCATGAATGATCAAGCTGAAAGTATGAAGAAAAGGCAGTTTTAAATTAAAAAAAAATACTTCCTAGTGAGATAGTTGGTATTTATGATATGGACTGTAAAAACATCCAAAACGTAAAATGCTTTGTCTGTGGAGAAAATTTGTGTAACAACTTTGGATAAGATGCTTAGTCGCATTATTGTGTTGAATGAAAGAGTAATATGAACATCTTAATAATAAAAAAAGAAGACACAATGAATTCATTGCTAATGTATTGATTATTCTGTGAAGAGTCAACAGTGAATTTTTTAAAACTGTACACAAGATTTAACCGTCAAAACAATATTTCTGTAACTGAATGGTTCGAACAAGGTAGATGCTTGTTGGAGAAAAATGAAGAAAATAATTTACTTATTACAGAGAAACATAGTTCACGAAAATGAGGAGGTGGAAATGACCGTACAAAAGCAATATCTCGTGAAGAAGTGTTTGCTCGCAATCAGAAATATTGAAAAAAGGAATAATTTGTGGACCTGATGGTTTATTTGGTGATTTTTTTTAAAATATTTCTGGCGAGTCCCGTCTTGAATTTCTTGGTGAAGTTGTTTTAACTTCCTCGTTGGATAGTGGGGCTTACCCTGACAGCTGAAAGAATCTACTAATTTTCACTTGTTTCAAGAAGGGTGATGTTAACAATGTAAATAATCCATAAGAGGTATTTCATTTTATGCAGTATTTGTAGCAATCTTTTACAGTTCGGTTATTAATAGTAATTGCATGAATGGATCAATTCAGAATATATAACTGGAGAGCATTTAGGCGTGGGTTTAATAGAGGTTATTTTTCAACGATCATATATTCACCCTGCATTGCAGCTGTTCAGAAACAGCTTGTAAAGAAGTCAGGAAGTTACATGTTGTTTTGTGGATTTTTGAAAAGTTTTTGTTCAGATCTCGAAAAATTTTTATGGTCTGTTGTGTTAAAAACTGGAATCAGGGGTTAAGTTGTACAGTGTACAATAAAGAGTATGCATTGTGAGGTAAAAACAAAAGTTCGGATCAGGCGCATAAATTATCGGAAGAATTCATCAAGTGCTACCAAGTGGGAGTGAAACAAGTAGATGTCTGTAATCCGGATTTTATTTTCCTTCTTTATTAATGTGTTAGCCTTGAAATCAATTGAAAATGGCCTGTCATGGAGTAACCGTTTTTGATCTTTTTAGATTGTTTTATGCTGCTTTTTACCGATGATATATTTTCCTTTCAGTATCAGTGGTTGTCTCCGAGACAACTAAATAATTTGTATTTGCCTCTTCAGGCAGACTAGAACCAAAATGTTAATATGAATAAAACCAATAGTGTTGTTATTCGTAAAGTAGGATATTTAGCCCGCACTGAAAGATGGACCTAGGACGGTGTGAGAACAGATGCGATTAATGTTTTCAAATCACCCTTGGTATTTATTTTAACGACTAGTTATTGCTTTTGCTTGTCAAGATTAGTCCAATTGAGCGAAAAAGGCGCGTCAATAGTATTCTTCATATTTTGTACAAGTTAGAGTCGTAGCTCATTGAGTGTTTTTACAAAAACTGTTTTTAATTCACAAGGTACAGCCATTTACAATATGGAGGAGAAAGTATGGGCTTTTGACAAAGGTGCCTTAATGGAAAAACTTTTTTTTTCACCTGTATGCACTGAAGCGCTTTTTGATTGTAGACAGTAGGACGCACAATTGATCTTATTTATGGTGAAACTTGGACGATATCCAGTTTATTTACATTCCTAATTAATAATGTATAAACTATTGGCTCAGGTTAACTAGAATGAATGAAGATAGGATATCTTAAAGGTACAGGGTGCTGTTGAGTTTAGATGATTAATGGTATAAAAGAAACATGGGCTTTCCATGTTAGACAGTGTTTAAATTCATATGTTTATGGTTTTGTTTGGGGACAATCAAGGTGTAGAAAATATATCAAGAATTTCTGATTTGTTTTTAAACAGGAGGATTTCGATTGCACGGTGGCAGGTGCCTGGCATGCCCATATGTGTATTGGTTGAAAGATTTTGCTCAGTATAAACTCTTTAAATCGACACATAGCTTAGGAACTTTAACATTAGGATTAAAAATGAACTGCGATTTATGAAATGTGCACTGACAACTTTAGATTTGGCTCGTGTCTGATATGACATGTCATACGCCTCAGATATAGTAATGTTGTTGAAATTGACTGATGTGTCGACTCTGTTAACAGAACAAGAGAAGATGAATACATTTTTTTTTTGCTGACCTGATATGAGCAATCTTAGAATAAAAATTCTGCAACCCAAAATATTACACCAAACCATGTAATTTCAGGGCTATTCTCTTGCTGTCAACACGGGAATGAGAATACACTTTGGATTTAGCCATGTATATTACGAAGCAAATAAGAGATTCGGACAGTAATGGCTTAATTGTACTTTGCTTTTTGTAAAATATCTACTTTTCTTCATGATTTAATAGTGTTATGTATTAGGAATGTTGTATGTGTATGTTGAATACACTTCAGCATGGGGCTGTGGCCTTAAACTGAAGAAACATTGCTTCGCAATTCACTCTCTCTCTCTCTCTCTCTATCTCTCTCTCTCTCTCTCTCTATCTCTCTCTCTTCTCATCTTCTCTCTCTCTCTCTCTCTCTCTCCTCTCTCTTCCTCTCCTTGGCCTGGTGTAAGTTCTTGTTCAGGATAAAGGTTGTTTCTTTTTTGTGTTTCCCGTTACTGGACAAACAATCCCATAAAACCCTTTGCATGTTTCCAGACTTGTCTTTGCTGGACGTTTCATCCCAAACATCCTGCCTGCTATGCAGAAGAAACGTGATGATTCATTGGACACCACTTGTTTTGCTGCAGTTGTATGAGTGTCTTACCTCTCCCTCACCTCCACCACCACGTCATCGACAACGAAAATCTTTTCCGTTTTTATACAAAGATGGTGATGTGTGGAAAAAATGTGTTGCAAGGATTTGACAGGAGGACATTGTTCATACCGCGCATGATTCGATTTTCGCTGGTCAT
>CM031626.1:38824342-38854419 GCA_018398815.1 Conus ventricosus | reverse complement strand
TGTGGTTGTCAATACGTACACTTCAAAGTTCTTGCGTCATTTTTTGGCATTCCGTTTGTTCGTTCCTTGTAACTTGATTGTAGTCTTGTGACATTTCATGCAAAAGTGAGCCACTCGCCAATTCGTTATTCCTGTGAACTCTGCACTAAGTACCTCCATTCGAAAAAAGGTCACGTGGATATGTTGGCCTGTGGAAACCTTCGACTGCAGACACATCGATACGTCTATACTATTATCGTGGATATGGCTTAGAATTGTTATTAATCAGTTTGAAGAAATTCACACATTGATAATCATTATGAAGCAATCCAGTGACCCAACAACTGTTTAGCTATTGTGAGGCGTTCTTGGAAACGTTTTTGCACAAGTTTTACTGACAGCAATTGTAATTTTGCGCTTTCTCCGTGCCCGAATTTTTTTGTTTGTTTGTTTTTTCGGGTTTTTTTTTTGTTCCTTTGCACCCCAAGCTGTCTTTCGTTTTTTTGTGGATTATAATCCTGTTCTGTGTCATGTTTTCCATTTCTATAACCTGTTTTTGTTTGTTTGTTTGTTTTTTCGTCAGATTTCTCTGTGTCTACGAGATTTTACTAATTGCTGGAGGCATGATCATTTTTACGCAACAGAGAGTTGTCCTTTCTATGTCTCTGTTCTTGTTTTCTGTTATGCCATAAACTGATGCTATTGGATGTTTGCCCTGTTGTATTTGCTATGCCGAGTTGTTAATATGGATGACCCTAATGCAAATTGTTTCACTTTTTTTATAATGAATTTTGCAGTGATCTCTTGTGATTTTATTGTTTTGCTATTATTCATGAGTGTGAGTTTCTTGTCGACGGCGTGATTATTAGCGCCTGTTCCCTATATTTTGTGCTATGAAGAATTCATCCTCGGGAAATTCTTACTAAGGAGGGGGGGGGGGTCGTGCGCCCCATGGAAAGAGTAGAGAGAGTGAGAGAGAGAGTAGAGAGAGAGAGAGAAGGAGACGAGAGTGAAGAGAGAGAGAGAAAGAAAAAAATGTGCTTCTGGTGGGAAGCTCCATCGTCATAGCGCCCCGTTTTATGGGGAGAGAGACAATATTATTATATATATAATATATATTATATATATTTTATATATATATATATATATATATATATATATATATATATATATATTATTTATATATATATTATATATATACAACAAACTAATAAATTCACAAGGATAAGTTACCGCACGTTCCAGCAAATTACAGAGCAGCTTGGTGTTGCAATGAACTGCAAAGGAAAATTGAGTAATAAATACAAAGCTTGCTCTTAGTCTTAGATTGAAAAATAGGGGAGATACGCATTATATCTGCAGGTGGTAGATGATTCTGCCTAACTAACAGTATGGCTTGAGTGGGTGAATGGGGAATATATAAAATAAATGCTTCTCAAAATGCAGCCTTCAGCAAGCTTATATTCTCCAAAGGGGGAGAAGACTTCCTCCTATAGGGAGGGGAAACTCACTAACATATATCTCCTGGTCATATACCGATAATTTCGAAACTTGGAGTTTCTCTCAGTGACCACGGAAAGTGGTAATTTGACTCCTCTGCCTTTTCAGTTTAAGAAGAAATGCAATCCAGAAAAGGTTGGTGTGCAATTACGTGTTTTTTTTGTTGAGTTTTCAAAAATAAACAAACCAAGGTGCCATCGAAGAAGCAAAAGAAATCATAAAAGAGCAAAAAAAGCTTACATTTTCTTGTGAAAAGTAGATAAATTAAAAATGATATCCTCTAAGACACAAGTTGTGAGGGCAAGTTCTTGGAATGAATCCGCAAGGGACTAAAATTACAACAAACTAATAATTCCAAGGATAAGTACGCGCCGTTCCAGCAACCTTACAGAGCAGCTTGAGTTGCATGACTGCAAGAAAATATTGAGTTATAACAACAAAGCTTGCTCTTATGTCTTAGATTGAAAAATAGGGGGAGATACGCATTCATATCTGCCTGTGGTAGATGATTATGCCTAAACTAAACAGTTATGTGCTTGGTGGTGAATGGGGGAAAAATAAAATAAATGCTTCTCAAAATGAGCCTTCAGGAAGCTATATCTCCAAGGGGGAGAGAGACACATCCTCCAATAGGGAGGAAACTCATAACATATAACTCCTGGTCCCATATACCGATATTTTCGAATCTTGGTGGTTTTCCTCATGATGGACCGCGGAAGTTGGTTAATATGACTCCTCTGCTTTTCAGTTAAGAAGAATGCAATCCCAGAAAAAGGTTGGTGTGCAATAATCCTTAGTTGGTTTGTTGATGTTTTCAAAAAAACCAAAAAAGGTGCCATCTAAGAAGCAAAGAAAATCATATAAAGAGCTAAACAAGCTACTTTTCTTGTGAAAGTTGCTAAATATATAAAGATATCCTCTAAGACACAAGAGTGCTGAGGGCAAGTTCTTGGAATGAATCCGCAAGGACTAAAAAATACAACAAACTAATAAATTCCAAGGATAAGTACCGCACCGTTCCAGACAACTTACAGAGCAGCTTGGTGCTTGCAATGTCTGCAAGAAATATTGAGTTATAAACAAAGCTTGCTCTATGTCTTTGATTGAAAAAATAGGGGGAATACGCTTCATCATATCTGCAGTGTTGGTAGATGATTCTGCACTAACTAACAGTTGTGCTTGAGTGGGTGAATGGGGAAAAATTAAAATAAAAATGTTCGCTCATAAATGAGCCTTCAGCAAGCTTATATTCTCCAAGGGGGAGGAGATGGACATACCTACAATAGGGAGGGAAAACTCACTAACATATAATCCTGGGTCATTATACCGATATTTCGGAAACTTGGTGGTTTCTCCTCAGTGACGCGGAATGTGGTAATTATGACTCCTCTGCCTTTTCAGTTTAAGAAGAATGCATCCCAGAACCAAGGTTGGTGTGCAATTCCGTAGTATGTTTGGTCATGCAACACCAAAGTGCTCTGTCAGTTGCTGGAAAACGGTGCGGTACTTATTCCTTGGAATTTTTTAGTTTGTTGTATTTTAGTCCCTTGCGGATTATTACAAGAACTTGCCTCAAGCACTAGTGTCTTAGAGGGATATCTTTTATATTTTCTACTTTTCACAAGGAAAATGTAGCTTGTTTTGCTCTTTTATGATTTTCTTTTGCTTCTTTGATGGCACCTTTGGTTGGTTTTTGAAAACTCAACAATACATACTACAGGTATTGCACACCAACCTTTTCTTGCGATTTGCTTCTTCTTAAACTGAAAAGGCGAGGAGGTAAATTACCAATTTCCGCGGTCACTGAGGAGAAACCACCAAGTTTCGAAAATATCGGTATATGACCAGGAGTTATATGTTAGTGAGTTTACCTCCCTATTGGAGGATTGTCTCTATCCCCTTGGAGAATACAAAGCTTGCTGAAGGCTCCATTTGAGAAGCATTTATTTTATTTTTTTCCCCAATTCACCCCACTCAAGCACATACTGTTAGTTAGCAGAAACATCTACCACTGGCGATATGAAATGCGTATCTCCCCTATTTTTCAAATCTTAAAGACCATTAGAGCAAGCTTTGTTTATAACTCAATATTTTTGCAGTCATTGCCAACACCAAGCTGCTCTGTAAGTTGCTGGAACGGTGCGCGGTACTTATTCCATTGGAATTTATTAGTTTGTTGTATATTTAGTCCCCTGCGGATTTCATTCAAGAACTTGCCCTCAGCACTTGTCGTTTCCTTTTTAAGAGGGATATCTTTTTTTATTTTCTACTTTTCACAAGAAAATGTAGCTTGTTTTGCTCTTTTATGATTTTATTTTGCTTCTTTGATGGCTACCGTTCCGGTTGGTTTTTTGAAAAAATCTCAACAAACTTCATTCGGTATTGACACCAACCTTTTTGGGCTTGATTCTTCTTAACCTGAAAAGGAGAGGAGTCCAAATTCCACTTTCCGCGGTCACTGAGGAGAAACCACCAAGTTTCGAAATATCGGAATATGACCAGGAGTTATATGTTAGTGAGTTTACTCCCTATTGGAAGGAATGTTCTCTCCCCTTGGAGAATAATAAGCTTGTGAAGGCTCATTTTGAGAAGCATTTATTTTATTTTTTCCCCATTCACCCACTCAAGCACATACTGTTAGATAGGCTGAAATCATTCTACCACTGCAAGTTTTGAATGAGTATCTCCCCTATTTTTTCAAATCTAAGAAATAAAGGCAAGCTTGTTTATAACTCAATATTTCTTGCAGTCATTGAAACCCACCAAGCTGCTTTGTAAGTTGGCTGGAACGGTGCGGTACTTATCTTGGAATTTATTAGTTTGTTGTATTTTAGTCCTTGTGCGGATTCTTCCAAGAACTTGCCCTCAGAACTTGTGTCTCTTTTGAGGATATCTTTTTATATTTTATCTAATTTTCACAAGAAGATGTAGACTTGTTTTGCTATTTTATGGATTTTCTTTTGCCCTTCTTAGATGGGGCACCTTTGGTTTGGTTTTTTTTGAAAACTCAACAAAATACTACGGGTATTGCACACCCAACCTTTTCTTGGGATTGATTTTCTTAACTGAAAAGGCAGATGAGTCAATTACAACTTTTCCGCGGTCACTGAGGGAAGAAACCACAAGTTTCGAAATATCGGTATATGACAAGGAGTTATATGTTTTTATGTGAGTTTCCCTCCCTATTGGAGGATTTCTCTCTCCCCCTTGGAGAATAAAGCTTGCTGAAGGCTCATTTTGAGAAGAATTTATTTTATTTTTCCCCTTTCACCCACTCAAGCACATACTGTTTAGTAGGCAGAATCATATACCACTGCAAGTATGAAAGCGTATCTACCCTATTTTTTCAATCTAATGTCATAAGAGCAAGTTTGTTTATAACTTCAATATATATACTATATTTATATATATATATATATATATATATACTATTTATTTTTTATATATATGTGTGTGTGTGTGTGTCTGGTGTGTTGTGTGGTGTGTGTGTGTGTGTGTGTGTGTGTGGTAGAGAGAGGAGAGAGACAGATAGAGATGAGAAGAAGAGAGAGATGGAGAGAGGAGAGAGAGAGAGAGACGAGAGAGAGAGAGAGAGGGAGGAGGGGGACGAGAAGAGTGAGAGGAGAGAGAGACAGAGAGAGAGATTCAGTCTCCATGCAGACTCGGGTTACGATCAGAAGCTTGTTTGAAGAAGCTTAGTCGGGGCGAAAAATTCACAAGAAAATTAAATGTTGGAAATAGGCACGTGGCCAGGGTCTTATGACTCCTTATATATATATATAATATATATAATATATATATATATATATATTATATATTATATTATATATCTATATATATAGATATATTATATTTATGCTGAGAGAGAGAGACGAGACGTGAGGATGAGTATGGAGAGAGGAGAGTGGATGAGGACGGAGTGAGACTCTGAGACGAGGAGTGGAGTGAGAGAGCGAGAGATTTCCTAATATTAATTATTTCCACTCTGGTTGTTTAGGTAAGGACATTTGTTGACCAGTTTTGACCCACTAGCATTCTGAAACTAATGCAGATATATTGTAAACCAGCAGTTTAACTGTCCAAGCTGTGGTAGACGTTCTTGGGGAAATTAATGATAACTTGTGACATTCCTTTGTGTTTCTTATAACAAATCATTGTTTGGTACTGATAAAGGGTTTTTTTTAATTTGTTGTTATATCTAACTAAATATCCGTTATTACAACTCTAGTAGTATAGACCTTGATCTAGATGCTTCACGGAAATCCATTTTGGATACAATACGAACGACCAATGTATTATTATCTTGGTGTATGGGACTTAAATGTAGGAAGGGAGGACTCATTTCTAAGGATTGGACGTGTTGTTTGTAATGTTGCTGTAGATAGTCACGGACTGAGTAAAATCAAGGAATTATTTCAAAACTAGCAAGCGAAAGTAATGAATTTGATATGGAAGAAAGCTTACAAACCTTTTTATTTCTTTAGGGACAAGTGTAAATGAATGGATGTTTGTGATGAGATAGAAATCGGGAGCGTTTTTTACTTATATTTCTGTTACTAAACAGTTAGTGAGAAATGATTATGTTGTTGCATGTCATGGATTTTTTCTCTTGTTTTATACTCATGTTGTTGAATTGCGTGTGGTGGAAAGGACAGAAACTGATCACCTCCACTCTAGAAATCTATGTTAAATACGTAACAACATAAATCTTGATTTTAAACACGTTAGAGGAAGGACAATTGTGTCACGTGCCCAGGTTACAGATGGAATGTCGAACGAGCGCTGTCGTTGAAAGCCAATGAGTTATCAAGAGTTTCAAGACACGTTAAGCTATGCTGCCTACATGATTGTTGTGGACATAGCTACAAGCTCTGAATTGTTCAGTGACTGTATTTTGCAACATGTAATTGTATGAAAGAAAGATCTCTTTTGATGAGAGATAGGCAAGAAAGTAGTAAAAGGTTTGAGAAAGGAAGTCAAATTGCAAGGAAAGGTGGGATGAACATTACTTCGAAGGTTTCTAGAACGTTAAAAGCTAGTGAAGAAGGGATTGTGTTGTAAGCTGGAAGAGAATACATACATCTCCTGGAAAAAGAAAAGAAAAGATTCAAAAATTTGTTGTAAATTTGATAATTTGGTTTCTTGGTCGGTAATATACGTTTTGGGAGGCAGTTCGCAAAATTGTTCCAAAACGATGTGGGTTTGTCCAATAACATTAAACTATTATTTTATTTATTTTTTTAATATTTTTTTTACATTTTAAGAATATTCTTGAGGAAACAAGTGGGTTTAAACACAAGTTACAAGGTGGCTATGATTATCCAGTTGGAAGACAACGAGGAAAGATGTCATTAATCGGCCATTAACCGAAAGAATTAAGTTATTGCTGCGATGGGAAAAATTGAGTGATTTTTTAAAAGTTCCAAGTGGACTGTGTTGTTGTGTAATTGGTTTTAAGTTTCTTCCATTCCTATTTATAATAAAATTTGGGAAATGAAATGAGGCAGGGAACCAGTAAACAGTAAACAGTAAAACAAAGTGGGTAGGCGTTTGCTCCCATAAGAAAACCTAACACAGAGTAACTTTTATTCATGACTGGCACAGCCTTTTAAACTTGAATAAAGTCAGACAAATACATAATCGAATAAACTAATAGTGTGTGTGTTGTGTGTGTGTGTGTGTGGGGGGGGGGGGGGGGGGGGAGGGAACAAGCACAGGCCAACAATTGAAACGGTATTAATAAGTAATGACTTGGCAAAGATTTGGATTAAGGAGGGGGGGGGGGGGGGGGGGGGGGGGTGGGGTTTCATGATGGAGAAAACTAGGCACATGAAATTAAGAAAATTATTCAGATATGAAAACTCTTCACTAAGCTGGCTTAAGGGGAACCATCACATCCCTTTGAAAGCTGACATATTTGTATTGCCGCGCTGAGGCCTTTCGTCTGCTGGGGGTCGGAGAATTATCAGGTGAGACACGACTGGTTGTGTCTGTGCTCCGGGTCAAATAGAGACACACCACAGTCCATTAATATGTGGTGTTTCCTCACACCAAGGTTGCAAAAAAAAAAAATCCCATAGTTACCCCCAAAGCAGCCAGTGTTGAAGGGGAATAAATGAAACAAATGAAAGTGTGGGAGGAAAAAAGTTGCTGAAAAAACTAAAGACATTTGCCATAGTATAAAAATATAGAGGGACAGTCTTTGAGCCTACGCTTGATGATCTACCAAAGATGGCAAGGGAGATCAAAAAGAAAACACACAGGACGGACAGATAACAAAGACAATAACCTCAATTTAATTCAAACATAATAGGAAATCGAAAGGTTGCAGGGAACAGTAATAATTAAACAGTATACAAGTGGGCGGTAACGTTTGCTCCCATGAGAAAACCTAACACAGAGTAACTTTTATTCAAGAACTGGGCGGGCACAGCCTTTTAAACTTGAATAAGTCAGACAAATACATAGACGAACAATCTAATAGTGGGGGAAAAGCAGCGCAAGCCAACAACTGAACGGTCTTCATAGTAATGACTTGGCAAAGATTTGGACTTAAGGAAATGGGGGGGGGGGGGGGGGGGAGGTGTTGAAGATGGAGAAAATGGGAACATGAAATTAGAAAATATATTTCAGATATGAAAACTCTTCACAGCTGCTTAAGGGAACCATCGCAATCCCTGTTGAAAGCAGATATATTTGTATTGTCCGCTCCGAGGCCTTTCGTCTGCTGGGTCGGAAAACTATCAGGGAGACACGGCTGGTGGTCTGTGCTTCTGGCGTCATAATAGAGCGACACACCACCAGTCCATTATGCTGTTGGTGTTCCACACTATGTGGGTGCAAAAGAGAATCTCAATAGTACCCCAAAGCAGCCAGTGAAAGGGTAGTATATGAAACCAAATGAAAGTGTGGGTAGATAAAAAAGTTGCTCGAAAAACTAAAACATTATGCCAATAGTATAAAATATAGGGGAACAGTCTTTGAGCCTACGCTTGAGGAATCTACCCAAATCGATGCAGCAGAGATCAAAAGACAGAAACACACAGGAGGTCAGAAACAAAAGACAAATAACCTCATTTTATCAAAACAAAATTGGAAATGAAATGGAGGCAGGGAACAGTAACAATAATCGTATACATTGGGGTAAACGTTTGCTCCCAGCGAGACTACAACTGAACTGTCTTCTTGTTATGACTGGCAAAGATTTGGACTTAAGGGGGGGCGGGGGGGGGTGTGGGGGGTGCTTGAAGATGGAGAAATTTTTGAACATGAAATTTAGAAAGTATATTACAGATATGAAAAACTCTTCACTGGCTGAATAAGGGAACCATCGCAATCCTTTTTTTGATATTTGTATTGCCCGTCCCGAGGCCTTTCGTCCGCTGGGACGGAACTCATTCAGGGGAGACCACAGCTGGTTGTGTCTGCGCTCATGGCGTTAAATTAGTACACACTCCACAGTCTAAGCGTGCAAAAAAATATCTTATAGCACCCCCAAATGACAAGAGTTTCATTTATGTAATATATTTTCTTAATTTCATGTCCAGTTTTCCACCTTAAACAACCCCCCCCCCCCCCCCTTAAGTCGAATCTGTGCCATGTCATTACTATAAAGACAGGTTCAGTTGTTGGCTGCACTGTTTTTGTCCCCACCACTATTAGATTGTTCGAATATGTTTTTGTCTGGACTTTATTCAAGTTTTAAAAGGCTGTGCCAGTCTTGGAATAAAAGTAACTCTGTGTTAGGTTTTCTTTGGGAGCAAAACGTTTTCCCCCCCCCAACTTGATTACCGTTTATTAATTTTTAATAAAGGTTATATCCTGAATCAATGGTCAGAATACTAATAATTTTATTTTGTACATTACAGAAAAAGGATATGTAGAGGGATCCGAACAATTATAGGGGCTTCATGTCACCAAGTAATGTTTGCAGTAAGGATTCACAGTTCAGTCATTAGTGTAAGAGGACTGAAAGATGTATAGAAGAAATAATATCCTCTGGTGAGTGTCAGGTTGGATCTAAACGAAATTATTCAACAATTGACTTTTTTTTACCCTTTTGGCGCCTGTTCAAAAACATTTTACGTGAACAAAGGAAAAGTTTACACGTTCGCATTCATATATTTGAAACAGTTTCGATTCTATTCAAGAACACTTTTGTGGACATTCACTTGTCATTAAAATGGGAATAAGGTGCAAAAATGTATCCTGTGTTAAAAAGCTTGTATAACATAATGTTATCAGCAAGGAATACGCAATTATGGCTGAGTTAACAGATTTTATTGCCTGTACATAAGGGGTTAAAACAGGAGATGTGGTTCAGTCCAATTTTGTTAGTATTGGGTTTTCTTATTAATGAACTTGCTCTAGATTTAATTGAACATGGAAAAGTGCGGTTATTACAGTGTCTCTTTTTTTTACGGGGAATGTTTATTTAACTGTTGGCGGACAAGTATCATTTTGATGTCTGAAACAGTTGGGTTGGCTACAAGCATCAGTATTAAAATGGCTTGTATAGAGCATGGGTACCTAGAAATGACGGCAAATATGAAAAAGTAATATTTTTGTTTTCAGAAAAGGCGATTATTTTGCAGCAAGAGAAAAAAAAAAAAAAATAAAATGGATATATGGTAGAGCAGGAATGGAGTTGTTAAAAGTTAGATAGTATTAAGGCTTGCTGTTTTCAAACCTAAATTAGTTTCTATACAGCATGTGTAATAAATTGGTAAGCAAAAGCTAAAAGAGCGTTAGTGAGGATTCTGAGGGCATTGTTACTTTGGGGAATAATGCACCTGGATTTTTGTAAGTATTCGATGCCCAGGTGCAACCTATAGTTATCAGTATAGTGTGAAATATGGGTGGTTGGAATAAGGCAGCTTCAGAGACAGGAAAAGGTACACACCATTTCTGGTCTTTAAACAACAACAAACAACAACTAAGTGTAGGAATATAGAAACACCAAGTGGAATTTTTTTTGCATGGCGATCTGGTAGATCTTATGCACGTTGTATTACATTTTTGGTTTTAAACTGAATCGTTTGGGGGAACTTAGGACTGCATGTGCAGGGGTATACAAAATGTTTTGTTATCATGACGAAAAGGGAAAGCATAATGGTTTTACAAATCTCCGTACAACGTTACACAATTTTGGGTTTTCTTATGTCTGGGATAATCAGTGTGTAGAAATGGGTTTCAGCATTTATCAAAGAATCTTGACAGAGGAATAATCGATTGCAGTTGGGAGGAATTTGTAAAGAACGCCCTAAATGAATATCGATTTCGGTTGTTCTATTGTCAAGTATTCTTTAAGTATAACAAGAATGAGTTCAGTGTTATGTCCACAATGTTAATCTGCTTGGGGATATGAAATCTATTCTATCCTTCAGCTATAGTAATACAAGAAAGAACTTATCGCAAGAATGTACTATGTGAATCCATGTATGTTCAGACTATACCTTTTACTGTCATCACCTTAATGTTGTTACAATGCGAAACTTGTTCATTATACTTGTATAAAGCCTTTGTGTGACAGACCATTTTTTGTCCAATCACAGTTTTTGCAAGCAATCCGCTTACCGGAACTTCGATGCATTAGAGCCACAAATGTCTATCTTGAAAATCGCCATTTTGAGAAATGGCCACTTGAAGATTTCACCAGGTTCTCCAAAATTACACCTCTTGCGCGCAGAACTTCCAAAACTTGGAAAAAAACAAACAATAGAGGGTGTTCTAAAGCTGTACAAAAGGGGGTTAAAAAACCTCAAAATGGAAACCCACTGGTTACGGAAAATCTTAAAGAAGTAACCACTTTTGGTCTGTAAAGAAAGGCTTTCATCTTCCAGAATTTTGAAGCCAACTTATTAAACCAAGACTTAGAATGTTGTGGCACACAACGGTAAGACCTTAACAGCTGAACTCCTCAGGCCACAATGTTCAGCTACGGGATAGTGACTTGTGGCCTGGAACATTCTATCAGGTTTGCGGTAATAGTTTGGAATTACAACTGTCTTCTATGCACTATAGCCACTTGTGGCATGGACCAAACTGTTCCCACTGTTATGGAACATTTTCAGATCACAATCTGTTATGTACAAAAAATCAGTTGTGGTGTAAAACTTATTCGTTTTTTGTATGGTGTTTTTATTCTGGGAAACAAAAGGTTGCTCACGAATGAAACACATAGTTGTGGCCTTGGAAGTTTGACATTATTCCATGTCATGCATTAGGTAACAAAGTGTTTTTTTAACAAATTCTTGAACGTGTTTTACACTGAGCTAATTTTGTATTTTACACTATTTAATTTGCTCGGAACCCATCCTGATAGAAAAGAAATGGACTTGATAGGTTGTGTGAAACTGTTATTAAGGATAGGTTTTTTTAAAGATCAAAGGCCTATAGAAAAATAACGTCGACAGTTTCTGGAAAAAAGTCTGAACAGAAGTGACATTACCAACACACACGCACGCACGCACGCAAGCACGCAACGGCCACGCAACGCACGCACGTCACACGAACGCACGCACACACACACACATCACACACACACACGCCACGCACACACACAAGGCAAAGGTAAATGCAAACCAAGCCCTAAAGCTACTGTATTCACATTGTATGCTAACAAACAAAATTATGCAATTGACTTGAACACGTATGCTAAATTGTGCATGCCTACCTTGTTTGCTGTCCCAAATCCCACACAAGGATGAATCATCCACAGTAGAACAACTGTCTACATTGTCACAGTTCACGGTTTATTCACCAAATGGGGAGTGGGGTGGGGTTGGAGAGAGGGTACTGTTACTGTATCATTCACAAAAGGAAAAAATCTGTTTCACTGTTATCCTACTTCTGTTCATGCTTGGTCCACAATGGGAAGAAACTGTTCACCGATTTTCCCTGCAGAAAAAATGGAATTGTCGATTGATATAGTTCATTGATTTTATTTTTGTTTTTCAAACATAATAGAGAAAGTAAATGTAGCATATTTATTTACTGATTTGATTCCACAATATACAAAAAAGCGCTTCTATTTGTCAGAAATGAAACAGAACAAACGGACGCACTGTCACTCAAATGAAAATGTTACGGATCTTCTTCGGATTCTGTGTCTTTCTCGGTAATAGTTCTGGTTCTGCAAGCCGTCTGGTGCCGTTCTGGCGTGGGCAGCCGTTGGTAGAAATGATGGTGTAGCTGTGGCACAACCCTAGCTGGCAGAGGTCCAGGAGGTCTTGCTTCTTTGATTCAGACAAAAGGGCAGCGATCGTTGTACCACTGAGGAAGGTCATGCACGATTGTGACAGTTTGCTGGCGACCTCGACGGCTGTTTCCCTTGATCTTCAGGGCTCGAAAACACTCTGATCATTCCGTATTTGAAATACAGAGTGTCTTCCTCCTTTGTATACCTGAGCCACTTAATTCTTCAGCAAGCTTGATTTTGGCTCCTGTGATACAGTCTTGGTATTCTCATTGTCTGTGAAGCAAGATGTTTGTCTGCATATTCAAGGGGAAACTCACGGTGTATGGGGAATTTGATCTTGCCAGCGGGCATCACATCCATTAGCTGCATTGTTCCAGAATCCCTGATCTTCGCATTTTACAAGTTGATTGTAATGCAAACTTCAAAAGATCAATCTCACTGTTCCACCCCTTCATCAGGGTGTGAAAAAAGCCAGGTTGGCATGCAGTTTGTCTTCATTATGTTGGCACAAAGCAGGACACGGAGCATGAGTTTCGCTGTGCTGTGGTTGTCCAGCTGAATGGAGCAGGCTTTAAAAAAGCAATTTCCATCAGGATACACAGGTCTTCTCTCCATGCCATTGGGCCAAGAGAAGATGTCCAGACGTTTGGTGTGAATAGGGACAGCAGGTCATGAAGGGTTTCTTCTCTGTGGCTTTCAGTAATTGCAGTGGTAAGTGGATCTTCCCCCTGAAACATTAAAGATATGCTTTTTATGAAGCATTTTAGTAAGACAGACTTTTAATTTCTGTTTGATCAGCTTTGACAGACCTGCTATCATCCAGGATCATTCATGTATACAGGGATCTGGAATTTGCCAACTGCTTTTATGATTATAATATAATTGTTAATATATATAGTGTGGCTAGGAAAAAAAATATATATATTATATATATATATATATATATATATATAATATATATATATATATATATTTTATTTATATATATATATATATCTATAGGGAGGCGGTCTTTGGCCCAATCGAGTAAGACGACAAGAATGTGATCTTGTGGTCCCGGGTTCGAGTCCCAGGTTGAGCCGTCCGTTATTAGCGGGAGTTACCTTTTGTTCTGAACTCTCCTCTCCCCAAAGTCCTTCAGATGAGACTTAAACCGAGATGTCCCGGGTGCTTTGCATGCGAAATCAAATGCGCCACATTATAAAATTCATAATCCATGTCAGTGTTGGGTGGGTTGCAGAAACTTGAAAATACACAGCATGCACCCGAGGCTTTTCTCCAGCACTTTGGGTATGAAGTCGATGAAGCATTAGCTAAAATAGCAGATGTGGTGCTGTTGAGTATAGGGGATATTCTGCACGCACAGACACCACCTCGGGAAACACTGAAACTGTAACAATATTTGTATACAAAATACTATATTTGCGTAGACAAAACTTGTCATAAGATTCAGTTACTGGCTCTCTCCCACCTCAGCCTTTATCCTGCTACAAAGTTTGTCAATCAAAAAACAATTCTGAGGGATTTGATCGATACCTTGAGAGTTCATGAGAAGATGAGGCTCATGCTGTGTCAAGAAGTAAGCAGGTCTCCTCATCTTTTCAAGATCTGACAATGTCGTCAGTCATGGTGCCTGATTGGGAGAACAAAGAAAATAATTAACGCAACAGTTAAATCGTGTATGACAGTCTTCACAACATCTCTTCCTTCAAACGGTGTTTTGCCTATTTATTTCAGCTTCTGATTTACCATTATGAGAGCAGCAAAGCCAACTGTACAAGGGGGGAAGAAAAACAATGAGGCTACACATATTTCTTTATTCACGATTTATTCAATCATATTTGCCAAGAAAGCTTCTGTGCGTCTTTGCAATTGAGTTCATATTAATACACTTTGTAAACAAATTAATGCATGTAAAAATATAAGGAAAAGGTATTGTGTGAAAAAGTAAACAAATAGGGACAGTACATTAATTTTGTTTCTTATTATTGAGAGAAAGAGGGAGGAGGAAAAAATCAAACAACAAAAATCAGAGGGGGGGCCGGGGGGGGGGAGAGGAAAGAGAGAGAGAGAGAGTCGTAACAAGGTTAGTTAGGATATAGAACATGTTAGGCATAGGCTATTCTGCCAATATGTGCCTGAAAAAAACAAAAACGAAATAACCAAAAGAGAGAGCGAGAGAGAAAGTGAGAGACAGAAAGGACAGACATGTCTGACAGACAAGACTGAGAGAGGACACAGAGCAGAGACTTACTGATTTAGATACGACGTCAGTGGAGTTGGAAGCAGAAGCAAAAAACTGCCAATGAAGTTCCTGAAATTGCAGTGTGAGGGAAAGTAGTGAACGGTTTAAAGCCCGATGTGCTGGTATATAGCCACTTGTTATACACCAGCATCTCTTCAGTCGTTCCCCTTATCTGTGGGATAACAAAGCCTTCTGAACCCCCGGCAGAACCCTCCTTGACCCGAATCTGCCATTCCGGTGCCTGATTTTCCCCACCCAGAAGTGACCTGCAGGTCGGTGTAATCTAATAAGCCCAACCATTCTCTTTTCACTTGCAGGTATTTCTCAGCCTACAACTGATAACTGCTACGCCATAAACCAAGTTTGGCCTGAGAGTGCGTGATTCCCCCTTTAACATTCCTTCTTGGGGGACCACAGTATGTGCTGCTAGCTGTTCATTTGTGGTACGCAGAATCGGGTGGATGTGGACAGGGCAACAAACTGTTTCTTTGCTATAACCAAAAACTAATAAATGTTTCTATAACCATGGTTTCAGCATGGTTAAACAGACTGTATTAATAACACACTAAAAATATGAAAAAGTTCAAAACATAAATTTTTCGAGATTAAACAGTTGTATGGCTCTTAATTGCATCGACTTGTACACTGTGGAAAACCGGTTCAGGTAGGTTAGCTGACTGACCTGCCTCACCTGAGCACGTATAGCCAGGTGAGCGAAGCAGGCGATTAGTCTTTGCAGTGAATTTCCGGCCTGATAATCTCTCCAGTTTTCAGCTGAAGAGGGACTCCGGTTGTGGCAGTTTTTGTGACAGTCAGTTCTACCCAGGTTGGTTGAGAGTTTGCCATGAGTCTCCAGGGGGACTGTCACTACTACAAGGCCTTGGGGCCTAGGTGATTTGACCCCATTCTCTCACTGTGCCGGTGGTGGATAGTCGGTCAGTGCCAACAGCTGAACCGAGCTGTGCAGCGGCACTTGAGTGAGGCTCGAAGTCGCCGCTTGGGGTCGTGGGACTTAAGGTCCTGTTGTGCCTAGTTGTCGCCTAGCGCTCTTGTCCTGCCCAGCCAGAACCACCGCCTTCGATGTCAACGGACCTGAGTGCCAGAGTCGTCCTTAATTAAGGGTTATGAGAAACTCCAATTCGTGGTGAGAGAGCCACTGCTCTTTGTGATGTGGAGGGTGGTGACTAGTGGCAGTAGGCAATGCCCTAGTTGTGAGTGTGTTGTGCTGCAGCTAGTGTGTAGGAAGCTGTCGCTCCCTTGCTGGACAGAGTCGTCGCTGTGTCGTCGCGTCGTCTCTCGTATGTTACTTCCCCTACTGTCCTCGCTCTTTCCTCGCCCTTCCTGCGGAACTGCACCCCCCCCCCCCCCTTTGCAGCATTGTCGTGCAAGACTATGACTAGGGGCGGACCCTGCCATTTTTTTCACTGCAGTTTTTTGTGTTAAAGTCTAGTGACGGGCCGGGGGACGGGAAAACGTCAGGCCAAAATTTTGGGGGAAAAAAGGGGGGGGGGGGGGGGGGTCCTGGAAAATTTGTTGTGACCCCCACAGTGCATTTATTATTGAACGCTCACACCGGGTTTTGGTCCCCATGCTTTGATTTTTTTGGGGTTTTTTGTAGTTTTGGGATGGCTCAGCAGCAAAAAAAAAAGGGGAAAAAATTTGGGAAGTGTGTTGCCTGGCTGTCGTGTTGGGGTGAGTTTTGTGTGTGTGTTGTGTGTGGGGTTGTGTGTGTGGTGTTTTAAAAACCAAAACCCCATCCACTTTTCTGAGGAAGGTCGACATACAGACCACCCGCAAAAAAACCCCCAAACCTTTAACACTCTGCAAGACGAGCCGTTCCCAAATTTACTTAGATTTTAAATTTCCCCTTTTTTGTTTTTTTCCCCTGTAGATAGGTTTTTTAACACTGTAAAATAAATTCCCGGGTTTGAAATTTCACTGTAAAACGATTGAACTCCATCAAATGCCCAATGGCTTTCCCTGATTAAGAAATCCATTAAACCCAAATTCATTCATTCATTCATTCTCTCTCTCCCCTCTCCCTCTCCTTTTCCTCTCCTCCTCCCCTTTTCCTCCTCTCTCTCTTCCTCTCTCTCTCTCTCTCTCTCTCTCTTCGTTTGGGATTATCCCTTTTAAAAATTTAAATTTAACAAAAATTGACAAAAAAAACCCAAAAACGTCCATTTTTTTAAATCACATTGAAAACAAATTTTCCCATTTCTTTTTTTGAAGTCCAAGTACCCCGTTTTTTGCGAGAAAAAAAAAAAACCCAAGAATTATTCCTACCCAAAATTTAAGCGATTGTTTAGTTTTTTTTGTGCAGTCTAAAAACATGATACCCCTAACCTGTTTGCAATGCATATCGTAATGCACTCAAAATTTGGCCCTGAACGAAAAAAAAAAACAGAAACCGATCCATAAAAATTTTGTTGTGATTGGTTTCAAACGCAAGTGATAATCCCCTTTTTGTTTACTTGTTTTTTTCCTTGAATTTTTTTCCCTTGTAATCCTTTGCTTGTGTGTTTTTAAAAACCCAAGTTTTTTCCCCTTTTGCGATGACCTTTCTCATTTTTATTTTTTTTCCACAAACGTGCCCCCATTCCCTACAGTCTCGGTGTGCGTGGGTTGTGTATTGTGTTTTGTGTTTTGTGTGTGTGGGGTGTGTGTGGTGTGTTGTGTGCGTGGGGTGCGGGGCGGCTTGCGTGCGTCCCGGGGCGTGCGGGGCGTCCCGTGTTGTGGGGTGTGGGGTTGTGTGTGTGTGTGGGGTTGGGGTTTGTGGTGTGTGTTTTGGGATTTTGTGTGTATTTTTGGGGCCGCAGTGTTGGGTAAATCAGGTAAAAGGGCCTTTGAATATTAATATTTGGAGGGTTCTATTCACCTTTTTGCCCAAGACGTTTACGTGCGTAGGTTGCTTTCATTTTCCCTTTTTCCGGGTTTCCACATTGTTCAAAAGGGTAAGGACATTCAAAGCCGCATTTAAAATTCTGCACACTGGGGGCTCAGATCAAAAGGAAAGTGTTCATTCAGGTCAGGCCAAAATGAAAACGAACATTTTTCCGGGGGGTTTGATCCCCCCACTTTTTAGGGTTTGAGGTCCTGGGGCGGGGAAAAGGGGGAAAACCCAAATTGAAACAGTCGGAAACTCGGGAAATGGGGGACCAACCATGGAAGCTCAAGCCATATGGGGTTTTTTTGCTTGTTAACATCACCAAACAAACCCGGGGAACATGACAAATAAATTTATATTTCTTTCTGCTTTTGTCCAAAACCACACTGCCCACTAAAATTATCAAAAAAAGGAAATCGTCTATCTGCAAGATGAAATGTGTCGGGAAGATGGAATATCAGACGGTCGGGTCACATGACACCCCCATCTTTGTATTTTCAAAAAAACATGGGCTGACCCCATCCATTCCGGGGGTCTAATGTACCCGCATAACATTTTTTTTGGGCTCAAATTCCACCAGCAATATTACTAAACCCTTTACCCTAAATTTAAAAGTTGTTTTTAACAGAACAGGGGGGTTTTGAATGAGATGAAGAAAAGATCTTTTATGGTAGAAAAATGGCACATTTCAACTGTTCTCCTCCACTTTTTAAAGGAAAGTTTTGGGCCCGAATTAGGGGTGCCTGTCAAAAACTTTTTATTTTTGCATTAGAATTGGGCCCCTGCTTATTTTAAAAAAAGAAATAAAAACCTGAAAACAATTTTTCCTTTTTAATTTTCTTTTCCTTTGTGATTTTAAACCCATTGTAAAACTTTTTTTTACAGAAAATTTACGTCGGGGATCATCCCCCCCCCCCCCACCCCCGACCAAAACAAGGAAAATAAAATATGTGCGCCCAAAAAACCTTACAGAGAACAGAGAGAGAGGGGGGGGGGGGCAGGAAAAGAGGGGGAACAGAGAGAAAGGGGAGAGAGAGAGAGAGAGAGAGAGGAGAGAGAGAGAGAGAGAGGAGAGAAAGCAGAAAAGACAGCCCAGACAGAAGAGAGAAGAGAGAGAGAGAGAGAGAGAGAGAGAAGAAAAGAAAAGGGGGAGAGAGAGAGAGAGAGAGAGAAGACAAGACAAGAAAAAAATTTTTTATTTACAGGATAAATAAAGCACAAACCCTGTTTTTTTTACATCCGGGCCCCCTTCGCCCGATTGGGGACAAAAAAACATCAATAAAATTTTAAATTAAGGTAAAAAATCAAAAAAACAACAAAGCGGCCCTGTAATCAAGGGGAAACCCCAAAAAAGGGAAAATAGAAATAAATAAAACAAAACAAAAAAAAAATAATAAAAAAAAAAAACCCCAACCAAAAACAATAAAACAAAAAAATAAAATAAAATAAAAATGAAATAATAATAATAAAAGAGGAAGGAGAGAGCGGGGGAAGGGGAGTGAGGGGGGTTTGGGGAAACTTTAAGTAATTTGTACTACAACGTACCAAGTTTGGGCATGTAAAAAACAACAGTGAAGGGGATATGCCCAAAGGCGAAACATATTTTTGAACCACAAATACACGCACGTTTGCACGCAGAAGAGAGAGAGAGAGAAGAGAGAGGGGAAAAGAGAGAGAGAGAGAGAGAAAAGAGAAAAAGAGGGGGGGGAGAGAGAGAGGGAGGGAGAAGAGAGAGAGAGAGGGGAGAAGAGAGAGAGAGAGGGGAGAAGAAGAGAGAAGAGAGAGAGGGGAGAAGAGAAAAGGAGAGAGCAAGCAAGGCACCACATGCAAAAATTCCTTTTTTCGCAAGGCATGAAAAATACGTAGGACGTATTAAAAAAGTGGGGATGACTTTTGGGGGGGGGGGGGAGAAAAAAAAAGAGAGGGGCGAGAGAGAGAGAAAAGGGGAAGAGAGAGAGAGAGAAAAAGAAAAAAAAGGAGAAGAGAGGAGAGAGAGGGGGATGGAAGGGAAAAAGGGGGAACAGCATGAGTTTGAAATGATTTAAAATGGAACTGAACTAAAACGAACAATAATTACCTGTATAAAATCAACATAAAATGAACATGACAAAAAATGTACAAAATTCGGCCCCTACACACGCCCCCAACCCAACAGACAGAGAGAGAGGAGAGTAGAGAGAGAAAAGGAGCGAGAGAGGGAGAGAGAGAAAAGAGAGAGAAAAGAGAGAGTTTTGAGAAAGAGAGAAAAGTCTGACTAGGAACTTTGATGACTAAAAAATGACATTGATCATACCCCCAAGGGGGCTATACAATCATTTCTTTCCCCCCCCAGTGAATGGACGTTATACTTACCTTGGGACAGAGCCCCGAAAAATGACTGCAGTTCAAAAAAATCGCCTCGCAGAAGGGTTAAAACGGGAAAAAATGTAAAAGCCCACAGTTTCCCCCTTCTAAAAAGCCCCCCCACACTTTAATTCCTGTGTGGGTTCTGACAACCACTCACCAGGACTGAATTAGTAAAGCAATATTGGATTTCCAGGGGAACTTTGGAAGTCCGCACATTTTTTAAAAATCTTTTTTTGTTTAACGGTACGGGGAATAAAATTGCAGGGCTTAATGACGGATTTTTCCCTAGGGCTTTCGTCAGTTTGAATACCACAAATTTGTGAGACTTAACATAAAGTCCAAAACTAAAACACCCCCCACCCCTGTGCACGGCAGCTGAACTCTAAACACGGAAGTAAAACGCTGAGTCTTTAAAATTGAAATTTTTCCTTTACCACGGGGTTTTTTTTCCAAACCATGCAGATGCTTTGAAATTTCCCCTGAGGGACCTGTCCGTTTTCCAGTATCGCCGAAGCTAACTGCGCAATATTTTTGCCTGTGGAAAAGGTAAATTTTTAAAGTTAAACAGCCCCGAGTCGTCCCGTGGTTAAAGTCTGGGCGGGGTTGGCTCACCCTGAAATTGTGCTTTGGAACCCGTCGCCCGGGTTTTAGCAGTGCTCATGACCCCCCCCCCCTAGCCCTTTTGATGGGGAAAACTCAAAAAGGGGTAAAGGCTTTTTGCCCTCAGGCATTTTTCTGGAAAAGCCCCCGGTTTTTCCCGCCAAAATGGAGAAAAAACCGGCAAAGTGTAAAAAATCACTACCCCGGCCATCCATCGAGGCTGTGTTTCCTGCCCAGAGTACTTAAAAACGTTGATCCATCGATGATATTGCACGTTGCGTAACACGTGCAACTGATTTTATGCAACAAACCCAAAAACACAAACAAGGTCTAAATTTTTTCCCTTTTCCTCAAAGCATAATTGTGCGACGTGCCTGCCACTAAAGGGGAAAAACACAGCCCAAAAGATCCAAAAAGGCTGAAATTAGAAAACGTAAGACAAAAAAACCTTTAAAAAAAAAAAACCGCTTTTATATCAACAGGGGATGTCATGCCGGGATGGCCTGCGGAGAGGGGAATCCCTTTAAAAAAACCGGGCACGTTGAAGCAGCCCTTTTTGTGGACAGACGGGTTGCCCTCCCCAAGGGATGTTTTACCCCCCCTATATAAACCCTGTCAAAAACACTTTTCCTCGTAAGAGGGGAGAGAAGAGAAAAGAAGAGAAAAAGGGGAGAGAGAGAAAAGAGAGAGAGGGGAGAGGACAGAAGAGAGAGAGAGAGAAGAGAGAGGAGAGAGAGAAAAGAGAGAGAGAGAGGGATTTAAATGACTCAAACCAATGTATTTTAATGCCCAATAGCTGAAACCAGCCGTTATGACAATGGGGGGGGAAACCCTTATTACCCATATACAGAACAATTTCTGAACAAATTTTTAACCCAACAAGTAAAAATTTTTTTATACATCGGTTACACACTCACACACTCAAAGCCAACGTTCTAAATTTGGTGTTGGAAAAAAGGGCAAAACAAAAAAACAACAGAAACTCGTAAAAAAAAGAAACCTTTTGATTGTCACAGAATCAAAAACCACCAGCACGGAAAGGGGAAAATTAAATTTTTGGAAGTGATTTTTTTTCTGTTTTCCCTAGCTTGGGGGCAATATAACTTGCTAAGGATTTGATGGGGTTTTTGGGTTTTAAAAGTGAAAAGTTTGAAGCAAAATTGAAATTTTGGGGTACAAAAAGGCCCCTAAAACCCCGCTAAATTTTTCCCGAATATGTCGGTAAGAAACCAATGGTATAAAAAGTGTTTTCCAAATCTTCAGTGGCGTTGTTTTGCAGACTGGACTGGGCGTTTAAAACGGGTTTTCTTCAACATAAACCATTTTTTTGTTGGCAAAAAAGAAACCCAATGTTCTTGTTTGAAAAACTTGCCAGTGGGGCTTTTCTGTGCCATCTATCTGTTACCCCCCGATAAAAACTTTCAGGGTTTCAGGTTACTGTTAAAAAAAAATAAACCTTTTGTATTTTTTTATTTTCTTTTCCCTGTGGAGTGCCAGTTTTGTTGAAACATAAGATCAAACTGGCTTTAAAAATTTTGAATAAACCCAAATTTTCGTTTTCCCACTTCTTGGGGTTAGCCAAAAATGCCAAACCCTTTCCCGTTTCATTAACGTTTTTTTTGCATTGGACACCCATTAAACTTTCCCCTTTTTATGCTTTTTTAACAACATTTTTTTACGCCCTGTTTTTCATAAACCCTTTTGTTAAATTTCTTTTTTTTCATTTCAACCCCCCTAATTTTTATAAAAATTTTTTATGGGAATGTAATATAAATATTAATAAATATATAAATAATATATAAATATATATAATATATATATATCAAAAGGAAGGTTAAAACTCAAGGTTAAAAATCGACAAATTTTTTTCAAGCGGCGTTGCGGGGGTCCCTCCCGGATTTGGGCTTTTGTTTTTCCCACCGCCGGGCATTTCATGACAGTATCCGCCCCTAAAGATAAAGAACTTGCAGACGCATAGAAACCAAAATGACAGGAAAAGAAGCGACAGCAACAAAAGAAGCTTTCCCTAAAACTCAAAGAACCCCAAACCCAACGTTTTATAACAATCCAACTGCAGACTAATAAACCCATCGAAAACTGAATTAGGCAAAAAAAGCAAGAAAATTCTGGGAAAAAAAAACCCAAAGGCATAAAATCAAAATCGATTACAACCTCTGGAAAACACATACAAGTTATCCAATGGTTTAAAAAACTCAAATAAACAAAGTAATACAGTTAAATTTTTTAACCCCTTTAAAATAGTAACTTTTAACCCCTCCATAGATTTTAGGAAAAAACTCTCCAAAGCCCAAGTTTGCCAGTAAAACCCCACGACCTAACCGGGTCAGAAATGGAAAACAATTCCCCCCACCAAGAAAACATTACTAACCCGCAGAAATGGAAAATGGATCAGGAAAACCAACAGAAACTCCAAAATTCCCACTAAAAACCCTGGGGTTTATATGATGGGGGCAGAAACAAGTGAACGGGGGACTATTTTTTGCTGGGCCAAAAATCAAGAAAAAACTCGGGAAAAAAAGTCGGACTGTACCGAGACGTTGGGCCCTTTCTGCACAAACAAACAACCCAAAAAACCCATCGAAAACAAGAAGAAAGAAATAAAGCAAAATCTTCCAAAAACCCCAACTTAAAGATCACCATTGAAGCAAACAAAAAAGGGAGTGAACTTTCTTAGCCTTTAAAACTGGAACTCAAAAACCATAATATAAAAACCTACAAGAAACCCAAAAATACACCTCTTTAAGGTACACACCCAAAAATAAACCCTCCCCCATCTTTTATTTAAAAACCATAACCCCCATGGCATAAACAAGAGACTATCAAACCGTTTATGGCAAGAGAGAGGTTTTAACAAGCAAGGGAGTGGAATACCCGGGCACTACAAACAAGTGGGTACCCTTTCAAAATACAATACAACCCGGACAACAACACAAATAAAAGCAAGAAAAATAGGAAAAGAAAAATTTTTATGGAAAAAACCCCCCATCCCCGGGAAAAATAAAACAAACATAGGAAAGGGAATTTTTTCAAAATCCAGGGAACTTTTATTTCCAAAAGAGCACAAAAAAGTCCCCAAAATATTTTAAAAAAAAAAACGTCAAACATCGAAATCATTTTGCCCAACCTCCCAAAAACCCGATTGCCCCTCCAAAAAATGAAAAAACAACACAGCAAAAAAGGGGGGAAGAAAGGAAATCTGCAATTCACGAGAAAGGAGCTTTCCCCCCTAAAAAATAAATTTTTCCACAACAACGTTTTAAAACCAGGGGCCACTGTAACATCAAAAATGAAAAAGAAACAAACATAGGGATCACTGAAAACCCCTTCAAAACCAGATATGCAAACCACAAACAGTCCCTTCCAAAAAAGAAAAATATAAAAAAACCCAAAAAGAACTAAGGGGAAATTATTCCCGGAAACTTAAAGACCCCAAAAACAAAACTACAATAATCCTGGAAAAACATAAAAAGAGCCTCACCCCACAGCAATGTTAAAAAGGTCAACCTATGTTTTAAAAGAAAAAAAAGGGGGGTTTAAAACAAAACAAAAACCCCACTTAGCAAAATTTTAAAAAACCAAAAAAAAAATAGAAAAAAACTCAAGGGATAAAAAAGGAAATCGTTGTTAGGAACACATCCAAAACAAAAACCTGAAAGCCCCCCCAAAAAAAACCGGGAAACCAACCCGCACGTGCAAACAACCCCCAAAAGGGGAGCCCACCCGCTATATAACACGGCGGGGGCAAACAGAGACCATCCTGGGGACAGCGCAACCGGGGCCCCTGAAACAAATTTGTCGAGTTTTTAAAACCCTTTAGTTTTAACCCCTTTCCCTTTTTAACATCATTGACAAATTTTTGCTCCCCAAGGGGGCGAGCAAATTTTAAAATTTGTTTTAGGCTCTTTGGTTATATTCATCTTGATTGCCCCCCTCACGTTGGGGGCCCCTGTGGCCCGAAAGATTTTTAAAAAGGGGAAAAACAATTTTTTTGGCATCAACAAAAAACATAAACCCTTCCTAACCCACAATTCTACTTAAAAAGATTAATAGAAAAACCGAAAAAGGTTTGGACGCAATATGAATGGAAAGCATTTTTTTTTCCGGAAACCCCCTGCCAAAAAAAAAGGGGCAAAAACACCTTTCGATTTCAAATCAGGCGACAAAACCCCCATCATAAAGATATGAAACGCTTTGGGAAGGAAACAAAAAAAAGAAGGGTAAACCAATATTTAATTCAAAAAAACTAACAACGATTTTTTCCCAAAAAATTAAAAAAAAAAAATAAAAAAAGTACAAAATGACAAAAAAAATATTTGGGGGAAGGGTGACAAAACTAGCAATTTCTACAAAATGGAAAACCCAAAGGGAAAATTCTCAACCCTTGACAAAAACCCGCCAAAAAACTACAAAAAGCTACAAAAAAAATACATGACCCGTAACCCCCCCCCTAAAAATAAAGAAATTGCAGAGCGCAAGACCTAAGTGACAGGATAGAAGCGACAGCAAAAAAAAAGAAAACTTTTAAAAACACTCAAAGACCACCCAAAACCCCAAATTTCATAACAATCCAACCTGGCAAACTTAAAAAACCCATCGAAAAAACTGAATTAGGCCCAAAAAAAGCAAGAAAAAACTTTGGGAAAAAATAACAAAGGGCATAAAAAAAACTCTGATTAAAAACCTCTAAAAAAAACACAACAATTAAACCCAAAGGTTTTAAAAAAATCAAAAAAACAAAGTAACCCGGGATTTTACATTGACAAGTAACCTTTTTTAAAACCCCTCCATAGAAAAGGAACGACTCCCAAAAACCCTGAAAGTTTCCATAACCCCCACAGACCCTAACAGGTCGAAAAGGGGAAATTTATTTTCCACACCAAGAAAACATTTAAATACACACAGAAAAGAAAACCCGGATCAGGGAAAAACCCAAAAAAACTCAACATTCACGTAACCCCTGGGGTTTTATATGGGTGGTGCAGAAACATTGAACTGGGCGGGCTATTCATCTGTCCAACATCCCAAAAAAAAACGCGGAAAAAAAGTCGGAAATGTACAAGACGAGGCCCCTTTCTTTCACTAACAAACAACCCAAAAACCCCCCGGGGAAAAAAAAAGAAAAAGAACTTTTGGGAAAATCTTTCCCAAAAACCCAAACTTAAAAAATCACCTTGGAAACAAACAAAAAGGGATGAACTAAAATTTGACATTAAAACGGGGTCTCAACAAAACCCTAATATAAACCAAAACAAGAAAAACCCCAAAGAAAACACCCCCTTTTTTGTACACAAACCCAAAAATAACCATCCACCCCTCGTATTAAAGACCCAACCCCCCTGGCCTAAACAAGAGACCCAAACAAACCTGTCTTTCAAAGAGAGAGTTTCAACAAGCAGCAGTGGAAAACCAGGGGGCAAATACAAACAAGTGGATACAATTACAAACTACAATAAAAACCCGACAACAAAAACAAATAAAACAAGAAAAATAGAAAAGAAAAAATTTTTTTTGGTAGAACCCCCCCATACGAACCGGGGAAAATTTAAAAAAAACTTTGGGAAAGAAAAACTTCAAAAACCTACAAATTCATTTCCAAAAGAGCACCCCAAAATGTCCAAAATATTTAACAAAAACACTGTCAAACTATCGAAAACCAAAGTATTTCCCAACCCCAAAAAACCCGATTGACGCATCCAAAAAAAAAAAGAAAATCAAACAGCAAAGAAGGGGGGAAGAAAGGAAAACTTGCAATTGCACGAGAAAGGGGGCAGTTTCCCACAAAAATAAATGTCTCCACAACAACCTTGTATAACCAGGGGGCCCCGTAAAATCAGAAAATGAAAAAAAACCCTACATAGGAAAACACTGAAAACCACTTCAAAAACCCGATATGCAAACCACAACATCCCCTTTAATAAAGAAAAATAAAAAAAAACCCCAAAAAAACTGAGGGGAAATATATCCGGGGAAAATTAAAACCAAAAACAAGCTACAATAATCCCGGAAAATCATAAAAAGAGCACACCATACAGCAATGGTTTTAAAAAAGGGGCAACCTATGTTTTAAATGAAAAAGGTTTTAAAACTATGCCAAAAAAAACTTAAACAACTTTTTAAAAACCAAAAAAAGAAAATTTGTAAACAAGGGAGGGATAAAAGGAAATCCCATTGGTTTTGTGAACACAAACCAAAACAAAAACCGAAAGCCCAAAAAAACCCGTGCAGCCAACCCCCCACGGCAAACAACCCCAAACGTGAGGGCCCCCACGGGTATATAACATCGGCGGGGGCAAACAAGACCATCCTGATGACAGCGCAACGCCGCTAAAACAAAAATTTTTCGAGTTTTAACCCTTCCCTTTTTTAAAATCATTGGCCCAAAAGTTTTCTCCCCAAGGGGTTTGGGGCACTTTTAAAAACGTTTTAGGGGCCTTTTGGGTTTAAAAATATTATATAAATATAAATATAATATATATATATATAAAATATAATATATTTTAAAAATAAAATTTTTTATAATAATATAAATATATATAATAAATATATAAAATATATAAATATTTTAAAATTTTATATATATTTATTATATATTTTTATATAGGGGGTACCTTCCCGTTTTTTCCCCCAAAACCATTTTGGGCAAAGAAAGTAAGGGAAAAACTTAAAGGGAAAAGCTTGAAATTTCAAATGTATGGACACTTTCTATTTTGTTTTTTAACCGGCACCCCCCCCCCCCCCCCCCCCCCCCACCTCTGCGCCCTATGGGTTTTTTTTGGGTTTAAATTAAAACCCGTGCAATACACATTTCCTCGTAGGAAAAGAGAGAGAAGAGAGAGAAAAGAGAGAGAAGAGGGGAGGGAGAGGGGGAAGAGAGAGAAGAGAGGAGAAGGAGAAAGAGAGAGAGGAGAGAGAGAGAGAGAGAGAGAGAGAGGAGATTTGAGGGTTTTTCGTGACGCACTACTGCTGGCCCCGCTGCATCGCCCTGCCCCTTTTTTCCTCACATTCCTGCAGCCCCATTCAGGCCCTTCTGCTTTACCCCCCCTGTCTTCTTTTTTGCACAGACATTTACAAAATTGGCTAAAACCAGAAATGGCAAATGAAAAAATGCATGGGGAAAAAGGTGGGAAATGAATCCTTCAAAGAGATCTGTGAATATCTCAAATACTGTATTTAATTTATAGCATTCTTCTTTTGCTTTTTCCCCGAAAAAAAGAATTTTAACATATATGACGGGCTTTGGAAACGTAACTTTTTCCGGAAACATTACTTATGTCAAAGACTATTAAAATATTCGTACTCATACTTTACTCACCTTTTCTTTCCCAAAAAAAAAACATATTCCAAAATTCGCTCAACCCCTTTTTTATCCAAAAAAATACCATACTCCCCACACTCACCCCACCTTCCTTTTAAATATCCCCCACTTAAAGCACTCGCCTCACCTTTCCGGGCCCCAAAAAACTCAACTCCACATTCTCCAAAATAAAGGGGCCCCTTTTGGGCCCCAATTTCCAAACTTGATTCCCCCGCTGATGTGACTGGCACTCTTTAATTATGAAAGCCCTGGAGCTGACCCACTTTTGACTGGGTTTACCCCTTTTTTACGTTTCCCTTAAAAACCTGTTTTTTGGTCTCTATTTATCTATTTTTTCATATTTTTTCCCCGGTAGGGGGGTAGTTCCTAGGGGGGGGGGGGGCTGGACCCATATAACCTTTCCTCCTTTTTTTCCCGTTTTTCCCGGGTCACGATGTTTTTCCCCCCTCCTTTGTTATTTCAATACTTTTGGGAAAAGTTTTGGGGCAATTTTCCCATCCCTTAAAAAAAAAAGGGGGGGGGGCGGGGGGGGGGAGGTGGGGGGTGGGGGGGGGGGGGGGGCAGCCCAAAAAGCCAGCCGAGTCCCCACTTCTACGCTGGCTCAGAAAATAAAAGGGGGGCGCTCTGACGGTGGGCACAAAAAGTTTTAGTTGCCATTCAGGGTCTTTTCCCCTTTTCCCCCTCTCTCCTCTCTCTCTTCACTCTCTCTTTCTCTCTCCCCTCTTCTCTCCCTCTCCTCTCGTCTCTCTCCTCTCTCTCTCTCTCTCTTTTTTTCATCATTCCTTCCTTCTTTTTTTTTTGGGGTCCCAAACCCTGCGCCACCTCAAGGCATGCCCCCCACGGGGCCCATTTTCCCACACCCCGTCCACCGCCACAAACCCGATCGGGCCCGCCGCAGCCCCGGGACCGGGAAACCACAGGGAGCAGTCAATGTCATGTCGTCAAAGGCAACCCACAGGAGGAGACACTGCACCTGCTCCCGAGTCACTTCGGTGGTGTTCAGGGGCGCCTGTTGTGATCTAACATACGCCAGGACACCACCTATAAGCCCCTACTGACGAGAATGATATTACTTAGCCCGCGGAGCCGGCGTGAGTAAAGCTCTCCCCCCCGGAGGGCGTCACCACGTCCATCCAACGACAGCCCCCAGGACTCGCCGATACCGGTGACCCCACGGGAACCAAACCAAGACCACGGACGTGAGAGGACATCGAAACTGAGGTCACCATGAGACAGGGCATGAAGGGCCCAGAATTTGAGACAATTTTTTTTAAGCTGATCGATGAAAAAGAGGATGATTAGATGAGCTAAAGGATTTCCATTTCGTCTGAGACTACTGCAGGCTGTACTCTATGCTTCCTTTCATTAAAATATCCCGCGTCAACCAGGCCCGAGAGATACAGGCACCGCAGTGTTTGTCAGGGAAAATTTTAGCAACACTCTCAGAAACGCATCCATTAAGTGGATGAAACTCCGACTGGTGGTCCCAGTCTTCCCAACTGAGTCCGCAGCAACTCAACTCTCGGTAGGAGCCATCGGGGCAGAAAAACCCACATGACTTCTGGATGGGATTCGAACCCACGACCTCCCAGCCGGAGTCCGCGACGCTAACCACTTCGCCACGGCGGCTGGGGCATCATTCCTTCCTTAGTTTCCTCCTCCCTTTTTTCTGTTTTCTTTTCAATGCAAGATTTATCGTGTGCACATGTTAAATAAAAATGTTTTTTGCATTTTTCAAACTAATGCGACTCAGGAACCCTGCGCCACTAAACAGAATGGAAATTTGCCAGTTCAGACAGTGACGCTGCCCCCTGCATAGGGCGGATGCATACTTTCTAAATGACCATCAAATTCTCCGTTCAATATAAAACAGCTTTTCAAATGACGGCTATATTTCAACACATTGGACACACACACACACACACACACACACAACACACACACACACACACACACGCGCGCGCGCGCGTGCACGCACGCACGC
>CM031626.1:38800601-38823342 GCA_018398815.1 Conus ventricosus | reverse complement strand
GAGGGGTTTTTAAATAGCAATGTGGAAAATCAGTTATCGCTTTTGGGGTTTTTTAGCCAGTACAGTCAATTCTTTCAAGTGATGGTTTTGGTTTGTTTTTGTGTTGTCACCCTTGGGAGACGGTGTAAATAAAATAAACAAACAACCAAAGACACCTATTAACCCCCAAATCTCATTCTTTAACTAGTAATGAACCGATATAAAGTCAGTCATGCTCAGTAGTAAGGGTTCAGCGGGTACAGTTCGGCCTTTCAAGGGGAGTTGACTGTCTTTTTGTTTATGTGATGTCACCCTTGGAAACGGTCTAATCCAACAACACGAGTCGCTATAACCAGCCCTTACTTTTTTTACATCTGATTGCATCAATGCAATGCAATCGCCCGTAGGGTCTATCATAGGAAAGTCACATGGATCGTTCGATGTCATCACCGAGCATCCTCGATCATGATTCGCCCTTTTAAAAAAAGTCGCTTAAACCAGTATTTTTTATTTTTTTATTTTATTTTATTTTTTTTTTACTCAACCGCCACCTTCAACCGCCACCTTCTTTGGGGGGTGAGACCTCCCTCACCTTACTACTAACGTACACTTCAAACGTTCTTGCGTCATTTTTCTGGCCTTCCGTTGTTCGTTCCTTGTCACATTATTGTAGTCTTGTGATATTTGCCTGCAAAATTTGAGCCACTCGCAATCGTATTCCCTGTGCACCTCTGCACAAAGTACTCCATTCGAAAAAGGTCGCCGTGGATACTGTTGGGCCTGTGGAACCTTCGACTTCAGACCATCGATGCGTCCATACTATTATCGTGGATATGGCTAGAATTGTTATTAATCATTGAAGAAATTCACACATTGATAATCATTATGAATGTCATCCAGCTGACCCACAACTGTTAGCTATTGTGACGGGCTCTTGAAACGTTTGCGCAAGTTTTACTGACAGCAATTGTATTTTTCCGATTTCTCCCGTGCCCAAAATTTTTCTGTTTGTGTGTTTGTTTGGTTTTTTTTTGTTTTTGTTTGGTTCCTTTGCACCCCATGCTGTTTTCGTTTCTTTGTGGATTTTAATCCTGTTCTGTGTCATTGTTTTCCATTTCTATATCCTGTTTTTGTTTGTTTGTTTTTTCTTCAGATACTCTGTGTCCACGAGATTTTACTACTTGCTGGAGGCATGATCATTTTCTACGCATATGAGAGTTGTCTTTCTATGTCTCTGATCTTGATTTCTATTATGCCATAACTGATGCTATCGATGTTTGCCTGTGTATTGCTATGACGAGTTGGTTTAATATGGATGACACTCATGCAATTGTTTCCCTTTTTTCTATAATGAATTTAGCAGTGATGTCTTGTGATTTTATGCTTTTGCTATTATTCATGAGTGAGTTTCTTGTCGACGGCGTGATATTAGCGCCTGTTCCCTATATTTCTGTGCTATGAAGAATTCATCCTCGGGAAATTCTTTCCTAAGGAAGGGGGGGGGGGGGTCGTGCGCCCCATGGAAGACAGAGAGAGAGAGAGAGAGAGAGAGAGAAAAGAGAGAGAGAGAGAGAGAGAGAGAGAGAGAAGAAGAAGAAAAATGTGCTTCTGGTGGAAGCTCATCGTCGTGCGCCCCGTTAAGGGAGAGAGACAATATATATATATATATATATAAATATATATATATATATATAATATATATATATATAATATATATATATGTCAATGATGTTAAAAAGGAAGGTTAAAACTCAAGGTTAAAACTGACAAATTTGTTTCTAGCGGCGTTGCGCTGTCATCAGGATGGTCTCTGTTTGCCCACCGCCGATGTTATATAGCGTGTGGGCTCACGTTTGCGGTTGTTTGCACGTGCGGGTTGGCTGCACGTGTTTTTGGGGCTTTCAGGTTTTTGTTTTGGATGTGTTCACTAACAACGATTTCCATTTATGCCTGCAGTTGTTTACTAAATTTCTGTTTTGGTGTTTAAAGTTGCTAAGTGTGGTTTTGGGCCATAGTATTAACCCTTTTTTTCAGTTAAACATGGTTAAAACCTTTTTTTTTGAAACATTGCAAAATGGTAAAGCTTTTTTTTATGTTTTTCCCCCCAGGAAAAATTTTGTAGCTTTTTTTTTGCTTTTTAAAAGTTTCCAGATAATTTGTTTTCAGTTCTTTTTGGGTTTTTATTTTTTTTCTTTTTTGGGAAATGACTGTTTGGGTTTTTGGGAATATCGGGTTTTTTTGAAGTGGTTTTCAGGATCCCAAATTATTTTCTTTTTTCATTTTCTGATGTTACAGGGGGGCCTGGTATACAATTTTTTTGTGGAGCATTTTATTGTTTAGTGGGCACTGCCCCTTTTCTCTTAAAATTGCAAGATTTTCCTTTTTCACCCTTTTTTGCTGTGTTGATTTTTCATTTTTTTGGGATCCCGGTCCAATCATTTTTTTTAAATTTGGCATACATAGTACGCTGTTTGACAGTGTTTTTGTTAAATTTTTTGGGGACCTTTTGTGCTCTTTTGGAAAAATTTGAGATTTTGAAAAATTTCTTTCCCATGTTTTTTTTGGGATTTTTCCCCGTCGAGGGGGGGTTTTTATACCAATATTTTTTCCCTTTTCCTTTTTTTTCCTTGCTTTATTTGGTTTTTGCCGGGTTTATTGTAGTTTGTAATTGAAATCCACTTTTTTATGCCCCCTTTGTATTCCACTGCTCTTGTTGAACACTCCCCCATTGCTACGGGTTTAAATAGCTCTTTTTTTAGCCAGGGGAAATGGTTTTTTAATACGGGATGGGGAGGGTTATTTTTGGTGTGTACATAAAGGGGTGTTTCTTTGGGGTTTCTTGAAGGGGTTATATATAGGGTTTTGTTGAACCCAGTGTTATGTTCAAAGTAGTTCACTACCTTTTTTTTTGTTTTAAAGGGTGATTTTTTAAGTTGGGGTTTTTTGGAAGATTTTGCATAGTTTTTTTCCTTCTTTTTTTCCCGAGGGTTTTTGGGGGGGTTTGAGGCAAAAGGGAAATCGTCCCTGTAAAAATCCGATTTTTTTCCCCGAGTTTTTTTTTTTGATTTTTGGACAAAATGAATAGTCCGACCATTCACATTTTTTCTGCACCATCATATAACCCAGGGTTTTAGGGGCCCGAAGTTGATTTTTCTTTTGGGTTTTCCCCCCTGATCCGGTTTAAATTCTGCTGTGTATATTTTTTTTGGGTGTGGGAATGATTCCTTTTCTGACCCTGTTAGTCTGTGGGTTACTGCAAATTTCGGGGTTTTGGAAATATTTTCCTCATCTAGGAGGGGAAAAAGTCTAACTTGCAAATGGATAAATACGTTTTAACTTTGTTTATTGATTTTTTTGGGAAATTTTTGGGAATTTTTAAAACTTCGTATGTTTTCTTCCAGAGTTTTTAATGATTTGTTTTTATTTTTTTGGGTTATTTTTCCAAAAATTTTTCTTGCTTTTTTTTCCCAAAATTTCCCAGTTTTCAAAGGGGGTTTATTACCCTGCATTTTGGGAAATTGTTATAAAATTGGGTTGGGGTTTTGGGGAAGGGGTTTTAAAAGCTTCTTTTTTTGGGTGCGCTTCTTTTCCCTGCCCCCCCCAAAAAAAATCAAAAAAAAATTGCGCTTTTCCAAGTTTTTTTTCTTTAGTGGGGGTACTGTCATGTATATTTTTGTCATTTTTTTTGAATTTTTCGGGAAATTTTTTTGTCAAGGATTTGAAAATTTTTTCTTTGGTTCCATTTTTTTGTAATTGCTATTTTTTTGGTCACCTTCACAAAATTTTTTTTTTCATTTTGTCCCTTGTTTTTTTTGGGTTTTTTTAAAAATGTTTTTTGGGAAATCGTGTTAGTTTTTTTAAATTTCCAATAGGGGGTTATCATTTTTTTTTCTTTTTATCTTCAAAGCGTTTCAAAATCGTCAAATGACTGGGGGTGTTTCGCCATGTTTTTAAACCCGTAGGTGTTTTTGTCCTCTTTTTTGCATTCGGGTTCGGAAAATAAAAATTTCATAAAAAAGCATCACCATAAAAGCAATTTTCATTGGGTTTTCGGGAAAATGAAAATTTTTCATAAAAAGAGAAAATCACCAACACCCCAAATTTTTTAAAAAAGGGTGAAACCCCTTTTTTAACTAAAAAGGTTAATACAAATCCCAAACCACATTTGCAATTTTAAAACCACCAAAACAGAAATAGAAAAACAACTGCAGGCATAAATGGAAATCGTTGAAATGAACAAATCCAAAAAAAAACCTAAAAGCCCCAAAAAACACGTGCAGCAACCCGCACGGAAAACAACCGCAAAACGTGAGCCACACCTATATAACAACGGGGGTGGCAAACAGAGACCAAACCTGAAGACAGCGCAACGCCGCAAAACAAATTTGTCGATTTTAAAACCCTTAGTTTTTTAACCCTTTCCCTTTTTTTTCTTTATTGACAAAAGTTGCTCCCAAGGGGGCGACACTTTTAAAACCCTTTTAGGGCCCTTTTTTTAATTCAACTATATATATAAAATATTTATATATAAGTAGAGAGAGAGAGAGACAGTGGGGAGAGACAGAGAAGGGGAGAGAGAGAGAGAGGAAAAGGGGAAAAGAGAGAGAATTACAATTACAAATTTACAATTGACAATGATTTAATTGTATAAGGCCCCGTGGCCCCCTTTCCCAAAAAAAAAAAAAAAAAAAACCAGTGAAAATATATGTTAATAAATAATACATCAAAACCTACATTTTTCCCAATTTGCAACCTCTGACATAACTGTGTAAAAAAATAGTTTTTTTCTCATTTTATCGAATTTTCCCGTCGCTTTTAAAACTAGGAAAAAAAAATTTAGACTTTTAAGTTTTTCTAACAATACTACCCCCAAAAAAATTCCTGCACATTGCTCATATTTTGACAAATAAATTCCTGACATTGGGTGGGAAAATTTAAAAATTTTAAGGTCATTATAAAATGTACCTTCAAATAGGGCCCTGGAAAAATTCCCTCTTCCCCATTCTGCGAAACATAGGGGAAAAAAAGGGTGTTCGGAGGCAAGAAGCAAGACAGTGAATTTAATAGTTTTTTTAGACTTTCCCAAACCGAAACGTACTAAGGGAGTTTTTAAAATTCCCAAATTTTTAATAAATCAAAATTTTTTTTCACGTTCAAAATATTTTTGAAAGAAAAATAAAGATCCAAAAAAAGATTGCTTTCAGACATATGGAGTACCACCGCTGACAGAAGCAACTAATAAGGCGATCCTTAAAGACCCTGAAAAAAGTTTCTTGTTTTCCCACTTCAACCAAAACATCCAAAAAAATAGCCAAAACCCTTTGAACACGAAATGCTTTACATGTGATAAACCCCTTTTGAACCCCTATATTTCTTTCCTGAACAATTTTTCACAAAGTTTAGCTTTTCTGAGGGATCAGAGGAGGTGCTTTAAAGGGACGAAACCCAACCCGTTATGCTCCCTAGCCCGCAGAATTAAAATATAATGGGGAACGAAACCCCCTTTGGGCCCTAAACCCTTTTCAAAAAGGCTAAAGTTGGTTAAAAATTTGAGTATTAAAATTTTTAGCTTTTGGTGGGGCTTTTCAATAGTTTTACGGCTTATTCCCCATAAATTTTGAAACCCAGAGGAATGGAAGGGAAAAACTTACAACAATAGTTTTAAAAAAAAAGGGGAAGCATCCTATTTTTCCTTATTTTTTTAAGAATCTCCCAAAGGGGGCTCCTTTGGGTCTAGCGACCCCTTTTAAACAAAACCGTACGACATCAAAACCCAAGTTTTAAATTGGGAAAGAAACCCCCCAGATATTTATACGAATTTACAACATTTTTGTTTATCAAATGCCAAAAAAACCATTGGGTTTCCCTTTAAAACCCAGAAACCCCCCCCTTTTCCCAAATAAACCCTAATCTTACCCTTTTTTCAGATTGACCTTCAAACTTAAATTTAAGGGACGCCCGTAAAGAAAATTGATTTTTATTTTGTAGACCACTATCGAAAAAGACATAAGGGGTATATCATCCCCCCAAAGCAGGGTAAAAATTTAATTTTCCCTTAGGAAAAACTGAACTCCCTTTTTTCCTTTTTTAAAATATGTCAAGGGCAATTCATTGGGTTAAAATAGAAAACCCTTTGGGCTAAGGAGCAACCCCCGTTTGGACCCTTTTAAGCCCCTGGGGAAAAGTCCTTAAAAGGAGTTAACAGATCTGACACATGATTTTTAAATTTTGGGGAAAACATGCTCTTCAAATGTTCAACATATTAAAACCTTTTACACCCTTTTTAAACCGTAAAATTTTTAAAAAATAAACCATGCAGGAACCCGTTCAAAGGGTTTACTGAAATCAAAGTAGGGAACGTAAAAATTTTTTTTTTTTGGAAGTTTTTTCACAATACACGATAGAGCGTGAAAAAATGGGCGAGGTGGAAAAAGATTTCCCAAAACCCCGCTTTAGCATCGAAAAAAACCCGGGTTACTTCAACCAAGTAACCAAATAAAACCCAAAGCTTAATTTTGAAAAATAGGTGAAAAGTTTAATAATTTTGATAAGAAGTTTGGGCCCCGATTTAAATTTTTAGGGTTTTTTTATATCCCCTTTTTTATGTAGTGGACAATAATGGATTTTGTCCATTTTGCCAAAAAAAAACCATCTCTGAATATTTTTATTGAGAAAAATGACAAAAAAGGGGAAAAACTGCATCTTCTGCAGCTTTTATAACTCACTAATGAGACCATCTGGACCAGCTGCCTTCCCACCTTGAGGAAAATTTTAAATTTCTTTTCCAAAACCCCCTCAGTAGTAATAAAACCGTCTAAGATTGTGTCAGAAACGCTTTTGGAACCTCAATGTCCCAAAAATTCCCCAGTTTGCAAAAGACTCCATTAAAATTTTTAAGGGTTTTCGAAGTGGTTAAACCCTTCACCTGTGAAATAACATTCACCATCGGGGACCGTTTTTCGGGATTTGTTGACCCCGACCAAAGGGTTTGGGAAACGTTGCCCCCTTTAACAGAGAGTTAAAACGCTCAACCCCTGAAATTTTGGCTTTTACAAAATTTTTAAATTTGGGCCCTAATTCCCCTCTTAATTGAAGATAAATTAGGGCTATTTCCCGGGGAAGGGCCAATTTATTAAATGGCAGCTAGTGCCCTTTTCTAACTTTGACTTTGGGAAACCGACATTTCCCTTTTCAAACCAAGATCTGTAACAAACCCCGGCTTTCAAGGATTTAGTTTTTTACGCATACAGGCACTAGCATTCATCAAAACTTTTTGTAAATTCAGACAAGCTTTTTAATACATAATCAATCAAACTGGTGGGGTATTTAAAGTTACAAAGAGAACAAGTGAGTGGCCTTTTAGCCCAAAAAAACATAATTTTGTCTCTATTCCAGACAGTGATTCCATCATTAGTGTTATGGGGGATGGGGGGGACTGTCTGCCTGAAAGTTTTTAACTTTTTTAGGGGATGTGCACAATTTAAATTTTCCCAAAACACAAAGAAACTTTTTACGTTCGGTAATAGTTTGTACGAAAAAGAAAATAGTCTATTTCACTAGAAAAACCCTGGACAGATAAAAAGGTGAAGTCTCCACTGTAACAACCGTGGGTTGGGTCCCCTTTACAATACACAAATCAAAACAAAACACACAGGTTTAAGAGGTTCACCCAAAAACATTAAGTAAAGGAAACAAAATTTTTGAACGTGATTTCCTTTTAAAGGGTTTAAAGGAAAACCGGGTTTAGCAAATAAATCGGGATATCAGGGGAAAACTTTTGGAGAGAAGAGAGAGAGAGAGAGAGAAAAGAGGAAAGAAGAGAGAAAAGAGATAGAGAGAAACACGTCTCCAGCAGACTCGGGGGGCGTCAGAAAACGTTTGAAGAAGCAAAAGTCGATTTTAATGATGTTTGATGATCAGGCTATTATGGGTTTAGCCAGTACAGTTCAATTCTTTCAAGTGATGGTTTTTGGTTTGTTTTTGTGTTGTCACCCTTTGGGGAGACGGTGTAAATAAAATAAACAAACAACCAAAGACACCTATTAACCCCCAAATCTCATTCTTTAACTAGTAATGAACCGATATAAGAAGTCATCATGCTCAGTAGTAAGGGTTCAGCGGTACAGTTCGGGCCTTTCAAGGAGTTGACTGTCTTTTTGTTTATGTGATGTCACCCTTTGGGGAAACGGTCTAATCCAACAACACGAGTCGCTATAACCAGTCTTACGTTTTTTACATCTGATTGCATCAATGCAATGCAATCGCCCGTAGGTCTATCATTAGGAAAGTCACATGGATCGTTCGATGTCATCACCGAGCATCCTCGATCATGTGATTCGTCCTTAAAAAAAGTCGCTTAAACCAGTATTTTTTATTTTTTTATTTTATTTTATTTTTTTTTTTACTCAACCGCCACCTTCAACCGCCACCTTCTTTGGGGGTGAGACCTCCCTCACCTTACTACTAACGTACACTTCAAACGTTCTTTGCGTCATTTTTCTGGCCTTCCGTTGTTCGTTCCTTGTCACATTATTGTAGTCTTGTGATATTTGCCTGCAAAAGTGAGCCACTCGCAATCGTATTCCCTGTGCACCTCTGCACAAAGTACCTCCATTCGAAAAAGGTCGCCGTGGATACTGTTGGGCCTGTGGAACCTTCGACTTCAGACCATCGATGCGTCCATACTATTATCGTGGATATGGCTAGAATTGTTATTAATCAGTTGAAGAAATTCACACATTGATAATCATTATGAATGTCATCCAGCTGACCCACAACTGTTTAGCTATTGTGACGGGCTCTTGAAACGTTTGCGCAAGTTTTACTGACAGCAATTGTATTTTTCCGATTTCTCCCGTGCCCGAATTTTTCTGTTTGTGTGTTGTTTGGGTTTTTTTTGTTTTGTTTTGGTTCCTTTGCACCCCATGCTGTTTTCGTTTCTTTTGTGGATTTTATCCTGTTCTGTGTCATTGTTTTCCATTTCTATATCCTGTTTTTTTTTGTTTGTTTTTTCTTCAGATACTCTGTGTCCACGAGATTTTACTACATGCTGGAGGCATGATCATTTTCTACGCATATGAGAGTTGTCTTTCTATGTCTCTGATCTTGATTTCTATTATGCCATAACTGATGCTATCGATGTTTTTCCTGTGTATTGCTATGACGAGTTGGTTTAATATGGATGACACTCATGCAATTGTTTCCCTTTTTTCTATAATGAATTTAGCAGTGATGTCTTGTGATTTTATGCTTTTGCTATTATTCATGAGTGAGTTTCTTGTCGACGGCGTGATATTGCGCCTGTTCCCTATATTTCTGTGCTATGAAAAATTTCATCCTCGGGAAATTCTTTCCAAAGGGAAGGGGGGGGGGGGTTCGTGCGCCCCATGGAAGACAGAGAAGAGAGAGAGAGAGAGAGAGAGAGAGAGAGAGAGAGAGAGAAGAGAGAGAGAGAGAGAGAGAAGAGAGAGAGAGAGAGAGAGAGAGAAGAAGAAAAAGTGCTTCTGGTGGGAAGCTCATCGCCCGTGCGCCCCGTTAAGGGGGAGAGAGAAATATATATATATATATATATATATATATATAATATATATATATATATATAATAAAATATATATATATATATATGTAGAGAGAGAGAGAGACAGTGAAGAGACAGAGAGAGCGAGAGAGAGGGGAGAGAAGAGAGAGAGAAAAGAGGGGAGAGAGAGGGGAGAGAGAGAGAGAGAGAGAATTGACAAATTGACAATTGACAATTGACAATGATTTATTGTGTATAGCCTGTGACCCGTTACAATACCAAAGAAAAAAAACCCAGTAAAAATATATGTTAATAAATATATACATCTATACATACATTTTCCAATCGAAACCTGCTGACAAAACCCGGGTGTACGAAAATAGTTTATCTCATTTGTATCGAATTTTCCCGTCGCTTTAAAGCTAGGAAAAGAAATTTTAAAGACATTTGAAGTTGGCTATCAATACTACCATTAAGAATTCCTGCACATTGCTCATATTTTGAAAATAACTTCCTGACTATTGAGGGAAATATTTAATTCTAAGGTCATTATAAATGTACATTCAAATGGGACGTGGAATTCGTCTTCACATTCTGCGTAACATAGGGGACAAACAGGATGTTCGGTAGGCAAGAAGCAGAGACAGTGACTTTGAATAGTTGAGACTCCCAACCTGAAACGTACTAAGGCATTTTTTAAAAATTCAAATTGTTAATGAAATCAACATATTTTTTCACGTTCAAAATATTCTTGAAAGAATAATAAAGATCAAAACGATTGCTTTCAGACAAAAATTGAGTACCACCGTGACAGAAAGCAACAATAAGGCGATCCTTAAAGACCCTGAGAAAAAGTTTCTTGTTTCCGACTTCACCATACATCCAAACAAGCCAAAACCATTTGAACACAGAAGATGCTTTACATGTGATACCCAGTTTTGAACCCTTATATTTCTTTCCTGTAAATTTGCAGCATGTTGTATGTTTTTCTAGAGTATCTATAGGAGGCTGCTTAAGGAGACGAAACCAACAGTTGATGCACCTAGCTGCAAAATTTAATATAAAGGGGTAACGACCCAATTCGCCGTAAACCATGTCATTAGGCGTGAAAGTTGGTACATTGAGTATTAATTGCAGGCTTGTAGGTGGAGCTTTCAATAGTTTGGGTACGGCTTATGTCCCCATAATTCTGAACCGTAGAGAATGAAGGAACAACTTGAGCATCGAATAGTTTAAAGAAAAGTTTGGAGAAGAGCATCCTATTTTTCTTAGTTGTTTTAAGAATCCGAAGGTGGCTCTCTTGGCTCTAGGGGACATGATCATAACCATAGCGACATCAAAACTAAGTTTAGTTGAGAAAGTAACTCCAGATATTTATACGAATTGACAACATTTAGTTTATCACTGCCAAAAAAACCCTTGTTCCTTAACACCTAGAAACCCGCCTTTACGAAATACCATAATCTTACTTTTATCTAGATTGACCTTCAAACTTAAATTCAGTGCACGACTGTAGAGAATATTGATTTGATTTTGTAGACCAGCTATCGTAGATGACATAAGGGCTATATCCTCCCGAAAAGCAGGATAAAAAGTTTAATATCATAGGAGAAAAAATGAACTCCATGTTACCTTTATAAAATATGTCATGGGCAATTCATGATGAAAATAGAAAACAGAGTAGGGCTAAGGGGGCAACCCTGTTTTAGACCTTGTAAGCACTGGAAATAGTCAGTATAGGGGTTAACAGATTGACACATGATTTAATTGAGGAATACATGCTCTTCAAAATGTTCAACATATTACCCTTTGGGCACCATTTCTAAAAAGTATATTAAACAATAATCCATGCAGAACTGTGTCAAATGCTTTACTGAAATCAATGTAGGCAACGTAAATTTTTTTGTTTGTGACAGATGTTTTACAAAAAACGCATAGAGCGTGAAAATATGGTCGATGGTGGAAAAAGATTTCCTAAAACCTGCTTGAGCATCTGAAATAACCGAGTTGACTTCTAACCAAATAACCAAGTAACCAGACGCTTATTTAGAATATAGGTGAAAAGTTTACATAGATTATTGATAAGAGAGATGCCTCGAAATTATTAGTGTTATTTATATCCCCTTTCTTATGTAGTGGGACAATAATGGATTTAGTCCATTCGTCCAGAAAAATACCATCTCTGAATATTTTATTGAGAAAAATGACAAAAAGGAACAACTGCATCTTCTGCAGCTTTTATAACTTCACTATGAGACCATCTGGACCGCTGCCTTCCCCCACTTAGACTTTTAATTGCTTTTCTAACCTCCTCAGTAGTAATAACACCGTCTAAGATGTGTCAGAAACTGCTTCTGAACCTCAGATGTCAAACATTCCTCAGTTTGCAACGACTCCAGTATTTAGTAGTTATCGAAGTGGTTAAAAACCATCAGCCTGTGAAATATCATTCACCATCGGCGACCGTTTTCGGTATTTGTTGACCTCCGACCAAAGGTTTTGGGGAAACGTTAGCAGCCTTTAACAGAGAGTTAATACGCTCAACTCTGAAATTGTGGCTTTTACAAATTTTTAATTGGCCATAATCCCGTCTTAATTGAAGATAAATTTGTCTATCCTGGGCAAGTCCAGATTTATTACGGCAGCTATTGCTTTTGTAACTTTGACTTTGGTATCCTGACATTCCTTGTCAAACCAAGAGTCGAACTACCCTGGCTTTCAAGGATTTAGTTTGACGCATACAGGCACAGCATTTATCAAGCACTGTGTAAATTCAGACAATGCTTTGTTAATACATATATCAAACAAACTGGTGGCGTATTTAAAAGTTACACGAGAACAAGTGAGTGGCCTTGTTAGCAACAAAAGCATCAATTTTGTCTCTATTCCAGACAGTGATTCCATCATTAGTGTTATGGGTGATTGGGGATGTCGCCTAAAATTCAAATTTTAATGGGCAGTGCACAGATTAAATTCTCAAACACAAAGAAATTTTTGACGTTCGGTAAAAAATTTCGTACAAAAATGAAAAAATATCTTTTACACTAGAACCATGGACAGTTTAAAAAGGTAAGTCTCCACGTAACAACCGGGGTTGGATCCATTTAAAATACCAAATCAAAACAACAACGGGTTTTAAAGGGGTTTTCACCAAAAGCATTGTACTGGATCATTTTTTGAACGGATTCTTAAAAGGATTAAGGGGAGAACGGACAGAAAATAAACGGTTATCGGAAGCTTTTGGAGAGAAGAGAGAGAGAGAGAGAAAAGAGAGGGGGGAAAGAGAGAGAGAAGAGAAAAATAGAGAAAAAAAAAAATTCACGTCTCCAGCAGACTGGGGTTACGATCAGAACTGTTTGAAGAAGCAAAAGTCGGCAAAAAATTCCAAAGAAAATAAATGTTGGAATAGCAGGGCCGGGTTTTGACCCCTTATATATAATATATTATAAAAAAAAAAAAAAAAAAAGGAAAAAGAGAGAGAGAGAGAGAGAGAGAGAGAGAGAAGAGAGAGAGAGAAATTTTAAATTTTCCCTATATTCATTATTCCACTCTGTTGTTTAAGAAAAGACTTTTGTTGCAGTTTTGATCCACAGCATTTCTGAACATGCAGTTATTGAAACCAGCTTTTAACTGCCCAAAGCAGTGGAGACTTTCTGGGGGAAAAAGGTAAAACATGTAACGGCCTTTGGGGCTTAAACAAATCATTTTTTGGATGAAAAAGGGTTTTTTTTTTATTTGTTGTTATATCTAACAAAATACCGTATTTCAACTCTAGAAGTATAAACCTTGATTAGAATTGCTTTACGAATCCAATGGATCAAACAAGGAACAATGTTAATTTTCTATTTGCCCCCGAGGGCCCTTTTGTCCCCGGGTCGGAACTCATCAGGGGGACACAGCTGGTTGTGTTGGTCCCGGGGTTAAATAGAGACCCCACACAGCTAAGGGGGCAAACAAAAAAACCAAAGCACCCCCAAAATGAAAGTTTTCATATATTAAATATTTTCCCTTTAAATTTCATGTTCCCGTTTTTCCACCTTCAACCCCCCCCCCCCCCCCCCCCCCCCCCCCCCCCCCCCCCCCCCCCTTAATCGAAATCTTTGCCAAGTCATTACTATGAAGACAGTTCATTTTTGGGCCTGTGCTTGTTTTCTTTCCCCCACTATTAGATTGTTCGACTATGTAATTTGTCTGAATTTATTCAAGTTTAAAAGGCTGTGCCAGTCTTGAATAAAAGTAACTCTGTTTTAGGTTTTCTTATGGGAGCAAACGTTACCCCACTTGATTACTGTTTATTTAATAAAGGTATATATCCTGAACAATGGACGAATACAAATGTGCATTACTGAAAAAGGATATGTAGAGGATCCGAACAATTAATGGGCATGTCACCAAGTAATGTTTGCAGTAGGATTTACAGTTCATCTTAGTGTAAGACTCCCAAAGATGGATAGAAGAAAATAATATCACTGGTGAGTATCAGGTTGGAAACCTAAACAAATTATTCAACAATTGACCTTTTTTACACTTTTTGGCGCCAGTTCAAAACAATTAGTAAAACAACAGAAAGTTACACGTCGCATTCATAGATTTGAAACAGTTTTTCGATTCTATTCAAGAACATTTTTGTGGCCTTTACTTGTCAAAAATGGAATAAGGTGCAAAATGTATCCTGTGTAAAATTATGTAAAACAATGTTACAGCAGAATCGAAATTAAGGCAGAGTAAACAGATTTTAATAGCATGTTCAAAAGGGTAAAACAAGGAGACGTGTGCAGTCCAATTTTGTTTGTTTGGTTTTCTTTTTAATGAACTTGCTCTAGATATAATTGAACATGGAAGTGCGGTATTACATTGTCTCCTTTTTTCGTGGAACTGTTTATTTAACTGTTTGCGGACAGTATCATTTTGATGTCAGAAACAGGGGTTTGGACTACAAGCTCAGTAAAATGGCTTGTATAGAGCATCTGTTTTCTAGAAATGACGGCAAATATGAATAAAAGTAATATTTTAGTTTTCAGAAAAGGCGATTATTTAGCAGCAAGAGAAAAATGGATATATGGTAGAGCAGAAATGAGAGTTGTTAAAAGTTTTTGAAATTAAGGATTGTTTTTTTTTCAACTAAACTTAGTTTCTATACGCATGTAATGAATTGGTAGCAAAGCTAAAGGAGCGTAAGTGAGGATTCTGAGAGCATTGTATACATTGGGGAATAATTCACCTGGATTTTTTTTAAGCTATTCGATGCCAGTGCAACCTATAGTACAGTATAGTTCTAAAAATATGGCGTTGGTAAGGCGCTTCAGAGACAAAAAAGGTACACACAAATGGTCTTTAAAAACAACAACAACAAAACAAAGTGTAGATAAAAGAACACCAAGTGATTTTTTTGCATGGCGATCTGGTAGATCTTATGCACGTTGTATTACATTTGGTTAAAACTGACTCGTATGGGGGAACATGGGACTGCAGTGTAGGGTATACAAAATGTTATGTTATCTTGACGAAAAGGGAAGCATACATGGTTTACAAATCTCGTACAACTTTACACAATTTGGGTTTTCTTATGTCTGGATAATCAGTGTGTAGAAATGGTTTCAGCATTTATCAAAGAATCAGACAGAGAATAATCGAGTTGCAGGTGGGAGGAATTTGTAAAAAACGCCTAACTGAATATCGATTTCGGGGTTTCATTTTATGTCAACATATTCTTTAAGGGTATACAAGAACTGAGTCTCAGTTGTTATGTCCACAATGTTAATCGCTGGGGAATATGAAATCTTCTATCCTTCCAGCTTATAGTAATACAAGAAAAGAAATTATCGCAAGAATGTACTAGTGAATCCTGTATGTCAGACTATACCTTTTACTGTCATCACCTAATGTTGGTTAAAATGCGAAACTTGTCATTATACTTGTATAAAGCCTTTGTGTGACAGACCATTTTTTTTTTTTTTCCAATCACAGTTTTTGCGCAACTCCCCTTACCGGAACTTGTTCACTGTGAAACCGGTCAGGTAGGTTAGCTGACTGCTGCTCCCTGAGCACCGTATAAGCCAGGCGGGCGCAAGCAGGCGATTAGTCTTTGCAGTGAATTCCGCCTTGATACATCTCTCCAGTTCAGCTGAAGAGGGACTCCGGTGCAGTTTTTGTGACAGTCAGTTCTCCCAGGTTGGTTAGAGTTTGCCCTGGTCCCCCCCGGGGACTGTCACTACTACAGGCCTTGGGCCAAGCTGATTTGACCCCATTCTCCACTGTGCCTGTGGTGGATAAGTCGGTCAGTGCCAACAGTGAACCGAGCTGTGCCAGCGGCACTTGAGTGCTCGAAGTCGCCGCTTGGGGTCGTGGGACTTAAGTCCGTTGTGCCGTTGTGCTAGCGCTTGTCCTGCCCAGCCAGAACCACCGCCTTCGATTGTCAACAAAAAAGCAGTGCCAGAGCCGTCCTTAAGGGTCGTGAGAAACTCCGGTTCGTGGTGACAGAGCCACAGCTCAGTGAGTGGATGCTGGTGCCTCAGTGCAGTAGAGCACTGCTTTTGTTGTGAGTGTGTTGTGCTGCAGCTCGTGGTGTAGGAAGCTGTTGCTCCCCTTGCTGGACAGAGTCGTCGCTGTGTCGTCCCCGGGCCCTCTTCGTAAAGTTACTTCCCCTACTGACCGTCGCTGCGTCCTCGTCTTCCCGCGGAACTGCATTCTTTGGCAGCATTGTCGTGCAAGACTAGTGACTAGTGCGGAGCTGCCATTTATTTACTGCAGTCTTTGTGTTGAGTCTAGTGACAGCCGCGGGACTGTAACGTCAGGCCAGATAGTGCCTGTGATAACTTGTTTGTGGCACCACATGTGCATTTAGTATTGTACGCTCACAGCCGGTGTTGTCCTCCATGCTTTGGGTTGTTTTGAGTGTTTTGTATGTGTTGATGGCTCAGCAGCAATAAGAAAAAGGGAAAAGAATTGAGAGTGTGTTGCCTGGGTGTCTGTGTTCGTGAGTGGGGTGTGTGTGTGTGTGTGGGGTTGTGTGTGTGTGTGTGTCTTAGAAAAGCTCAAACACGCATCCCCTTTTCTGAGAAGGTCGACATACAGACCACACGCAACAAAACCCATCCGTAACACTCTGCAAGACGAGCCGTTGCCAATACTTAGATGTTAAATGCCATTTTTCTTTTTTACCTGTAGATATGTATTTACACTGTACATGATTACCGTTGTAATTGCACTGTGATCGGATTGAAGCTCCATCAGAATGCGCCAATGGCATTTTGATTAAAGAAATCCATTCACCCATTCCATTTCATTTCTTCTCTTCTCTCTCTCTCTCTCTCTCTCTCCTCTCTCTCTCTCTCTCTCTCCTCTCTCTCTCTCTCTCTCTCTCTCTCTCTCTTTCGTTTGGGATTATGCGATTTAGAAATTAATAACATATATGACAACAACCCAAAAAACTGTCCATGTTTTTATCACATTGAAAACGAATTTCATTTCTTGTTTGAAGTCTCAAGTACTCGTGTTTGCGAGAGAAAAAAAAATCAAGAATGTATTCCTATCCAAATAGCGATTGTTTAGCTTATTTGATGCAGTCTAAAAACATGATGATCCTAACCTGTTTGACAATGCATATCGTTAATGCACTCAAAACTAGGCATGAACGTAATGAACAGAAACTCGATACATGAATATGTGTTGTGATTGGTTTCAAACGCAAGTGATAATACTTTGTTTATTTTGGGTTTTTGTTTCCCTTGAATTTTTTTCCCTTGTAATCCTTTGCTTGTGTGTTTCTGAAAACAAGTTATTTCCTTTTGCTGATGACTCGTACTCATTTTTATTTTATTCTCAGCAAACGTGCACCCATTGCATACAGGTCTCTGTGTGCGTGTGTGTGTGTATGTGTGTGTGTGTGTGTGTGTGTGTGTGTGTGTGTGTGTGTGTGTGTGTGTGCGTGCGTGCGTGCGTGCTTGCGTGCGTGCGTGCGTGCGTGCGTGCGTGTGTGTGTGTGTGTGTGTGTGTGTGTGGGGGTGTGTGTGTGTGTGTGTGTGTGTGTGTGTGTGTGTGTAGTTTGAGGCCGCAGTGTTCGGTAAATCATGTGAACGGCCTTTGAATATGTAAGACTGGATGGTTCTATTCACCTGTTGACAAGACTGCTACTGCTGTAGGTTGCTTTCACTTTACCTTTCCTGGTCCACATTGTTCAGAAAGGTAAGGACATCGAGCCGCATCTTCAAGTTCTGCACACTGAGGTCTCAGATCACATGGAAAGTGTTCAATCAGGTCAGGCCACACTGACACTGAACAGTTCCAGGTGTTTGATCCCTCCACTTTATACGGTTTGAGGTCCTGTGCGTGGAAGGAGAAAACCCGTTGAAACAGTCGGCACTCTGGAATGGGGGACCAACCATGGTATGCTCACAGACATATCAGGGTTTTTGCTTGTTACATCACCAAACAAATCCGGGAACATGACGTATGATTATAAATTTTATTCTGCTGTGTCCCGAGCCACACTGACCACTGATTATCAATATAGGATCGTCTATCTGCAAGATGATATGTGTCAGGAGAAAGGTATGATCAGACGGTCTGGTCACAGTGACACAGCTCATCATTGTAGTTCGACATGGGCTGACCCCATCCAGTCCTGGGGTCTGAATGTACCCTGCATAACATGTTTTTGTGTTTTCAAATTCCACCAGCATATTACTCAACCTTTATGCTATAATTATGTGTGTTTTCTAACAGAACAGAGGGGTTTGAATGATGATGAAGAAAAGATCTTTTAGTGGTAGTGAATGGCACATTTCAACTGTTCTCCTCCACATTTTAAAGGAAATAGTTTGGGTCGTATTAGTGTGCCTGTCATAACAATTATTGTTTGCATTAGAATTGGGCCCTGCTTAGTTGTTAAAAAGAAATCAAACCTGTAAACAATCTTTCCGTTTAATTCTCTTCATGTGCAGTTAAACCACATTGTACACGTTTCTACAGATAATACGTCTGGATCATCCCCACCCCCACCCCGACCAAAACAAGGAGATAAAAGTATGTGCGCCCAAACACTTACAGAGAGACAGAGAGAGAGAGGGGGGGGGGCAGAGAGAGAGGCGGACAGGGGAGAGAAAAGGAGAGAGAGGAGAGAGAGAGAGAGAGAGAGAGAGAGAGAGAGAGAGAGAGAAGCAGACAGACAGTCAGACAGAGAGAGAGAGAGAGAGAGAGAGAGAGAAGAGAAGAGAGAGAGAGAGAGAGAGAGAGAGAGAGAGAGAGAGAGAGAAGACAAGACAAGACAAAATTCTTTATTTACGAGGATAATAGATAAGCACTAACGTGCTTTTTTACATCCAGTCCTCGCCCTGAGTAGGGACTACAACATGCAATGAAATCAATTAATGTAAGAAATCAAAGAAGCAAGCAAAGCGGTCATGTAATCATAGAGGAACATCAAATGAAAATAGAAGATAAATGAAAACAAAACAAAAAATAAGAATAATAATAAACAAAACAACAACCAAAAACAATAATAACAAAAAAATAAAATAAAATAAAAATGAGAATAATAATAATGAAGAGGAAGGAGAGAGCGGGGGTAGGGATTGAGGTGGGCTGGGGAAACATATGTAAGTGTACTACAACGTACAAGATTGGCATGTATGAAAACAGACAGTGAAGTGGATATGACAAAGTGCGTACATATTTTTGAACACACAAATACACGCACGTTTGCACGCAGAGAGAGAGAGAGAGAGAGAGAGAGGAGAGAGAGGAGAGAGAGAGAGAGAGAGAGAGGAGAGAGAGAGAGAGAGGGAGAGAGAGAGAGAGGAGAGAGAGAGGAGAGAGAGAAGAGAGAGAGAGAGGAGAGAGAGAGAGAGAGAGAGAGAGAGAGAGAGAGAGAGAGAGAGAGAGAGAGCAAGCAAGGCACCACATGCATGCATTCATTTTTCGCAAGGCATGAAAATACGTAGGACGTATTAAGCAAAGTGAGATGACATTGGGGGGGGGGGGGAGAAAAAAAAAGAGAGAGCGAGAGAGAGAGAGAGAGAGAGAGAGAGAGAGAGAGAGAGAGAGAGAGAGAGAGAGAGAGAGAGAGGATGGAAGGGAGAGGGGGAACAGCATGAGATGTAATGATTTGAAATGGAACTGTACTAAAACGTACAATAATTAGCCTGTATAAAATCAGACAGTAAATGAACATGACAAAAATATGTACGGAATTCGGACCATACACACGCACACATGCACAGACAGAGAGAGAGGAGAGAGAGATAGAGAGAGAGAGAGCGGAGAGAGAAGAGAGAGAGAGAGAGAGAGAGAAGAGAGATTGAGAGAGAGAGAGAGAGTCTGACTAGGAACTTTGATGACTAACAAAATGATCATTGATCATACCACATGGCTATACAAGTCATTTCTTCCCGTCCAGTGATATGGACGTTATACTTACCTTGGGACAGAGGACCGATAAATGACGTTGCAGTTCAACAAATCGCCTCGCAGAATGGTTAACGGGAGAAAATGTCAAAGACACAGATTCCCTTCTACAATGCTCCCCACACATAATTCCTGTAGTCGTTCTGACATACACACTCACCATGACTGTATTAGTGAAGCTATATTGGACTTCATCGGAACATTAGGAAGTCCGCACATTGTTAAATACTTTTTTTGTTTAACTGTACTGGAATAGATTGCATGCTTAATGACGACATTTCCTAGGCATTCGTCAGTTTGAATACGCACGATTTGGTGAGACTGTACATGAAGTACGAACTGACACCGCCATCTGTGCACTGCAGCTGAACTCTGAGCACGGAAGTGAACAGCTGAGTCGTTAATTGTAAATTCCTTTACCACTGGGTTTTTCAAACATGCAGATGCATTGGTAATTCTGATGGACCTGTCCTGTGCTTCAGTATCGCCGAAGCTGAATCTGTCTGCAATATTCTGCTGTGACAGTGAATTTATGTTGACAGTCGAGTCGTCCCGTGGTTCAGTCTGTGCTGGGTTGGCTCAGTCTGTATTGTGCTTTGGAACCCGTCTGTCTGTTTAGCAGTGCTCATGACTCTAGTCTTTTGATGAGGAAACTCAAACAGAGAGTCAAGGCTTGTTGCCCTCAGTGCATTTCTGGAGAAAGCACCGGTGCTTTTCGCCATATGGAGAATACGGCAAAGTGTACAAATCACTAGCCTGGCATCCATCGAGGCTGTGATTCTGTCCAGAGTACGTTAACGTTGATCCATCGATGATATTGCACGTTGCGTAACACGGTGCAACTGATTTTATGCAACTAACAGAAACACGACATAGGTCTAAACTTTCCCTTTCCTCAAAGCATGAATTGTGCGACGTGCCTGCCACTGAAGGGAAGAAACACAGACCAATGATCACAAGAAGGCGTGCATTAGATAACAGTAAGACGAAAACCTTAAAAAAAAAACCGCTTTTATATCAACAGAGATGTCATGCCAGGATGGCCTGCGGAGATGGGAATGCCTTAAAACGTTCACGTTTGAAGCAGTCTGTTGTGGACAGACTGGTTGTCTCACCAAGATGCTTACACCCTATATAAACCTGTGCAATACACATTTCCTCGTAGGAGAGAGAGAGAGGAGATGGAGAGAGAGAGAGAGAGAGGAGAGAGAAGAGAGAGAGAGAGAGAGAGAGAGACAGCAGAGAGGAGAGAGAGAGAGAGAGAGAGAGAGAGAGAGAGAGAGAGAGAGAGAGAGACTCAATGACTCAATGACTCAATGATATTTTAATGTCAAAAGCTGTACAGCCGTTATGACATGGGGGCGTGAACTATTACCCTATACAGAACAATTTCTGAACAAATTTACTAACAAAAACTTTAACACCAACCAAAGTCCCAAGTTCTAAAGTTGTGTTGGAAAAAAAACAACAGTTCAAAACTCACAATTTTTTAACTTATATTGCAACACACTTAGAACTTAAACACAAACAGAAATAGTAAACAACTGCATGGCATAAATGGAAATCGTTGTTAGTGAACACATCCAAAACAAAAACCTGAAAGCCAAAAAAACCGTGCAGCCAACCCGCACGTGCAAACAACCGCAAACGTGAGCCACACGCTATATAACATCGGCGGTGGGCAAACAGAGACCATTGATGACAGCGCACGCCGCTAGAAACAAATTTGTCGAGTTTTAACCTTCCTTTTTAACATCATTGACAAATGTTGCTCCCCAAGGGGTCGAGCACTTTTTAAATATCGTTTTAGGCTCTTTGGTTTATCATTATATCTCTATATATATATATATAATATATATCTATATATATATATTATATATTTATAATATATATATATATTATATATATATATATATATATATATATATATATATATATATATTATTATATATATATATATATATATTAATAATATTATATAGGGGATACCTTCCAGTTTCCGCATAAACCATTTTGTCAGAAGAATGTAAGGGAACACTTAGGAAACGCTTGATTGCAAATGTATGGACACTTTCTATTTCGTTGTTGACCGGCACCCCCCCCCCCCCTCCCCCCCTCTGCTGCATATGTTAATATGTTAATAAAACCTGTGCATACACATTTCCTCGTAGAGAGAGAGAGAGAGAGAGAGAGAGAGAGAGAGAGAGAGAGAGAGAGTGGAGAGAGAGGAGAGAGGAGAGGAGAGAGAGGAGGAGAGAGAGTGAGGAGAGAGAGAGAGAGGAGAGAGAGAGAGAGAGAGAGAGGAGAGAGAGAGAGAGAGATTTGAGGTTATCGTGAGCGCACTACTGCGCCAGCTGCATCGCCGTGCCTTATTTCCTCACATTCCTGCAGCACATTCAGGCCATTCTGCTTCACCCCACTGTCTTCTATCTTGCACAGACATTTACAATTTGGCTAACACTCAGACTGGCAAATGAATATATGCATGGAGATAGGTGGAACTGAATCCATCAAAGAGATCTGTGAATATCTCAAATACTGTATTATTGATAGCATTCTTCTTGTGCATTGTCAAGAAAATATGAATTATCATATATGACTGTCTTTGAGCGTAACATTATCCGTGAAACATTACTTATGTCAATGACTATCTATAAATATTCGTACTCATACATTTACTCACCTTGCTTTCCATAAATATACATATTCACACATTCGCTCACCTTCCTATCCATAAATACTCATACTCACACACTCACTCACCTTCCTGTCTATAAATAGTCGTACTTACGCACTCGCTCACCTTCTGTCTAAAAATACTCATACTCACACATTCTCTCA
>CM031626.1:38760287-38783758 GCA_018398815.1 Conus ventricosus | reverse complement strand
AAGGGAAATGAGCACATATCACTAATGTGTACGGCGTAAGAAACAAAATCACTAGTCACGAAAAATTAAAAAAAAAGAGGAAAAGAAACAACTATGACAATAAGAACATCAACTAAGACGTATTATTTCTTTGATCTTAGACGCCTTAACAAAGCATACCTAAATTTCTAATTACCTTATAACTGTTAGAGCTAAGTAGTACTGTAATCGAAACATACACGGGCGCCTATAATATTTCCGTGGGATAAATTTTTGGCGAAGATCTTCTAAAGCTAGACAAAGGAACATAAAATGTATTTCATTTTCCTCACCTTGCATACACAATGGACAAACCAAGTCAGTTTGTGTATGCTTCCTGTATCTTAAAAAATGAGTCCTTATTTCAGAAACACCAACTCTAAATTTAGCAATTAATCTTTTCAAATGCATGTCCAAATCCAGTTTTAGATAAGGCTGAATATATTGGAAACTAGAATAATTTCTATAAATCATACCGTTCACTAGTTTGGATATGGTCGTCCCACATTTGCATCTACAGTCAATCAACCTTTGTCGAAAAGCACGAATAAACTGTTTTTGATTTCCAACACCCTGAGTCAGCCAAACATCCCCAAAGCCATGCTTACACAGAAACAAACGCACATTTGAAACCCAGTTCGTTTTTCCCTTTGCATCCAATTCAACAAAAATCTCATAAGACTTACGAGGCAATCTATAATGATCCATGTGTAAGAGCTTTAACCAATATCTCACACATCTAACGGCTGAACCAATGAACAGTGGATATCTATTGGACTCTCCATAACCAAATCATTAGAGATACGCCTGTCGAGACCTAGAAACCTCTTCAAAGGCAAATAAATGCACAGCTCACAATGATTAACGGCACTATCTAAACCCCAACTTTCAGCCCCATACATCAACATAGGCTGTATCTGGGAATCAAATATTTTTAAGATAATTCAAGCGAATTATTATTCAAAGCATGCAACCTTCTTATTACACATATCAAAGCATTCTTTGCCCTCTGCAATGCTTTAAGCAAACGTAAAACTTAGGCGTGTAGAAAAGTAGATTCCCAAGTATTTATAAACATTCAGCACATGTATAATAAGTCCATCATACTTCCATCTTTCCCTCGCCGCCAAATAACCTCCCTTTCTAAACACCACAATGTTGTTTTACTCATGTTAACTTTTAACTCTAATGAGGATGCAGCCCTGCTCAGATTATTTAGCTGACGTTGTAGGCCAACTATTGTTTCTGAAACCAAAACAACGTCATCCGCCAAAAGTAGGATAAATAATTCTAACACATCATTTGTAAATCGTCCACCATGAAGGCCATTATTAATTACCTCTATGGCAAGCTCATTAATGAAAATTGAAAATAATACAGGGCTACAGACATCACCTTGCCTTACTCCCGCAACACAATTAATATAATCTGTCAGACTGGACCCACTTCTTACCCTTGTTTTAACAACTTTGTACATAGCTCTAATACAGTTGAATAATTTCCCCTTGAACACCATTTTTAAGTAATACTCTCCAAAGAAGCTGTGTGTTTATGGAGTCAACGGCTTTTTCGAAGTCAATAAAACGCAACATAAAGTTTACGATTTAAAGGAAAATTGTTTCTGAACAAACTTAAACGCAAAGAGAGTAAACATACAAACGATAGTAGATAACCCATTTTGAACCCAGCTAGAAGTCTCTTCTGTTGATATATTACAATTCAGTCCCCCACTCCTGCACTCTTTTGTTAATACAGTGCTAAACAATTTACCTCCTAAACAGTCAACTAGAGAGATACACTATAATTATTTTAGGATGTGTTCATCGCCTTTCTTGACTATCGGACAAAGGTTTACAGATTCACCTTCCAGATTTCTGGGAAGCAACATCCTCAAAAATCCTTTTTTTATTTGAAAAAAGCTAGATAAAAAAGTCAACCACTTGAGCTCAACAAATTTCAAACAAATTCACGCGATAAAGAATCAGTCCAGCCGAATTGTTAGTCTTAATTTTCCGAATGCAAAATAATTCTTCATTAGAAATGGGGCGATTAAAATACTCATCATCATCTTCACTCAGGACCACAGAAAGTTCATCATTATCGAGACTTCTTTATCTAACAAATTGTCTAAAGTGCAAATACCAATAAGTCCAGAGAATATTATTTGGTTGTGATATATTCTTTTGAAATGATGCCTCTATGAATCTGTTTTCTCCAAAACTCCTGTGAAGAAGAGGAATAGATCTTATCATACTATCGAATAGCATTTTTTATTGAATATTTTCTTCTTCTGGTTTTAGAAGATTTTTTAAAATCTCTTCGCACAATAACCTATTCCACGTTCTGTCACCAACGTCCTAAGTACACAACCATACTTCTCATTAATGTTAAGTTGCTTTTTCTTTTCATAGTCAAACAATCACAGTCAAACCAATCCTCGTTCTCACCACTGAACCATATTTGCAAACCACGATTATTCAATACCTTCAGCACTGTTTTATGAGATTCAATCATTGAACAAGTATCAAGCTTTATCTACATCGCCACAGCAATCAGGTTCTAAATGCCACATTTAAATTTGTACGCATTTTGTCACATCACAACAAGCAACCGTACAAACAAGAGAGAGAGAGAGAGAGAGAGAGAGCGAGAGAGATGAGAGAGAGAGAGAGAGAGAGAGAGAGAGAGAGATAGAGAGAGAGAGACTATTTTTCATTTTTTTCTGATCCAAAATATTGTAATAATGTATGTTAAACATTACAATGAATTATGTTAATGAATTGCAACAATCCATCACTAGGATTCTAAAGTAATCAGGACACCCATATATCACCGTGAATTTATAGTTGTAACAAGAAATCAAAATTATTTTGACATCAATCAAAGTTTTCAAGAAATCAAAAGTATTAGGACATCAATCAATAGAAGAAAATGAACTGAAAAAATCAGTGCCAACAAACATTTAGTCTTCATCATATAATTACAAATCATTAATTAAAGCCAAGGGTAAACACATCTCTCTCATTTATCATTTTTCAGGTAAAAAAACAAATCAGTATGAAAGGAACAGGCGCATTCCATTTAAATAATTAATAACAAAGAAGGTGTGGCGCTGGTATATGTATTTTGTCCCTAGAGCAGAGCCGCATGTGACAAAAGATCAGTCGCAGGTGCGGAGTGTCACTAAAGAGCATTCGGCAGTGACATAAGGCACCCGCTGTGACACTCAGTCATATATCATGTTATGGTTACCGGAGTCAGGGGGGAGGGGGGGGGGGGTGTGTTAGTATTCCCACCAGTTAACTTGAAACGTGATCTGCTTCACATCTTGACTTTGTTTTATTGACAACAAAAACTTATGTCTGCCTAAAAAGGATGTGGAAGACAAAGATTTATGACACTGGCCGGTTTTTATAAAAAAATGTAACAAATGACAGGAGGTGTGTGTGTGATGTGTGTGTGTTGAGATGTGTGTGTAGAGAGTGTGTGTGCTTGCGTGCGAGCGTTGCGTGCGTCGCGTGCCGAGCTGTGCTTGCGAGTGTGCGTGGCGTCGTGTGCGTGCCGAGTGCAAGCGTGCGTGGTGCGTGTGTGCGTGTGTGTTTGAGTGTGTGTGTTAGAGTGTTGTGTGTGGAGAGAGGCGAGAGAAGAGAGAGAGAGATAAAGAGAGAGAGAGAGCGAGAGAGAGAGAGACAAGAGAGAAAGAGAGAGCGAGAGAGATTAATGTGTGTAGTTTGTGTGTGTGTGGTGTGATGTGTGTGGAGTTGTAGAGTGTGTGTGTGTGTGTAGTTGTGAGTGATGTGAGAGTGTGTGTGTGTGTTTTGTCGTGGGATCTAGCGAGAGAGAGAGAGATAGGAGGAGTGAGAGTGAGAGAGAGACAATAAGAGAGAGAATGAGAGAGGCGAGTAGAGAAAGAGAAGAGAGTGTGTTTGTGTGTGGTGTGTGTTGTGTGAGTGGTTGGAGTGTGAGTTGAGTTTTTGAGTGTGTGTGAGTGTGTTTGTGATGAGTGTGGTGTGTGATTGTGTGTATGTGTGTGTGTGATGGTGTGAGTGTGTGCCTATGTGATTGAAATATTTAACCGTCGTTTGAAAAGGTGTATAAAATAGAACTGCTTCCAAGACCCCACGTTCAAAGGAGAATTTGGAAATGTCATTTAGAAAGTAATGCCCGCACCTAGCAGCGGGCAGCGTCACAGTCTAGAGACTGGCGGAATTCCATTCTGGTTTAGTGGGGCGCAGGGCTCCTGAGTCAGCATTAGAGTTTGTAAATGGAAAAAACCTTTATTAGTACAGAGGACACGATTAAATCTGCATTTGAAAAGAAAACAAACAAAGGGATGAAGAAACTAAGGACGGAATGATTCACCAGCCGCCCGTGTGCTAAGTGGTTAGCGTCGCGTACGTCCCGGCTGGGAGGTCGTGGGTTCGAATCCCAACAGAAGTCATGTCGCTTTTCATTGCCCCGACTCGGCTCCTACCCAGAGATGAAGTTCCTGCGGACTCAGTTGGAGACTGTTGACCACACAGTCGAGTTTCATTACCACTTAATGGTGCGTTCTGAGAGTGTTGCACACATATCCTGACAAACACTGCAGGTGCCCTGTATCCGCGGGCCTGGGTTGACCCACGGGATATAATAAGCAAGGAAGTCATAGAGTTACAGCCCCAGACAAGTAGACTCAGACGAAATGGCCAACCGTAGCATCAACAAAAATCATCCTCATTCTCATCGAGTCATCTTAAATAAAAAAGTCTCAAAATTCTGAGGCCCATCAAACCCTGCCCTCATGGTGACCTCAGTTTTCGTATGTCCTCTCCAGCCTGTGGTCTATGGGTTTGGTCCGTCGGTGTCACCGGTATCGCGAGTCCATGGGGGCATCCGAAGGATGGACTGTGACGCCCCGCGGGGGGGGGGGGGGGGGGGGGGGGGGGGGGCCGGAGGGAGAACTCCCTCACGCCGGCTCCGCGACAAAGTAAAATCAGTTCTCGTCAAGGGGGCTTAGTAGTGTGGTCTCCTGCGTATGTTAGATCAGAACAGGCGCCAGTTTTGGGGGGGGGGGGGGGGGGGGGGGGGGGGGGGGGGGCTGAACCACCACGGAAGTGACACGGCAGCAGTGCCAGTGTCTTCCTCCGTGGGTGCCTCTTGACCACTTGACATTGACTGCTTCCCTGTGGATTACGGTGCCGGGGCTGCGGCGGACCGAACGGCTGTGTCGTGGACGCGGTGTCCGGATGGGCGGCGTGGGGTGCACTGCCTCTGAGGTGGGCGCATAGGTTGGGACACCAAAAAAAAATGAAGGAATGATGAAAGAGAGAGAGAGAGAGAGAGAGAAGAGAGAGAGAGAGAGAGAGAGAGAGAGAGAGAGAGAGCGAGAGAGAGACACTGAACACCAGACACTGACATTTTTATTTTGTCCGTTTAGCAGATAAGCCTCTTAGACCAAGGGGGTTGGGCAAATGCATTCACCGATACAAAACGTCAGAAATTTCATGCGTATACGTACTACACACACACACACACACACACACACACACAGCTACACACACACACACACACACACACACACACACACACACACACACACACACACACACACACCCACAAACACGCACACACCCACACACACCACACAACGACCCACCTTTCCCTCCGCCCCACCCAGCTACCTTTTCTCTATTATCCCCAACTCCATACCGGCCATAATCACACCACCATTGACGCACTAACCCTTCCCACTCCCTCCCCCCTATTCCGCCAGCCCACACACCCTCACCCCAGCCCCCCGCACTCCCCCGAAACATCCGCACAATGGATCATCCTTATTTAACGCGGTATTTTGCTCAATTATCTTTTTTCTCGACATACATGCTCAGCTATGAACTTAGCCACTTCTTAACACACTTCATTATTATTAGATAACACTGAATGCCCCGCTAATCATTATTTATGGTGGAATGAACGAGTTATTCAACACACTGCTTGCTTTTACGATTGTCAGCATAAGTATACAATGAAACAAAAAAATGTTCTATCGATTTCTAATTCTCCATTTCCACAAGATGGGCAAATAGTGTCATTCGAATATTCAGAACTTAAGAACCATTGCTTACAAGTTTTTTAGCCCACTAACCTTATACCTAAATCTGGCCAAACGGATTCTGTGCCATTTATTTGTAACTAACGTCATGTACTTTTTCTGCCTGAAAAATATTTTTGAAGTGAACAGAAGTATCTCTATTATCGTTATTATCTATTTACTGCATGCCAAATTAGTTTTAAAACAGGAAATGAGTCTGTCTTTGAATTCTGATTATAAAACCATATTTTCGAACAAACTCCCTGGTTCAGCCCAACAATACCAAAAGCCAATTTCAGTCAGAGACATTTGTACTTCTTGTCACCCAATTAAAGTGGTGACCAATTCGTGTTGTACCAGAAGCCATTTCGGAGGCTTGCCTACCATATTCAAATCTCGACATTGGTGAGTCTGACTAGTTTTAACCAGTATTTTGATGCAATATTACAGTAGTAGTAACGCGTAGGGAATAACACTCCCAGTTTCTCATAAAACATTTTAATTGATGTATGAAGGGGTACATTCAGATATCTTTTTATGGCAAACAGTGGACATTTTTCAATCGTTTACTGTCATTTTCATAATCCCCAAACTTCACTGCGTATGTTAGGATAAGGGGGGGGGGGGGGGGGGGGGGGGGGGGGGGGGGGGGCTGAATATGTGCATCGAAAAGCTTCCAAAATAAATTTATATCCAATAGTGTTTTTAGTCTTCTAAAGTAATTTTCAAATTTCCATCACACCTTTTTTTTAGCCTTTCTGCAAACATCCGACAGAGCACAGCTAACACTCAACTTGTGGTAAAAGCCATCCTAGTATCTGTAACGAGTTAGTTACCTTAACTTCTTCATTTCCCACAAAACCATCTTTCTCTGTACACTTAAGTAGCCACCTTTCTGAAAACCATACCTTGTTTTTGTCAAGATAGACATGTTTAACTTTAATTCGATCTGACCCCCATTTCTAAAGACTAATATTTATTTGATTCTGGAGCCCAAAACAGAGTCAGATAACAAATAACAACATCCGCCAACAATAATAAGAAAATTTCCAACTGCAAAAACCAGGAATGAGCTGAATACCAATGTTTTCCATTGCATGACAAATCCACAGCCAATTCGTTTAAGAAAAAGAGAAAAATAAGAGCGGGCTAAGTAGACCTCCTTGTATCATCATTTCATCATCATTCAACCCCCCTTGGGCCTTCAAAAGTAGTCTAAGAACAACATTTATCTCGTAACAATGCTATTACAGAAATCGTACACACTTCGTATATGTCTTTATAAAGTTTTTCCCTTTCACACCACATTTATCTCAAAACTGCCCATAAACATTTCTGTTCACAGAATCGAATGCCTTTCTGAAGTCCTACAAAGGCAACATACAGATTAGACTTATTTTATAAAGAAACTTTTGTTGTACTAACGCATATAGGGTGAAAATATGATCTACTTACTATAACCTGGTCCTGGAAGCCTTCTGCTCTTCTATAATTTTTTCCTCTTCTCTACCCACTTTGGAAAGTCTTTGAGGGGGGGGGGGGGTGTGAAAATATGTGTCTACACCTTACTTACAACAACCTCGTTAGGGCAATGCCACGATAGTTCATCTGGCTGGTTTAGGATTTCCCTTTTTATATATTTGAACAACTATAGATCTCGAACCGTCTTTATGGTAAACACCAAGGTCATACTATTTATTTGAAATCATACCTAAGAAATCAAATCATTTTTGAACTGGCATGCATCAGCATCTCACTAATAATTTTGTCAGGACCAGAAATTTTTTCCGGCCTTTAGATTACCAATTCAGGCTTGAAACCTCTGCCTGGAAATTACTTCATCGAACATAACATCTGAGTCATCTGTTGTTTCTCCCACCATGGCTAAACTCGACAATATCCCTCTGTAGTAGATAAACATCCACATCATTACAGACATTGAAAAAAATGGTATGCCCCTGTTCAATGGTAATGTGCGTAGTAAATGGCTGACTTTCAATTGACTGAATCGCATAGTTTTGCCAAAATACCTTTGGATCATTAATCGACCTGATTAAGTTTAGGTTAATCTTCTTTGGTCAAATTCATCTTTTTTCCTGTTTAACAAATATTAGTATTCTTCTTTCTTTTCTACGTACTCTTCTCTTTTTTTGCACGTGATTCTTTTGAAGCACGTTTAAATTTCCATATTGACCCCTTAACTGCCTCATTTTTTTCGGATCACATTCCTTGTCAAACCAGTCGTTTTTTCTTTTTCTTATTTCCTATTGTTCTCATCATGGCAAAGAAGCAGCGCTGCAAAGAGATTTAACGAAAGTTCCAATGGAAATATTGCACATCATATCTATAGCTTGGTAGGCGTTCAGTAGTGCATCTATCAAATTCATAGAACTAATTCCTCTTCAAAACACTAAAACAAAACGTCCTGACCACACAAACCAATCTCCACACCTGTTCAGCTTCACTGGCCTTTACCCACATCCTGTCCTAACATATTGTCCACTGAAATTCAACTGGTAAAAGCCATAGCCATGCGGTCTCCGACATTCAGCTTACAATGTGCGTAGAAAACATAAACCAGAGACATAATGACATAATCGATCACACTAGAGTCGAGAGGAGAAACATACGTAAAATCCCCAGCATACTCCACATTCACCAACAACCGTTAACTCTGACACAGTTGATCGATGAAACAAAAATTCAACAAGGAATTAACCTGAAACTATTTATAACCATCATCTTTTGAAAATCTGTTGCAAAACATCATCAGTACACACAATCGTCATCATCAATATCAGGTGAGTAATTAGTCACACTTCGGGTGTTGGTTGTTCAGATCCTGTTCATGCATTGAGGTCACCCATTATCAAAACATTTACGGTTTTCATTTTCTGTACCTGCAAAGATAACATTCTTCCAAGATCACATCCCATCTTTGATTTCCATTGAATTGTACAAAGGACCATTTTCAGGGACAACATAACCATGCGAACAATAACACATCTCTATCCGATTAAATAACACTCTGTCAATACCGTATGGCCACAACAAACTTTCCACAATTAACATTGACTAACTGAAATCTATCTGGAAAAGGAAATTTTGGCGCAACTAACAGAAGAACCCACCAAAAGTCTTCCATGATGTTGACAATTTTCTTGTTTTGGAGCAGTAAAACTAACAAAGTCTTTAAGAATCTTACAGAAAACAAAAAAGAACGTATCCACAAAAGTCTCTGTCAAGCACGCACCATCAAACTCGAAATGTAATCCCAAGAAAGATAAAGTAATTAAGTTTACTGTAACAATTTTTCCACATTGTAAACAAGAAATGCACTTCCACAAGATGATCCGTCCTGTCCAACCGTGAGTCGTCCGTGTAGTTCGCCTGGGTCGTGCGTCATTGGCAGGGCTCTTGTTGACATGGGGTGGACAAGAAGCGGTGTAGACTGCCGACGCCACGTCCACCTCGTCCGGCCCCACCTTTAGCCACCACGCACACCACGTGCGCCCGTTGCAGGTCAGACTGGCAGACCTCGTTGAAGCGACGAGGAATCCCCGTCTCTGATCCGCGTACTTATCCCGCTGCCCTCTGCCCTCTGTTTTGCGCTGTGAGCTGCCGGCTTACCTCGCGGTATCGGCGTATGCCTCCGGAAGCTGTTTCCTCTCATCATGCGTCGGCGTGGACGTCTCCTGCGTGCTGCTCCTCCGCATAGGTTTCTGGGTACCCGGTTTTTTTTTAACCCCCCCCCTTTTGGTTTCACAACCAGTCTGCCTCTCTATAAAGTAGGCCACTTTTCCCCCTCCTTCCTGGCTTCTGCCACAATACTTGGCTTGTTGTTTGTCAGTCGTTGGGACACTGCTCACACCTTTCGTCTTTCAGTCTTTCTTTCCTGAAACCACGGTCTGTGATCACTGCCACTTCTTCATCCACTGACTAAACTTGAACCACCATTGGTATTTTGGTCGGCCACTCAGATCACACCCTATCCTGTGAGCTGCGGGCGTGATGTCATCGGTTGTATCCATTTCATCGCCCTCCCCCACTGTTGAGGGTAATCGTCGATCAGTCAGTCACAAGTTGACCCTAGGTATTTCAGACTTGAGCCGTCTCAGGCACAACCGAAAAGCAAGTTTAACTCGACGTGAGAAACCTTCCAGTCCTGTCATGATTTCTTTCAAACATATCCAATTCACTTTCATTTTTTCGGGGACAACTTGGTCGGTGAGTTCCCGAAAACCTTTTTCATTTTCGGCACACTGCTAAACAAATCCCCCCGTCTTCTCTGGTTTCAACTAAGGACAAGCAATCTCCTTGTAAATACTATTCAAGGCTGTCACAAATCGTCTCCCAATCTCCTCACACTTGCATACTCAACACAGTCCGAAGTCAGATCGTGATGGCGCCTATATTACTTTCATGCTGGACAAACGACTGACAATAGATTCGAACCCTCTCACTTCGAAGTCTGAGGGTGTTCCAGAATCTTGTGCTACGTCAGAAAGAAAACCTGAGTTCTGCGGCGACTGGGAATGGGAAGTCACGGATAAACGGCAGTCACTTGCTGATTTCAGTCCACTTGCTTCACAGTATGCAGCAGCCTCCTTGTGCGGGACTCTTGTCTGTAGGCCCAGGGTTCAATTCCACATACGCCACAGCATAATAGGATGCAGCGACAAACCTATAACACACGCCCAGCAGTATTGTTCCGTAACGGAGCCACCACTCAAGTTCGTGCATATTCAACCCCGAACTTGACACTCATCGCCATGAAGTCCAGTAAACGTCCAAGGAACAAGCCACACATGCCCGAAATCGCACGTTGTCCACAGGCTAGGTCCCACTGATAGTCCAAATTTAGTCACTGCCATCAGTACAACTTGCCGCTAGTGACTGTCCAGGGAGGTATTATTTTTTCCCCATCCACCACCTCAGCACATACTGTTAGATAAGCAGAAACATCTCACTGCAGTGTATTGAATAGCGTATCTCCCCCTATTTCTCAATCAAAACAAAAGCAAGCTTTGTATATATATATCTAAATATAAATATATATATATACTTCAAATAAATCATAGGAAGAGAGAGAGAGTAGAGAAGAGAGAGAGAGAGAGAGAGAGAGAAGAGAGAGAGAGAGAGAAGAGAGAGAGAGAGAGAGAGAGAGAGATAGAGAGAGAGGAAGACCCTGAATGGAACAACTAAACTATATAGTTCACCAGCAGAGCCGACTTTATTATCTGAGATCAGGCGTATAAGTGAGACTACCCCCCTACCCTGGAAAAAAAGAAACAAAATAAATAGAGACCAAGGAACAGGATTCAAGGAACGGAGAAAATTTTCAACAGTCAGAGATGTCCAGCTCCACTGCGTCATAAAAATTTTCAGGAGCTTGATCACCACATACCGTGGTGACATCAAGCAAGGAATGGGCCAAAATAGGATCCTTACTTTGAGAGACAGATGTGAGATATTATATTTATAGACAGGAAGGTGAGCGAGTAGTGTAAGTACGACTATATATAGACAGGAAGGTGCGTGAGTGTGTGAGTAAGAGAAATTTATTTAAGGATAGGGAAGGTGAGCGAATGTGTGAATATGAAATATTTAAGGACAGCAAGTTGAGAAAATGTATGAGTACGGATATTTATTAGATATTCATTAACAAAATTAGTGTTTCACTGAAATGTTACGCTCAAAGACAGTCAAATATGATACTTCATAATTTCATGACAAAGCCAAGAACAAAGCTGTCCAAAAATACAGTATATGAAGATATTCACGAGATCTCTTTGATGGCGTCATTTTCCACCTACACCATGCAAAATTCATTTGGCAGTCTGATCTTAGCCAAATTGTTAATGTTATCAACCCTCCAGTGCAACATAAAAAGACAGGGGGTGAAGCATAATTGCCTGAATGTTCTGCAGTAATGTGAGGAAGGAGGCACGGGCGATGCAGCTGGAGCAGTAGTGCGCTCACGATAACCATCAAAATCTCACTCTCTCTGTCTGTCTGTCTTCCAGTCTGTCAGTCTCTACCTCTCATTCCTCTCACTCGTCTCTCTCTCTTTCTCTCTCTCACTCAACTCTCTCTCTCTCTCTCACTCTCTCTCTCTCTCTTGGGTGGTCCACTTCCGGCACGACGCAGCAAGTAAACAATAATAGGTCGGGAAGCTCCGAATCAAGTGGAAATTGTTGAGGTACTGCAAGTCGTTTTTTGCGAGGATGACCAGTGAGTAATCAAGCATTATGCCAGCGGCCTCTTTCTTTTCGTGCCGTATGTGGTGGATTTGTGGCGTATTCTTGCATTCATGCATCGACCGAATTTGAGTGTTGTGGGAGCGGGGGAGGGGGGGGGGGGGGGGGGGGGGGGGGGGGGGGGGAGGGCCGCCTTATTCTGTGGACATTAAGGATTCTACGTGGCAAAGCGGTGTCGCATCGGGTTGATCCTCTCTCTGTTGTACTACGGACTTTTACTACAAGCGTTGTGGGTGACGTTGAGCTAAACCCTGGACCTGTTACTGCAGCAAAGCCGCAAAGACCTGCGGGACGTGACCAGACTGAAGAGCGCCAGCGGAGGTTCACCGCATCCCACACCTCTCCGACTTCGACAGCTGCAGAGCCCACTCTCCGTGATGTCATGTCCTTCATGCGGACCTGAACTGTACGTTTGTATGGCATGAAAAGCTGACATGAGGGACAAAATGCAAGAGAATGTAGCTGGACTGCATGACGAGGTCTTATCCCTGAAGAAGGAGGACATCGATCCTAAGGCGGATAATGAAAACTTGAAGGCGGAGAATGACAGACTGCAAGAAACAGATTGCAGAAACTTGACCGAAAGAACTGATGAACTTAGAATGTCCGCTCTAAGAGGAACAAATGTGAATTTTTTATGGCATTCCCCAGGAGAGACCAGGAACCCAGCAGGACCCTGTGAGGGCCTTGACCGTCGATATTATTGACTGACCAATTAGAACTGTCATGGGATGTAGAATTCGACAGGCTCCACAGGTAACGGGAAACCGGACATCTCCAGTCATCTGGTCGTTGTAATCCATTTTTTTAAGGATAAGGAAGCCATTCTGGGTACCAGGCACAAGTTGAGAAAGGCACTAAAGTGTTGTTGGAGAAGAATTCACCCATCGCTGTGGAGAGAAGAGCGCAAAAAACATGTTCCTCATCTGAAAGTTCCAAAAAAGAAAAATAAAAAAAGTGTCAAGATCTTTGATCAACGTGGTCATTCGAGGGTAAAAAGTATTACTTAGACCAGGACAGTAATTTGAAAATGGCATCTTAGGGAATGGCCGGCCTGTATAAAATAATCCCCCAAACAATGTAATTCGATCAAAACTGTACCTGAAAATCAAAATGTTGAGGGGAAGAAAAAAAAGCATCACGTTTAGAGGGGAAGGTGAGGATGGCACAACACGTGCCGCTTCGGGTTGTGACGGGTGACACAGCTGTGACAACTCTCCCAGTAAACAGACACGTTTCCCCACGACAGAAATTTGTGCCGTGCAATGTGTCGTTAATACCGTACACATACAGATGTTTTTACTGTGTCGTGAAAACATTACGTGATGACAAATTGAATGTTGATCTCGCACATAATGAAAGGCATGAATGAATGAGTTGTTTCCTTTTTTGTGTGATTGATGAATACACTTTCTATCTAACTTTAAGTGTGCATGATGAAAGTGATGGTTGAAAACAATCTTTCTTCTTCTTAGAACCACATAGTTTTTATCCTTGAAAGCCCTTATACACTGAAAAGGCCTGGTGAAAGCGCTATAACTCTTTTAACGAACTAACGCCAATCTTCGTGATTACAGCATAAACAATGCAAGAATGAATGGAGGTGCAGTTTTTTGGTTCATCAAACTGAGTGCCTTAAATACATCTAAACTTAGAACACATAATGAAAGAGTGAATGACAGTGTGAATAAGAGGATTTGATCTCATCATCGTAAGGGTGTTTCTCATCAGAAGTTTTTGAATAACAAGATTAAGTCATCTCACACATGGAATCAAAGCGTCCCTTCCGAGTTTGTGTACATGCTTTAAGATACGATGAAGATGATTCATCTTTCACTGTGGACCGATTGTTAATACTTCTTGTACAGATATATACATACACCAAGTTTTGGCGAATGTAAAAAGGTTAAAGTAAATGCTGATAATAGAAGAAAATAGCAGCTGAGAAGAAGAGAATGATTTAAACAGAAAGCCGATGTGCCCTATTAGACTGGTGAAGTGAACGGACACATGAATCAATTATTACATAGGAAAGTGAATGGCCTGCATTTCTAAGTTGACTGATAAAGCAATTGTTTCACAAAACGTCTTTTTGATTTAAGTATGTTTAGTAGAAACGTTCGTTGAAAGTCCTGCCATTCAAATGTTTTTAAGTAAACATAAAGTTTTCTCTAAACCCTGCTGATTCAGTATACAAAACATGAAGACTATCGGGAGGAGTAATATGTCTTGTCAAAAAGGAATTTGATGCCCTTCGAACAATAGGTACCGACTGACCTAAATAATACCAAATATTTTCTATATTTCTAAAGGTTGTATTTGGTTTTTCTAAGAATGTTCTCTAAGTAATGAACATATGATACCCTTTCCGGAAATTTACACCATACTATCTATTCCTATGATACTGAAAATGGCATAATAACTGATTTGGACAATTGGCCGGTATCTGATAGTTATGCTCAAGTACCTGAAGAGTAAGTACTTCTGGCTGAAATCTAAATAGAAGAATTCAAACATTGTCAAGAATTTCCAACAGAAAAAGAACTTTCAGTTTACACAAAGGAACCCTCGTAAACAGATTTTCTGAAACAATACATAGAACAGTTATGGTGAACGCTGTTATTAAACATGTAGTACCGCGTTAGAATCTATGTATTTTAAATGGCGAGTGTGGACGGTGACCGTCAAGGTTGTTTTCACAAAAATTTCAGAGACAGGGAACCTGTGAATGATTATTTCATCACTTCCTATGACATGATACTGTTAAATCAATCTATCATGCCAACACCTCTGTGTGAATGAACGATAGATCTGACCATCTACCTCTTAGTGCACAATATTAAACTTACACCCCTGCAGTAAGAAATGAGAAAGGCGTTTAAGTCAACATACAGCTTTCTTGAAATGTATAAATGCAAGATGAAAATGGCTAATATGTTCCATAATCTCATAAATATTCGGCATGCATTACTAATGAGCTGGAGGACGAGCTGTCAACATGATCGAAGAAGAGTTTAACGCTGCTTTAAATATATTTAACGCTTGTGTAAAAAGAACAGGCAGTAATGCATGAGGAAACAAAATAAGATTAAATAAAATTCAGAAGGAAGTGGGGGGGGGGGGGGGGGGGGGGGGGGGGGGGGGGGGGGGGGTGGGGGGGGGGGTGTGGTTTGATCATGAATGACATAGAACCAAAAAAAGACGTGAAGCAACTCCTTAGAAATCTAAGACGGACCGTTGACATAATACAAGCGACATTAATTGTAAAGCTCGAAGAAATATAAAAACCATTTATAAAGACCAACTAGAGAATGAGTATCGATTCAACTTTATTAATGCAGTTTTAGTTGACTCAGTCAAAAATCAGCGAGAGTTCTGTAGCATTGCGCAAAAATATCAGTTAGACATAGTACAACATGTAACAATATATATGTAAACGATTGGTATCAGCAATTCAACGACTTCTCGAAGACGATACAGAAGAAGACGTAGAAGAATCTATGAAGAAGGTAACTTTCTTTCTCGATAACATACGATGCAAGTATCCGCGATTTTCCGATCACTAGAATAGAAGTAATTTTGCAAATAGAAAACTCAAGAACAGAAAAGCTGTCAGGCCCTGATGGCCTAAGTTGGAGAAATTATATAAAAATGCAGGAAACGCCGTTAATTGATTTCTTCGTCAGATTTTTTAATGCACTTTTTGACAGAAGGGGAATTCCTGATAACTGACAGAATCAATTATTACTGCCCTATTATTTAAGAAAGGTGAAAGTCAATGACCAAAATTGGGGGGGGGGGGGGGGGGGGGGGGGGGGGGGGGGGGGGGGGGGGGGGGGGGGGGGGACAATATAGGGGCATATCAACTGAGTGAATATAAGTAGTAAGTTTATATATGTACTATAATAAAACTGTAGATTGCAAGAAGGGTTGAACATAATAATAGTACAGGTGAGTGGCAAGCGGGTATTAAGAAAGGTAATCAACTATCGATCAAATGTTTACACTTTTGGCAATTATACATAAACAGTTTTTCATGGAATCGCAAATTGTACGTAGCCAATATTGACTTCGAAAAGGCCTTCGACTTCAGTGTCAAGAAAACTGCTTTGGTGTGCCAATACTTCAAAAGAAACGGGATAAATGGGTACGATGCAAACGTATTGTAATAAGAGCATGTATGATTGTGTGCAAGCAAAGGATCAGTGTGTGGAGAAATTTCACAAATTACATAGTGTTGTACACAAGGTGTATAAAGCAAGGAATGCGTGTAGCCCTGTTTTTTTTTCCAAATATATTAACGAATTGGTGCACAAGAAAATAATAGAGAAGGGAATGCATTGAGCAACCCAGTCCTCCAGATAGTAGCTGAATTATTTATTTTGTGGCTATTGGCAATGATATAGCTTTGTTGACCAGAACCCCCAGTGGGCCTTCAACCCAGTTGAACAATATGATGTAATGCAGCATCAAGACTCATCTTTAAAGGTAACTATGAAAAAGAGCAAAATCGTCCCTATTTTCGAAAAGGGGGTTTCCTGTCGCAAGAGAGAGATGGTCTTTTAATGGGGACCCTTGTGTGTGTTGTTTTGTGTTTTGTTTTTTTTTGGTTTGGATGTTGATAAATGGCTGTTGTTTAATTTGTTATAAATAATCCATGGTATTTATTTTTCAACACGCTTAGTTTTGTGGCTGCTTGTTTTACAGATCATGCAAAGCAGGGGCAAGAAATGCTCATCTATGCGTTTCTGCAAAGATTGTACGAACTTAAGAATAATCAACTTAAAGTATTGATAAAGATATTGATACTCAGAGCAACCCAATTGCCTCTATGTGCTAATTGTGGGGATTGGATGCAACCGCTGTCCATAATTGAAAAAGTCTCATTTGTATGCTCCTAAAAATTTTTTAGGCGTCCACGTTAAAACACCTAATGATTTAGTTTATGGAGAAACTGGACGACCTCCTATTATATAAATTCGCGTGTGTCAGAAGTATCAGATACTGGGCTGAAGATTCACGGATGAATGAAAGTAGGTTTACCTTTGAATGCTTACAAAATGTTTATTCTGGTTAGATACACCTTGGTAAATCCACGTGGGCGTCAGGGGTCGTAAGATACTATTTCAAAATGGTTTGGATTTGTAAGGCGAATCAGTGTGTGGAAAATGTGAAATGTTTATTTTGCAAGTATTTCGTCAAAGACTATATTTGATAACTGATGGCAAAACTGGCAATGAACATATTCATGAAAGTTTAGGATTTCATGGTACGAACATTTAAGACGTTTAAAATAATTGGGAAACGAATCTATCACTCTCGATTATTGACAGACATTATAAAAATTTACTTGACAAAGTTCAGATATCGGTTTCAGATATAGCAGTACATCGTACAAGGTATAATGGAGTTCAGGATGACAGTTTTCGTATGCCCACTAAGTCAGTAGGTAAACGATGACGAACTACAACTTTTTGTTCCACTGGCCCTGCTCTCAGTGATCTACGGCAGGCATAATTCCATCCAAAAATTAGTGCAAACCCAAGTCAGTTCCTATGAGTCTATTAAAGACGAACAGAAATCAAGTATTGTCGTGATTATGTGCAAATATTTGTATAGAACCTTTAAGAGCGATCAGTTGACACAGTCTAATAAATGTATTGGTTATGTCTATGTTTATATAAATTTGCTACGTCGACGTTAGTATCAGAGTCATTATATTGTACTTCGTGCATCTTGTACAACAATTGTACTCCAACGCAATCATGTTTTTTGTATCATATTTATGCATTATTTTGATGCTGTTGTGGTAAACACCATGTAAGGAATGTAAAGTAAACCCCCTTCAATAAGGGGCATGTGGCCTATCAGAATAAATTCATTTCATTTCATCTCAATATCATTTCAATTCTCTCCTCACTCACCTCTCAACCCTCCTCTCTCTCCTATCTCCCCTCTCTCTCACTCTCTCTCTCTCTCTCGTTCTCTCTCCTCTCTCTCATCCTCTCTCTCTCTCACTCTCTCTCTCTCTCTCCTCTCTCTCTCCTCCTCTCTCTCTCTCCTCACACACACACACACACACACACACACACAAACGCGCGCACTGCGCACAGACGGCTGCGCGCGTTTGTTATGTTTGAGTGTGTGTGTGTGTGTGAGTGTGTGTGGTGTGTGATGTGTGTGTGTGTGTGTGTGTGTGTGTGTGTGGTGTGTGTGTGTGGTGTGTGCATGCCGCACAGCGCGTGCATCGCAAGCGTGTGGTGTGAGGTCGGTGGATGTGTGGGGTGTGTTTCTGTGCCTGTGGTTGAATAAAATATGCCATACCTCTTGGACCTTTCTTCTCTGTATTTTAATCTCAGGTGTATGTTGTGGTGTGTGTGTGGTTGTGGTGTGTGAAGTGTTGTGTGAGAGTGTGTGCGTGCGTGCGTGCGTGCGTGCGTGCGTGCGTGCGTGTGTGTGTGTGTGATGTGTGTGTGTGTGTGTGTGAGTGGTGTGTGTGTGTGTGGGGTGTGTGTTTCCGTTTGCCGCTGATCATCACACTGGTCTTAACCCGATCACGCTAACGACGAGGAAATGTGTATTGCACAGGTTAAATAGAGATGGGTATGCATCTTGGTGATAACCATCAGATCTTTTCCACAACAGTACTGCTTTCAAACGTGAACGTGTTAAGGCATTCCCAACTCCGCAGGCCACCCTGCAAGACATCAACAGGTTGATTATAAAAGCCAGTTCTTTTTAAGGTTTTCGTCTTGATGCTGTAATCTACTGCCACGCCTTCTTGTGAACATTGGTCTGTGTAACTCCCTCAGTGGCAGCACGTCGCACACTACAATGCTTTGAGGAAAGGGAAATATAGACCCTATGTCTTTTTTCTGTTAGTTGCAATAAAATCATTGCAACCGTGTTACGCAACGTGCAATATCAATCAATGGAACAACGTTAACGGTACTCTGGTTGTGGACAGAATCACAGCCTCGATTGGAAGCCAGCCTAGTGGATTTTGTACACTTTGTGGTATTCTCCATATGGCGAAAAGACACCGGAGCTCACTCCAGAAATGCAACTGAGGGCAACAAGCCTTTGACTCCAGTTTTGAAGTTTCCTCAACAAAAGACTAGAGTCACGAGCACTGCTAAACAGACAGACGAGTTCAAGCACAATACAAGACAGAGCCAACCCAGCACAAACTGAACCAACGGGACGACTCAGACTGGTCAACATAAATTCCATTAGTCTCATCAGAATATTGCAGACAGATTCAAATTCACGATACTGAATCACAGGACAGGTCCATCAGAATTACCAATGCAGCTGCCTGTTAGAAAAACCCAGCGTAAAGGAATTTACAAAATTAACGAGTTCGGCTGTTCACTTCGTGCTCCAGAGTTCAGCTGCAGTGTACATAATGGCGGTGTCATTTCGTACTTTCAAGTAACAGTCCTCACAAATTGTTCGTATTCAAACCGACGAATGCTCTAGGACATGTCGACATTAGAACAAGAGCAAACTATTCCATGCAATTTAAACGAAATAAGTAATTAACAATGTGTCGACTTGCTAATGTTCCGATCAAGTCCAATAAAGCTTAAGTAATACAGTCATGGAGAGTGTGTTTTGTCAGAACGTCCTACAGGAATTGGGTTGTGGGGAGCATTTGTAGAAAGGACTCAGTAGTCTTTGACTTTGTCCCGTATAACCCAGTCTGAAAGTCGCTATGATAGAAACTGGCAGGTCAATTATAGGTCTTTGTTCATTGGTAAGTAAAGCATGAATATCACCAGGGGCGGGAAGAAATGACATTGTAAAGAGCCATGAGGTATGATCAATTACCATATTGTCACCACAAAGTTACCTATACAGATTCTCTCTCTCTCTCTCCTCTCTCTCTCTCTCTCTCCTCTCTCTCTCTCTCTTCTCTCTCTCTCTCTCACTTCTCTACTCTCTCTCATCTCTCTTCTCCTCACCACTCTCTCCTACCATCTCTCCTCTCTCTCTCTCTCTCCTCCGTCACTCTGTCTCTCTGTCTTCTCTCTCTCTCTCTCCTCTCAATCTCCTCTCTCATCACCTCGTCTCTCCTCTCTCCTCTCTCTCTCTGACTGCCTACTGACTGGCCCTCTCTCTCTCTCTCTCTACTGTCTCTCTCCTCCTCTGACTCCTCTCTCTCTCTCACTCATCTCTCTCTCTCTCTCTCTCTCTCATCTCTCTCTCTCTCACTCTCCCGCCTCTCTCTGTGTTCTCCCCCCCCCCCTCTCTCTGTCTCTATTTAAGAGGTGTTCTGGGTGTACGTACCTTTAACCTCCTTGTTTGTCGGGGGGGGGGTGGGGATGAACCAGACCTATTATCTGTAGAAAACTATACATTATGGTTTTAACAGCACTGAAGCGAAATAAAACGGATACATCGTTTACAGCTTTGTTTTTAACAACTAAGCAGGGCCCAATTTCTAATGCAAACAATAATCGTTTATGACTGGCACACTAACACGACCCAAACTATTTCCTTTTCAAATTGTGAGGAGAACACTTGAAATTTTCTTCTAATCAATCAAACCCCTCTGTCCTGTTAGAAAACACACACAATTATACAATTAAGGTTGAAAGATATTGCTGGAGGAAATTTGAGACAAACCAAAATGCATTTTGTGCAGGGTACATTCAGACCTCAAGGACTGGATGGGCACCCCATGTCCACTTAAACTCTGGAGCTGTTGTCACTGTGACCAAACCGTCGATCATATCATCTTTCTTACACATACACCTTGCCGAAGGCTCTTTTTCCATACGGATTATCAATGGCCAGTGTAGCTATAGACACAGCAGAAGAAGCTACATAGGCTACAATACGTCATTTTCCCGGATTGTTTGGTGATGTAACAAGCCAAAATCCCTGACATGTCTGAGATGCTACCAAAGTGAACCTCACATTTACAAAGTGCACACAGTTTTCAACTGGTTTCTTCTCCTTCCACGCACAGACCTCAAACCGTAAAGGTGGAGTGGATCAAAACCTGGAACTGTTCAGTGTCAGTGTGGCCTGACCTGTTTGAACACTTCCCCAGATGATCAGTGACCTCAGTGTGCAGACCTTGACAGATAGGCCTCGATGTTCCTTACTTTTCTGACAAAGTGGACTCAGGAAAGGTAAAGTGAAAGCCCTACAGCACGTACAGTCATGATCAACCAGGTGAAAGACCATCCAGTCTTACATATTCAAAGGCCGTTCACATGATTAACCGAACACTGCGGCCTCAAACTGCACCCACATGCACGCGCGCGCCCGCACACACACACACACACACACACACACACACCCACACACCCACACACTACACACACACACACACAACACACACACCCCCACACACACCTGAATGCATGGGTAGCACGTTTGCTGAGAATAAAACCAAAATGAGAACGAGATTCATCAGCAAAATGGAAATAAACTTGTTTTCACAACACACAAGCAAATGGTGGGGGAGGATTACAAGGGAAAACAAACCAAAGAAAACTAAAGTATTATCACTTGCGTTTGAAACCAATCACAAACACAATATTCCTATGTATCGTGGTTTCCGTTCATAAGGTCATGCCTAGTTTTGAGTGCATTATCGTATATGACATGGTACAAACTGGTTTAGTGATCAACATGTATTTTAGACTGCATAAAATAAGCTAAACACTCGCTAATTTGGATAGGAATACATTCTTGATTGTTTTTTATCTCCTCTCGCAAACACGAGTAACTTTGATACTTCAAACAAGGAATGAAATCGTTTTTCAATGTTATAAAAACATGCACTAGTTTTTGGTTGTTTGTCAATATATGTTTTATTAGATTTCCTAAATCGCATAATCCCCCACGAAAGCGAGAGAGAGAGAGAGAGAGAGAGAGAAGAGAGAGAAGAGAGAGAGAGAGAGAGAGAGACAGACAGAGAGAGAGAGAGAGAGAGAGAGAGAGAGAGAGAGAGGAGAGAGAGAGAGAGAGAGAGGAGAGAGAGAGATAGAGAGAGAGATACGATGATTTATTCACAATTAGGCCACAGCCCCTTGTGAAAGTTGTGGTGAACATAATAAACACTTTGTCAATAAACATAATTGTGGCACATATTCATACATAAAACAAACCTTCAACAATACCAATCACAATACAAAGCAACCGAAACATCGTAGGACAAAAACCAAAAGAATCATCTTACAAAGACGTTAACTAATCTCTAAACTTGAATGCCTTAGACAGAATAGTGAAAAATTCCGGCTCGTCCGTGAGGCTTATGTGAGGCCATTAGTAAACAGCGTATGAACAAAGAGGGTGCGGTAATACTTAGGGTTTATATATGGCTTTGGTCGAATATGGTGTACGTGCTGTGACAGCAAAAAAAAAAAGCAAAATGTACCTCATTTTCCTCTGCTTCTTTTCACAATTGGACATAATATAAAAAACTTCGTGACAGTTCTGTAACTAAAGCTAAGATACCGTTAACCCAGAGAATTCCGAGCCTGAAATCTTGTTGTATATATAATTATCAAATGTGGTGATTTAACATCCAATAATAGTGTAGGGCTTCAAATAAGGCTTCATCACAAAAATTTCTATACATGTCAATATCTGCTGCAGGTCATGAATAATTAAGTTTCATTCCATTTTGCCAACAGCAGATCTAGTACCCGTTGCGAAATGTACGAATAAAATCGTTATTAACGTGTCCAACCCCCTGATTTGTACCAGCGAACCCAAACCATATCATACAAAACAGGTTTCGCACTTGAGTCACCCAGTATTACTTTGCTTCAGATCTAAATCATATAACATATTATATGCTTTACGTGGAATTCTTTGCAGTTTCCATTTGTACTAATTTAAACCAATAGCGTACGCATTTCACAGCTGAGTTAATATATATAGGATACCTGTTAGTTTCCATAGACAGGTCATTGGTGTCGCTCAACTCTACTCCTGAGGCAATTCTTTAAAGCGAAGCAATGCACAGCAGTCTCACAATGAAAACTGCCTAGTTTAATCCCCATAATTTACTGCCCCATATTGAACCGTAGGCTGAACTTGCGATCAAACAATTCCATCAACAAAACTAAAGAGTTATTATTAAGTGTAAGGCAATT
>CM031626.1:38752787-38755287 GCA_018398815.1 Conus ventricosus | reverse complement strand
TCAGCGGAAAACAGCTCACAAGAGACAACTGTCACAGTGCGAGGCGCGGGTGATTGCCGGGATAGGGTCAACTTTGTTCCCATGACGTTGTTCACCACTGATAAGGCAAAACAAACTTACCACCTGGCCGGCCTCCCCCCTACTGCTCACCATCCGCTGATCATTGTCATCACGGTAAGTACATTAGTCTCGAATGCAAGGAGTGTCAAAGACCATCCTAGCTCTCTTCCCGCTGTTCCTAGCGTCTTTAAATGGGCTGAAAGTTTCTTCTCTCTTCCCCTCACCCGACGAAAAATCCTCCCCAACAAAAATAGTCGATCCCTGCAGTTTTCGGCTTTGCATTCAGAATTTGTAATCTTGTCTTAACGAAACAGCATCTTGCAATGAAGGATGAATCTTGCTTTCCGTTTAAAACCTGTGTACTCAGTCAAATTCAAATCACCAGCAATTTCCAGTTTATCAGTGATCAGATTCTTTGACCTTTCCTTCGCAATCTGTTCATTTGTTTCATCCTATTTCTTGGAAGTCCATAGCAAAACAAATTATTTCTATGGACCTACCTTCTAGGTCATCAGTTTACTTTTCTAATTGATGTACTTTTAGGCCGTTAGCTCGGCATTTTGCTTTTGATAAGCTCTTCGTTTTCATTACTTCCAAAAGCCACCACCTCTTCCCGCAAGTCCATTACACTCTGAAGAAGGGCACGTACTGTTTACTAATCGTCTGCACACTCTCGCCTCCACATCCCCGAACTTACTGGTCATTGTAGCGTGCATGGACTGTAACATCTCCGTCATGTTGTCCATCTTCGCGTCCAGTGTCGGCTGCCGTGGAGGAGTGGCCTGGCTGCCGTTGAGGGGTGTCCTGTCCATGCTGGTCGTCCGAGTGCCCGTGCTGCTGAGTCTGCTCTGCCTGAGTGCGTCCGTCTTGGGTCCAGGGTTCTGCGTCTTGGGTCCAGGGTTCTGCGTCTTGGTCCAGGTTCTGCTCAACATCGCCGCAGCGAAAACAGCAAACCTCCCCAAAACAACAGGGTGAGGAGCAGTCCAACGGTAACACCGGCAGCTCGGCTGCGCAGCGTAAGCATGGCGACTCGGCTTGCCGATTTCTTCTTCGCTCTACGTGCCCATGAAAGACATGTAGACTGGGTGGAATGCGCCACATGTCGCTCTGTAAAGAGTCGTGTCGATGGCATAGCTCTTCCTGCGTAATCTGGCAAAGATCTGTGGCTGGACATTGCTATATTCTCCACCGGGGGGACTAAATGGCAGACGGTTTGAAGCGCGTCTTACTCGCCGTTAGCCACAGTTCACACCCGAGAGAAGAAGAGAGAGAGGAGAGAGAGAGAAGAGAGAGAGGAGAGAGAATGAATGAATGGGTGAATGGAATTCTTTAATCAGAAGGCCATTGGCGCATTCGGATGGAGCTTCAATCCGATCACAGTACAATTACAAACGGTAATCATGTACATTGTAAATACATATCTACAGGTAAAAAGCAAAATGGCATTTAACATCTAAGTGATGACAACGGCTCGTCTTGCAGAGTGTTACGATGGGTTTTGTTGCGTGTGGTCTGTATGTCGACCCTCTCAGAAAAGTGGATGCGTGTTTGACTTTTTTAACACCACACACACACACACCCACACACACACCACACACACACACACACACACACACACACACACACACACTCACCCCAACACAGACAGCCAGCAACACACTCTCAATTCTTTTCCCCTTTTTTTATGCTGCTGAGCCATCCAACACATACAAAACACTCAAAACAATCAAAGCATGGAGGACAACACCGGCTGTGAGCGTACAATACTAAATGCACAGTGGTGCTCACAACAAGTTATCACAGGCACTATCTGCCTGACGTTACAGTCCCGCGGCTGTCACTAGACTCAACACAAATGCTGCAGTGATAAATGGCAGCTCCGCACTAGTCACTAGTCCTTGCACGACAATGCTGCCAAAGAATGCAGTTCGCAGGAAGACGAGGACGCAGCGACGGTCAGTAGGGGAAGTAACATAAAGAGAGACGACGCGACGACACAGCGACGACTCTGTCCAGCAAGGGAGCGACAGCTTCCTACACACGAGCTGCAGCTCAGCACACTCACAACTAAAGCAGTGCTCTACTGCACTGAGGCACCAGCCTCCACTCACACGAGCTGTGGCTCTCTCACCACGAATTGAGTTTCTCATGACCCTTAAGGACGACTCTGGCACTGCAGGTCGTTGACAATCAAAGGCGGTGGTTCTGGCTGGGCAGACCAGCGCTAGCACAACTGGCAAAACAGGGCTTGGGTTCCACGACCCCCAAACGGCGACCTCGAGCACTCAAGTGCGCAGGCACAGCTGGCTCTTTGGGTCGCTGTTGGCACTCATCAGCTTCTCCACCCCAGGCACGGAGGAGAATGGGGTCAAATCAGCTAAGCCCCAGACCCGTAGTAGTGACAGTCAGTCCTGGATCACCAGGGCAAACTCATCAACCT
>CM031626.1:38735258-38751787 GCA_018398815.1 Conus ventricosus | reverse complement strand
CAATTTAATCTATAAAGCTGTTAAAAAAGTATTTGTGATTCAAAAACTTTTTCTAACTTAGAATCCTACTGGAAAAATAAACACCCCAAGTGCTGGGCAGGTAGGCCGGCAACTAGCAATTAAAAGCTTACCCCCTGCAGAGCAGGGCCGTTAACACCGCCCTGAAAAGAAAGCCGTGGGAACAGACACCGTTTTGTATATGAAGCGCGTTCAGTCACGGCCGCTTTTCCCTACGTTACTCTATGGGGGCGTGTTCAGTTTTGGCTACTTTCTCCTACGCTACTCTCTGAAAACTTTAGTAAATTAGTATTAAAAACGGATAACCCTACACAGTATATTTGTTTGTAGGGCCGTTATTTTTTGGTTACTTGTCAGAGAACAGGAATAGGCGGCTTTTAGGCCACTTTCGCCCAAAAACGTGGTGGAGTAGCAAGTGAGTCAGAAGCGGCATATTACTGTTCTCTGTTTGATTTTTTGTTCATAATTTTTTTCAAGCATACTGTCAATACAAAACTGAGACACTTGAAATAATGCAAAAAAAGGACAAAAAATATAGCTCACCTGTAAAATTCTTGTCACATGTTTCAAGATGTTGAACCACCCATGCAGGATACTCCATAGGGTTCTCTGCATACAGTTTCTTCCCCGTGGATTCACACACTTGACAGTAGGTGCACATGACATGAGCATCAAGACACAGCCCTGTCAGAAGATCCACCACACAACCTACTCCAATATGAGAACTGTGTCCTCTGGTTAGCCAAGTGCCATCAAAACTAACACTGATGTCAAGCACATCATCAGGGCCAAGGGGGTGCTGGTATGTTGTGCATGGACTTGCTTCACATACTCTGCTGTGAGTGCAAAGTATCTTTCAAAGTCTTCTAATTTATTGTATAGTTTGCCTGCTTTCTTGTGAAAAGTTTTGTGGTGCAGTCCTTGGAGATCCAAGCTTTCACAAAATTTGTTGAAAGTTGTTGCTCCCAAACCACACACTAATGCAGAATACACAGCTTGCCTGTTGACAGTGTAATCTTTCATCTCTCCACCACCTCTCTCTGCTAAAAAATCTTCTGTGCCCTCTACAGCTTGTTCACAGCTATAACAGTACACATATCCGTGCACAGCTAACCCACATGGTTTCTTCCTATCAGTTCTGAAACACAACGTTTCATTTTTGCACTGGGAGCAACTTAGTTTTTTCACAAATCTGTCAACACAGCTGAAGTCGACAATCCCTCGCTTCGACGATGTGCTCTCCTCGACACAGTCACCAAAGGCTGATGTAGAGGCACTCTCCAGATTTCTGACAGCTTCATATGACTGGTGTTTGAACTGTGTGCGGGTTTTACCACCTAACACAGAATCCTGAACACGTGTTGATGTTGATGGCACTGACGAACACGAAGCAGTGCTTGTTGAAGGCACTGACGCCGGGTCATGCTCAGGGCCGATTCTCGTCGATCTTCCCCTTTCTTGCGAAGCTTTGCACTGCCTTGCATACGCGAGGTGGTTTTTTTCGCTTCGACTTGCTTTTCTTAGCCGACTGAATAGTAGACCTTTTTACACGAGCCATATTTTTAACTCTGGTCTTCGATCGAACACGATGTAAACAACCGCCATTTGCAATCTCGAGGGTGTCACGTGACCCGAATCAACGAATCAGGCGGCTCGTTACCGCGTCATTCTCCATATATGGAGAATGTGGTCATATGCTAATGATCTAAAACGACTTCCAGTGGGAACTGAGTGGAATTTGGTGGAAAATGCTCTGCTGTATGGTGTAGGGGAGACAATCTAGTTTCCTATGATGTGCGGCATGACGAGGTTCGGGAAGAAGAAATGCCTGTCACTAGGGTCGGAAAATCATCATTTTGAGAACTTTTATGACACAAACGAACGCAAACACGAATGGGTTAGGGTTTTAAAAGCATTTTTATTTCAAAATCACATCATTTCAGTGCAATTCAAGTATGGAATATGAAAATAGACATGTTGTAGTTAGTAAAAATGTGAAAATCTAAAATAGCCAAAAATGACCCAATTTTGACATATTTCACTGCCGCACATTGCCTTAACATTGAAGGTCTATGGCGTATTGCCAGAGAGCCTGATATTTTGCCTTTAGTTGACAGATATGACTGTATACTGTTGGCTGAAACACTTACAAAAGCAGTTCCAGATACAATGTTCCCTTCTCATAAAGTTTTCTCTAGCCGGGTGTTAAGGTGTCAGATAGTGTCTTTGGTCGTTTGTCGGGGGTGTAGCTTTCTTAATTAGGAATGAATTTACAAATTATGTCGAAAGAGTGGACAGTGAAATTGACAATATTATTGTTCTGAAGTTTTCTCACCGCCTTCTTGGATTGAACTCGGACTGTTTGATAATAGGTGCTTATCTCCACCTGAAGGTTCTAAATACAATGAAGAAACAGATATCTATAACGGCATATCCTTGTTCGAAGAATGCTTGTTGGAAGTTTCTAGAGAAACTGGGTGGTTAGCAATGATGATTTGTGGTGATTTAAATTCAAGAACTGGTCTACTTAACCTGAGTAATTGTGACCCCATTGATGACGTAAAAGAAGTATTTGTAGAAATTATATGTCATATGACATGGATGCATCCCTAGTGATGAACCCTTTCCGAGAAGCTCCAAGGATACTATGGTAAACCCTTTTGGTCGATATTTGTTAAATGTATGTCATGAATTTGATCTATGTATTCATAATGGTCTGAAAGCATTGAAATGTTCAGGTGACTTTACTTATGTATCTGATAGCGGTTCTAGCGTAATTAATTATATGATTGCCTCAAGTTCCTTACTTCCTCATTGTCAGTGCTTTAATGTAAAAAACCCTTAATAGAAACTAAGCATGCAATTGTTGTTCTGTTTTTCTCACTGTTTGATAGTGCTGACTGTTTACCTGTTATTGAGAATGATGCTCACCAAGTTGTTTCTGTTAGTAAGTACAAATGGGGTGAAGAAAGTTCAGCTACTTTTCATGAACGTATGAACTCTGACCATGTCTCATCATTAGTTAGTGAAGCTGCTGACCTTGTTGATGTAACATTAATCAAGCCTTGTCCAAGTTCAATGAATGCTTTGTGTATGCTGGTGAATGCATGATGAAAACTATTAGATTTGGCATAGGTATGAGAAAAGTTTGGTTTGACCTTGAATGTAAACAAAGCAGAAAGTATTACGAACACAGATATACAAGTTTCATAGAACTAATGACGATAATGATAGACTTGCCTATGGCCAAGAAAAGGAGAGAGTAAAAGGGAAATTTTGTTAAGACAGAAAAGGAAGCTACATAATGAGAACATTATTGCATCGTTACAAAGTAATATAAATGACTCAAAGAAATTCTGGGAAATTGTTCGTTCAGTTAGACCAAGAACTCAAGGTAAGGATTTTGATTTCTAGTGAACAGTGGTATAATCACTTAAAGGTGTTTTTAATGACTTACCTGTTGAATTAAACACCAGTTCAGATTTTGATGAATATTATGATAGGGAACCCGTACATACTGACTGCGACTTTTTGAATCAGTCTATTTCTGTTACCGGAATTGAAGCTGCAATTCGAGCAATAAAGAGTAATAAGGCAGCTGACCCAGATAAGCTTATTGGAGAGTTTTATAAGTACAGTAGACAAGTCATTATGCCTTTCCTTGTTAAATTTTTCAATACAATTTTTGATGAGGGATTGTTTCCGGAAGATTGGTCAGTCTCTATCTTGCAACCACTATTTAAGAAGGGTGATAGGAATTGTCCAGATAACTACCGTGGAATCTCTTTGTTGAACATTTGTAGTAAAATATATAGCTTTGTTCTCAATAGAAGGTTAACCAAATGGATTGAAATGAAAAACATCTTGGGGAGGAGCAAGCTGGTTTCGTGACAAACGATGTACCACTGATCACAGTTTCACTTTACTGGCAATGATTCAGAAGCAGTTGTTAAGACACATGAAGCTCTATGTCGCATTTATAGACTTTAGGAAGGCTTTTGACCTAGTAAGTAGGGATAAATTATGGAAGGTTCTCTCTGTTAATGGTCTTAATGGAAAATTCTTGAAAGCATTGCAAAGTGTGCATAATGTTGTGAAGACTTGTGTTCGAACTAGTGGTGACCTTACTGACACTTTTCTATGCCCACGGGACTAACACAAGGTGAGGTGTGTTCACCTGTGCTTTTTTCACTATTCATCAATGAATTAACTAAATATATTAACACTTTTGGTAGACATGGTATTCAGCTTTCTCCAGACCTCATTGAACTTTTGATTCTGTTATTTTGCTGATGATGTTGCATTATTTTCCGATACTGTCATTGGTTTGCAAACCCAACTGAATTTCTTGTATAATACTTCAAAACGTTTAGATTTACTTGTGAATCTGGAAAAGACAAATATTGGTGTATTCAGGATGGGGGTTACCTTGCTTCGAATGAAAACTGGACTTTTGGTGGTGCTCAACTTTCCGCTGTTAACATGTATAAGTATCTTGGTATAACACTGACTACAAGACTATCTTTCCAAGCAACTATGTGTGAGCTAGCAAACAGAGCAAAGAAAGGATTAACTGCTATCAACAGAATGCTAGGCATTTTCTTTAAGCTATTCGATTGCCAAATACAGCCTATCTTAACTTATGGAGCAGAGATTTGGGGACTGTCATCTAACCAGGAACAAATTGAAAGGGTGCACTTAGCTGCTATTAAAAGATTTCTTGGTGTAAGTCCAAAAGCTCCTAGGCACTTACTGCATGGCGAATCTGGAAGACACCCTCTTTATGTTAATACTTATGCAAAATGCATCAGATTTTAGCTTCGTGTTGCTTGTATGGATAATAACAGACTCCCGAAAAAAGGCTATGATATGTTGCTGCATCTGCAGAATCAAAAGTATATTACCTGGACAACTAATGTTTGCTATGTTCTTTATAGATTCGGGTTTTGAATTGTATGGGAAATGCAAAGTGTTGGCAATGTGAAAGCTTTTATTGTAGAATTTAAGAAACGTTTAAGTGATTGTTACATCCAAGACTGGCATTCAGTTATTGAATCGCATGAGTTGTACGATGTTTATCGATCATATAACCAGTCTCTTGTTCGAAGTTCCTACCTCTGTGTAATTAAACATGTTAACATCCGCAGGCCACTTTCAATGTTTCGGTTAGAAATGTCGCCTTTACGGTGCCACTTTTTGCGATATACTAATCGCAATAGAAACTATGACATTTTCTGTCCACACTGTAAGGAAGCACCGGAAACTGAGCTTCATTTTCTACTGATTTGTCCTTTGTACGAGAAGTTGCGCTTTGAGTTGATTCCAGCTAAACATACACCCTTCTCTATTCAGAATGTCCATGTTGCTAGCCTGTTCTATTAAGACTACTATTACGAGTGTTGGTAATTTCATTTATAGAGCAATGGCTGTTAGGAACGGAGTACTTAATGCTGCAGTTGCTTCATGAATGTTTTCTTTGCTAACTTCGAACACAATTCAGCTGCGTTTTCGTTAAGAGTGGCTTGTACCGATTTATTTTGACCTTATTCACTCACTTTGATATGGGCCTGTGGCCTGTCAAATAAAATATTCTGAGTTCTGAGTTCTCTCTCTCCTCTCTCTCTCTCTCTCTCTCTCTTCTCTCTCTCTCTCTCATCTCTCTCTCTCTCTCTCTCTCTCTCTCTCTCTCTCTCTCTCTGACTGTATTGTCTGACTGTCTGTCTGCTTCTCTCTCTCTCTCTCGCTCTCTCTGTCCGCCTCTCTCTCTGCGCCCCCCCCCCCCCCCTCTCTCTCTCTGTCTCTCTGTAAGGTGTTCTGGGCGCACATACTTTTATCTCCTTGTTTGGTCGGGTGTGGGGGTGGGGATGGTCCAGGCTTATTATCTGTAGAAACGTGTACAATGTGGTTTAACAGCACATGAAGAGAATTATACGGATACATTGTTTACAGGTTTTTGGTTTGTTTTTAACAACTAAGCAGGCCCAATGCAAACAATTATTGTTATGACTGGCACACTAATACGACCCAAACTATTTCCTTTAAAATGTGGAGGAGAACAGTTGAAATGTGCCATTCACTACCACTAAAAGATCTTTTCTCATCATCATTCAAACCCCTCTGTTCTGTTAGAAAACACAAATGATTATAGCATGAAGTTTGCATGACATTGCTGTTGGAATTTGAGACACAAAAACATTTTGTGCAGGGTACATTCAGACCCCTGGACTGGATGGGGTCAGCCCATGTCGAATTAAACTGATAAGCTGTGTCACTGTGACCAGACCGTCTGGTCACATCATCTTCCTGACACATATCACCTTGCAGATAAGCAATTATATATCGATAATCAGAGGTCTGTGTGGCTATGGACACAGCAGAATGGACTATAAACGATACGTCATGTTCCCGGATTTGTTTGGTGATGTAACAAGCAAAAACCCTGATATGTCTGTGAGCTACTATGGTTGGTCCCACATTCCACATTGCAAACTGTTTCAACTGGTTTTCTCTTTCCACGCACAGGACCTCAAACCGTATAAGGTGGAGGGATCAAACACCTGGAACTGTTCAGTGTCAGTGTGGCATGACCTGTTTGAACACTTTCCATGTGATCTGAGACCTCAGTGTGCAGAACATGAAGATGAGGCTCGATGTCCTTACCTTTCTGAACAATGTGGACCAGGAAAGGTAAAGTGAAAGCAACCTACAGCACGTAACAGTCTTGTCAACAGGTGAATAGAACCATCCAGTCTACAATATTCAAAGGCCGTTCACATGATTTACCGAACACTGCGACCTCAAACTACACACACATACACGCGCGCGCGCACACACACACATACACACACACACACACACACACACACACACACACACACACACACACACACACACACACACACACACACACACACACACACACACACACACACACACACCTGCATGCAATGGGTGCAACGTTTGCTGAGAATAAAATAAAAATGAGTACGAGTCATCAGCAAAAGGAAATAACTGGTTTTCAGAAACACACAAGCAAAGGATTACAAGGGAAAATAATTCAAGGAAACAAACCAAGATAAACATAAAGTATTATCACTTGCGTTTGAAACCAATCACAACACATATTCATGTATCGAGTTTCCGTTCATAAGTTCCTGCCTAGTTTGAGTGCATTAACGATATGCATTTTGAAACTGGTTAGGATCATCATGTTTTTAGACTGCATCAAATAAGCTAAACAATCGCTATTTGGATAGGAATACATTCTTGATTTTTTTTTCTCTTGCAAACACGAGTACTTGACACTTCAAACAAGAAATGAAATTCGTTTTCAATGTGATAAAAACATAGACAGTTTTTGGGTTGTTTGTCATATATGTTATTAATTTCTAAATCGCATAATCCCAAACGAAAGCGAGAGAGAGAGAGAGAGAGAGAGAGAGAGAGAGAGAGAGAGGAGAGAGAGAGAGAGAGAGAGAGAGAGAGAGAGAGAGAGAGAGAGTGAATGAATGAATGGGTGAATGGATATTCTTAATCAGAAGGCCATTGGCGCATTCTGATGGAGCTTCAATCCGATCACAGTACAATTACAAACGGTAATCATGTACAGTGTACATAATATCTACAGGTAAAAAGCAAAATGGCATTTAACATCTAAGTAATGGCAACGGCTCGTCTTGCAGAGTGCTACGGATGGGTTTTGTTGCGTGTGGTCTGTATGTCGACCCTCTCAGAAACGTGGATGCGTGTTTTAGCTTTTCTAACACACACACAACACACACACACACACACACACACACACACACACACACACACACACACACACCACACACACACACACACACACACACACACACACACACACACACTCACCCGAACACAGACAGCCAGGCAACACACTCTCAATCTTTTCCCTTTTTCTTATGCTGCTGAGCCATCCAACACATACAAAACACTCAAAACAATCAAAGCATGGAGCACAACCCGGCTGTGAGCGTACAATACTAAATACACATGTGGTGCTCACAACAAGTTATCACAGGCACTATCTGGCCTGACGTTTGCAGTCCCGCGGCTGTCACTAGACTCGACACAAAGGCTGCAGTGATAAATGGCAGCTCCGCACTAGTCACTAGTCTTGCACGACAATGCTGCCAAAGAATGCAGTTCTGCAGGAAGACGAGGACGCAGCGACGGTCAGTAGGGGAAGTAACATACGAGAGACGACGCGACGACACAGCGACGACTCTGTCCAGCAAGGGAGCAACAGCTTCCTACACACGAGCTGCAGCACAACACACTCACAACTAAAGCAGTGCTCTACTGCACTGAGGCACCATCCTCCACTCACAAGAGCTGTGGCTCTGTCACCACGAATTGGAGTTTCTCACGACCCTAAGGACGACTCTGGCACTGCAGGTCGTTGACAATCGAAGGCGGTGGTTCTGGCTGGGCAGGACCAGCGCTAGCACAGCTGGCAAAACAGGGCTTGGGTTCCACGACCCCAAGCGGCGACCTCGAGCACTCAAGTGGCGTAGGCACAGCTGGCTCTTTGGGTCGCTTTTGGCACTCACCAGCTTCTCCCACCCCAGGCACGGAGGAGAATGGGGTCAAATCAGCTAAGCCCGAGACCCGTAGTAGTGACAGTCAGTTCCTGGGGTCACCAGGGCAAACTCTCAACCTGGGGAACTGACTGCGACAAAAACTGCACCGGAGTCCCTCTTCAGCTGAACTGGAGAGGTGTATCAAGGCCGGAATTCACTGCAGAGACTAATCGCCTGCTTGCGCTCACCTGGCTTATACGGTGCTTAGGTGAGCAGCAGTCAACTAATCTAACCGACCAGTTTTCCGGTGAACAATTCCGGTAAGCGGAATTGCTGCAAAAACCGTGATTGGACAAAAAAAGGTACGTCACAATACTCCGCCTCCTCAAGAAAATCAATAACCGAATGTTTACTAAGAGGAAGCATAAATACCTTAAAAAACCAGAAGTTAAAAAAGAAACATATGAGAAAGCAGGAAACCCTGTAATACACACGAGCAAAGTCATTTCTAGGGATTAACTGGTCTTCACAAGAACGTGAAAGAAGATCAGCGAACACATTCGATGATCATGGGACTGGTATCACTTCGAACGAGGACTCCTGCGATGACAGAGCCCAATGCATAATCCTGGAATTCTTAAAGTTTGGCGTACGCAGATACTCGGGGAGGAGGGGGGATGGTTCGTTAGCAGAATAAAACCTGACTCCCCAGAGGAATCGGATGAACTTTTGTACAGGCCGGACTATGGTCAAACTTTCTCGTTCGGTTGTACAGTACGCTCTCTCACGGTCTATTAGTTTACAACTCACAAACACAACTAGGTGGAAAACGTCATGTTCCTGAAGCAGGACAGCACCAGTAGAACTGGGATCAGTTCGGAGAACGAAGACAATACCTAATCTAGGTAAAAGTAAAACAGGTGCAGAATACTTTATATCTTGTGCAATGCTTCAGCACACGAGGGGTCCAAGAGATGATCGTCCCGCACGACCAGTATCCTTTAATCAAATCAGAGAGTGGAGCACTCAGAGTGGAAAAACAAGGAACATATCTTCTGTAAAAGCTGAGTATGCCCTATAGAGAGACATGACTTGCTTCCTGGTAGAAGGCGTGGGACCTTTCAAGATTTTTCCGATCTTAGTCTGTTCAAGGCGCATGGTACCACCTCTAACTACATGACTTAGGAATTCCAGAGACTGGAATCCTGCCTCGATCTTCGAGGAACGGGCGGTGAGGTTGAAAGACCTCATACAGGAGAAACACCTTTTCACATGCGCAGATGTGCATCCCATGATACACTATGAATGAGTATGGCATCAAAAAAATTGACAGCAGAGAACTGGTCTAGATTAAAGCATACACATCACTAACTCACTCACTCTCTCCCTTGACCGGATGGTCGTCGGGGAGACATGATGGACGTCTTGCGGGCCAGAGAGCGCCAGCCAGGTCTGTCTTCTGCCGCTCTGATCAGGGAGGGGCTGTCCATTTGGGGCCACTCTTTGATGTTGTCCATCCAGTTCTTTGCTGGTCGTCCGCGTCTGTGGCCACCTTCCAATGTTCCTTGCAGCACTGTCTTGGGTAGGCTGTTGTGGCGAGTGACGTGACCAAACCATGTCAACTTCCTCCTTTTCACAAGCGCTAAGAGGGGTTCCTGTGGGCCTGCTCGTGATGCTATTTGGGCACGAACGAAGTCGTTGGTCTTGTGGTCTTTCCAGGAGATCCCTAGCATGCGTCTGTAGCACTTGGTCTCAAACGTTTGGACACTTCTGGTCGTCTCAGCTGTCATGGTCCAGCTCTCGCAGCCATAGAGAAGGATGGACAGAACCAGGGCTTTGTATAATGTGATCTTTGTTGGGAAGCTGATGTCTTTGCTCCTCCAGATCTTATCAAGTTTTGCCATGGTGGATGTTGCGATGGCGAGCCTGATCTTAATTTTCGGTGGTGGAGCATCCGTCCTTGGTGAGTGTGGCGCCGAGGTATTTAAAAGCGTCCACCTCTTCGAGCTGTTGGCCGTTCATGTGATCCGTGCGTGCAAAAACACAGGTGCCGACACAAGACCAAACAGCATCATAATGAACTGGAAGAGGCCCCTATGTGTTGTAAAAGCCGGCATAGGTCGATCTTCGGATTTTACAACTATCTGCCAACATCCTTTAGCCAGATCGATCCTAGTGAAAAACTGTGCATCAGCCAATCTGGTGAACAGGCCTTCCACATCACGGATAGGCTCAGCATCAAAGACAGTAATTTTGTTCAGTGATCCAAAATCGATGCAAAAACGGCATGTACCATCTTTTTTTTTCCTTACTAAGACAACCGGAGAAGCATAGGCAATGTTGGAAGGCTCAATTGTACCCAGATCCAACATAATGCGATCTTCTCTCTCAACGACTTCTCTGGCAGAAAAAGGGATATCATAGCACTTTTTCCTAACTGGCACATCTGTCATCAGTGGAATCTCTAGAAGCACATTTCCCGAGAAAGATCCTGGCTGGGGTAAGAATGCTCTGGGAATCCTCAAAGATTGATTGCAATTCCCTAGCATTGATATTTGAGTGAGTTGTATCGAATTGAAACACCCGCATATCCACGTCTGGCGTGGAAGATGGCATTGTAACAGCTAAAGTAAGGATAGGTGGTGCATCATCAGAATCCTGAACCACACCAACGCACAGCAAGAACAGGGGCCTGGTAACCCCGAGAGGTTTCCAAAAGGAGGACAACTCCTGAAGAACATTTCAAAGACATCTTATGGTCAGAGGTGAGAGGTGCTACGTTCGACCACGGAACTGAATCACCCAGTGAAATGACAGTGCGAAAAGCATGGGAGACTGATACAGCGGCATGACGAAGTACCGTTTTAACATGTTGGCATGACAAATCTTTTCCTTGCCTATACTGAGACTGTATAGTCAGAGTGTAGCTCTTTGGTAACAGAAAAAAGGTCCTGACCAACTGGCTAAGAGCTTGTTTGAGTCAGTGGGTAATAGCACAAGAACTTCATCATCGACCTGAAAACGACGGTCTCTGGCTTTGCTATCAAAATAGGGTTTTTTTGTGTTGTTGTTGTTTTTTTTTCCTTTGAGGCAGAAACAATAGAATCTCCATAGCTAGCCTGCAAGAATCAGTGTTAACATTCTTTAGCTCAAACAAGCAAGCATACAGGGGCATAGCTTCAGTATCCCGGCTATCTGTCGTCCAAGACTCTTGTAGTAGGGCAATAGGGCCACGCACTTGGCGACTGAACAGCAGCTAAAAAGGCGAGAAACCAGTATTTTCTGAGGGGAGGTCTCTACACGCAAACAGCAGAGCAGGTAGGTAACGATGTCACGCCCTTTGGGTAAATAACGTACTACCTTCTTAAGCATTGCCCTCAGGGTACCGTGAAATCTCTCCACGTGTCAATTTGCCTGAGGATGATAAGGCGTTGTTCAGATTCCCTTTGTACTACACAACACATGAAATTGTTTCATCAAATCGGATTTGAATTGGGCACCTTGGTCTGAGAGTATTTCCTTAGGAAAACCCAAGCTTGAGAAGATACTCAGTAACGCTTCTGCTACAGCAACAGAGGAAATGTCCTTTAAGGAACAGCCTACGGAAAACGGGTGGCAATGGATGGTGGCAAAAACTGGCACATTCTACCCCGTGATACCGTCTTTTGACAAACATTACTCACACCGACGTACTTGGCATCAGCTACAGTTATTCCAGGCCAAAGAAATTTGTTGAGAACTCGAGATAGAGTTCTACGTGAACCGCAATGACCCGACAGAATGAGGTCATGCGCTACAGATAGCACTGTGGGTGGAAGATCTGTAGGCACAACAACCTGGTCAAAAGGGGTGTCGTTTTTTTTTTTTTTTAGGAAACGCCTGTACAGGACACCGTCTGACAGATAGAAATAGAATGTAGCTGCACCTAGCTTTTTGACCACTCCAAAAGTTACCAACTGAAAACATGGTTTTAGGGAATCATGATCACTCTGTTTCTGAATTAGTCTGAACTTGAGATGTTGAGATCATCAGGAATCTGAGAAAGAGGCTTCTGGCTAATGATATGCTTAGCTCTGGGCATGTGACGGTGGCTAACGAAAAAGGTTCGCCAGTCATCACACACACACCAGGGACATTTACCAACGATTAGATCAGCAACAGGGCTGTCTTAGACACAGCAAGTTAAATTGCCTTCAAGATAGAGGCAACGAACAGGAACTAAAGCCAGTGGATATACGTCAACACGGCCACCAAAAGTAACACATTTCACTTTGGTACCTAGCAGCGGCTATATAAAACCAATCACTTACGTGCACCACAGATGGTAACACCAGCATCATGTAACACAGAACACAAAGTGTCATTGACCAAACCAGACTCCAACTGAAACTTCCTTACACACTCATTGGTAGCTAAACAAGCGAGAGGGTAGGAAGAACAGAGCAGGCACCTATAGACTGTTTATTGGCTGACTTATCAACAGTAGATGAACTACCAACGACGAATAGACACTTTCCTGGGTCAGTGAGATCGCAAACTCTACAGGGGTGGGGTGGTGGTGGGGTGGGTGGGGGGGGGGTGGTACCTGACTTCCAAGAACATTTAGAAGCGACATGGCCTGTCTTTTTACATAAAAAGCAGACAACAGTGGTAGCATGATCGGAAACATTTCCAGGAGAACTTTTTTTGCCAACAGACTGACGGGTGCCACGACCACGGTAACGATTACCACCAAAATTGCTGACACGAACCACTGAAGTAGTAGGGTTCTGGACAATAGAATGGGGCGCAGAATACCTTCGACCTTTATCAGATGTGCCACGGTATGGGCTCTATCTGAATGGCTGGAAGATCCATAGGTGACAGAGGCAAAGACATTTGATGTTAGATTTCCTAGCAAGGAGTTTAGTGGGATGAGCATGCCTGTATGATTCAGCAGTTTTATACATGTGGCTAAATGATTTTCATCGGTTTTGCATAAAAAAATAGCTAAATCTTTTGACACACACTTCCAAAATTGCTCTCTCATAAACAAATCCACAAGACTCTCAAAAGATTTATCAATCTTAGAGAGAGAAAATCCGACGACCAAAAGGTCGTCTGAGTTCGACAGAGAAACTCTCGAAAGGTTCATCTGCACGAGGTTTTGCTTCATTGGTATTTCTTTAGCAAGCTCTTCTTTAAAAACTCGTACGAAACTACATTGTTTCTTGCGAGACTGATACAGTGTACGCGTTGAATCTTCAAGCAAAGCAGAAAAGTAAGGTTACCCATTGGTTTTCTGACCAGCCTATCAAACGAGCATCGGTCTCAAAACGGAAGAGATGGTTGTCTGTAACATCTGTCTGTTCTTTAAAGAGAGGTAAATTTGGAAAAAGTAGGGGGGGGGGTTAAACCTGGTTACATTAACGCTATGAGTTTACTGTTGTCACGGGTTTGTCACGAGGCCTATGACGATTGGCCCATCTAGGGTAGTAGAATTATTCATATTATTTATTGTCGTCGTTGTTGTCGTGTATCCGTCCCTTAATGTGGCTTGTGGTGCGTTTGCACCTTAATGTCGTTCAGCTCAGGTTAGGTTTGCTTTCTCTCTCTCTCTCTAATTCCACTGCCCGTGCAATTCATCCTGCAGGTTCACAGGTGGCTGGTGCCTTTCGCTTGAACTGGCTGTCTCTATCGGCCTCTCACCTGTCTTTTTACCTGCCGCACGTGCATCATTCCTCTAGGCTTGAGGTATTCTCACTGTGACGTAGCGTGGCATGTTGGCTGCCATCGTTTAGGCAGGTTTTCTCTTCACTCGAGCGAAGATGTCCTTGGGAGCGCCTGCTCCGGTTATGGTTCTTCACCACTTCGTCGAAGGTACGGTCAGTACCTTCATTCCTACAGTCGGCCTGTAGGGAGGGACATCACGTCATCTCTTTTCCGCATCTGCTCTGCTGGTCCTCTCGACTGGACAGAGGGCAGAGAGTCGCTGACCCCCACTTCTGGGTCACCCACGGTAGCTGGTAAGCATCAGTTTCGTGGTTCGTTTGTTTTTTTGTTGTTGTTAGCCGGCTAATTCTTCTCTTTTGCGCAATTTCCTTTTGTTTTCAAAATTAAAAAGAAATATTGTTTGAGACCACTTTTCTCTGGTTAATTCAATCTTTTACTTGGCCAGTCAAAATTATATCCAAAATTCTTTCTCCTTTTTATGCATCTGTGATGCGGTAGTCGGTGGGGATGGGGAGAACCTGATGATTCAGGGTTGGTACTTGCTTGTCTCGCTCGTCCGCCCCTGTCACATTCGCCGGTCTCTATTTCTTCGCCACCATCTGTTTTGTGTGCAAGGGGAACGAGTTTTATGTTTGCGAGCGTGCGTACGCATGATTAGTCGTTTGGATGCGTGGTTGGAGAATTGTGTTGTTTTGAAATGTTGCTATAAAATGTGGTGATAATTGTGCCATTGAATTATTTGCAAATGTGGTGGCAGTTATAAAGCAATGGTTGCTGTATTAGTTCAGTTCCTAAGAAAGGAAAATGTTGAACGTGAGTGAGGGAAGGATGAAGATATAATTTGCTTGTTTAGCCTGTGAATGTAATATCTTACCTGCTTCGTGTGAGGAGACCTTTAGCGAACATTCCCCATTTGGTTTGTTTACTGTGTTATGCTCGGGTCTGTGTTGAGCTGGTGGTACTAATGTAGTCAGCAAACACCTCCCCTCGCCCATCATGCGAGTGGCTGTTAGGATTAAGCAGCCAAGTTCAGACCGTACTGACTGTGGGGTTCCAGTACCCTTTCTTCTTTCCTTCCAGTTCCTTCTGTTTTCCTCTCCTCCCGGGGATCCACCCGAAGCTTGCGCTGTTGGGGCCGCGCACTGGTTGAGGAGCTCGGTGACTTTGCTGGAGGGTCCTGATCCCTGTCCGGGACCTTCAGCGACAACGCCTCGTCCCACGGGATGCGTTCTCCCACTGTCCTCGACTTCATACAGCCCATGTGACCAGTGTGGTTAGCTCTGTGTCGTGCAATCTGGGTGTGTGTGTGTGTGTGTGTCAATGGTGTCGGCATTGAAAGACACTCCGTTCAAGAACCGACCCGGTTTGGGCACCTGAAGCGACACGGTGCTCCCAGTGGACTTTGGAGAGGCAGGAGTGTGGGGAACCACATGAAGCACGGAAAGGAATGTGTGCTGGAAATGCTTATTTATGATTATGGTTATGTTGTGTGCGTTGAAATGCTTGTTTGTGACTATGGGTATGTCGTGTGTGTCGAAATGCTTATTTGTGTGTAGGTCGTGTGTGTTGAAATGCTTGATTGTGATTGTGCATGTTGCGTGTGTTGGAATGCTTATTTGTGACTATGTGTGTTTTGGGTGTAATAAATGGTGTTGTATTGTAATCTTTCTTGTGTGGTCTCTTGCGGGCGTGTGAGGTCAGTCACCCCCTTTTTCTCCCATCTAGACTGATCCTGTCGGGGCAGACCTCCAGGGTCGTTCTTGACATTTGTGGGGCTCGTCCGGGATGTGAGGGCTCTGACTGCCTCTCCCTCGTTCGCGGAGTACCTGTCCAGTCCTGTCTGTCTTGTATGTGTTTAGTCAGTTTGTCAGGGGTTTTTTGTGGGTGGTTGGCTGGGTGACTCTACTGTAGGGAGTCTTTTGGGGGCCTCAACGGCAGTTCTGACTGCTGCTTTAAGTCGTTTGAGTCAAATTTCCCTTCAAATCGGGACGGAAAACAGAAGTAACAAATTGTTCCGCGCAGCCAACAAGCCGGGTCGTTAATGTTAGGCCTAGCGGTCTGGTATCTGAAAACCCTAGAGTGTCTGGAGATAAGGGCCCCAAGGCGCTTGTACTGAAAGCGTGGAGAATAGCAAACTACACACTGCTTTGGTGTCTGTATCGCGCCAAAAGCTGACCAATGTTTACACAACGGCTGCACACGGGGAGGCGAGTGAAACACCGAGAACAGGGGGTTTGTCTTTGTCCAAAACACACG
>CM031626.1:38725258-38730258 GCA_018398815.1 Conus ventricosus | reverse complement strand
TGCCAGAGTGGGAGCAGCCTGGACATATTTTTTTTTTTTTTTTTTTTGTCGGCGAGTCCCACCGCACTGTTGCTCGTGTTGTGGAGCGCAGTGTTGCCAGAGTGGGAGCAGCCGAACATTGTACATTGACGTTTTTTTTATTTTGCTGTTTCTCAGTCAGTCACCAAGAGACGTGACATATCGAGCGGTATTCGTTTCTTTCAAGTGGAATTGTCTTTCCCCGGTATTTGAGAACCGTAGGAATTAGTTGTCATGGCAACGTCCGGTGCTGGGGGTATGGCGACGCGTGCATCGAAGAAGAAAGGTCTTCAAAATGTAGTCCCTCTATTAGTACCAGTACTTCGACTACAGTGACTTCTATTTATTCCAGTGCTGTAATCGATAGTCCAGCGAGTACTTTTACTACTTCTTCGCTAGGTGATCTTCCTGCTGAGACCCCGACTGGCACTTCCGCTCGGAAGCGTCAGAGTATAGCGAAGCAACTGTGGGCTTCTGTTGGGTCGCAGAGACCGAAACCTTCTCATCTCCATGTTTCCCCCTCGTAAGGAGTATGCCCGGGAGACTTTCCTCATGGGAAAGTCGAGACCCAAGGGTCAAACGGGTCATCCTCCCGTGTCGGGAGTGGTGAATCCTGCCCAGGACATCGCCTCTGTCCTGATGTTTCTGGAGCGACAGCGACGGGAGGATGAGGCCCTCCGTAAGGAAGAGGCTTCCAGGCAGGAAGCCCTGCGTAGGGAAGAGTTAGTAGGATGGAAGCTCTGCGCAGAGAGGAGGCTGCTCAGCGTAGGGAAGAGGAAACTCGGCGTAGGGAGGAGACTGCTAGACAGGAAGCTCTGCGCAGAGAGGAAGCTGCTCAGCATAGGGAAGAGGAAACTCGGCGTAGGGAGGAGACTGCTAGACAGGAAGCTCTGCGCAGAGAGGAGGCTGCTCAGCGTAGGGAAGAGGAAACTCGGCGTAGGGAGGAGACTGCTAGACAGGAAGCTCTGCGCAGAGAGGAGGCTGCTCAGCATAGGGAAGACGCTGTCAGACAGGAAGCCCTTCGTCGGGAAGAGTTAGATCTGCGCAGAGAGGAGATTGCTAGACAGGAAGCACAACGTAGGGAAGAGATGGAACAACTTCTTTCGGGGACTCCCGCGTCTGTAAATCAGGGGGTTAATCAACAGGCAAGTGATAGAGTTAGAGGCCCAAAATTAAAGCTTCCAGAGTTCAGACCTAGTGAGGACATTGATATGTTCTTAGAGCATTTTGACAAGGTAGCTACTTCATACCAATTGTCTGAGGATCACAAGGCCATGCACCTTTTTTTCTGGATTGTCGGGTGCTGCAAGGGAGTGGGGTGCTTACTCTAAATGAAGGCGCGTCTTATACAGACATGCAGTTGGCTCTGCGTAAACGTTTCCACCTTACCCCAGAGACGTACAGGAGGAAGTTCAGGTCCATGAAAAAGAATAACGACGAGACCTTCGTGCAGTTTGGAGATAGGCTGCGCAAAACGCTAGGGTACTGGCGTCAGTTGGCTAAGCTGGAGCTCGAGGATCTGATTCTCATCGAACAGCTCACCAACACCGTGTCCCCAGAGTTGAGGATCCGTATAGGCGAGACAGCACCACATGATTTCGCGGCTGCGATTCATACCGCCGAGGTGTTTGCTGAAGCCCGTAGAGCTTATGGGCATCGCCCAGATACGGACAGGAAGACCCCCACAGGATTTAGTGACAATAAGGCGCCGACGACTGCTAGCGGGTTGAACAAGGCAGGCAGTTCATCGGGGATTTCAGCACCCTGACTGTGTTTTCTTTGTGGTCGTCCTGGCCACATTAGAAAAGATTGCCCTAAAGCCGCTGGTAGTCAGGGGGCTAGTCCTTCCCAGCGTCCTCGTGCCTCGGCTAACGTGGGGTCCATCCCAGCTTCTGGTGGTACGGAGTGTCCCGTGTTTCTTTCTGTTGTTGGTTCTTCCTTGGTCGACACCATCAGGGATTTTGGGAGCATCAACGCTCTTTGTGATAAGGATTTGGTTTCCCCTGAGGCTCAGCGGGGCGCCAGTTATGATGTGTGCGGGTTGGAGGCTGGCTTTACCTCCACCCGTCCTTCTGTACTCATCCCTATCTCCACCCCCTACTTCTGTGGCGAAGTATGGGCCATCGCGGTGGAGCGACCTCTGTATTCCCTTCTCATAGGGAATACCATCACCTTCGCAGACGGACGCAGTCAGTCTGTGTCTACGGATCTGCCCGTACAGGCGTGTGTGGGAGTTACCACGCGCGCCAAAGCCAAGAAACAGGAGCAGGAATTGCGTCCTGTTCTACAGCTGATCTCTGACGAGGTTCTGGCCAGGGCCGACCCTGCTACCATGGTCCGTCTTCAGGCCAGGGACTTGGATGTCCAACGCCTGCGACAACTGGTAGATCGTCCGCTCCCGTCTGCCCGACACGCCAAGGTGAGCTTCAAGCTCCACAAGGGGATCCTCTTTAGGGTTTTCACTCAGGCAGATCGTGTGGCCAAGCAGCTAGTAGTCCCCAAAGCTTGAGAGAATCTGTTCTTCGGCAGGCCCATGATTCACCTATGGCAGGTCATATGGGCTCAAAGCGGACTCACGAGCGAGTAAGACAAGACTTCTTCTGGCCGGGATGAATTCTCAGGTTAGACAGTACTGCCGCAGTTGCGATGTCTGCCAACGGACAACGCCCAAGGTCACTTGAAGCGTGTTCCCCTAGGGTCAGTGCCACTGGTTGGGGAGCCATTCAGCAAGGTTGGGGTTGACCTGGTGGGACCCATTAATCCACCATCCGATCGCGGTCACCGCTACATTTGGTAGTGGTAGACTACGCGACTCGATACCCAGAGGCTGTCCCGCTTAGGACTATCGATGCCCCTACTGTTGCTGAAGCTCTCTGCAGATTTTGGACGCGCACTGGCGTGCCCAAGAAGAAGTACGGCCGGAAGTTTGTACTGGAGAGCGATCATCATCCTCTCCAGTGCCTGGACCGGGTCCGGCCAGTCAGTCGTCGACTCATGAGTTAGGCAGTGGAACTGCAGAGTCATTTTCGTCATATCAAGGGTTCCAGCAATACGGATGCTGACTATCTCAGCCGAGCTCCGTAGTCAGCACATTGGAGAAATCAGTCAGAGGGACACTTCCCCTCAACCAGGGTTATGTCCCCTTTTGGTCTCTGTATCAGGTGTGACAGTTAACAGTAGTGAATCACCACTGGCTCAGATTGCTACTTTCATTGTCTGAAGGCTTGCTTAGTTGTTTGATAAATGTAGTATAATGTATCTCCCTGTGTAATTCTATCGTGGAATGTTTGTATTGGATTTATCGTACTCTGTCGATCACAGAGGGTTGGGTTCGGTCCCATTGTTGTGAATTTGCACATGCGTCAAGGTTCAAAGGAGCACTATATCTTAGAGAAACAGATGCTTTTAGAAGGGGGGTTTGTCACGGGTTTGTCACGAGGCCTATGACGATTGGCCCATCTAGGGTAGTAAAAATTATTCATTTATTTATTGTCGTCGTTGTTGTCGTGTATCCGTCCTTAATGTGGCTTGTGGTGCGTTTGCACCTTAATGTCGTTCAGCTCAGGTTAGGTTTGCTTTCTCTCTCTCTCTCTCTAATTCCACTGCCTGTGCAATTCATCCTGCAGGTTCACGGGTGGCTGGTGCCTTTCGCTTGAACTGGCTGTCTCTATCGGCCTCTCACCTGTCTTTTTACCTGCCGCACGTGCATCATTACTCTAGGCTTGAGGTATTCTCACTGTGACGTAGCGTGGCATGTTGGCTGCCATCGTTTAGGCAGGTTTTCTCTTCACTCGAGCGGAAGATGTCCTTGGGGGCGCCTGCTCCGGTTATGGTTCTTCACCACTTCGTCGAAGGTACGGTCTGTACCTTCATTCCTACAGTCGGCCTGTAGGGGAGGACATCACGTCATCTCTTTTCCGGCATCTGCTCTGCTGGTCCTCTCGACTGGACAGAGGGCAGAGAGTCGCTTGACCCCCCACTTCTGGGTCACCCACGGGTAGCTGGTAAGCATCAGTTTCGTGGTTCGTTTGGTTTTTTTTTTGTTGTTAGCCGCTAATTCTTCTCTTTTGCGCAATTTCCTTTTGTTTTCAAAATTATAAAAGAAATATTGTTTGAGACCACTTTTCTCTGGTTAAAATTTAATCTTTTACCTGGCCAGTCAAAATTATATCCAAAATTCTTTCTCCTTTTTATGCATCTGTGATGCGGTAGTCGGTGGGGATGGGGGAGAACCTGATGATTTAGGGTTGGTACTTGCTTGGTCTCGCTGGTCCGCCCCTGTCACATTCGCCGGTCTCTATTTCTTCAGCCACCGTTGTTTGTGTGTGCAAGGGAACGAGTTTTATGTTTGCGAGCGTGCGTACGCATGATTAGTCGTTTGGATGCGTGGTTGGAGAATTGTGTTGTTTTGAAATGTTGCTATAAAATGTGGTGATAATTGTGCCATTAAATTATTTGCAAATGTGGTGGCAGTTATAAAGCAATGGTTGCTGTATTAGTTCAGTTCCTAAGAAAGGAAAATGTTGAACGTGAGTGTCAAGGAGCGTGAAACCTCTCACAAAAAGGGATTAGACGCTTGGAGACAAAGGGACATTGTACGTGGTATACAAAATAGGTAATTGACCAATTAACACGGCGCGGCCGAAGTGGTCAGATGACAAACAACACCTAGGAGAGAGTTCGGACCTGCCTGGTGGCGAAAGGGGGAAGGGTTGTAACCACTACGACCTCGGGGCCCCAAGTGAGCGTTAAATGCTCGGTCAGCTGAGGTTTTTTGTGTAAACAGTCAGTGAAGAGCAAGGGGGCCTTGGATTTGTTCAGATGGTATTGCCGTGGGTCACTGTGTTGGTTCTATTGTCAGGCTGGCTGAATGGCGTGTGGAGGTTGTAGTAACCTCCTTAAGAAATTACTGTGTTAAAAAGACCACCGAAGTCGGCGGAATTTTCGATTCCCCTTTTTTGGGGTTTTTCTTAAAGGAGGGG
>CM031626.1:38664174-38724258 GCA_018398815.1 Conus ventricosus | reverse complement strand
CACTGGTTGCAAAGCTCTCTGCAGTTTTTGGACGCGCACTGGCTGCCCAAGAAGAATAGGGCCCGGGAAGTTTGTACGGGAGAGCGATCATCATCCCTCCAGTCCTGGCCCGGTTTCCGGCCAGTCAGCGTCGACTCATGATTTAGGCAGTGGAACTGCAGAGTCATTTTTCGTCATATAAAGGGTTTTCCAGCAAACGGATCTGACTATTCAGCCGACCCGTAGTCAGCACATTGGAGAAATCAGCAGGGACATTCCCCCTAAACCAGGGTTATGTCCCCTTTTGGTCTCTGATCAGGGTGACAGTTAAAGTAGTGAACACCACGGGCTCAGATTGCTACTTTCATTGTCTGAAGGCTTGTTTAGTTGTTTGATAAAGTAGTAAATGTATCCCCCCTGTGTAATTCTATCGGGGAAATTTTTGTTTTGGGATTTAAACGTACCTGTCGATCACGGGGGTTGGGTTGGGGCCATTGTTGGAATTTGCACATCGTCAAGGTTCAAGGACACAATTTAGAAAAAACCCGAGTTTTTGAAGGGGGTTTGTGGGGTTTGTCACGGGGCCCATGACGATGGCCCATTAGGTTAAATTTATTCTTTATTTATTGTCGCGTTGTGCGTGTTTCCGCCCCCTTAATGTGGCTTGGGGTGCGTTTGCACCAATGTCGTTCAGCTCAGGTTAGGTTTGCTTTCTCTCTCTCCTCTCTAATTCCACCCCTTGCAATTCACCGCGGGTTTTCACGGGTGGCTGGTGCCTTTCGTTTTAAACTGGCGCTCTATCCCCCTCACCTGTTTTTTTCCCTGCCGCACGTGATCTTACTCAGGCTTGGGTATTCTCACTGGACGTAGCGGGAGTTGGCCCCATCGTTTAGGCAGGTTTTCTCTTCATCGAGCGGAAGTTTCCTTGGGAGCGCCTGCTCCGGTTAGGTTTTTCACCACTTCGTCGAAGGACGGTTGTACCTTCTTTCCCTACAGTGGCCCCTGGGGGAGGGACATCACGTCATTTTTTTCCCCGCATCTCCCCCTGCTGGTCCTCTCGACGGGGACAGGCAGAGAGCGCTTGACCCCCCCACTTTTCGGGGCCCCACGGGTAGTGGTAAACTCAGTTTCGTGGTTGGGGGTTTGGTTTTTTTTTTTTTGTTGTTTAGCCCGGGTAATTTTTCTCTTTTTCGCAATTTCCCCTTTGTTTCAAAATTTTAAAAGAAATATTTTTTGAGACCACTTTTCTCTGGTTAATTCAATCTTTTAACCTGGCCAGTCAAAATTATATCCAAAATTCTTTCTCCTTTTTATGCATCTGTGATGCGGTAGTCGGTGGGGATGGGGGGAGAACCTGATGATTCAGGGTTGGTACTTGCTTGGTCTCGCTGGTCCGCCCCTGTCACATTCGCCGGTCTCTATTTCTTTCAGCCACCGTCTGTTTGTGTGTGCAAGGGGAACGAGTTTTATGTTTGCGAGCGTGCGTACGCATGATTAAGTCGTTTGGATGCGTGGTTGGAGAATTGTGTTGTTTTGAAATGTTGCTATAAAATGTGGTGATAATTGTGCCATTAAATTATTTGCAAATGTGGTGGCAGTTATAAGCAATGGTTGCTGTATTAGTTCAGTTCCTAAGAAAGGAAAATGTTGAACGTGAGTGTCAAGGAGCGTGAAACCTCTCACAAAAGGCATTAGACGCTTGGAGACAAGGACATTGTACGTGGTATACAAATAGGTAATTGACCAATTAACACGGCGCGGCCGAAGTGGTCAGATGACAAACAACACCTAGGAGAGAGTTCGGACCTGCCTGGTGGCGAAAGGGGGAAGGGTTGTAACCACTACGACCTCGGGGCCCCAAGTGAGCGTTAAATGCTCGGTCAGCTGAGGTTCTTGTGTAAACAGTCAGTGAAGACAGGGGGCCTTGGATTTGTTCAGATGGTATTGCCGTGGGTCACTGTGTTGGTTCTATTGTCAGGCTGGCTGAATGCGTGTGGAGGTTGTAGTAACCCTCCTTAAGATAATTACTGTGTTAACTGACCACCGAAGTCGGCGGGAATTTTCGATGTCCATCTGGGGCTAAGTGTGTGTTTGCTAATCAATTAGGTAGGGGTGTGTGTAAATGCTGATGTGTGTGGAATGTAGCGAGTGGAGAATTCAGGGTACTTGTGAACTAGGGGTTTGAGAAGCAGCGTGGACAAAGGCATGGCCCGAAGGGGAATCCTTTGTTTCCCTCCCAATATAAACTGAGGGAGAACAACGTGAGAGGAGAACAACACCAGGAGAGAGAGAGAGAGAAGGCAGAGGAGAGAGAGAGAGAGAGGAGAGGAGTGAGCAGGACAGAGAAAGGGTCGAGAGAAACGTGGTCTGGGAGATAGAAGAGACAGCTAAGTCTAGGGTTGAAGACAAGCTGGAAGAGAAGGAAACTAAGTTTGAAGCCCAGAGGTGGGTGAAGACAGACAAACTAAATTTTGAACCCAGAGGTGGGTGAGAAGACGAAGAAGAAGAGTTCGACGTCGAGATCCCAGAGACGACCACGAAGACCCAGTCCTGAAGCCTGGAGCCAGTCAACCAAGGGCGTCACCATCAAGCAGTGCTGAAGAAGACTTGAAGAAACTTGTTCACGAACTGTGGTGTGGTGTGAAAGCGTGGTTGTGTGTGTGAAAACCTGGCCAGGTAAGAAGTCATTTTATTATAACCCGGGATTAGGAAGTATTGATCTTTCATGTGCTGATTTGTTCATTTTGTTTAATTGGATTTTTCATGTTTGATTATAAGTAGCATAGAAATTGTATTTCTTGTTCTCAGTCGTGTTAGGAGAGAAACGAATGCGTGACATCCCATTCCCAGAGAGAGGTGAATGTTTGGTGTGAGCATGAGTGGCATATGCGTGTATGAGTGCAACGATACCCTTGGTGTGTTAAGCCTGACTAATAAATACATCAACTTAGTGCACTTAAGCAATACCATCACGATTTCCCCCGTCCTGGACAGTGAGTGAGGGAAGGATGAAGATATAATTTGCTTGTTTAGCCTGTGAATGTAATATCTTACCTGCTTCTGTGAGGAGACCTTTAAGCGAACATTCCCCATTTGGTTTGTTTACTGTGTTATGCTCGGGTCTGTGTTGAGCTGGTGGTACTAATGTAGTCAGCAAACACCTCCCCTCGCCATCATGCGAGTGGCTGTTAGGATTAAGCAGCCAAGTTCAGACCGTACTGACTGCGGGGTTCCAGTACCCTTTCTTCTTTCCTTCGAGTTCCTTCCGTTTCCTCTCCTCCCGGGGGATCCACCCGAAGCTTGTGCTGTTGGGCCGTGCACTGGTTGAGGAGCTCGTGGACTTTGCTGGAGGGTCCTGATCCCTGTCCGGGACCTTCAGCGACAACGCCTCGTCCCACAGGATGCGTTCTCACCTGTCCTCGGACTTCATACAGCCCATGTGACCAGTGTGGTTAGCTCTGTGTCGTGCAATCTGTGTGTGTGTGTGTGTGTGTGTGTGTGTGTGTCAATGGTGTCGGCATTGAAAGACACTCCGTTCAAGAACCGACCCGGTTTGGGGCACCTGATGCGACACGGTGCTCCCAGTGGACTTTGGAGAGGCAGGAGTGGGGGGAACCACATGAAGCACGGAAAGGAATGTGTGCTGGAAATGCTTATTTATGATTATGGTTATGTTGTGTGCGTTGAAATGCTTGTTTGTGACTATGGGTATGTCGTGTGTGTCGAAATGCTTATTTGTGTGTATGTCGTGTGTGTTGAAATGCTTGATTGTGATTGTGCATGTTGCGTGTGTTGGAATGTTTATTTGTGACTATGTGTGTGTTGGTGTGAATAAATGGTGTTGTATTGTAATCTTTCTTGTGTGGTCTCTTGCGGGGCGTGTGAGGTCAGTCACTCCCTTCACTCCCATCTAGACCGATCCTGTCAGGGCAGACCTCCAGGGGTCGGTCGTGACAACTGTCCTGTCCTAAAATAGTACTTTGACGAGAAACTTGTAATTCTCTTCTTTTGGTTTCTTCCATCTCTTGTGCCCTTTTAGTGTTTTCTATCTCTTTTATTTTTAACTCTTCTCTTTTAGTCTCCTCTATCTTTTTTCGTTCAAATCTTTTAGTTTCCTCTTGCATTTGTCTCACTTTCAGTCTCTATTCTCTTTCTAACTCTTGCATAATACGTTTATCTACGTAATCCAGTAAAGACTTATCTTCAAGACCAAATGCTTTTCCACATTGCAAATACTTGGCAAAAATTCTGTCCTTGTCCACAAAGGATATAATGAACAAGAAGTGGACCACTAAAATCAATGAAAATTGAGTAACACGTCCACCACCAAAAAAAACACAAAAAACTATATTCTTTCTGGTTTTCTTACAGACTTTTTCATTTAAAATATTGTGTATTATAACAAAAACAACGGAATGGCAGCTATAAGGAATAGGTGGGACTTTAAAGATATGGAGGAATGTAACTGCTAATCAAGAAAAATTATAGGAATCAGTTCCTAAAGCACAGATAATCAATGAATATATCTATCTATAATAGACATATACCATAAACATATAGCGATGGTAATAATCAATGAAAGTTATCAATCAATCAACAATGGAAATATGCATGAATAATCAATTGATCAATAACACAAATATGCATAATCATTCAATCAATAGCACGCATATGCATAAACAATCAATAGTATATTAATGCGCATGAAAACAATCAATCAATGAATATATGCATCAATCAGATAATAGTATGCTATCTTTCTCTTCTGTTACTATGGAATAAAATTATATATATATATTTTTTTTTTGAATGGCCCAGGCAGCCAACTACACCAACGTTCATACAAAGAAAGGAACCCTACGAATGCTATAGAAGCAACTCAACTCCAAGAAAAGATGGAAATGGAAATAACTAAAAGGGGTAACAAAAGAAAACGCAAACAAAAGGCCACAGAGGATGAAATGGAACTAGGCCCTCGTATATCCAGAAATTGCACAAAGGAGATACCCCGTTATGCTGGTGACGGGAAACTAAAGTAAACACAAATAGTCATGCACCAACGCAAAACGACTCAAATTCTCAAACGGAAAGTCTGTAAACCTGTCCTACCTTTAATAATTTGGGTACGCTAGAGGGGCACAAAAACAAATCCTACTACTAAAGAATTTCGAAAGTAAAGTCCGAAGGCAATTATGGGGTAACCGGATGTTACGGATGGGTCTTGGTGCAGGTGGTCTGTATGTCCAACTCTCTCAGAAAAATGGATGCGCGTTTTGAGTTTTCCTAACACACACACACACACACACACACACCACACACACACACACACACACACACACACACAACACACACACACACACACACACACACACACACACACACACACACACACACACACACACACACACACACACACACACACTCATCCGAACACAGATAGCCAGGCAACACAATCTCAATTCTGTTTTTCTTTTTTTTAAGCCACTGGGCCATCCGGCACATACAAAACACACAATCAAAGCATGGAGCACACCCCAGCTGTGGGCGTAGAATACTTAATATACATGTGGTGCACAGAACTACAAGTTATCACAGGTAGTATCTTGCTTGACTTTACAGTCCCGCGCGACTAGTCTCAACACAAAGGCAGCAGCAAGGAATGGCAGCTCCAAACTAGTCACTAGTCATGCTGCCAAATAACGCAGTTCTGCAGGAAGAAGAGGACACAAGTAGGGGTAGAATTTTGCATAGAGACGACACGGCGACGCGGCGATTGTCAGTAGGGGAAGTAACTTGCGAGAGACGATGCGACGACACAGCGACGACTCTGTCCAGCAAGGCAGCAACAACGTCTTACACCCGAGCTGCAGCTCAGCACACTCACAACTAAAGCAGTGCTCTACTGCACTGAGGCACCAGCATCCACTCACACGAGCTGTGGCTCTGTCTCCACGAACCGGAGTTTCTCACGACCCTTAAGGACGACTCTGGCACTGCAGGTCGTTGATAATCGAAGGCGGTGGTTCTGGCTGGGCAGGACCAGCGCTAGCACAGCTGGCACAACAGGGACTTAGGTCCCACGACCCCAAGCGGCGACTTCGAGCACTCAAGTGCCGCTGGCACAGCTTGGTTCACTGTTGGCACTGACCGACTTATCCACCACAGGCACAGTGGAGAATGGGGTCAAATCAGCTAGGCCCTAGGCCTGTAGTAGTGACAGTCCCTGGGAGACCAGGCAAACTCTCAACCTGGGAGAACTGACTGTCACAAAAACTGCACAGGAGTCCCTCGTCAGCTGAACTGGAGAGATGTATCAAGGCCGGAATTCACTGCAGAGACTAATCGCCTGCTTGCGCTCACCTGGCTTACACGGTGCTCAGGTGAGCAGCAGTCAGCTAACCTACCTGACCGGTTTCACAGTGAACAAGTTCCGGTAAGCGGAGTTGTCTGCAAAAACTGTGATTGGACAAAAAATGGTCTGTCACACAAAGGCTTTATACAAGTATAATGACACGTTTCGCATTGTAACAACATTAGGTGATGACAGTAAAAGGTATAGTCTGAACATACATGGATTCATATAGTACATTCTTGCGATAAGTTCTTTTCTTGTATTACTATAAGCTGGAAGGATAGAATAGATTTCATATTCCCCAGCAGATTAACATTGTGGACATAACAACTGAGACTCAGTTCTTGTATACCTTAAAGAATATGTTGACATAGATGCAACCCGAAATCGATATTCAGTTAGGGCGTTCTTTACAAATTCCTCCCACCTGCAATCGATTATTCTCTGTCTAGATTCTGTGATAAATCCTGAAACCATTTCTACACACTGATTATCCAGACATAAGAAAACCCAAAATTGTGTAAAGTTGTACGGAGATTTGTAAACCATGTTTGCTTTCCCTTTTCGTCAAGATAACATAACATTTTGTATACCTTACACTGCAATCTATGTTCCCCCATACGAGTCAGTTTTAACCAAAATGTAATACAACGTGCATAAGATCTACCCAGATCGCCATGCAAAAAAAAATCACTTGGTGTTCTTATATCTACACTTAGTTGTTGTTGTTTTTTAAAGACCATATGTGTGTACCTTTTCTGTCTCTGAAGCTGCCTTATCCAACGCCCATATTTCAGAACTATACTGTACTATAGGTTGCACCTGGGCATCGAATAGTTTAAAAAAAATCCAGGTGAATTATTCCCAATGTATACCATGCTCTCAGAATCCTCACTTACGCTCTTTTAGCTTTGCTTACCAATTCATTACATGCTGTATAGAACCTAAGTTTAGTTGAAAAACACAAGCCTAAATACATATAACTTTTAACAACTCTCATTTCTGCTCTACCATATATCCATTTTTCTCTTGCTGCTAAATAATCGCCTTTTCTGAAAACTAAAATATTACTTTTATTCATATTTTCCGTCATTTCTAGGTAACCAGATGCTCTATACAAGCCATTTTACTGAGCTTGTAGTCCAACCACTGTTTCTGACATCAAAATGATACTGTCCGCAAACAGTTTAAATAAACAGTTCCACAAAAAAAGGAGACAATGTAATACCGCACTTTCCATTTTCAATTATATCTAGAGCAAGTTCATTAATAAGAAAACCAAACAAATAAAATTGGACTGCACACGTCTCCTTGTTTTACCCTTTTGAGCATGCAATAAAATCTGTTAACTCTGCCTTATTTCGTATTCTTGCTGTAACATTGTTATACATACTTTTTACACAGGATACATTTTGCACCTTATTCCATTTTTTGACAAGTATTGGCCACAAAAGTGTTCTTGAATAGAATCGATAGCTGTTTCAAATCTATGAATGCGACGTGTAACTTTCTGTTGTTCACTAATTGTTTTTGAACTGGCGCCAAAAGTGTACAAAAAAAGGTCAATTGTTGAATAATTTCGTTTAGATCCAACCTGATACTCACCAGTGATATTATTTTCTTCTATCCATCTTTGCAGTCTTACACTAATGACTGAACTGTAAATCCTACTGCAAACATTACTTGGGGACATGCCCCTATAATTGTTCGGATCCTCTACATATCCTTTAGAGAATGTAAATATCTTCGTTCAAGACCACCCATCTTATTCTGCGCGAAAACCCCCCTTTTCACATACAAATCACGTCCATCACATATCAGTTTTGGCTAAAATCAACACCCGTTTCACAAACAAAATTAACGCCCAAAACCTCTAAAATCGACCTAATCGTTAATTTAAAAAGGGGGTTTCCGTGAAGAATAGGATTTCGTGATCGTGAGCCCGCATATTTACATTCTCTCCAGACACACAAAATCAACTAACGTGTATATGGCTTAACAGTTCCACACTCTCAGACTGATTCTAATCAATATAGCTGCCACGGCTTTCGTTGCAGCCTTGTGCAACGGACCGTGCAAAATCACGTGACAGCTCACATATCACGTGTGCTCGTTCAACCAATCGCCAGTAGGTATGACATCATTCCTGGCTGGGGGCTTGTCAGTCCCAGCTAGAGTCGATCTTTTCCGACCGGGACGCCAAGGCGTGGGACATGGTTTTTAGCTCGCTGTTGTTTAAAAACCGGTCTGACTAACAGCGGGCCTAAATCTTTCGGAAACAAAACAAAGGAAAACGTGAAATGACAGTAAGTGAACTGGATGATTTTTTACATAATTGTTTTATAGAGAAACTTGATTATGAGCCGATCGATGAAGGTTCTTTTTATGAAAGCTGAAAAACTGCTGAATTACGCCGTTTGCTGAAGGTCGGTTCTGAGATCAAAGCTGAAAATCGTAAAACTTCGTCAATCTTTGCTTTTAGGTCATTGGCTTGAAAGAGCAAAAACTCTTTTCAAAAAATCTGATCCAAAAGCGTCCGGGGATAATTATTTAAAAAACTAAAATTCTGATGGACCCCAGGCTGTGTAGAAAACTGACAGAATTATCATTTTGTTTTTTTACTATCCAAAATTTCTCAAGCTTGGAATTTCGATCCACAGCTGTATGAAAAAAGAAGGCTCATTTTAAAATATTGTGCAAGCGACGTTGGCTTTCCCCAGTCTGCTGTGAAAAAATCAATAGCCTGCTTCTTTAGCTAGCAGGCCCAGCATAAGGCTAAAATACTCCAGAACTGTGTCACTTGCCAACTAGAGGGCAAATGACCCAGAAAGGCCCTCAACAGGGCTAAAAATAATACTAAGGGGGGTAACTCCTGCACACCACCCAACCCAACCCCACCCCCACCCCGCACACGCACGTCCCTACCCACAGACACACCCTCCACCCCACCCCACACACACACCCTCCACCCCGCCCACACGCACGCACACCCCACCTCCACGCACGCACGTCCCCCGCCCACGCACGCACGCCCGCTCACGTTTTGTCCTTCAAAGCATTACAGTAATCTAGGTCAAAACGACCTGGAGCTGATTGACCTAGTTAATTAAACCACCCCCTGCCCACTCACGCACATATATATAACTTCTTCTAATTCTTACAAAAAACGAGAGAAATAACATGGGTAGGCTTGAACCTGCATATTTACATTCTCTACAGGCACATAAAAAATCTAATGGTTCCAGTACGTTCTTCTACTTCCAGCACCATTAATAAATCAGAACAAACAACTGGATTTCCGTTTTGATTGGTTATTTTTATATTTAATGAATATATATCTACGCTAATTAATTCTTTACACTGACTGTCTCCTCCAAACCTATATAACTGATAATCGCAAAATCCCGCCTTAATTGCCGGCAGCGCTCTTTAGAATTGTAGAGGGCTGCCCCATAAATAAATTGCGGCCCTGTTTTTAACTCCTCTAAATAGACATACAACGTCGGGTTCACGAGAAAATCGGCCGGTCTACTGCCTAAATACTTATAAATTTGCCCCATTCTACAAGGCCGTGTTTTTAATATGATACGTCTCACCGCTATCATAAAAGCCCAAAATTCGAGCAATGCCTCTAGGAAAAACATATTCACTTTCCTCTTCTGGAAAATTTCATAGTAACTATAAGATTTGCCTCATTAATTGTTAACTTAATGTCAAAACTGCTAAATACTTCTCTTAAAGAACAAAAGTTGTAGTAACCGTCGGGTATTTTTTAAATGTTTTAATAAATCACCTTGTTTATCCTTAACATCTACCCAGTTATTCATAGCTTTTTCAGATATGTTAATCCATTTTACTTTAAACCCAATTTCTCTAAGGGCAATCCTATAATCACCGCGCCTATTGTTAATTGGGTGCGAGAAGAACACACTTTTGTTTTCTTGGTTTATATAGATGTGCATCTTTTTTTATAACTATTAAAAAATTAATTTAAAAAAATGGAACCTTTTAAATATAACGAAAGTGCTACTTACAATGTAGGAGCGTTTTATAACCCCAAATCTTTAGACTTCAGCAATTTAACCATTGCAGTAGACGAATCATATGGCTTCCAAGTCAGACTTGTAAACCCACTAATTAGATATTTAAATCCGCCAATAAATAATGAAAGAGTGCCATCAGCATGGTCATCCTACCCTATGACGTTTTACCAGAATCAGTTAAATTTTGCTGTTTACTGCTCAACTACGGGCTGTGGTTTTCATATGCAAACCATTTAAACCACCCCAATCTTTAGTAAGGTCAGTATATAACTTTCATGTTTATTACCAGTACAGACGAATACTAACTGAACTACAAGTGCCCCTTCCAAGCGACAACGCGTTTAATCCATTTAAAAGCCCAATGGACAATAATGCATACGAAAGAATCTGCAACGAATTTAACATTGCTCCTTCAACTGATTTTAGACAAAAGTTAGACCGCAATCATGGGGTTTGGCACATTGTATTTGTGGGCACAAAAAGAGAATATACTTATGACTACTGGCCCGGCCACACCTCTTTTCAACCAAACAGACAAGTTCGATAGGGTCCATAGAACATAAACATCCTAATGCTTGGGCAACATTTATCTTAGATGAAAGTGAAGGCCTAACAATGCCAGGAGTGCAAAGACTTAATGACTCCATACGGACGTACGTTTGGTGTCTATTAGGAGCACAAGCACAGACTAAGTCTAGCATCGTGGATCAGTCTACAGGCTTTGATGCCCGAAAACAATTTCTAGCTAATTTAGAAGATGCTATTAACTCTGCTGTTGATTTGCCTGCCAGCATACAAAGGTATCAAGACGTTCTTGCACATGCTAGGTCAAAGGTTGATTTTGTTGTAGGTCATGGATTATACATGCTAACCCTCTGACCTTAGACTACAGATTGGCATGATACAAAATTATAACAATGAAATCCTCATAGCTGGAGACGACCAAAACTTAGGACACAATCAAGGTTTAAAACAACGGCCCGCTCCATCTATTTTAAAGAAAGTACCCGCCCCTGAAGAAAGCGATCTAATTATAAGCAGCCCACAGCCAGAAAGCAGTCCAGAAAGCACACCGCCTTTTGATCTGCCTCACACTGACAGCCACACTAGCGAAAAGACAGCCCTTGTTGTATTTTTAACTTTTACTGGATTAGCCATACTTTATTTCACTAAAAATTAATCCAACAGCTAGCACCCTAACGTCCACAGATGGTCAGCCATATAACCAGCAACTTTGCCTATAGTAGACAAAACCCAACTAACAGCACTGCCTATTATGCCAGGCAGAGCATCAAGTGCTTTAGCTGCTAACTTCTTTAATAGGTTTGCTAGATGATGCAATTGTTTTCTAATCCAACTTTTGCCAGGTTGAGGCGTTGGAGGAGCTACTGGCCCTGTTGGTGCACTGCCGGTTAAAGCATAAACGAGTGTAGAGATAGCAAACCCAATAGCTGTTAATATACTAACTATTGTAATCCCCTGTTCTCTAAACAGAGTCCTTATTCTTTCAGCTAGCGTAGTGTTTTCATAAAGTATTCTGTTTATAGTTTCTCTTATTCTGCTTGTTTGCGCTGCTAGCTGCACTCTGTTAATAACAGCGCTTCTAACCTTGCCGCCCTTTCTGACATTAAATTTTGTATTTTCTGCTCTATTCTAGCCTTTTCTCTCGTCCTAAATTGTTATCATCTGCATCAGCGAGTTTATTTTTTTCTGCTTCTATCTTTCTATCTAGCTTTCTAAGTTCTCCTAGATTGAGCACTAGTTCCTCCCTTACAGTTGTAAGAGCATCATTAATGCCATTAAATTCACGCCTAAGCCTATCGTTTTCACTCCTAAGCCTATCGTTTTCACTCCTAAGAGCCTCAATTTCACCATGGGGTTCAGAGTTGTCAATTGTCATTAACTGTGTCTCCTCAATTTCTGCTATTGCTTCATCTGTTCTTGGGCCCAAATCCTGAAAAGAGGTCATTTCTATTTCAGATCGTGTTGGCAACCTTTGCACTATGGTTTGTAAACGGCTAACAACCTCAGAGCTTAAATCTCCAATAAAGTTCAATTTCCTTTTGTCAGCAACAGGGAGTTTTCCAAGAATTGTGCTTGTTTTTTAAAAACTGGTTGAGTTTGGTTTTTTAGTAAGCCGCACAAGTCCCCTTTACTGGTTCTATAATTTAAATGATTATCTTTATCTATCTCAAAATTGGAAACCCTAAGCGCATCTGGTTGCTCTCGACCCATCTGGCTATATAATGATTCAATTCTATCTAGCAATCGTATTGACGTAATCCTTGACCTACTGCTCCTTCAATTTCTTCTTCTACTGAAGGTCCCAATTGTGTTCATCTTCTTCTTCAGAAGGATAAGGCACGTCATAATCTTCATCCATATTTTTTATTTATATTCTTTTTTGTTTTATAAAAAATGAACTCATACGGTTGTGACCTCGATCCATACAGAAAAGAGAAGGAACCCCATGGTGTAAAAGGTATAAGGCAGACTGTAATTAGTGTAAATACTCCATCAACAGTTCAACCTGGACAAGCTTAAACAGTCAAGTTCCCTGATCTTGGCGCTGATGATGTTATAATGCCAGGCACTGCTAAACTATAATTCAAAATAGATATTACATCAGCAGATCCTAATGTTACTGTTGTTGCTAATTTAGGCAGGGCTATCGTTAATCATATAGTAATCAGACTGGAGGGTACAGAAGTCTTTGTACTAACAGAGGCAGATATTTTTGCCCTCTATTCTGATCTATGGTTGCCTAAAAAAGAAAGAAAAGAGAAAGTTTATCAGGAATACAAAGTCCAAACGTCTCAAGCACAGGTTTAAAGCGGAGGATGCAAAGAATGATGTTAAAGATGAGGCAGTAGCAGAAGCATTTGGCAACAGATTTTGCATCCCTCTAGATTTTGAATTGTTAAAGACGCATATGCCATATTACCAAGGCGCACTAAAAAAAACTTAGTTATGAACTGACATTTAATCCAAGCAGTTCTGTCGTTCTGTCTGAAGACCCTTTTGCCAAATACGCGGTTAGTGACACCTCTCTTGAGTTTGATGTTGTTACTAACCCTGACTGGCAAGAACAATCTTAACCCAGTATAAAAATAAAACAGTTATTTATTATGAAAGAGTTATACACTCCATTACAGAAAACAGAAACAAGCGGGACACTCTCTGGAACATACATCTAAATCAGTCTCTGAAGTCTTTAAAAGGAATTTTGTTCTTATTTACTGAAGAAACAACTCCTTTTCAGAGAGAATCAGAAGCGTTTTATAATCCAAAAATTGAGAAGGTTGACTGTGTAATAAATGGCAAGTCTGATCAGTTGTATTCGGGTCGCGGACTTTTACCTCACCAACACTTTGATGAAATAAGAAAGTTGTTCGCTGGAGGTAGGCAAAGGGATCCTACAGTTGATCATGTATGTAAAAAACTTCGCCTTTATGATGTAAGACTCGAAGACTACTTAATAAGTAAATATGGGCTGTGGCTGGACTTTAGATCCACATTTGACAACAAATTGTTTGGAAGCGGAGAAAGGATAGGACAAGATGGTATAAAAATAAATATTCGCAAGAAGCAGACGGAAACGCACCAATCCAAATGCATGTTTTTGTGGTTTGTGATGCTCAGTTAAACATTGAAGAAAACAGACTAAAAGACGCGGCTTTTTAAAATGCAGAAGAAATATTCTAATAAAAACAGATGGATAGCTTGAAGTTTCTGCCAAAAGATCCGCACTGTTCTCTAATTTGTGGGATTACTGGGTGTGGGAAAACTGTATTCGTACTTGATTTGTTACAAACAATATACAGGTTTCATTACGAGCACATTGTTATATTCTGCACAACCATTAAGCACAACAAGTTTTACAAAGAAAGGAAGTTTATTTGGACAGACGAGAATATATATTTAGTTGATCCTAGCGACAAACTGAGCGACTGTTTAGAACATTACTATAGACTATTTGAGGGAACTGAAACACTTTTATATTTGATGACTGTTCGGCTGAACGAGACATTGTTAAAAAAAGAAAAGCTCTGTCGAAGCTAGCCTTTAGTGGCCGCCACGCCTTAATTTCTGTGTGCTCTTAACTCAAAAATACAATGCTCTCTTAAAAGACTTTAGATCGCAGTTAAAATCGGTCGTATTATTTTACACTAAGGACAAAGATAGTTTTGAAGAATGTTTAAGTGAAAATTATATAATAAGGACAAAGATGAGCTAAAAAAAATAAAAGAGCAGTTAGAAACATCTAAGCTATGCTTGCGAACTGACCCCCCAGTTCAATACGTTTGTTTATTGTAAATTGTGTATTATTGATTGCTTATAACAATTTGTTTATTTTAATTTTAATATTATAAAAAGAATGTCTCGGGGCCAGAACCAAAAGCGGAGCTAGCTCCTAAATGCACTGCAGTAGAGCTAAAAGACCTAGCAGACACAACTGAGTTTGATCTAATAGGAGTGCCAGGAAATGTTTATGATTTTGAGTACACAGATGATGGGGTTTACAAACGAACAGAAATTGAAGACAAAAAACGACAGCAGTATCCTACCCTAGAAGAGATAAGAAATTTAAGGCAAACGATTTTGGCAAACATGAATACAAACTTCATAAAAGAGAGAATGCTTGGGCGTTGCTTCCTGAAATTGCTTGGAATTTAAAGTTTGAACTACGAAGCCCCAATGTATACTACATAAGAAACGTCAAGCTACCCATCTGTTTTTATTAGAATATTTCTTCTGCATTTTAAAAAGCCACGTCTTTTAGTCTGTTTTCTTCAATGTTTAACTGAGCATCACAAACCATAAAACATGCATTTGTATTGGGGCGTCTCCGTCTGCTTTCTTGCGAATATTTATTTGTATACCACTTGTCCTATCCTTTCTCCACTTCCAAACAATCTGTTGTCAAATGTAGATCTAAAATCCAGCCACAGTCCACATTTACTTATCAAGTAATCTTCGAGTCTTACATCATAAAGGCGAATTTTTTTTGCATACACGATCAACTGCAGGATCTCTTTGCCTACCGCCGGCGAACAACTTTCTTATTTCATCAAAGTGTTGGTGAGGTAAAAGTCCGCGACCCGAATACAACTGATCAGGCTTGCCATTTATTACACAGTCAACCTTCTCAATTTTTGGATTATAAAATGCTTCTGATTCTCTCTGAAAAGGAGTTGTTTCTTCAGTAAATAAGAAAAAAATTTCCCTTTTTAAAGACTTCAGAGACTGATTTAGATGTATGTTCCAAAGAGTGTCTCGCTTGTTTCTATTTTCTGTAATGGCGTGCATAACGTTTTCATAATAAATAACCGTTTACTTTTATACTGGTTAAGATTGTTCTAGCCAGTCCAGTGTTAGTAACAACATCAAACTCAAGAGAGATGTCACTAACCGAGTATTTAGCTAAAGGTCTTCAGACAGAAACGACAGAACCACTAGGATTAAATGTCAGATGATAAGAAAGTTTTTTTTTTAGTGCGCCTTGGTAATATGGCATATGCGTCTTTAACAGCTCAAAATCTAAGGGATGCAGAATCTGTTGCCAAATGCTTCTGCTACTGCCTCATCTTTAACATCAGTCTTTGCATCCTCCGCTTTAAGCCTGTGCTTGAGGCCGTTTGGACTTGTATTCCTGATACTTTCTCTTTCTTTCTTTTTTAGGCAGCCATAGGTCAGAATAGAGGGCAAAAATGTCTGCCTCGCCTAGTAAAAAGACCTTTTTCCCTCAGTTTGTTTAAACTATTTGATTAACAATAGCCCTACCTAAATTAGCACAACAGTAGCATTAGGATCTGCCGATGTAATATCTATTTTGAATGATAGTTTAGCAGTGCCTGGCATTATAACATCGCCCAGCGCCCAGATCAGGGAACTGACTGTTAAATCTTGTCCAGGCTGAACTGTTGATGGAGTATGTACACTAATTCCAGTCTGCCTTATGCCTTTCACGCCATGGGTTCCTTCTCTTTCTGTATGGATCGAGGTCACAACCTATGAGTTCATTTTTTATAAAACAAAAAAGAATATAAATAAAAAAATATGCATGAAGATTTTGACCCGATTGATCCTATTGAAGAAGAAGATGAAGATGAAGAACTAGGGCCCTTCATTGCAAGAAGAGCTTTAAGGAGCGGGGTCTTTACTCCCTAGCCAACGTCAAGAACTATTGCGAGAAAGAATTCAATCATTCTATAGAAGCATAGGGCGAGAGCTACCAGACGTGCTTGATCCTAGCGATTTTGAGGAAGATGGTTGGCATTTGTATAAAAAAAACTGGCGCAGGAGAGCGCGCAAAGGTTACTGCAACGCAAAACCCAAACAAGTTTTTAAAAATAAGCACAATTAGGTGAAAACTCCCTATTGCAAAGGGCAGAACAATTAAACCTTTTAGAGCTTAGACCCGAAGCCGTTAGTCTTTTACAGAACTTGAGGCAAGAGTTGCCAACACAATCTGAAATACAAAACATACCTCTTCAAGATTTAAGTCAACAAGCAGATGATGCAATTAACAAAACAGATGAATCAATTAGAAGAGCAGAAGAACTAATAGCAAAAATTGAGACAGTTTTAATGAGGAGACACAGTTAAAAACAATTGAAGATTCCCCATTACCTATGCGTGAAATCCTGGGGCTTAATGAGGCTCTACGGACAATAAGGGGTGAACTAACAAACAATTTAGCAAAACATGGTGAGTTGGATAGAGAGATAGAAGAAGAAAAAAAATAAACTCGCTGATGCAGACGATAACAATTTAGGGCGAGAAGAAAAGGCTAGAATACAGCAGAAAATACAAGATTTAATGCTACAAAGGACAGCCAGGTTAGAAGTGCTGTCTACTAACAGAGCGCAGCTAGCATCTCAAACAAGCAGAATAAGAGAAACTATAAACAAAAACTTTATGAAAACACTACGCTAGCTGAAAGAATAAGGACTATGTTTGGGGAACAGGGATTACAATAGTTAGCATATTAACGGCTGTTGGGTTTGCTATCTCTACACTCGTTTATGCTTTAACTGGCAGTGCGCCAACAGGGCCAGTAGCGCCCCCAACGCTTCAACCTGGTAAAAGTTGGATTAGAAAACAATTGCATCATCTAGCAAACATTTTAAAAGAAGTTAGCAGCCAAAGCGCTTGATGCTCTCCCTGGCATAATAGGCAGTGTTGTTAGTTGGGTTTTGTCTACTATAGGTAAGGTAGCTGGTTATATGGCTGACCATCTGTGGACGTTAGGAGTGTTAGCTGCTGGATTATTTTTTAGTGAAAGAAAGTATAGCTAATCCAGTAAAAGTTAAAAACACAACGAGGGCCGTCTTTTCGTTAGTGTGCTGTCAGTGTGAGGCAGATCAACAGGCGGGGTGCTTTCTGGCTGTGGGACGCTTTCTGGCTGTGGGATGCTTTCTGGCTCTGGGTGCTTTCTGGGGTGTTTATAAATGGTGGCGGATCGCTTTCTAGCTCTTCAGGACTAGGTACTTTTTTAAAAATAGATGGAGCGGGCCGTGTGTTTAAAGCCTTATTGTGCCCTAAGTTTTGGTCGTCTCCAGCTATGAGGATTTCATTGTTATAATTCTGTATCATGCCAATCTGTAGTCTAAGGTCAGAGGGAGCATGTATAATCCATGGCCTACAACAAAGTCAACCTTTGACCTAGCATGTGCAAGAACGTCTTGATACCTTTGTATGCTGGCAGGCAAATCAACAGCAGAGTTAATAGCATCTTCTAAATTAGCTAGAAATTGTTTTCTTGCATCAAACCCTGTAGACTGATCCACGATGCTAGACTTGGTCTGTGCTTGTGCTCCTAATAGACACCAAACGTATGTTCTTATGGAGTCATTAAGTCTCTGCACTCCTGGCATTGTTAGGCTTCACTTTCATCTAAGATAAATGTTGCCCAAGCATTAGGATGATTTTGTTCTATTGAACCCAATCGAACTTGTTTGTTTGGTTGAAAAGAAGTTTGGTCGGGCCAGTAGTCATAAGTATATTCTCTTTGTGTGCCCCACAAGTACAATGTGCCTAACCCATGATTGCGGTCTAACTTTTGTCTAAATCAGTTGAAGGATCAATGTTAAATTCGTTGCAGATTCTTTCATATGCATTATTGTCCATTGGGCTGTTGAATGGATTAAACGCGCTGTCGCTTGGGAGGGCTACTTGTAGTTCAGTTAGTATTCGTCTGTACTGGGAATAATCATGAAAGTTATATACTGACCTTACTAAAAGATTAGGTGGTTTAAATGGTTGCATATGAAACACCGCAGCCCGTAGTTGAGCAGTAAATGGCAAAATTTAACTGATTCTGGTAAAACGTCATTGGTCGAGATGACCATGCTGATGGCACTCTATCATTATTTATTGGTGGATTTAAATATTTAGTTAGTGGTTTACAAGCCTGACTTGGAAGCCGTTATGATCCATCTACTGCAATGGTTAGATTGCTGAAGTCTAAAGATTTAGGATTATAAAACGCTCCTACATTGTAAGTGGCACTTTCGTTATATTTAAAAGGTTTCCCTTTTTTAAATTTAAATTTTTAAAATAGTTTATAAAAAGGATGTACATCTATATAACCAAACAAAACGAGCGTGTGTTCTTAACGTATCCAATTGTCAATTGCGCGGGAGTTTGTAAAATTGCCCTTAAAGAAATTGGCTTTAAAGTTATGTGGGCTAACATATCTGAAGAAGCTCAAAATAACTGGATCAATATTAGTAACGAGGGGGCAATCAAATAACTCATGTGCAAATACCTGATGGCTACTACAACTTTTGTTCTTTAAAAGAAGTACTTAGCGAATATATATATTGTTGAAAATTAACGAGGCAAACCTCAGAATTAATATACATTTCCCGCTAGAAGAAAGAAGAGAGTATACTTTCCCTAGAGGCCTAGCTCAAATCTTAGGCTTCCACAGTAGCGATAGAGCTTATAGATTTAGTACAAGAGAAGATTTACAATTTGAAGGTAATAAACCTTCTGATTTTCTCGTGAACCCAATGTTGTATGTTCATTTACAACAGTTAAGAATAGATACTAATTGTTTGATGGCTGCCCGTCTACAGTTCTAAAGGTTTTGCCATCAACTAGGTGGGGTTTTGCGATTATCGATTAATCTCAGTTGGAAAAAACAGTGAATTTAAAGAATTAATTAATGGCCTATAATTCATTGGATGTAAAAATAACTAATCAAGATGGAAAGCCGGTTGTTTTGTTCTGATTTATTATAGTGTTAGAAGTAGAAGAGCGTACTGTAAATAATTATATTTTATGTACCTGGAGAAAATGTAAATATCTTGTTCACGATCACCAAATCTTATCTAGCACGTAAGCCCCCCCTTTTAATGTACTGATACGTCAATGTTTGGCGGTTTTGACGCGTTAATTTTTTTGTGAAACAGGTGTTAATTTTTGGGCCAAAACTAATATGTGATGGACGTGATGTGTATGTGAAAAGGGGGGTTTCGTGCAAAATAAGATGGGGGAGCTTGAACGAAGATATTTACATTCTCTGCAAGTAAATGGATCGATTATTACTAATAAAAAGGAGGTTGCTAACTTGCTAGTTGCTAACTATTCATCAAAATTCGTCAGCTGATCATTATTGCAAGGAATTCCAGCGTATCAAAAGATCAGCAGAATCAAAATCTTGTTCCTTCGAGCCAGATAGTTCTGAGGATTACAAATGCGTTTTCAGCATGGATGAATTAAAGGACGCCATTTTGAAAGCCAACAACTCAGCTCCTGGACCAGATGACATTCATTATCAATTTATTCAACATTTGCCAGCTGAGGGTTTAAAAGTTTTGTTGTCTCTGTTTAATCATGTTTGGAGTTCAGGGTATTTTCCACCTTCTTGGAGAGAGGCGGTTGTTATCCCTATTCCTAAACCAGGGAAAGATAATTCGGATCCTAACAACTATCATCCTATAGCTCTCACTAGTTGCTTATGTAAAACTATGGAGAGAAGGTATATTCTAGATTATTATTTGTTGATGACTTCTCCATCTCTGCTAAGGGGAAAACTTTGGCTGCAGCTGAACGTCAACTTCAATTATGTGTTAATCGTGTTCAGCAGTGGGTTACTGAAAATGGATTTAAGTTTTCAGCTACTAAGACAGAGTGTATTCATTTCCATAGGAAAAGATCTCAGGTCTTAGAACCAGCTATAGTCTCAATGGTCAGGTAATTAAAGTTTCCAAACAAGTGAAATTTTTGGGGTTATTTTTTGATAATAAGCTTTCTTTTTTACCTCACATTAAGTACATTAAACAATCTTGCCAGTCAGGTTTGAATGTTTTGAAGGTTATTAGTCACACTGATTGGGGTGCAGACAAGCGAACTTTGTTGCGATTGTATCGGGCTTTGGTGAGACCAAAGCTAGATTATGGGTGTGGTATATGGTTCTGCACGAAAGTCTTACCTCAAAGCTCTTGATCCAATCCATCATCAAGGACTGTGGATTGCTCTGGAGCACTTCGCACATCTCCAAAAGACAGTTTGTATGTTGAATCGGTGAACCCCCTCTGGAGCTAAGGAGGTTGCGTCTTTTCCATGAATTACTTCCCGAAACTGAGGGCTAATCCAGAAAACCCTGCCTATGATATTGTCATGAACCCGCCTTTTAGAGCCAAATATGACTTAAAGCCAAATGAGATTCCTCCACTAGTATTCGTATTTTGCCCCATTTCGGGCAGCTGCATTGACCTTGATGCTGTTGTGATGGTCCATTTACAGACTGATTTACCTCCTTGGAAAGTCGCCAATCCAGAGATTAATTTATATTTAACTCAATTTAGAAAGGAGGTCACCTCCATGTTGCATATAAACAACTTTATTTGGACAATGTGAACTTTATAAAGATTTTATCAAGATTTTTACTGATGGTTCTAAAAAAGGTGAGAGGGCTGCAGCTGCCATTGTGTGTGATAATGATTTTCAGGAGCCTACTTTGTTAAGATTGCGGGATTGGTCATCTGTTTATACTGCTGAACTGAAGGCTTTAAATCTGGCCCTCAGTGCGTGTCCAGATCAGATCCGAATTATTTCCTTATTTTATCGGATTCATTGTCGGCATTGTCGGCTTTGTCGACAAGAGAAGTATCACATCCAGTTTTGGTGGATATCATGATCTTCATACTGAGCTTGTCTCTTCGGGAAGCATATAGTTTTCTTGTGGGTCCCCAGTCACATGGGAATCTATGGTAACTCAGTGGGGGACAAAGCAGCCAAACAAGCTCTCAGTGCAAGTCTTTCCAGGAGGCCTATGCAGTTTGTTCCTCACTCTGATCTACGTCATAAATCCAGTTAGTATTGTCGTGAACTGTGGCAGAGTGAATGGTGTAATCAAATTCATAATAAATTGTTTAAAATTGCCCAGATTTAACCAATCCTTTCCCATCGGTGTACGTAACCGCAAAGAGGAATCGATTTTTGTCACGGTTACATATTGGGCACAGCTATATAACACACAGTTGGATATTCAGAAGGGAAGACCCCCCATGGTGTGTTGCGTATGACAGCTTGTTCAGTGTTAATCATTTTTGACAGAATGTGCTGATTTGATGTGTATCAGAGAGAAGTTCTTTTCCCCCAGTGATTTATCGGTTCTTTTTCGTGAGATTTCAGTAGATCTTATCTTTTCTTTTTTGAAAGAGGTATACTTATTTATAAAATATAGGGTTTTATTAATGTACACAGGTGTTGAATGAGTTTGAAAAGATAATTGTGCTTTTGTCCTCATAAATTTTAAGTGATGTGTAAATACTAGCGTGGTATTTGCATCAAGACTCAGATGTGATAGCTGAGGTCCTGATTGGCTCCTAGTAGTCCGCTGGACCCTATAAACACTAACTAACTAACTAACTAACCATTTCCTATTTAATATAGTTGGAAATGAAATGAGGCAGGGAACAGTAAACAATAAGCATAAACAAGTGGGGTAGCGTTTGCTCCCATAAGAAAACCTAACACAGAGTAACTTTTATTCAAGACTGGCACAGCCTTTTAAACTTGAATAAAGTCAGACAAATACATAGACGAACAATCTAATAGTGGGGAAAAAAAAACAAGCGCAGGCCAACAACTGAACGGTCTTCATAGTAATGACTTGGCAAAGATTTGGACTTAAGGAGGGGGGGGGGGGGGTTGAAGATGGAGAAACTGGGAACGTGAAATTAAGAAAATATATTACAGATATGAAAACTCTTCACTAGCTGCTTAAGGGAACCATCGCAATCCCTTTTGAAAGCAGATATATTTGTATTGCCCGCTCCGAGGCCTTTCGTCTGCAGGGTCGGAACTAATCAGGGAGACACGCTGGTTGTGTCTGTGCTCCTGGCGTCAAATAGAGACACACCACAGCCCATAATACTGTGGTGTTCTCACCACCAAGGGTGCAAAAAAGAATCCAATAGTACCCCCCAAAGCAGCCAGTGAAGGGTAGTAAATGAAACCAAATGAAAGTGTGGGGAGGAAAAAAGTTGCTGAAAAACTAAAGACATTATGCAATAGTATATAATATAGGGGACAGTCTTTGAGCCTACGCTTGATGATTCACCCAAAAATGCAAGGGAGATCAAAAGACAAACACACAGACGGACAGAAACAAAGACAAATAACCTCAATTTAATCAAAACAAAATTGGAAATGAAATGAGGCAGGGAACAGTAAACAATAAACAGTATACAAGTGGGGTAACGTTTGCTCCCATAAGAAAACCTAACACAGAGTAACTTTTATTCAAGACTGGTACAGTCTTTTAAACTTGAATAAAGTCAGACAAATACATAGACGAACAATCTAATAGTGGAGGAAAAAAAAACAAGCACAGACAACAACTGAACTGTCTTCATAGTAATGACTTGGCAAAGATTTGGACTTAAGGGGGGGGGGGGGGGGGGGGGGGGGGGGGGGGGGGGGGTTGGTTGAAGATGGAGAAATTATGAACATGAAATTTAGAAAATATATTACAGATATGAAAAACTCTTCACTGGCTGCATAAGGGAACCATCGCAATCCTTTTTTGATATTTGTATTGCCCGCTCCGAGGCCTTCGTCTGCTGGGTCGGAACTCATCAGGGAGACACAGATGGTGTGTCTGCACTCCTGGCGTTAAATAGAGACACACCACAGTCTAAGGGTGCAAAAAAAAAATCCAATAGCACCCCTAAAAATGAAGAGCTTTCATATACGTAATATAACTTTCTTAATTTCATGTTCCCAGTTTCTCCACCTTCAACACCCCCCCCCCCCCCCCCCTTAAGTCCAAATCTTTGCCAAGTCATTACTATGAAGACAGTTCAGTTGTTGGCCTGTGCTTGTTTTTTCCCCCACTATTAGATTGTTCGTCTATGTATTTGTCTGACTTTATTCAAATTTAAAAGGCTGTGCCAGTCTTGAATAAAAGTAACTCTGTGTTAGGTTTTCTTATGGGAGCAAACGTTACCCCACTTGATTACTGTTTATTTAATAAAGGTATATATCCTGAACAATGGACAGAATACATAATATGTACATTACATGAAAAAGGAGAGAATGTAAATATCTTCGTTCAAGACCACCCATCTTATTCTGCACGAAAACCCCCCTTTTCACATACAAATCACGTCCATCACATATCAGTTTTGGCTAAAATCAACACCCGTTTCACAAACAAAATTAACGCCCCAAAACCTCTAAAATCGACCTAATCGTTAATTTAAAATGGGGGTTTCCGTGAAGAATAGGATTTCGTGATCGTGAGCCCGCATATTTACATTCTCTCCAGACACACAAAATCAACTAACGTGTATATGGCTTAACAGTTCCACACTCTCAGACTGATTCTAATCAATATAGCTGCCACGGCTTTCGTTGCAGCCTTGTGCAATGGACCGTGCAAATCACGTGACAGCTCACATATCACGTGTGCTCGTTCAACCAATCGCCAGTAGGTATGACATCATTCCTGGCTGGGGGCCTGTCAGTCCCAGCTAGAGTCGATCTTTTCCGACCGGGACGCCAAGGTGTGGGGACATGGTTTTTAGCTCGCTGTTGTTTGAAACCGGTCTGACTAACAGCGGGCCTAAATCTTTCGGAAAAAAACAAAGGAAACGTGAAATGACAGTAAGTGAACTGGATGATTTTTTACGTAATTGTTTTATAGAGAAACTTGATTATGAGCCGATCGATGAAGGTTCTTTTTATGAAAGCTGAAAAACATGGCTGAAATTACGCCTGTTTGCTGAAGGTCGGTTCTGAGATCAAAGCTGAAAATCGTAAAACTCTTCGTCAATCTTTGCTTTTAGGTCATTGGCTTGAAAGAGCAAAAGCTCTTTTCAAAAAATCTTATCCAAAAGCGTCCTGGGATAATTATTTAAAAACTGAAATTCTGATGGACCCCAGGCTGTGTAGAAAACTGACAGAATTATCATTTTGTTTTTTTACTATCCAAAATTTCACAAGCTTGGAATTTCGATCCACAGCTTGTATGAAAAAAGAAGGCTCATTTTAAAATATATGCAAGCGACGTTGGCTTTCGCCGGTCTGCTGTGAAAAAATCAATAGCCTGCTTCTTCAGCTAGCAGGCCCAGCATAAGGCTAAAAATACTCCAGAAACTGTGTCACTTGCCAAACAGAGGGCAAATGACCCAGAAAGGCCCTCAACAGGGCTAAAAATAATACTAAGGGAGGTAACTCCTGCACACCACCCAGCCCAACCCCACCCCCACCCCGCACACGTACGGCCCTACCCCACACACACACCCTCCACCCCACCCCACACACACACCCTCCACCCTGCCCACACACACGCACACCCCACCTCCACGCACGCACGTCCCCCGCCCACGCATACACGCCCGCTCACGTTTTGTCCTTCAAAGCATTACAGTAATCTAGGTCAAAACGACCTGGAGCTGATTGACCTAGTTAATTAAACCACCCCTTGCCCACTCACGCACATATATATAACTTCTTCTAATTCTTACAAAAAAAGAGAGAAAGTGGTTCCTTCATTTTTTTAATTGTCGTGTTTATTTTGGTTTAAAAAATGAAGGCCGAAGTAGCTACAGAACTTATTAATATACTTTACGAGTTGGATTGGGAGAGAGAGGCTGATAAAGAAGAATTAAAGAGCAGGTTTGAAGAATTAATTACTGATCTTTTTGAGCGCATAGACATGCGAGAAAGTGTATTAGAAGCTATCAGTAAAATACCAGATTCTTGGCCCCAACCAGTTGTAAAGTTGTTTGCCATATTAGTTGATAATATGGCTCCTGAAGATGTTAATCTGACTGTTTCTACCACCCCTGAAGGAGTAGCTATTCGCTTTAATGAAGATCAGGTTTTACGATTACAAAAGACTATATAAATAACAATTGAATTTACAATTATTTTTTTAATTTTGTTTTAGATTTAAAAATGGCTGCCGAACTCAGTGAATCTGATTTAAAGAATTGTAATGAACTATTTGACGAAACAATGAAAGTATTAAACATTGATTTTAGTGAATTTGGTTTTGAGAATGATGTAGACAATATAATAAAAGATCATAGTGAACTATTTAACGAAGCAATCAAAGTGATGAACATTGACTGTAGTGATTCAGAAAAAGCTAAAATATTAGCAGGTGTTATTGTATGGTGTCACGAGTTTGTCACGAGGCCTACGACGTTCGACCCACCTAGGGTGGCGGAATTACTTATTTGTTTATTGTCGTTGCTGTTGTCGTGTAGCCGTCCCTTAGGGTGGCTTGTGGTGCAGTTGCACCTTGGTGTGGTTCAGCTCAACTTCGGTTTGCTTTCTATCTCTCTCTCTCTAATTCCACCGCCCGTGCTATTCATCTGCAAGTTCACGGGTGGCCGGTACCTTTCTCTCGAACTTTCTGTCTATCGGCCTCTCGCCTGTCTTTTTACCTGTCGCACGTGCTTCGTTTCTTTTAGTTTGAAGTATGCTCACTCTGTGACGCAGCATGGCATGTTGGCGCCATTGCTGAGGGAGGTTAGCTCTTCACTCGAGCGGAAGATGTCTCTGGGGGCGCCTGCTCCAGTCCTGGTTCTTTACCTTATCGTCGAGAGTACAGTCAGTACTTTCAATTCCTGCAGTCGGCCTGTAGGAGAGGGACATCGCTTCTTCTGTTTCCGCATCTTCGCCTCTGTCCTCTCGACTGGACAGAGGGTAGAGAGAGTCCTTTGACCCGCCTCTTCGGGGTCACCACGGGTAGCTGTACCCTTCTTCCTTCCTCCTTTCTTCTTCTTTTCCTCCTCTCCGACTCTCCTCCCAGCTACGTCCTCCCCCCTCCCGGGGGCTTCACCTGGAGCACGATCTGGATGGTGCCACGTACTGGTCGAGGCCACGTTCTGGCTGAGACCACGGACGGGATGGTTGCCACACGCTGATCGAGGCCACGCCTTGGTCGGGACCGAGGGCTGGTAGAGACGCCCGCCGTCTTGACTGGCCGGCCTGGACCCCCGTCCAGGACCTCCAGTAACAGCTACGTTCCCCCCCCCCCCCCCCCCCCCCGGGACACGCTCTTTACTGCCCGCTTGGAAGTCGAGGGTGTCGGCTTTGGGCGACTCCCTGCGAGAACCAACCCGGCTCGGAGCACCTAGTGCGACAGGGTGCTCCCTGCGGACTTGACAGGGGCAGGGATGTGGACGCACTCCGTGGTGTGAGAAAGGGTCAATACTGGAAATATTCCTTTATAATTGTGTATATGTCATAGGTGCTGGAATGCTGTAATTGCGATTGTGTACGTCGTATGGTGAAAGGTTTATTTATAATTGTGCATTTTGGTGTGTATTTGGAGTGCTTGATTGTGATTGTGCATGTTGTGTGCGGTGGGATGCTTGATTGTGTTTGTGCATGTTGTGTGTGTTGGATGCTTATTTATGACTGTGTGTGTTGGGTGAATAAATGGGGTGTTGTATCGTTATCTTTTTGTGTGGGCTCTTGCGAGGGTGTGAGGTCAGTCACCCCCTTCACTCCCCCTAGACCGTTTCCTGTCAGGGCAGACCCCCAGGGGTCGGTCGTGACAATTGTGGGGGTCGTCCGGGATGTGAAGGGCTCTGGCTGTCTCTCTCTCGTTTCGCAGATTTCCTGTTTAGTTTTGTCTTTTGTGTATATGTTTAGTCAGTTTGTCGTGTTTGTTCGGGGTGGTTGGATGGGTAAACTCTAGCGTGAAGGGGGGCTTTTTGTGGCCTGAGGGACCACCCGGTGGACTCGGGGGTTCGGGGTTTGAGACCAAGAGGAGTCGACCGCTTCCAGACCTCCTTCGCCGGGTACCTCACGCGGGTTTACGGCCGTAAGTCTTGCCCTTCTGTTGCCGCTCAGTCTTCCATCCTGTTTGTTTTAGCCCATTCTTGTTTTTTTTTCTCTACCGGGTTGTTGAGTACAGGGGGGTGCATCGGACGCTAGTGTTTTTTTTTTTTCTCCTCTCTCCGGACCCCGTCTGCTAGGTTTTTGTTTTGTTTTTTTTTTGGGCCCAGCCCCACCGCACTGTTGCTCGTGCTGTAGAGCGCGGTGTTGCCAGAGTGGGGGCAGCCGGATAATTTTTTGTTTTGTTTTTTTTTCGGTGAGCCCCACCGCACTGTTGCTCTTTGTGTAGAGCGCGGTGTTGCCAGAGTGGGAGCCCCGGGGAAACTTGCCCGCACACACGCACAACACACATACACAACTTATACACACCCCCCTAAATTTTTTGTTTTTTTTTCTCTAGTGGAATTGTTTTTCCCCTGTTTTTGGGGAAAACTGTAGGATATTGTTGTCATGGCGACGTCCGGCGCGGGGTGGTATGGCGACGCGGGCGTCGAAGAAGAAGGGTATTCAAAATGTTACTGTAGTCCTACTATTAGTACCAGTATTTCGACTACGGTACCTCTCCCTATTCCAGTGCTGTAGCAGGTAGTCCAGTGAGTACTTTTACTACCTCTTCGCTGGGGGGTTTTCCCTGTCGAGACCCCGACTGGCACTTCCGCTCGGAGGCGCCAGAGCATAGCGAAGCAACTGTGGGCTTCTGTTGAGTGCAGAAGCCGAAACCTTCTCCTCTCCAGGCTTCCCCTCGTAAGGGGCATGCCCCAGAAGACTTTCCTTATGGAAAGTCGGACCCAAGGGACGGGTCAGACGGGGCATCCTCCCGTGTCGGGGGTGGTGAAACCCCCCTCAGGATTCACCCCTGTCCTTTTGTTTCTGGAGCGGCAGCGTAGTGAAGAGGCTGCTAGGCAGGAAGCTCTACGTAGGGGAAAAGGCTGCTAGGCAGGAAGCTCTACGTAGGGAAGAGGTTGCCAGGAGGAGGGCCCTACGTAGGGGAAAAGGCAAGGCTCCCTAAGGAAGAGGCAGGTAGGCAGGAAGCTGCGTAGGGAAGAGCTAGACAGGATGGGGCTCCCGCGCCCAGAGGAGACTGAAGACAGGAGATTCTGCATAGGGAAGAGGCTATTCTTCGTAGGGAGGAGGCTGCCGACAGGAGACTCCCGCGTAGGGAAGAGGCTGCCAGACGGAGGCCCTTCGTTTGGAGAGGCTGCTCAGCGTAGGGAAGAGGCTGCCCTCCGTAGGGAGAACTAGACAGGATGGAGGCTCTGCGTAGGGAGGGGGATGGAACAAAATTCTCTCGCGGCTCCCGCTTCTGTAAACCAGGGGGTTAATCACCAGGCAGGTGATAGAGTTAGAGGCCCAAAGTTAAAGCTTCCAGAGTTCAGACCTAGTGAGGAACGTTGTTTTGTTCTTAGAGCATTTCGACAAGGTTGCTTGTTCATACCAATTTTTCTGAGGAGCAAAGGCTATGCACCTTTTTTTTGGATTTATCTGGTGCTGCAAGGGAGTGTGTGCTCACTCTAAAAGAAGGTGCGTCTTATGCAGACATGCAGTTGGCGCTGCGTAAGCGTTTCCACCTTACCCCGAGACTACAGGAGGAGTTTAGGTCCAGAGAAGAATATGATGAGACCTTCGTGCATTTGGTGATAGGGGCGCGCGGAGCTAGGGGTACTGGCGTCAGTTAGCTAAGTTGGGCTGGGGATCTGATCCTCATTGAACAGCCACCAACACTGTGTCCCGGTTGGGGGTCGGATGGCGTGTCGCCTCTGGATTTCGGGCTGCGTTACACGGGTGGGTGTTTGCTGAGCTCGCGGGGCTTATGGGATCGCCCAGTTACGGAGGGAAGGCCTCCAGGTTTAGTTGCAATAAGGTGCTACAACTGTGTGGGGTGAAGGCGGCGTCCATCGGGGAACTAAACACTCGTTTTTTTTCTTTGTGGTCGTCTGACATCAGGAAAGATTGCTAGAGCCGTGGTAGTCGGGGTGTCCTTTTCACATCTCGTGCCTCGGGCTAAAGTGTGGTTCCATCCCAGTTTGGTTTGAGTTGCCCGTGTTTCTTCTGTTTGTTGGTTCCTCCTTGGTCGACACCATCGGATTCGGGAGCATCAACGAATTTTTTTTTTGGTTAAGGAATTAGTTTCCCCTTAGGCCGGCGGGGGCCGTTATGATGTGTGCGGGTTGGAGGCTGGTTTTACCTCCACCCGTCCTTCAGTACTTATTCCTATCTCCACCCCCTACTTCTGTGGCGAAGTATGGGCCATCGCGGTGGAGCGACCTCTGTATTCCCTTATCATAGGGAATACTGTCACCTTTGCTGACGGACGCAGTCAGTCCGTGTCTACGGATCTGCCCGTACAGGCGTGTGTGGGAGTCACCACACGCGCCAAAGCTAAGAAGCAGGAACAGGTATTGCGTCCCGTCCTCCAGCCGATCTCTGACGAGGTTCTGGCCAGGGCCGATCCTGCTACCATGGTCCGTCTTCAGGCCAGGACTTGGATGTCCAACGCCTACGACAACTTGTGGATCGTCCCGCTCAGTCGGCCCGACACGCCAAGGTGAGCTTCAAGCTCCACAAGGGGATGCTCTTTAGGGTTTCCACTCAGGCAGATCGTGTGGCCAAACAGCTTGTTGTTCCCCAAAGCTTGAGAGAGTCTGTTCTCCGGCAGGCCCACGATTCCCCCATGGCAGGTCATATGGGCTCCAAGCGGACTCTCGAGCGAGTAAGACAAGACTTCTTTTGGCCAGGGATGAACTCACAGGTTAGGCAGTACTGCCGCAGTTGCGATGTCTGCCAACGGACAACGCCTAAGGGTCGCTTGAAGCGTGTTCCCCTAGGGTCAGTGCCACGGGTTGGGGAGGCATTCAGCAAGGTTGGGGTTGACCTGGTGGGACCCATTAATCCTCCATCCGATCGCGGTCACCGCTACACTTCGGTAGTGGTAGAATCTGCGAGTCGATACCCAGAGGCTGTCCCGCTTAGGACTATCGATGCCCCTACTGTTGCTGAATCTCTCAGGCAGATTTGGACGCGCACTGGCGTGCCCAAGAAGAAGTACGGCCGGAAGTTTGTACTGGGAGCGATCATCATCCTCTCCAGTGCCTGGACCGGATCCGGCCAGTCAGTCATCGACTCATGAGTTAGACAGTGGAACTGCAGAGTCATGCGTTCACTTTCCGTCATATCAAGGGTTCCTGTAATACGGATGCTGACTATCTTAGCCGAGCTCCGTAGTTAGCATATTGGAAAATCAGTCAGAGGGACACCTCCCCTCAACCAGGGTTATATCCCTTTTTGGTCTCTGTATCAGGTGTAGTGACAGTTGTCACTTCAGTGAGGTTAACGGTAATGAATCACAATGGTTCGGATTGTTACTTTCATGGTTGGAAGGTTTGCTTAGTTGTTTGATAAATGTAGTATTATGTATTTCCCCGCGTGATTCTATCGTGGAATGTTTGTATTGGATTCATCGTACTCTGTCGATCACAGAGAGTTGGGTTCGGTCCCATTGTTGTGAAGTTGCACATGCGACAAGGTTCAAAGGAGCACTGTATCTCAGAGAAACAGATGCTTTCAGAAGGGGGGTTTGTCACGAGTTTGTCACGAGGCCTACGACGTTCGACCCACCTAGGGTGGCGGAATTACTTATTTGTTTATTGTCGTTGCTGTTGTCGTGTAGCCGTCCCTTAGGGTGGCTTGTGGTGCAGTTGCACCTTGGTGTGGTTCAGCTCAACTTCGGTTTGCTTTCTATCTCTCTCTCTCTAATTCCACCGCCCGTGCTATTCATCCTGCAAGTTCACGGGTGGCCGGTACCTTTCTCTCGAACTTTCTGTCTATCGGCCTCTCGCCTGTCTTTTTACCTGTCGCACGTGCTTCGTTTCTTTAGTTTGAAGTATGCTCACTCTGTGACGCAGCATGGCATGTTGGCCGCCATTGCTGAGGGAGGTTAGCTCTTCACTCGAGCGGAAGATGTCTCTGGGGGCGCCTGCTCCAGTCCTGGTTCTTTACCTTATCGTCGAGAGTACAGTCAGTACTTTCAATTCCTGCAGTCGGCCTGTAGGAGAGGGACATCGCTTCTTCTGTTTCCGCATCTTCGCCTCTGTCCTCTCGACTGGACAGAGGGTAGGAGAGTCCTTTGACCCGCCTCTTCGGGGTCACCCACGGGTAGCTGTACCCTTCTTCCTTCCTCCTTTCTTCTTCTTTTCCTCCTCTCCGACTCTCCTCCCAGCTACGTCCTCCCCCCTCCGGGGCTTCACCTGGAGCACGATCTGGATGGTGCCACGTACTGGTCGAGGCCACGTTCTGGCTGAGACCACGGACGGGATGGTGCCACACGCTGATCGAGGCCACGCCTTGGTCGGGACCGAGGGCTGGTAGAGACGCCCGCCGCTTGACTGGCCGGCCTGGACCCCGTCCAGGACCTCCAGTAACAGCTACGTTTCCCCCCCCCCCCCCCCCCCCCCCCGGGACACGCTCTTCACTGCCCGCTTGGAAGTCGAGGGTGTCGGCTTTGGGCGACTCCCTGCGAGAACCAACCGGCTCGGAGCACCTAGTGCGACAGGGTGCTCCCTGCGGACTTGACAGGGGCAGGGATGTGGACGCACTCCGTGGTGTGAGAAAGGGTCAATACTGGAAATATTCCTTTATAATTGTGTATATGTCATATGTGCTGGAATGCTGTAATTGCGATTGTGTACGTCGTATGGTGAAAGGTTTATTTATAATTGTGCATGTTGTGTGTATTGGAGTGCTTGATTGTGATTGTGCATGTTGTGTGCGGTGGGATGCTTGATTGTGTTTGTGCATGTTGTGTGTGTTGGAATGCTTATTTATGACTGTGTGTGTTGGTGTGAATAAATGGGGTGTTGTATCGTATCTTTCTTGTGTGGGCTCTTGCGAGGCGTGTGAGGTCAGTCACTCCCTTCACTCCCACCTAGACCGATCCTGTCAGGGCAGACCTCCAGGGCGGTCTTGACATATGGTTAACGTGTCTTGAAGTGTTGCAACGCTTAGGTGAAGAATAAAAGCCTGTTTTACTTACTTTTATATACATTTATTTTTTTAATCTACGTAAATATTGCGGCTTTAAAAATGACCACAAGTAAATCCGAGGATGGAAAACTATATACGATGGAAGAAATATTTAGCAGTGACAAACAATTAAGCAATACGTTTAGTGAGGTGGACATGGACATCATTAACCCCGCAAATGTTCATGAAATGCGTAGCACATGCTATCTCTAAAATCCCAGAGTTTCTTCAACGCGAACCGCCAGTAAAAGTGTTGTTGGCCGTTCTGATTGATTATATGACGCCTGATGATACTAACATGCCAGTCTGGGTTTCAACAAGGCAGAAAGAAGTAATCAGCTATCACGACTTTAACTCTAACTGGGCTGACTACATGCTTACACAGTTTAACCATGCAAGTGAGGAGGCAAAGTTAAGGGGCTCTGGCTGGTCTGAAGGGACAGTCCTTGAAATCAAATTGAGACAAACAAAGTTCTATCCTATAGTTGGCAAATCTTACATTTCTCTCCCAAAAGAGTTGGAGTTAAAACGGGCAGTCTTAAACATACATAATCCCGACAACATGTGTTTTATGTGGTGCGTTTTAGCGCACTTACATCCTGTCAAAAATCATGCAAACAGAGTTTCCAATTAGAAGCATATAAGCAAGAGTTGAACTTTGATAACATAACCTTCCCAGTAAGTATAAACAGTATATCTCAGTTTGAAGAACAAAACAAACCAATCAATGTAAACGTATACACATGGTCTGTAAAAAACCAATCTAGTGCCTCTAAGGGTTTCTCCCAACGCCCTACTTTAGGCGAACCGCTTGACAAACACATAGACTTGATACTGTTTACAGACGGCCATAAGAGTCATTATGTATTAATTAGAACAATAAGCAGACTTATGGCTTTTACATCAAATGATCATGCTAAGAAAGATATTTGTAGAAGGTGTCTGGTCAGAATCCTAACTATAGAAGAAGCTGCTAAACATAGGATCGTTGTAAAAGTATTGTAGACTGTAGAACTAAACTCCTCACACCTAAACCAGGGTCTAAAGTTAGTTTTAAGAATTTATACAAAATGCAGATGAGCCCGTACGTGGTTTATGCTGACTTTGAATCGCTCTTGCCACAGTACTATGGTCCACAACAGCAAGAACAAAAAACAGCCTTATTAACCCACCATCAGATCTGTTCTTATGCGTTTATTGTTGTTAGGTCAGACGGCCAACACACACGCCCGGAGATTTACAGAGGTCCCAATGCAGCTAGTAGATTTTTAGAGCAGATGAAACTAGTTCGTAATCACTACTCCAACCAACTAAATCTTTCAGACATTGTTATGACTTCTAAAGGCCAAGAACGTTATGACTCATCTACACACTGCTGGATTTGCGGCTTAGAGCTAACACCTAACAGTAAAGACGTGACAGTAAGAGACCACGATCACATTACTGGCTCATCAGCTGTAGCTAGCGTAAGTGCCGGATCTAGTGTTGCCGTTTTAGCTAGTGGGATCGGGGCGCCAGCCTCTTTAGCATTAGGAGGCCTTGGCTTAGGTTTAGGCGCCGTGTCTATGATTGTAAGTGCTGTTTTAAAAAAAATAACTCCTAAATTACAAAAGCACACTGCCATTGTAGCCCTAGCATCAGCAAAACATTGTTCATTGAGATTAACAATAAGCAAATCATTAATGGATGGAAATATTACAGACAAAGAATTTGAGAAGCTTATGGCTGATGGTGATGATTACAGACGCCAGAAAATTGAACTTCAAAGGAGTGGAGAAAGACTTTTACTTCACGACAGGTAGACACTGATGCATATAAACAGAACATTGAAAAACAAACACACGATCGACTAAACCCAAAATAGACAAAAAAGATTAACAAAAATGGTTTACAGACTAACCACACCCAAGACGATTAACACCAGCAGAACTGCAGGCTAGTCATTCAGTTCCCACCAGCTCGCCTATTGATTACAACCACCGCTACCCCCACCGCCGGTGATTCCAGCCAGCCAAGCTGATATTGATCGCAAGCTCAGAGCTGTCGTCTGCTAATTCAGCCGGCCGAGTCATCGTCTGCTCTTCGGACATGCGTACTAGAAAAAAGTGGTCACGCTTCTTCCTGTAAAATATTTTTCAGAAACGATTTGACTTCCGGTGAATTCACTCGCGAAAATTTTGTTAAACGGAAGAAGCATGACAACTTTTTCTAGTACGCATGTGCCAACCTCATTAACATGATGAAATCGAAACAACATTTGTGACTACGCATGTGCTAACCTTAGTGAATACAATAACATGATGAAATCGAAACAACATTTGTGAGTGCACATGTGTAATATAAATTAGGATAATGAAATCGAGCTTTGCTAGACATGGACGGACTACGCGATCTTACAAAAGAAGTAAGGGCAACAGAGGCGCAGATAGATTGCGTTACTTAAGAAATATCTTGGTTAAAAAATTTAGCAATGAGTTCTGATTCTCAATCGCAGTCAGAGTGAAGGGCATGGCGTCAGCGTTACGTAGAATATTGACTCGGTAGAAGCTGGGGCAAGTTATTGATTTTTACCTCTCCACGGCTAGCATGTGTTGCATTGCAGTGTGTGTAAATGTGTGTGTGTGTGTGTGAGTGAGTGTGTGTGTGTGTGTGTGTGTGTGTGTGTGTGTGTGTGTGTGTGTGTGTGTGTGTGTGTGTGTGTGTGTGTGTGTGTGTGTGTGTGTGTGTGTGTGTGTGTGTGTGTGTGTGTGTGTGTGTGTGTGTGGTGTGTGTGTGTGTGTGTGTGTGTGTGTGTGTGTGTGTGTGTGTGTGTGTGTGTTGTGTGTGTGTGTGTGTGTGTGTGTGTGTGTGTGTGTGTGCGCGCGCTATAAGCGTTGTTATTGATTATGTGTGGACGATGAAGTTAACAAAAATGAATGTTTTGCAGATTCAATTTTTTTTATTTATTTAAATTTTTAGGTTTAAAATGAAGCTTGAACACAGTGAATCTGATTTAAAGAATGATCGAATAATTTTAATGAAAAATTGTAATGAGCTATTTGACGAAACAATGAAAGCGTTTAAACATTGATTTGAGTGAATCTGGTTTTGAGAATGATGTAAACAATATAATAAAAGATCATAGTGAACTATTTAACGAAGCAATCAAAGTGATGAACATTGACTGTAGTGATTCAGAAAAAGCTAAAATATTGGCGGGTGTTATTGTACAGTTAACATGTCTTGATGTGTTGCAACGCTTAGTTGAAGCATAAAAAAGCGGGTTTTTACTTACTTTATATACATTTATTTTTTTATTTACGTAAATATTTTGAGTTAAAAATGAGCCTCACAAACGCGTCTGAGTTTGAAAAACTGCCAGCCAGCGCACTGGCGAAAGGTAGTGACAAACAATTAATCAATATGTTTAGCGAAGTAGACATGGACATCATTAACCCCTCGAACGTTCATGAAAGCGTGGCACATGCTATCTCTAAAATTCCAGAGTCTCTTCAACGCGAACCGCCAGTAAAAGTGTTGTTGCTGTTCTGATTGATTATATAACGCCTGATGATACTAACATGCCAGTCTGGGTTTCAACAAGGCAGAAAGAAGTAATCAGTTATCACGACTTTAACTCTGACTGGGCTGATTACATGTTTACACAGTTTAATCATGCAAGTGAAGAAGCAAAATTGCACGGTTCTGGTTGGTCTGAAGGAACAGTCCTTGAAATTAAATTGAGACAAACAAAGTTCTATCCTATAGTAGGCAATTCTCACCTTCTTCTCCCCAAAGAGTTAGTTTTAAAACAAGCAGTCTTAAACATAAAAAATCCTGACAACATGTGTTTTATGTGGTGCGTTTTAGCGCATTTACACCCTGTTATAAAGAACGCAGAAAGAGTATCTAATTATGAAGCATACAAACAAGAGCTGAACTTTGATAACATAACCTTTCCAGTGAGTATAAACAATATATCTCAGTTTGAAGAACAAAACAAACCAATCACTGTAAACGTATACACATGGTCTGTAGAAGCTGATCTAGTGCCTCTAAGGGTTTCTCCCAACGCTCCTTCTTTAGGCGAACCGCTTAACAAGCATGTAGACTTGATACTGTTTGCAGATAGTACAAAGAGTCATTATTGTATTAATCAGAGCAATAAGCAGACTTATGGTTTTTACATCAAAGGATCATGCTAAACAAGGGCTTTGTAGAAGGTGTTTGGTTAGAATTCCAACTATAGAAGCAGCTGCCAGTCATAGAACTCATTGTAAAAGTTTTGTTGACTGTGAAACTAAACTCCTCACACCTAAACAAGGGTCTAAAGTTAGTTTTAAGAATTTACACAAAATGCAGATGAGCCCATACGTAGTTTATGCTGACTTTGAATCGCTATTGCCACAGTACTATGGCCCACAACAGCAAGAACAAAAAAAACCTTATTAACTGTCACGCACCGCATGTTTCTTCAACTGTCATGTTCAAGGTCCGTTTTGTCCGGAGGGAAGAATTTGTGTAGGGGGTTAGAGAACAGTAATATGCCGACTCTACCCCACTTGCTCCTCCCCCAAGTTTTCGGGCGAAAGTGACCTAGAATCAGCATATTACTGTTCTCTGACAAAGTAAGACTTCAATAACCAAAAAATAACGATTATCTACAAACAAACATACTGTGCAGGGTTATCCGTTTTTAATACTAATTTACTAAACTTTTCAGATTTTAATTTTTGCTTAATCCTGTGTTTTTCCTGGTCATTTTCAATAACATCATTTTCGCGCAAACATTCTTCAAATGAGTCTCTGTCTTTCATGTGAAATAAAACTACAGTCTTTAACTGTTCTCTAAAGTCTTTAAAACCGAGTTATTTTTTCTGGCATAAAATCCACACACTTATCCCAGCATGTCTTCCGCTGAAAGCTAGTTTCGACAAAGTGTTTCTCTTTTTAACTATGTCTTTTTCTGCTGAACAGTCATCTATAATAAATAGCGTCTGCGTTCCCTCAAACAATATAAAAAAGCGTTCTAGACATTCACTCAGTTTATTGCTGGGATCAACTAAATATATTTCATCATCTGTCCATATAAACCTTCTATCATGATATGCTTTGTTCCATTTAAGTGTTGGACAGAAAAATCACAATATGATTAAAATTATAACGATAAACTGTTTGTAATAAGTCTAGGACAAATATTGTTTTTCCACAACCAGTCTGCCCACAAATCATTGAACAATGAGGGGATTTTATCATAAATTTTAACTGCTCCATAGTTTTATAACAGAATTTAATCTAATCCAGTTATTATTTTTATATACTCCCCGTCAAAACTTGTTCAGTATAATAAAACCCTACGAGGCTAAAGTGTAAGATTATCCAATTCAGTTCTGTAAGATTGTTTCTATTTAAGTCAACATTGATTTGGTTGCTTGTTGTTATGATCTTAATATCCTCGCCATTGTGAAGAACGACGACAACAACGTTAAGGCGTTTAACGTCTAAGTTTTGCCAGCTAATATTACTTCCTTTTATAAGGTCATCACTAACGCCTACACCCCCATCCCTCTCCACATCTTAAAGACAGAAATTTCAAATATTCATTGTGAACGTGTCTCCTAATTTTTTGCTGGAAAGAACTGTAATTTTGTAGAAGCTTTTTTTACAACTGTTTTTTTTCTGTGGAGGATGTACTGTTTTTTCCCATACGGCGTTATTCAATTTCTTTCCGACTATTGTCGTCCGCATAAGACTTACATGAAAAGGGGCCAGAGTTGAATGCTTTTCTGAAACTTTTTTGACGGCTAAAATATGTAAATGGGCTTATGATTTCAAATTTTATTTCCCATTCTAATTGGTTCTAAGTGCCATTTGAGGTCAGGTTTTCGAACTATTTTTATTCATACTGGCCAACATTATTTGCCTCTAGATTGCGCAGTTGTTCTAGTTTAGGAAACTTTTTGCTGTCGCCAACCTCTTTGCTTTTAAAAATCACGTCTTTAGTGTACTCAAAACCATACAAAGGGGCCTATCTCACCATTTTGTTCAAAGTCCGCCAACGTCTGCAAGGTCTTTTTAATTCTAAGGTTATACACCCTACAGGCGCTAATGTAACTCCTGATTCTTCTGGCCCACGCAACATTTTTTTTTAGTAACTTTAATTATTTTATTTCCAAAACAATGTGCAGGTTATCACATTTTACAACTTTTCCTGCTTGTCTTTGATTTTTATATTAAATGATCCGACCCTCCCACAAACTAATCTTTTAAACTGTAAATTAGGGAATTGTATAATTTCATAATCGCAATATGCAGCTTTCCCTGATGGAAGGGGCTCTTAAAACAGTTGAGGGCCTTCCATCATAAAAAGTTTTCATCAGTGCTCAGCTCATCCAAATGAACATAGAGTAATGAATGTAATGCAAGATCGAGCGGACTTTCCCCCTCATAAGTAGTTTTGGTCGGTGTAACTCTAAATCTATAATTGTTAGCCGTAAAGCCTAACATTTTAGCTAGCTCTTTATCAAAATAGTAAACTCCTTCTTCTTCAGGCTTGAATGTTAACATTGTTTTTAGATTTGCATTGTTAAGTTTGAGGGGTAATGTCGAAGTTACTCATTGCTTCTTTTAGTGAGCAAAACCCGTAATAACCATCGGGTTTTTGTTAACTTTGGGTAACTTTGTTCCCTGATTTGTCAACTTTTTGAACCGTATTATTCTCCTTGGCTTCGCTTATATTAAACCATACGACTTTGTAGAATATTTCATGGAGCGCGGCCGTTTTGGCCCCGCAATTGTTATCAATAGCATGTTCAAAAAACGAAGGACGGTCTTGGTTTTTTATTGTTACAAACATTTTTTGAACGAAATAAAATGAGCGCGTTCAAAAATACTGATGCAAATATTCTGTTGGGCCCACTACACTCTTAAAAATATAGCAACTGATACTCTTTTACATTGCTGTGACCCAGACTGCCTCTTTTCATAAAAAAAGGGGAGTACTCCATTGAAGAGCTATCTAACCCCCCTATTGAAAACGACCACATCAAGAAAGCGTGGTTTAGTCATCCGATGCAGTTTAAACAGAACCAGTTAACTTTGCTGTGTTTGCGCATCAACTGGGTGTGGAGTGTCGTATGCTGATCATTTAAATCACCATGATCCTTTGGTGAGGTCAGTGTACAGATTTCATTTCTATTACAAACCCTTTAGACGTATTTTTTACTGAAACTGCAAGCTCCATTACCAAATGACAAACCCTTTAATCCATCAGCAACAGAATAGACATGAAGGCTTTTGAAAGGATTTGTAACGAATTTAATATTTAAAATTAAGACAGGCTTTAGACCAAAAAATTGGATCTTAATCATGGCCTAGGCGACCTTTATTTTCGGGGCACGCACAGAAAGTATAACTATGACTGGCATCCTCCTTTTAAAAATTTCTTTTTTGGCCCCAATGTTTTAGCCCGGGTCCCTACAGCAAGAGCATAAAAAGCATGGACAACATTTATCTTAGACACTTCTAAGGGCCTAACTAGAGCGGGGAAAAGACGAATAAACGACTCTATTCGTACTTACGTTTGTTTTTTTCTAGGTTCGCAAGCACAGGCGAGATCGACAAAACCCTGTTTTTCTCGGGCTTTAAACGCACAAAAAAAAATACTTAGCAAATTTAGAGGACGCCTTTAAATTTCTTTAACCCAAGGTTTGGAAATTTTACTACCCAAAAGTAAAAAAGGCTTTTTAAAACAGGTTTTAAAATCCCCCGGATCGAAAGTGGGACTTTTTTGGGAAATTTTTTAAAACAGGCTGCCTTTAAAAACCTAAACCTCCAGAATATTACAAAAAAAAAAACAAAATTTTAAATTCAAATAAGAAAACCCAAAAATGAAAAGAAAGGGTGGGGAAAAACGAAAAAAAAAATTTTTTTAAAAGGCACAAGGAAATTTATTTAAAACTAAAAGAACCCCCCAAATTTTAAACAAAAACCCCGAAGTCCAAACCCCCAAAAAGCCAAAATTTTCGCAGTGCAAAACCTTTCCAAACCCCCCCAAATTTTTGGGAAAGCGCGCGTTTTCCTTTTTTTAAAAAATGGCAATAGTTTAATTTGGTTTTTTTCCCCTAATGGGTTAAACCCAAATTCCCAAAACTTTGCCAAAAGGCCGGGCCTTAAAGCCAACCCCTTTGCTTTGCAAACCAAAAGGCCAAAGTTTGCCAATTTACCCCCCAAAAATTTTCTTGGAAAACTTTCTGCTTTCCGGCCAAAAATTTTTTTAAAAAATTTCCCAAGATTGGACCCAATTGGCTGGTTTTTTTTCCCCAAGATTTATCTTGTGTTTTGGGAGGCGGGGTCGGGCGGGTTTAATTTTTTTTAAACCAGGCCCCCTTTAATTGGCCAAACCCCAAGTTTTTTTTTATTTTTTTTTCCTGGCCAAAAACCTTCCAATGGAACCCTTCTCCCCCTCCCACCTTTTTCTATTCTTCTTGGGGCCCCCCTTCTTCATTAAATTTTTTTCCCATTTTTTCCCCCTTTTCATTCCCCTTTTTTTAAAGGGTCCCCTTTTCCCCCTTTTTAACTTCCCCTTCTTTTTCCCTTGTTCCCGTTCCCCTTTTTTTTTCCCCCCCCCCTTTAAATTCCCCTGGGGGTTCACCTCCGGTTTTTTTTTTTTTTTTTTTTTTCTTTTCCCCTTTTTATATGTCCATTCTATTTTTAAACCTATTTTTGCTAAATTGTTTTTTAATTTCCCTTTGATGCTTCTAAAACATGATCAAGGGCCGCTTTTTCCCCTCGGGGGGGTAGGGGTGAGCCGTGTAAGTTTTTTAAAAGCTGTTTCTTCTGAAAAACGGGTTTTTTTGCTTCAAATTGCATTTATTTTTTCACCCTCCCGGGTTGTTTTAAATTTCTTCAAGTTCCATGTTTGTATTTGGTTACTTTTTGGGATTTTCCTTTGCAGTGTTTTTTGGGAAGTTTAAAAAACGGCCTCCCCCCCTTAATTTTGGCCTAACAAAAACCAAAGGGGCGATTTTGTTTTTTTCACACTAAAGCCCTTTTGTATAATTCCCCCTTTTGGGCTAAAAACTTTGAGGGGTCTGGGCTTAGTTTGAAAGGGCCGAACAAGTTCCCCTTTTGGTTTCTTTTTTTTTACAGACAAATATCATTTTTTTAATTAAAAATCTTTTTGGGTCTATAAATTCGGGGGGTTTCTTGACCTAAACTTTCGTAAAATTTTTTAAACCCTTTAACTTTTCTTTTAATTCTTTGCCGCTTGGGGGGAGCATTGAGCGATGCTGTTTTTAAAAGGGGAAACATTTAAACCATTTCCGTCTCCAGGACAAAAACATCATAATCTTCTTCCCCTTCAATTCTTGCCATGTTTTTTAAAAAATTTAACTTTTTTTTTTGCTTAAATAAAAATGGCGCAGCAAACATAGGCTCGATTTTTAAACCCCCGCATAGAAAACTGAAAGAGCCCTTGGGCCGTAAGGGAAATAAGGGGAATATTACTTTTTCCCAAAAATAATCCATCAACATGATGCGGATCAAATTCTTACTTTTAAAATTTTCCCAGACTTAGGAGGGGAAATGAATAAATGTGCCGGGGCTCTGCGCGTCTTACTTTCAAAAAAAGAACCCCGTTTCAACAACAAAAACCCAAAACAGGACATTTGGGTCCAAATCTGGGAGGGGCAATTTTTAAAGGGAAAATTTTCCTAAAAAAACTTGGGGGCAAGAAATTTTTTCTTTACACAATGCCAAAACCAAAATTTTTAACCTATTCTCCCCCTTTTGGCTAACCAAAAATTTGAAAGGGCGGGAACTTGCTTTTCCCAAGGAATAAAAAAATAAGAAGCCTAAAACATAGAAATGGGCGCGGAAAAACCTAAAACGGAAAAAAACCCTGAAGCGTAATTTATCCCGGTTTGGAAACGCTTTTCCATTCCCTTAGATTTTGATTGTTAAAAGCGCATCCCCCAAATACTTTAAAGGGGGCTTTAAAAAGAAGACTGTCAAAAGAAACTAATTTTTAAAAGAATACAAACGTGTTATTCTATCTACAACACCGCAGCAAAGTAAAAGCATTTCTAAACATCACTTTTAGAGTTTGATGTGTTAGAAACCCAAATTTTTAGCAATGCAAATTGAGCAACAATACATTTCCAAAATTACCAAAAAAAATACAAAGAGTAAATTTCATCATACAACATCCCCAGAAGCGGGTCAAACTAAATGGAAATTTTTTTATTTTTAGTGCCGCAGAAAGATCGTTTTAAAAAGGTATTTTTTTTGACTGGTGAAGATGAAGCCCCTTTCGAAAGAGGAATGAAAAGTTTTTTTTACCCTAAAATAACGAAAGTAAAATTTTTCGATTGAGGGAAAGGTCCAAACCCAAATTTTACGCTAGGGGGTTTAAAACCCTTTAAATACATTTTGATGAAATAAAAAAACCCTGTTTTGGGGGGCGGGGGGTTAAAAGTCCAACATTTTGACCTTCTGTCTAAAGTTTTAAAACTTCAAAAATTTTTGGGCTTAAATAAATTTTTTAAACAACAAAATAGGGTTTAAAGGATTGACCAAGGGTCAACAGAGGATAACCCAGTTGCAGGGAAAAAGGGGGGAAAAATCTGTGAGAAAACGTAAAAAAAAATTCAAATTGATAAAGAAGAAAAAAGCCGAAAAAAAACCGCTTAATGTACTTTTTTTTTTTAAATTTTGATGCGCACTAATTTTGGGAAAGAAAACAGTTTTAAAAAAAATGAGTATACAAAAAATTATTTTTTTTTTTAAAAAAAACATGCCCGGTTCGGTTTTAAACCAAAAAAGAAACCTACAGCCCCCGAGTCCCAAACGAAGGGATAGAAACCCCCCCTTTAACAAAAAAACCCTTCAGATTAACCAAAAATTCCCAAATGCAACAAAAACAAAGAGCGGGGAACCCTTTCAAAATACGGGAAAAAACCCAAAAACAAAGGGTATTCTGCTCCCCTGTAATGCTGTTACAAATTTTAAAAACTGGAAAAACGACTAAAAACGCTCTATAAAGCGGGAACGAGTTTTGGGCCCTCTTAGCAAAGGGGCATAGGCGCACCCGCATTTTCCCTCTAGGGGGTTTGTCTTTAGCTTTTGGGCCCCTGTTTTCAAAAGCGTAAGTCAGCGGGAAAAAAATTTAAAAAAACTAAACCCCAAAAGCACACACTTGTTCAAACTAAAAAACGGCAAAACTTAGTTCTTTTAAAAAACTGACAATAAATAAAGCGCTTGTTGACTCAAACATAAAGGAGAAAAATTTTAATCGTTTAAAAAGGCCGATTTTGTGACTACAAAAGAAAAAATTTGATCTTCAAAAAAAGGGCGAGGACAATTTTTCCTCAACAGCCAGCCCCCCACAGAAAAAAAGAATGTTTAAAAAAAAAAGAAAAAACGAGACTTTAAACCTGTTCTAAACAGCTCACATAAAAAACCTCAAAGGCGTTTAAAAAACTTTAGTTTATGAGCCCAAAAGCAAAAAAAAGACCGTTGATATTGATTCTAAATTTAAGCCGTTGTTTTTTTTTTAAAATTTTAAAAATAAATATTTTTGGGCCTTAGAAAAAAAAAACAGCAAGGCTAAGTTTAAAATAAAGGGCCCCCAGATGAATTGTTTAAAGGAATGCAAAAGAGAGAGCGTTTATCAAGAGCACTGAATGAAAAATTGATTTAGAAGAAATTGCCCCAAAAAAAACCGAACAGGCAATGTTTTTTCATGCTATTTTAAAGTTCCGGGGCAAAAAAAACAATAGCCCCGGCCATTTAAAAGGGTAATTTAGCTGTTTTAATCAAACCAAAGAAAAACAATAAATGAAAAAAACCGGGAAGTCTGGGCCTCGCCCTAAACAACAGACTATTTTTTCCCCTAATAAACTAACCCCCCGGTTGGGCAGACAAACGGCTACACATTTTTGACGCTCCCGGGCGAAAAAGGCAAAAATGAGGGGCTCGGGTTGGTCAAGGGCGAAGTCTTAAAGTTTAAAATTTAAAACCCGGCTAAGTTTTGCACCGATTGGGGCAAGGCTTACATTTCCCTACCTGGGGAGTTGGTTTTAAAGAGAGCATTTTTAAAAACAAAAAAATTCAGACAACAAATGTTTCATGGGGTTTCGTTCTTGCAAGGCTGCACCCGTCCGCAAAACACGCAGAAAGAGTGACAAACTACCCGGCAATACGCCAAAGACCCTTAACTTCAATGGAATATCCCCTTTTTTGTTTGTGTAGACCAAAAAATTTATCAGTTTTTAAGAACAAAACAACCCAATAAAATGTTAATGAAAAAACAAAGGGATGAGGAAAAAAAATTTGGGCCAATTAAAGTGTCCAAGAAAAAGTCCAACAATAGGGGAACCACTAAAAGGGCGGGGGAATTCCCCTAATTTTTCGCCAGCCCGGGCTTTCCCCAAATTTCCCCATTGAAAACGCCCCAATGAGCAGATTATTAGCCCCATACTTCAAAGCATGAACATAAACAAGAATTTTTGAGAAAAAGTTTAACAAAAATTCCAACCGGGTTTAAGCCGCGCTTGAACATAAAAAACAAAAAAAAAAGTTCTGTAGACCCTTTAAAGAAGAACCCAAAATAAAAACGCCCCCGCCCCGGGTCAAAAATTATTTTTAAAAACTGGAAAAGGCTGCAAAAAAAGTCCATACGTAGTTTAAACCCCCCTTTGGGGTCGCTTTTTGTTTTCCCTTTTGAAGGGCCCGCAAAACCAAAAAAAACTTTGAAAAACAATCCCAAAAAGGGAATCATCAAAATTTTTTTCATTTGCCCCTTTAAAATTGGGTTTGGTCGGATGGCGTTTAATTCCCGACCAAATTTTATAGAGGGAACCCAAAGCTGCAAAACATTTTTAAAAAGCATGCAGCAAGGGGTAACGCCTGTTCAATAATCTAAACTTATCTTAAATCAAAATGGCGCCTGAAGCCAACAACAGTAAGACTCAGCCACGCAAGGGTTGGGTTGCGGGTTTTGGGGCTAACGCCCCAAAGTGTAAAACCCCCCCCGTAAAAGACCAGGGCACAAATTTGTGGGGAAAATTTAGAGGTGCAGGGGACAAATAAAAGCAATCTTTAAAAATAAAGTTTGATCCCCAAAACATGGAAACTGCCTGTATTCCCTTTTAACCCAAATTTTCGAGGTTTTTGACTCCACCTTATAATGCAAGCATAACCACCCTTCAGGGGAGCATGCATTGCAACAGTCATCAGAAAATTTAAAATGTGTTTCACTTTAAATAACATGTCCCTTTTTAAAGGGGCTCTATGCAACCCATGATGGGCCCCATTAAAAGGCACTGGGTATTTCCTTTAAATCCTGCCCAAACGGGGAAAAAAATTTTTGAACCCAACTCTTGTTAAAAGGGTGTTTTAACCCTTTTTGAATACATGAACATTGGGAAAGGTTTGACGAAGATAAAATTCCCCTAAAAAAGGGGCGTTCCCTTTTTTATTTTTAGAGGAAAGGACATCAGCGAAATCCGATTAACCCCGCATCTCAAGATGCTTGGCAAAAGTTAGATTGTAAAAAATTGGGGGACTATCATTTAATTTCCCATTTAATGGCGGGTGTATGTTTTTTGGGACGTCTTTGAAAATTATAGAAAAACCTGCATTTAAACATTACAGTTTTTATCCTGCCATTATATTTCTGCACCCGGAAAGACTTGGGGCCTTTCTTAAATTTTTCTGGAGAACCCGGGTTGATTTAAATTTTCAAATTAAACCCAAAGAAACAGATGAATTTAAAACGGTTGCGTGGGGGAAAATTTTGAAATGGCGTCGCATCATTACTGTTAAAAGCAAACAAAAAAATAAAATTGGACGACTATGATCCGGGGTAAAAGGTCTAACTAAACTCATGTATTTTTAAACAAAAAAAATCTGTAAGGTTGGGGTATGGGGCAAACACTTTCCCTTAAAGCAACTTTAAAAAGCCACAAGCGGGTACGAATAATTTTTCCCAAAAGGCATTAAAGGGTTGGGAAAAGTTTTAAACCCCGATCAGCAGCGTGGTTTCCCTTTTTAAAGTTTTACTTAGAAAATCCTCATGAACCCCATGACCTTTTCATAAAGAAACCATTAGCCCGCAGAAAGTCCCAAAGAAAGGAACCAAGAGAAACCCCTAAACCCTTTTGGGCCCAACTTTGGGCAAAAAAAATTATTTCCCGCCATTACAACTTCTGGCAATTTTTTTAAACATGGGGTTAATTTTACAGCAGTTAACGCATAATTGCTTTTTATCAAAACAATTTTATGAAACCAACATCATGAAGAACAAATGACCTCGAAAAAAATCCGCAATTGCTTTAGAAAAAGGGCCCCTTTTTAAGCTGATGAACAACAGCGTTTTGGGAAAAACTAAAGGAGAAATCCGCCAAGCCAAAGATGTCAGTTAGTTCCCCCCAGAGAGAACGAAGCAATTTTGCGACTTTTAAAACCCCAAATTTTCAGGGCTTCAAAAAGATTTCATGATCATCTTTTTGGCATAAAGATAAGAAAAAGAAAGTCCAAAAATTTGGAAAAAACCCGTAAAATTTTTGGGTTTACTGTTTTTTGAATTTCAAAAACTTTTAATGTTTTAAATTTCTTTTAGGGCTACTTAAAACCCTCTTTTCCCGATCCAAGAAATTTTTCACAGATACAGAACAGTTTTTTATAGATATTCCTACTGAAAAAAAATTTTAAAAGGGCCTGGAAAAGGGAAGGGCTAAAGGGCAAAGCCGGAAGGAAAAAAAACATCTATTTTTCCAAAAAAATTTAAACCCTTTTCAAATTCCCAAAAACTAAAAAAGAAGGTTTTAGGAAAAAATGAAGGAGAATTACTGGAAAAAGGGGATCAAGGGGTTTGTTGGTTTTAAAAGGCCAAAAATGTAAAAGTATTTCCCAGGCCCCCGGGGAAAATCATTAAGAAAGCAAAAAGGGGAAAACTCGCAAAAGTTTTTCAGTCAAAAAATTTTTAAAAAAAACACCCCTGACAACCCACAAAGAAAACAATTTTTTTGGGGAAAAAGACTTTTTTTATCCTGACAACGAAAAATTTCGATCTAATCTACATGAAATCAACACCAAATTTTATTTTTTTAAAAAAGAAATTTATTTGATAGAAAAAAAACACAAAACCCGGGGGTTTGTTAATTTCCGAGTTTTCATTTTTGCCCAAATTTGGGGACGGGGGAACCCAAAATTTAAATTAAAAACGGGAAAAGGTTTTCTGTCCCGGAAAATTTTCTCAGGTTTTTCTTTCAACAAAAGATCTTTGAAAGGAAACTGGTTGTTTTTTTGTGTCATTTTTTCCCAAAAAAATACACGGGCCGGGTTCATTTTTTACCCAATTTTTTTTTTATTTCGGGACGGGTCAACACTCCAAAATTTTTTCGGTGGGGCCCCGATGCCCAGTGTCCCCCCTTTTGCTTTTTCCCCGGGAAATAAAGGCACCTTACTTTTAATCCAAATGGTTAAAAAGTTTCGGGTTTTAAAAAAAAAACCCCTCCTTTACAACATTTAAATTTTTTTTCTTTTGATTGCTTGTACGGTTTTTTTAAGCCCTTTAAAATTTTTCATTATTCATTGCGCCAGAACTGAAGGCAGTCCCTTTTCTAAAACCCCTTTTGGTTGCGAGGGAAAAATCAATCAGCCCCTCTGTATACTGTTTTTGGGGGGGGAAAAATCTTTCGGCTAACTGTTTTTTTAAAAGGGTTTTTTAACTAAACCTGTGAACTGTGAACTCCCCCGGGAAAGCCTCTTTTAAATTCAACTCTAAGGTTTTTAAAAATAATTGATTTACTGGCCTTTAAATTCTTTTTCCTTTTCGACTGAATCCCTGCGAGGGAAAGTTTAAGGGGCCCGTTTTGGTTTTATCATTTTTTAGGCAAAAAGCAACAGCAAAAGCACTCTTTTTTGTTAAATGGCCCGCAACTTTTTATCTTGGGAAGCCATGTCAATGACGTTTTTTGCTACTTTAAAATTTTTTTTTTCGTCTAATCGTACAGAGGGGAAATATAAAATCCATTTTATGGGGGTCGTTTTGAGTTTATTGACAAAAATGTTTTCCCCTGTAAATTTGCTAGGCCCCTGGTAAATAAATTTGCCAAAACGCTTGTTTTGGGTAACCATTCTTTTTCTGTTTTTTTTCACTTTAAAATTCCAGCTGCTTTTGGGTTAGCTTTTTTAATTGGGCCCCGATTTCCCTCCAAAAAAACCTTTTGGCGAATAATAGACTTTTCATTTTTTTTTTTCACCAAAATTATGCGCAAAAAATACACAACGGGCATACCCCAAAAGGGAATAAACCCGTTTCTTGCCCTTTTTTTGTTTTTCTGAAGGTTGATAAAAGCACTGAATTTTGGCGAGGGCAAGGTTTTTGATTGGGTTGCCTGTTACAAGATAATATTCTTTTTTCGCTTTTGGGCAACCCTCTTTAAATTGTAAGCTGCATGCCCCTGTTTTTTTTAAAAAGGGTCTTAAAAAAAATTTTAACCCGCTCAAGTCCCCTGCTTTTTAAAAGGCGTTTTTTCGCAGGGTGCATTCTCCATAGCTTTGGTTTTAAGTCTTTTTTTCTCGCCGTCCCTCCCCGAATTTTTCTAAAAGCAAATTACTTCCGCTAAAAGCAAGCGCATTCACCCCCCGCCCCACCTATCACATTACGAGTGAGGCCAATTTTTTTAAATGTAAATTTTTATTTACATATTATAGTCTGGAAATTTTTCCTTGCTTAACTAGAAAAAACTTTCGTACAAACGAAGCTGCAACATAGCAATCAAACTTTTCTGAAAACCCAAAGGCAGTTTGCCCAAAATTTTCTGTTTTAAACCCTTTAAAAAGGCTTTTTTTAAACCAAGCATTGAGTATCCAACCTTTTTTCCTCCAAAACAGCAGAAAGGTATACAAGTTGGAAAAAGTTTTTTTTAGTGCTCATTTTTTTTAAAATAAAATAATTATAATTAAATTTTTAAAAAAGAACAGTTTATTTTCTCCTACAGCTACAAAAGGGAGCCTAAACCTTCCTGAACTTAAAGAATGACCAAGTTTATGACCAAACTATTAGGGGCCCAAAAAAGGGGAGGCGATTCTTTGGCAGCATGTGAAAAAAAAAACAGTTCCTCGGAACTGAATTCAGCATTGAACAGATTCAACAGATGTCGCCACAAGACATTTAAAGTGTCATAACAGTATAAAAGCGCAGCTGGGGTCTAGAATGGTGAAAGTGTGGGCAAACGGTTCTTAGTTTGTACACTAAACTATCAGTAGATTTGCTCCCATTGATTCTGAACAAGATCTTACGTATGATTTAACGCAAGACCCAGTTTAACAAAGTCATTAGAGTCTCTGGGGTTTGTAAACTATACTACAGATTTGGAACATTGTTATCGCCATTAATCATGGGATTAATAACTTTAATCATATAGATTTTTTTTCCCTTCAAACTGAACGAGCTGGAAAATCATCAAATCAGAAAACACTGAATCAGGTGGAGAAAGTAACCAGCCAGAAAATCAGCAGAATCAGAAAACGCTGAATCAGGTGGAGACCATTAAAAATCCTGGGCGTGTTGAAGCAGGAAAAAAATTAGCAGAGTGGAACAGACAAAAAAAGTTAATGTTACGAAATATAACTCTCATAAAAAACATAACACCGCCAACGCCAGAACAAGTTGATCCAATGCCGGCTATAAAAAACTCCATGCGATTCAAGGCCGCCAAAGTCTCATGAATATTGAACTTAAAACTGTTGCCATTTTTGGGGCCAATTTCTGCTGTTGGGGGCAGTTTATTACGGTTTATAAAAATATAACCAATGGCAACAAAAACAAAAGCAATCAAAAAAAATCGGGAACCACTAAATACAGAAAAAAAACAACAGCACCCCCAAAACCGCCAATAACAAAGCATCCCTTTTGATCCATTTTTTATGCAATAATATTTTAAATTTTTTTAATAAAAATAGATCATGGCGTATTATAAAATGATAAAGTCAATAAATAAAGACATGGATCTATAAAAGACATTTCCATAGACCCGAATTGTAATCAATGCGGTTGCTTAGGGTGTAAAAAACTTCATTAAGATCTAGCGAGACGCTGAGCAAGACATCCTCAACGATGACGCTTTTTTTTTGGGGGCGTGTGTATACTATATTTGACACTGCTATTAAGATAAAAACATAGATTGTAATTTTTTTTATAATTAAGAACTTGAATAAGAACTTTGGTTGTACTTAAAAAGGGTGACTTAATCAAGAACTTATCAAGAACTTGATCAAGAACTTATTAAGAACTTACTTAAGAACTTGATCAAGAACTTATTAAGAACTTGGGCGCCTTAATTTAAAAAATTAGAAGTAACTTAAGTAAGAACTTGTGGATAACTTTGAGGATGACTTAAAGACAACTTGAGTAAAAACTTAAAAGTAACTTGGGGTAACTTAATTAAAAATTAGAAGGAACTTGAGTGTGTGCATGCGTGGGGGGGAGGTGGGGTGGGTGGGGTAAGGGTGGGTGGGGGGTGGGGTGGGTGGGGTGGGGTGGGGGGGGTGCATGCTGGGGTAGGACAAAAACAAACCAACAAACACAAACAAACCACACAATAGACAGTTCAGGGTGAGGGTGGAGGGACGTGCGTGCGTGGGGTAGGGCCCCAAAACACACAAACACCAACAAACAAACAAAAAGTGAAACTACTAGGACCAAATTCTTGCTTTGTGAACTTTAAAAAGGTTGTGCTTGCTCGCAACCTCAATCAACTAGGCCAAGTGATCATATTGATCACTTGGCCTAGTTTTTTCCGCCGAGCTTTGCAGTGCTCCGTGCAGCCGCGCTTTGTAGGTCAAGTGAGCATATATGATCACTTGGCCTAGTTTTTTTCCGCCGAGCTTTGCAGGTGCTCCGTGCTGAGCATTGGCGGCAGGCTGGCCCGCTTTGCAGGTCAAGTGATCAAATATGATCACTTGGCCTAGTTTGCTGTATATTGGAGGCGTTTATATGAAGATAGTGCTGCCACAGGACAACTACTCCCTCACCATACTGGTAGATGTACTAAGTCTGCCTAGAGCCCCTATCTAGTTTGTTTGCCAGAACATTCGAAAATCGGCCATCAGTGTGCATAAGGGCACACATGAATGGCAGATGACTGGTTAGAATAAAAAAGTAGAAAGTTATACACATCTTAATACACAGATCCCCCACTTGCACAAGAAATGAATCTGTAGTTAACATCAATCAAGTCTAACACAAACTGAGAACATTTTTACTTGGAGGAACAGCAAAAATGTTTCAAATATAAGTTTTTTTAGCATACGTATCAGCCGTGTTTACCTCCGCCATAAGAAATGAACGCCATGTTTTTTCACATGGCTTTAGCTGTCCTCAATCCACTCCCAATCAATCAACGCGTGATGTTTGTTTGCTTTTGGCCGGACTTTCAACAATGCACGCCATTTATTAGAAAGGAACCTTCTCATCAATAGTCAAACACGTCTTAAAACAGCTACAATCTTGTTTCATTTCCCTTGAACCAACAAACCATACGATAGTCGTTCATTTCTAAAAGCAGTTAGTTCACTTTTTTCGTTTTCTAGAAAAACAATTCTCTCCGGTTTCACACATGCTTCGCCTAATTCTGTCCACCAATACTCTATACATGCAGTTTTAAAGTAAAACTTATTAGGTCTCAATATCACAAACCTGTTCTTCAGTAACGTTAACCCATTTAAAAATAACACAATTTAAAACACAGTGTTCCACACCAAGCGCAGTCAAAACACAACCTTCCTTGTGCGTGAGTCCCGAGCAAGCAATGGGCGAACCCGGTCGTGTCAAGTGACAGCCTCGATACGGTGTGTCGACGAGGCACAATCCAGAAATATTCCAAAACATTTGCTAATACATTAGTGCGCCCCGTGCCTGCCCAGCAGGTGTGCTTTATTGATTTTTTATTGGTCGCAGTCCTGTAAGCCAGCGGCGCGGTGTGTGAAACTATCGGCCGCAAGCCGTAAAATTTAAGTGATCAGGTTTGCAGCCCCGTGTCTGCCTGTTCTGTTACAAACTTTTGTAGGTAGAAATGTAGTCAGAAGAAGTGTGGCAGGCATTTTATGCCATTAATTAGAGAGAGAAGAAGAAAGAGTGTGTGTGTGTGTGTGGTGTGTGTGTTGTGTTGTGTGTGTGTGTGTGTGTGTGTGTGTGTGTGAGTGTGTGTGTGTGTGTGTGTGTGTGTGTGTGTGTGTGTGTGTATGCAATGTTCGTGAGTGTGTGTGTGTGCGAGAACGTATTTTTGTGAAACGCAGAACACGTATGTCTATGGCTCCGTGGTGAAATGAAATATCACAAGCAATCCTTCGCACACGGCAGGTGCCGCCAGCCCTTCCTATGGCGTCAGCTAATTACAGGCCATAGGATCCCCAGGGCCGCGGTACATGGACCCTGCCCCAAACCCCAAGCCCTCATAATTAGGGCAGAGGTTCGCACAGTGTCTCAGCCAAGTCTTATTTGTGACTGTCTCCGCAAAAATGATGTTATTGAAAATGAACAGTATGCGCGAAAATGATAGGAAATCATAGGGATAAAGCAAAAAAAAATTTTTGAAAAAGTTTTAGTAAATTAGTTTTGAAACGATAACCCACAACAGTAATGTTTGTTTGTAGGTCGTTCTAATATTTTGGTTATTGAAGTCTTACTTGTCAGAGAACAGTAATATGCTGATTCTAGGTCACTTTCCGGCCCGAAAACTTGGTGGAGAGCAAGTGGGGTAGAGTCGGCAATATTACTGTTCTCTGGTTTAGTTTGGTAAAATGTTAACCTTAAGCAGAGTGTCTTGTGGTCTTCAAAAAAAAAACCAACTTCGTTTTTATTTAGCTTTGAAACGCTGCAACCCACCTTCATCCCTGCATTGTCATGTGTTTTTTCCCGTGTGACTCTGGTTGCACGGGGGTAAACGTAGCTGATGAGCCTCCTCTCACCTGCCCAATCAGGTTTTTTTTGGAACCGGACCGAGGCAGTAGAGATTTGGGTTGGGAGAGTGGAGGAAAGGATAACGTGTCGTGCAAGCCTTATGCATGCAGGTTTTCCGTGTAACTGTAGTTTTGTGAGGGATCCATATCCCTCGGGGACCCACCACTGTTTTGGCTTTGAGGGAAACTGCGTTGCATATGTTTTTTTTGGGAGATCCATATCTCCAGGCTCTCGGTATCAGGTTTTAAACCTTTGGGTTGAAACCAACCATAGTACCCATAGGAGTGCTGTCGTCTTGACTCCAGTTTTTTTTGGTCGTATTCCCAGGGGATCAGTATCACGAGTCGTGAATCCCCGAATCACTTAGAGGCAGAAGCCTGTTTTTTTCTAAACTTTTATGCCCTGACCAGGGTTCATATCAGCCGTGCAGGGCTTAACTATTCCAGCTTCCTCAGGCGTCCCTTTCACAAGTCAGTTTGAGTACATAGCGTAGTTAGTTCATATCTATTTTCTTGTTATTAATATTATTTTTTCCAAATCTATTTTAAAGAATTGGTTTCTTCCCAGCATACTTAAATTCTTTCATTATTTATTTTGTTGCGTTTAGAGTATTAGTTTCGTTTTATCATTATTATTACCATTTCGCTTATACCAACTTTTTAAATTTATTCATTTAGAGGGGGGGGGGGGACTTCTAGCCATTTTGTTTTTCATTTTACAGCATAGGGCGTGTTATCCATTTCCCTTCCAAATATTAGTGTTGCGTGTTCTGTGTGTTTTCGCGTTGCCTGTACCTCGCATTCCGGGTCATGGTCTCGCCACATGTGTTTGTGTGTTAAGTGGTCGTTCACTTGTTAATGCGTTTGTTCAGGACTTGTTTTTTTTTTCTTTAACCCAATTTTTGTTGTCATTCTTGTAAATGTTTAGAGCGCCCCATAAGTTTAATGTGGCGCCTGTTAATGCTTCCGGCCTTTGTTACGGAAAAGGATTGTCCCGAGGAATGATTCGGTTTTTTTTTAGCTCAAGAAGCCAACCCAGGGGTGTTTACATATACTTTGTGAACGCTTATTGGGTATGTGTATGTAGACAAAGTGTCTGAACTGGGAAATGATTTTTAAAAATTTAATAACAATTTGAGAACAAAAATAAGCCAGCGCTCTGCAGTGCGTTCTTTGCTCTGTCCTTGCTACTCCTCTGTAATGGATGCCTGCATCACGGGTTTTTGCTTCGCACATTATTTATTGGGAAACCATCTTTTGTGGGTTTTCCAGACTTCTTCGGAGGGGGGCTTCGTCATCTACTTCTACTTCTTCCTCTTGTTGTTTTTTTTCTCTTTCCCTCCCCTCAACCCATGGTCTGACTTACCTGTGTGCCGCTGCTGCCGCCGCCGACTTGCAATATTGTGGCCGGTCTCGCCGCTTTTCCGGTTTCTGCTGTTGCCGCCACTGGTACCGCAACTGCTGCTGCGACCACGGCTTGACCCCACTACCTCCATCTTCTTCTATCGCCACATCATCCCTCCCCTTTCCCTCTCCCAGCTTCAGCCCTTCCTCTTCCTCGCCCCTCCTCCGGGAACCCGCAAGGACTCCTCGCCCCGGGGTCGGAACGAGGACGCACCTGCTGCCGTGCACCATCTTTGGGAGAGAGGGACCTTCAGCCTGACCCTTCATTTTGTGTTGCGCCGGCGACCCCACTCTCTACCCTACAGCTTCGGGGCGCTGGTGCCACTGCCCTACCTGTTGCGTACAGGTGTTGGACGGCCGCCACACCTGTGTGCCTGACTGGAGTGTATCTCACCTTCACCATCGGACCTTCGTGGCCTCGTTGTGTGTAACTGTATCTCCTTGGAAGGAGAAAGGACGCTATCCTGTCGTGTGTGTGCATCCGACGGACGACGCGCTCTCCCTTCGCTGGACCCGCACAGACTGTCTCACGGTTGAGGCGTTGGGGGGTCGGTCCGTAAGTCTGGCATCCACGTTTTATTGCAGAGATAAAGGACAGGCGTTAAATCAGTTTTGTCGCAGAGCGCTGTATCATTCTATTATAGCTATGTTTGCCTAACATGAATGTTGTGTTGTGCATTTCCACATATACTTGTTTCCAGGGTTGTCGCCGCTGTATGGTGCGTTTTTTTTTCCTTGTGCAGGGTTCCAGTTTGTGTCGCCAAGTTTAACCATGCAGTGTTTATCAATCTTTCTGTGATGAACTGTTCCTTCGTCTGTTAGCGTTTAAAAAAAGAGTGAAATTAATGTTGAATGTTTAGTTACAACCCTTAGCAGTTGAACTTCCCCAGTATACTACCCCATTCCAAGGGTATTGCCCAAGACGCTCCCCTTTGTTTTGGCCTTGCTTATTTAATGATCTAGTGCTAAAATTTCTCCTTCTGAACCGTAATCCGTCTCGTCCCACAGGTGTTGTCCTTGATTTGCATTTGGCAATCCTGATCATCCCTACTTTAATTTTCGGGGATCAGGTTTTTGGCAAGCTTCCTGTTTTTTTTAAGCTCCCTTGACCCTTTGATTGCATTCGGCTCTACCTTACCTTCTGGCCCCACCAGAATCCGGCCGGGGCGTGAATGTTAGTGGAGAGAGATTCGATTATTTGTGTGTGTGTGTGTTGTGTGTGTGTGTGTGTGTGTGTGTGTGTGGTGTGTGTGTGTTTGTCCCTTCCATTTATTTACAGCCCTTTTGGAGTTATAAATGTATACCCGTCCTTATATATGTATGTAAACATTGTGTGAACATCTATGTTTTTTTGTGACAGTAAAGTTTCAGTTTTTTTGTACTCGTATTTCCGTGTTTGGATTTGATGTTTGTGTGGTTAGCGCGATTGAGTTGGATGATCATAGCGTTTCCCTTGAACAATTACCACGTGACATCACCCACGTGACAATTATGGGGGCTCGTCCGGGATCGCTGTGACCTTTCTTGACCTTTTGCGCTGCCTGTTGTGTTTGTTGTTTTTGGCGTAGTGTTTGTGCTTGGAATTGTGCTACGAATAGGTTGTGGGAGGTTGGAGGGTTACCCCTAGCGTAGTAGGGGGGTAACATTTGGAGGTGGATTAGAACCCTCTACTGCTGTTTATTCATTATATTGTTCTTTTGTGAAAGTTGTTTAGCTAGGTTATTATATTCCCTCACAGATCGAGAGTTGCTGACCGTGGAAACTCCCCATCGTTAGATTTGGCCTCGTCCTACCGTTGAATCGGTCGCGTCGTGGTGACAGGTGTCAGTTTTTCTTCCTCTTTTGTAGTCTAGGACATAAATAGTTTTTTTTTGACGGAAGTTGGTTAGTTCGTGTTTCTTTGGCTCGGTTGTATTGTTAGGAATTGTGTAGTGTACACTTGTGATCGTGTAAAGGGTGCGTTAGGAGTGAATTCATAAATGTGATTTTTGAATGTAGAAATATTTTGTGTGTGGACAGGATATACCGTATTAAGCTCTTCAATTGCTCGGCGGTTGTTACTGCTCTGAGCGGGTTACAGTGTGTGTGTTCAGACACATTGTGGGAGGAAGGACTTCGGTGCTACACGAGTGTTTATTTTGTGTGAACAGGACTTAGTGCAGGCAAGGTCAATGAAGGGGAATCGTTACTGGTTACCTAAGTTCCTGTATATTGATATTGTTGAACGTTCCGTCCAATGAGTTAGGCTCCAAGGCGTAGTGTTTGATACATTAGCCGGTGTCCGCACCGTGAGGGTGACTTAGTGCCGTGAAACCGACAGTGCATTACGAAATGGGTTGGCGCTCGAGTTTCAACTTCATTGACTTGGGGATTTGTGATTAAGTTTCCTACCGTCATTGATCTGAAAATGTTTTGGGGTACCAATAGGCTAGGCGAGCTAACTGTGACCTCGCGTGTGAACCAAGCATTGTGTGTGTACTGCTCGTACGAACGTGTAGTGCAAGGAATAGTACGACGTGTTCCGGAACTTATCAATCCGAGAACAAATCGGATAGCGAAACCATGGATTTAATATAGTAGTGACTCGATCGGTCTCTGGCTGCCGCAGGCAGCCGGTCTAGGTAAAGCTTCTGTGGAGAGCTCTTTCCGTCGCCCAGCCGGGAAGTGTGACGACCACTGGTATAACCACATTGTCGATGGCCGCCTGGGATGGTAAACCCACGTTGTCGCATGGCTCGTGTACCTCCCTTCCTCATTTAGGTTAACTACTTCCAACTGAGTCAGTCCGTGAACGTCCACTGTTTTCCTTTTACACTCCTCCGGTCTACACCCCAATATACTTGGACCTCCGCCGTACCAACGAACCCCCTTTCGTCCGCCGATCTAGCTACCCTTCCTGACATTAGGGCACCGTTGAGGCCACGTGCGGAGGGTGAGATAGAGAGAGGGATCATCTTAGAGGGAGTATAGAGAGGAAGGTTCCGGAGAATGGAGAGAAGAGGAGTTCGGGAGGCCAAGAAGTGGAGAGAGAGTTAGAATTAGCAGAGAAGGGAAGGAGAGAAGCCCGAGAAGAAGCTAGGAAGAGGCGTGAAGGAGGCAACGTAGGGAGCTGAGAGAGAGGAAAACTGAAGGCGGAGGAAGTCACTTAGAAGAGGCCGAGAAGAGATTAGAAGGGAGGAAGCCGGGAAGAGAGAGAGGAAAAAGGAACAACGAGAGCTGAAGTACTTGCATATGATAGGCAGAGGAAAGAGAAGAGAGAGAGAAAGAACAGACAGCAGGAGAGAGAAAGGGCTGAGAGTAGGCTGAGGCCAGACAGATCCTGGAGCGAAGCCAGGACAGGGCGACGTCCTCTGTGGCATCAGACATTGAAGTAAGAAGAGCATGAACCTGGGAGCGAGAGAGCAGCAACCCATGACGTAAGGGGACATTGGGTTTCAGGAGCCGCCCCGGATCAGCATTCCTCATGTCCAACCGGGGGAAGACCGAGACGTGTTCTGGAACACTTCGATGATTTGGTAGACCCGATTTGGCATTACTGATGTTCAGAAGGCATTATACTTGAAGTCGAGTCTCCAGGGTAGGCTTAAGGGGCGTTTATCAACTTCCTTCCCTATTTCCTATGGGAGCCAAGGCCCCCTTTGAAAACGGCTCCAATGATGCCAGAGCCTACCGCGTGGGTTTAGAACAGAAAAAGGGGCCCGAACAAACCTTCCTCCATTTTGGGGGAGCGAAAGGAACGTTGAATTTTTGGGTGGATCCCCGGGGATCCCCCTCGGACGCCAGGAGCAGCGGGGCAACGTAGCGTCTTCAGATCAAAGAACAAACTGGGAAAGCCCCCTTGCACTTTTCCAAGGGGCAAAAACCCATTGCCAAACATTTGGGGAGCCAGGCTTTTTCACCCGACCTAGCCCCAACCCAGACCCCCCAAGCATCGGACCGCCCCAGAAAAACTTGCTGTTCCATCTTTGAAACTTCAGCGGCCAAGGAACGGGGTTTCCCCCAAAGAATAAGCGGTTTTTTCAGTGGGGATCTACTGAGCCTTGGAAATGCGTCCCCCAAAGCTGAAGCATCCGTTCACTTTTGTGGGTTGATCAGGAGACTGTGGCAATGGAGCAAACCCCTGTCAGCAACCAGATTCCCCCCATTCGCATCCTATTCAGGGTGATGTCGTTGAGCCATTAGGGTTCTGGTGCGTCAGCAAAATTTTTGTTGACCAGATTCTTCCCTGCTGATGCGGCGGGGCCCCTGGTGAAGTTCGGGGTATTGAGGCAGGGTTCAATCCAAACCCGGCCCATTGCACTGCCGAAAGTCGAGCCAATTTGAGGGCCGGTTTGGGCGATCGCTGGACAAGCCGCATATCCCCTTTCGATAGGGAAAGTGGTTTGTTCGAGAATGGGACAATTCGGGACATCCCATGACCTACCCTTCAAGCCCGTGCGAGGATGGAACCACTCGTGCCCAACGAACAGAGCCCCTCAAAACCCCATTTAAACCACTCAAAAGGAGTGGTGGCGAGTGTGGGCCCCCCACAAGGTGAAGGATCTACAGCAACGTGATCCTACCCTCAATCAGGTGCGAAAAAAAACTTGGGCCCCCCCATTCGGCGTGGGAAAGGGGAATTGTTTTTAAAGGGAAAAGGGGTTCTCAAGCGAAAAAATTTTTAGGGGAAAAAAACAAACCTTTCCCCGAATTTTCTGAAAAAGTTCGAAGGCGGGAGAGGGTCCAATCCCGGATTTGCCCCCGTAGTCATTGAAACCCCAAACGAGAAACACCAGGGTGATTACCAGATTCCCTTTCCCCGACCCCTGAAGTCGACAATCACAAAAATCCAGGGCGAACCCCCAAAACCAGAAGCATTGAGACGTTTTGGGGCCCGGGGGATTTCCGCAAAATTTTTTCCCCAAATTCTCAGAGTTGCCCTTTTACTCACCGACAACCAAGGGGAGGTTCCAGAACAATCCGTTGGGGTCAAGGTAGAGGCTTTGACGGTTAAAAGGGGGCGTTACTTCCAAAAACCCC
>CM031626.1:38637022-38663174 GCA_018398815.1 Conus ventricosus | reverse complement strand
AAATCAGACATGCTCCAATCCTACTTCGCTCTTTTAGCTTTGCTTACAATCATTACATGCTGTACAGAAACTAAGTTTAGTTGAAAACACAAGCCTAAATACATATAACTTTTAACAACTCTCATTTCTGCTCTACCATATATTTATTTTTCTCTTGCTGCTAAATAATCGCCTTTTCTGAAAACTAAAATATTACTTTTATTCGATTTGCCATCATTTCTAGGTAACCAGATGCTCTATACAAGCCATTTTACTGAGCTTGTAGTCCAACCACTGTTTTTGACATCAAAATGATACTGTCCGCAAACAGTTAAATAAACAGTTCCACGAAAAAAAGGAGACAATGTAATACCGCACTTTCCATTTTCAATTATATCTAGAGAGAGTTCATTAATAAGAAAACCAAACAAACAAAATCGGACTGCACACGTCTCCTTGTTTTACCCCTTTTGAACATGCAATAAAATCTGTTAACTCTGCCTTATTTCGTATTCTTGCTGTAACATTGTTATACATACTTTTTACACAGGATACATTTTGCACCTTATTCCATTTTTTGACAAGTATTGGCCACAAAAGTGTTCTTGAATAGAATCGAAAGCTGTTTCAAATCTATGAATGCGACGTGTAACTTTCTGTTGTTCACTAATTGTTTTTGAACTGGCGCCAAAAGTGTAAAAAAAAAAGGTCAATTGTTGAATGATTTCGTTTAGATCCAACCTGATACTCGCCAGTGATATTATTTCCTTCTATCCATCTTTGCAGCCTTACACTAATGACTGAACTGTAAATCCTACTGCAAACATTACTTGGTGACATGCCCCTATAATTGTTCGGATCCTCTACATATCCTTTTTCATGTAATGTACATATTATGTATTCTGTCCATTGTTCAGGATATATACCTTTATTAAATAAACAGTAATCAAGTGGGGTAACGTTTGCTCCCATAAGAAAACCTAACACAGAGTTACTTTTATTCAAGACTGGCACAGCCTTTTAAACTTGAATAAAGTCAGACAAATACATAGTCGAACAATCTAATAGTGGGGGAAAAAAACAAGCGCAGGCCAACAACTGAACTGTCTTCATAGTAATGACTTGGCAAAGATTTGGACTTAAGGGGGGGGGGGGGGGGGGGGGGTGTTGAAGGTGGAGAAACTGGGAACATGAAATTAAGAAAATATATTACATATATGAAAACTCTTCATTTTGGGGGTGCTATTGGATTTTTTGTTTGCACCTAGACTGTGGTGTGTCTCTATTTAACGCCAGGAGCGCAGACACAACCAGCTGTGTCTCCCTGATGAGTTCCGACCCAGCAGACGAAAGGCCTCGGAGCAGGCAATACAAATATCAAAAAAGGGATTGCCATGGTTCCCTTATGCAGCCAGTGAAGAGTTTTCATATCTGTAATATATTTTCTGAATTTCATGTTCATAATTTCTCCATCTCCACCCCCCCCCCCCCTCCCCCCCTTAAGTCCAAATCTTTGCCAAGTCATTACTATGAAGACAGTTCAGTTGCTGTCTGCGCTTGTTTTTTTTCCTCCACTATTAGATTGTTCGTCTATGTATTTGTCTGACTTTATTCAAGTTTAAAAGGCTGTGCCAGTTTATTCTTTACTGTTCCCTGCCTCATTTCATTTCCAATTTTGTTTGATTAAATTGAGGTTATTTGTCTTTGTTTCTGTCCGTCTGTGTGTTTGTCTTTTGATCTCCCTTGCATCTTTGGGTGGATCCTCAAGCGTAGGCTCAAAGACTGTCCCCTATATTTTATACTATTGGCATAATGTCTTTAGTTTTTCAGCAACTTTTTTCCTCCCCACACTTTCATTTGGTTTCATTTACTACCCTTCACTGGCTGCTTTGGGGGTACTATTGGATTCCTTTTTGAACCCTTGGTGGTGCGAACACCACAGTATTATGGACTGTGGTGTGTCTCTATTTGACGCCAGGAGCACAGACACAACCAGCCGTGTCTCCCTGATTAGTTCCGACCCAGCAGACGAAAGGCCTCGGAGCGGGCAATACAAATATATCTGCTTTCAAAAGGGATTGTGATGGTTCCCTTAAGCAACGAGTGAAGAGTTTTCATATCTGTAATATTTTTCTTAATTTCATGTTCCCAGTTTCTCCATCTTCACCCCCCCCCCCCCCTCCTTAAGTCCAAATCTTTGCCAAGTCATTACTATGAAGACCGTTCAGTTGTTGGCCTGCGCTTGTTTTTTTCCCCCACTATTAGATTGTTCGTCTATGCAATTGTCTGACTTTATTCAAGTTTAAAAGGCTGTGCCAGTCTTGAATAGAAGAAGAAAAAGAAACACCCGAAGGTGCTGGGGAGGACCCAGAGAAGCACTGTCTTCGCCTGCCTTTAGAGCAGTCCTGTACCCCCTTGGAGGCCTGCGCTGTTTTGACGATGGGTACAGGCACGCACAGGACACTCCATTAAGATATCAAGGGACATAACTGCTCCTGAACAGAGGTAAATTAGACTACAGGATGCAGCTCATAACAGCCTTAAAGTAGCATCCCCATGGGTGTACCAGCCCGTATTTCATGACTGCAGCGCCCACCGGCGAAAAAACACCACCCTCCAGCTGCCGAGCACACCCCACAGACCCAACCACCCCTGCCCAGTTACTCTGTGTTAGGTTTTCTTATGGGAGCAAACGCTACCCCACTTGTTTACTGTTTACTGTTCCCTGCCTCACTTCATTTCCAACTTTATTAAATAGGAAATGGAAGAACGTAACCAATAACACAACATAGTCACTTGGAAACTTTTAAAAAATCACTAATTTTTCCCATGGCAGCAATAACTTATTCTTTCGTTATTGGCCGATTAAAGAATCTTTCTTCGTTGTCTTCAACTGGATAATCATAGCCACCTTGTAACTTTGTGTTAACCACTTGTTTCTCAAGAATATTCTTAAAATGTAAAAAAAAAAAAATAAAATAAATAAAATAATCAGTATTAATGTTATTGGACAGACCACATCGTTTTGGAACAATTTTGCGAACTGCCTCCCAAAACGTATATTACCGACAGAAGAAACCAAATTATCAATTTGCAAATTTTTGATTTCCTTTTCTTTTCTTTCCAAGAGATGTTTGTATTCTCTTCCTGCTTTACAACACACCGTCCTGTCACTAGCTTTTAACGTTCTAGAAACCTTCGAAAGTAATGTTCTCACCTTTTCCTTGCCATTTGACTTCTTTATCAAACCATTTACTACTTTCTTGCCTGATCTCTCATCAAAAGAGATCTTTTCTTTCATACAATTAGCATGTTGCAAAATACAGTCACTGAACAATTCCAGAGCTTTAGCTATGTCCACATCAATCATGTTAGCAGCATAGCTTACCATGTCTTGAAACTCTTGATAACTCATTGCTTCAATGAAACGTACAGCGCGTTCGACATTCCATCTGTACCTTTCTATGACACATATTTCCTTCCATCTGCTGTTTAATAATCCAGATTTATGTTTGTTACGTGATTTAACATATAATGCTAGAGGGAGGTGGTCAGTTTCTGTCCTTTCCACCACACGCATTTCACAACATGAGTATAAAACAGAGAAAAAAATCATGACATGCAAAAACATAATCATTCACACTACTGTTAGTATCAGAAATATAAGTAAAACGCTCATTTCTATCTCAGTCACAAACACCATTCATCACACCTTGTCCTAAAGAAATAGAAAGGTTTGAAAGCTTTCTTCCATATCAATTCATTACTTTATCTTGCGAGTTTTGAATAATTCCTTGATTTACCTCGTCATCTACAGCAACATTACCAAACAACACCGTCAATCCTTAGAAATCAGTCTCCTGTCCTACTATTTAAGTCCCCATACACCAAGATATATACATTGTTCCTTCGTATTGTATCCATATGGATGTCGTCAAGCAATTCTAGATCAAGGTCTATACTACTGGAGTTGTAATACGGATATTTAGTTAGATATAACAACAAATAAAAAACAAACCTGTATCAGTACCAAACAATAATTTGTTTATAGAAACACAAAGGAAGTTACCATGTTTTATCCTTATTTCCCCCAAGAACGTCTCCACTGCTTGGACAGTTAAACTGCTGGTTTACAATATACTGCATAGTTCAGAAATGCTAGTGGATCAAAACTGTCAACAAATGTCTTTACTAAACAACTAGAGTGGAATAATGAAATATAGGAAATCAAATCTCTCTCTCTCTCTCTCTCTCTCTCTCTCTCTCTCTCTCTCTCTCTCTCTCTCTCTCTCTCTCTCTCTCTCTCTCTCTCTCTCTCTCTCTCTCTCTCTCTGTATATATATATATATTATATATATATATATAGATCAATGTGGTTAAAATACCCAAAATGATTTCCAGAGCGCTCAACCCCTTGGGGAGCAACCTTTGTTAAAATAAGGTTTTAAAAGAAATCTCTACAAATTTGTTTCGAGCGGCTTGCGCGTCAGGGACAGGTGACAAACAGCCGCTAACACTGCTCGACGAGATTTGATTCATCCTGATGACAGCGCAAGCCGCTCGAAACAAATTTGTAGAGATTTCTTTTAAAACCTTATTTTAACAATATATATATATATATATATATATATATATATATATATATATATATATATCTATATATATATATATATATCTTATATATATATATATATATATATATATATATATATATATATATATATACTGACTTCCATAAAAAACGCGAAAAATTGAAAGGCTATTTTTTGGGTGAAAAGGGGTGAATATACAATATTGAACCATTGTGGCAAGTTGCTTGGGTCCAAGACTCACGTGCAGTGAAAAAATTGTGTGAGCAACACATCATTCCCGGCATTGGAGGGTCAACAAAAATGGCAAACTGGTTGCTGCATGTGAGGCACGTGCACACCATGCAGAGCAAAGTTAACCAGCGACAAGTACGCAGGCATGCAGCCTTTATAAAGCCGCGCTACAAGGTTCAGGTAACGACTTGCCGTCTGAACGCTACAGAGATGCCAAGACTACGAGCAGAGGAACGCAATGGTGCCCAAGGCCATCTGGAGGCTGGTGTGGATGCCAGGCAGGTCGCCAACATCTTTAACGTCCACATCTCAACCATCTATCGTCTGCAGTACCGCATGCGAGTCACTGGTACCACTGATGATCGTCCCCGGCCAGGCCGTCCTCGGGTCACCACACCAAGAGAGGATCGCCATCTTGATCGAACCCATCTGCGGGACAGGTGACAAACAGCCGCTAACACTGCTCGACAAGTGCCTGGGAATCTCCAGCAACGAATCACCCTCAACACTGTGCGGCGGCGTCTTCAGGAGAATGGGCTGGCATGTAGGCGTCCTCACAGAGGTCCGGTACTGACACCAAGACACCGGCAGGACAGGCTGCAGTGGGCACAAGCCCGAATCAACTGGCGCAGGCAGCAGTGGGGATGCATACTGTTCTCAGATGAGAGCCGTTTTTGTATTGACATGGCTGACGGTCGTGTCAGAATATGGCGTCAACGTGGTGAACGCTATGCTGACTCCTGTGTGGTAGAGCGGAACCCCTGGGGAGGCCCGAACGTGATGATATGGGTGCAATTGGCATTAACCACGCCATAGGACCAGTCATCTTTCAGAACATTGGTCCTGGTCGCAGACAGGGTGTCAATGCACAGCGCTACATCAACCAGGTGCTCAGACCCCATGTCGTTCCTTTTTTTTGCGCAACACCCAAACTGGACATTCCAACAGGACAATGCAAGACCACACACCGCCAGGGCCACCCAGCAATTTCTTCAGCATAACAACGTCAATATGCTGCCCTGGCCAGCCCTCAGTCCCGATTTAAACCCAATAGAACATTTTTGGGATGAACTTGGCAGACGGTTGGACCTCCTGCGTCCACGACCAGCAACACCGGCTCAACTTCACCAGGCATTCGTCCATGTGTGGGCTGGTGTGCCAAGGGGACGCATCAACCACCTGGTCCACTCAATGAGGTGCAGGTGTCAAGAAGTTGTCAACGCAAATGGTGGCCACAAACGGTATTAGGACCTCAAGCTGGTTTGTCACGTGACCTTGGATTTTCCACACAAAAGACATATTGCTGATGACATTTTCACACATTACCTGTGTAATGAATCAAATCGCGTTGAATTCTCGCTTCCACTCTGTACAATTGTGAATAATAAAATTCACCCCCAACCTTCAGCTTGTTTTGTTTTCGCGTTTTTTTATGGAAGTCAGTATATATATATATATATATATATATATATATATATATATATATATATATATATACCCCATGGCATAAACAAGAGGCTATCAAACTTGTCATGCAATGAGAGAGTGTTCAACAATGCAGCAGCAGAATACCAGGAGGCACTACAAACAAGTGGATACAATTACAAATTACAATACAACCCAGACAACAACACAAACAAAAGCAAGAAAAATAGGAAAAGAAAAATCATATGGTATAACCCCCCATACGACGGGAAACTCAAAACAAACCTAGGGAAAGAATTCTTCAAAATTTTAACAACTTCATTTCCAAAAGAACAAAACTGTCCAAAATATTTAACAAAAACACTGTCAAACTATCGTACTCATGTATGCCCAACCTTAAAAACCTAATTGACGCATCCAACAAAATGAAAATCAACACAGCAAAGAAGGGTGAAGAAAGGAAATCTTGCAATTGCACCAGAAAAGAGCAGTGCCCACTAGACAATAAATGTCTCCACAACAACATTGTATACCAGGCTACTGTGACATCAGAAAATGAAAAAGAAACATACATAGGGATCACTGAAAACCACTTCAAAACCAGATATGCAAACCACAAACAGTCATTTAATAAAGAAAAATATAAAAACCAAACAGAATTGAGCAAATATATCTGGAAACTTAAAGACGCAAAAACAAGCTACAATATATCCTGGAAAATCATAAAAAGAGCATCACCATACAGCAATGTTTCAAAAAGGTGCAACCTATGTTTAACTGAAAAATGGTTAATACTTTGCAAACCACACTTAGCAACTTTAAACACCAAAACAGAAATAGTAAACAACTGCAGGCATAAATGGAAATCGTTGTTAGTGAACACATCCAAAACAAAAACCTGAAAGCCCCAAAAAACACGTGCAGCCAACCCGCACGTGCAAACAACCGCAAACGTGAGCCCACACGCTATATAACATCGGCGGTGGGCAAACAAAAACCATCCTGATGACAGCGCAACGCCGCTAGAAACAAATTTGTCGATTTCTCTTTTTAGTACCTTATTTTAACAAATGTTGCTCCCCAAGGGGTTGAGCACTCAAAAAATCATTTTGGGTATTTTAATCACTTTGATCTTAATCGCTCCTCACGTTGAGCACTGTGACCTAAAAGATTTTAAAATGGAAGAAATCAATTTTAGACAGTCAACAAAAAACATACCATTTTCCAATCCGCAATCCTACCTAAAAAAATTAATAGAACAAACTGAAAAATTCATACACAATATGAGATGGAAAGCATTCTTTTTTCTGAACCCAAACGCAAAAAAAGAGGATAAAAACACCTACGATTTCAAATCATGGCGATCACCACCAGCCATAGACGAAATGAAACCCTTTGAAGATCAAATGAAAAGAATGATAACCAATATTGAATTCAAAAAATCTAACAACGGTTTCCAAACAACACTAAAAAAACAAATAAAACAAATACAAAATGACAAAAAAATATTTGTGAAGGCTGATAAAACTAGCAACTACTACAAAATGGAACCAGAAGAATACTCTCAACTCCTTGACTCTCAACTCCTTGAATACTCTCAACTCCTTGACAAAAACATCCAGAAAAACTACAAAAAAGCCGACAAAAATATACATGACAGTATCCGCACTAAAGAAAAAGAACTTGCAGAGCGCATAGACCAAAGTGACAGGATAGAAGCGACAGCAACAAAAGAAGCTTTCATAACACTCAAAGACCACAAGCCTAATTTTCATAACAATCCAACATGTAGACTAATAAACCCATCCAAATCTGAATTGGGCAAAATAAGCAAGAAAATTCTGGAAAAAATAATAAAGAACGTAAAATCAAACTCTGAATACAACCTCTGGAAGAACACATACGAAGTTATCCAATGGTTAAAAAAACTCAATAAACAAAGTAATACAGTATTCATCACATTTGACATAGTTGACTTTTACCCATCTATAGATGAGGAACTACTCACCAAAGCCCTGAAGTTTGCCAGTAACCACACAGACATAGCAGGGTCAGAAATGGAAATCATTCTCCACACCAAAAAAACATTACTACACAGCAAAAATGAAACCTGGATCAGGAAAACAGAGAACTAATATATGTCTGTTCTGGCTCACCCGCTCTCAACCGGCCTTAGCCGGTTTCGACCGGGCGAATCCAGAACAGACATATATTAGTTCTCTGACAAGTAAGACTTCGATAACCCAAAAAATAACGATTATTTACAAACATACATACTGTGTAGGGTTATCCGTTTTCAATACTAATTTACAAAACTTTTCAGATTTCAGTTTTTGCTTAATCCTATGTTTTTCCTGATCGTTTTCAACAACATCATTTTCACGCAAACATTCATCAAATGCATCTCTGTCTTTCATGTGAAATAAAATTACAGTCTTTAACTGTTCTCTAAAGTCTTTTAAAACCGAGTTATATTTTTGGCATAAAATCCACACACTTATCCCAGCATGTCTTCCACTAAAGGCTAGTTTCGACAAAGTATTTCTTTTTTTAACTATGTCTCTTTCTGCCGAACAGTCATCTATAATAAATAGTGTCTGCGTTCCTTCAAACAGTCTATAAAACTGTTCTAAACACTCACTCAGTTTATTGCTAGGATTAACTAAAAATATGTTATCATCAGTCCATATAAACCTTCTATCATGATATGCTTTGTTCCATTTAAGTGTTGGACAGAAAACCACAATATGATCAAAATTATAACGATAAACTGTTTGTAACAGGTCGAGGATAAATATTGTTTTTCCACAACCAGTTTGTCCACAAATTAATGAACAATGAGGGGTTTTTGTCATAAAGTTTAACTGCTCCATAGTTTTATAACAGAATTTAATCTAATCCAGTTATTATTTTTATCATACTCTCTGTCAAAACTTGTTCTGTATAATAAAACCCTATGAGGCCTAAATGTGTAAGATTAACCCAATTCAGTTCTGTAAGATTGTTTCTATTTAAGTCAACATTGATTTTGTTACTTGTTGTTATGATCTTAATATCCTCACCATTGTGAAGAACGACGATGGTAACTGTAAGGCGTTTAACGTCTAAGTTTTGCCAGCTAATATTAATTCCTTTTATAAGGTCGTCACTAACGCCCACAACCCCGCCCCTCTCCACATCTTTAAAGACAGAAATTTCAAATATCATTGTGAACGTGTCTCCTAATTTTCTGCTTGGAAAGAACTGTAATTTTGTAGAAGCTTTCTTTAAAACCGTTTCTCTTCTGTGGAGGATGTACTGTTTTTTCCCATATGGCGTTATTTCAATCTCTTTCCGACTATTGTCGTCTGGCATAAGACTGACATGTAAAGGGCCAGAGTTGAATGCTTTTCTGAAACTTTTTTGGCGACTAAAAATGTAAATGCGCTTATGAATTCAAATTTTATTTCCCATTCTAAATATGGTTCTAAGTGCCATTTAAGGTCAGGTTTTCGAACTATTTTTATATTCATACTGGCCAACATTATTTGCTTCTAGATTGCGCAGTTGTTCTAGTTTAGGAAACTTTTGTTGTCGCCAACCTCTTTGCGTTTATAATCGCCATCTTTAGTGTACTCAAACCCATACAAAGCGCCTATCTTGCCATTCTGTTCAAAGTCCGCAACGTCTGCAAGGTCTTTTAATTCTAAAGTTATACACCTCACAGGCGCTAATGTAACTCCGGATTCTTCTGGCCCACGCGACATGTTTTAGTACAACTTATTATTTTATTTCCAAAACAATGTGCAGGTTATCACATTTCACGGCTTTTCCTGTTTTGTCTGCAATTTTTATATTAAATGATCCGACCCTCCCACAAACTAATCTTTTAAACTGTAAATTAGGGAATTGTATAATTTCATAATCGCAATATGCAGCTTTCCCTGATGGAAGAGCTCTTAAAACAGTTGAGGGCCTTCCATCATATAAGTTTTCATCAGTGCTCAGCTCGTCCAAATGAACATAGAGTAATGAATGTAATGCAAGATCGAGCGGATTTTCTCCCTCATAAGTAGTTTTGTTTGGTGTAACTCTAAATCTATAATTGTTAGCCGCAAAGCCTAGCATTTTAGCTAGCTCTTTATCAAAATAGTAACCTCCTTCTTCTTCAGGTTTGAATGTTAACATTGTTTTTAGATTTGCATTGTTAAGTTTGAGAGTAATGTCAAAGTTACTCATTGCTTCTTTTAGTGAGCAAAACCCGTAATAACCATCAGGTATTGTTAACTGGCTAACTTTGGCCCCTGTTTTGTCAACTTTTAGAACCTTATTATTCTCCTTGGCTTTGCTTATATTAAACCATACGACTTTGTAGAATATTTCATGGAGCGCGACCGTTTTGGCCCCGCAATTGTTATTTAATAGCATGTTCTAGAACGAAGGACGGTCTTGGGTTGTTATTGTTACAAACATTTTTTAAACGAAATAAAATGAGCGCATTTAAATATACTGATGCAAATATTCTGCTGGGCCGCACTACAATCTTAAAAATATAACAACTGACACCCTCGACATTTCTGTGACCCAGACTGACACCTTTCAAGTAAAGGTGAGTACTCCATTAAGCAGATATCTTAACCCCCTATTAAAAAAGACTACATCGCCAAAAGTTTTGGTTCAGTCATCCGATGCAGTTTTACCAGAACCAGTTAAAACTTTGCTGTGTTTTGTGCATCAACTGGGTGTGGAGTGTCGTATGCTGATCATTTAAATCATCCTGATCCTTTGGTGAGGTCAGTGTATAGATTTCATTTCTATTACACCTTCAGACGTATTTTGACTGAACTGCAAGCGCCATTACCAAATGACAAACCGTTTAATCCATTCAGCAACAGAATAGACATGAAGGCTTTTGAAAGAATCTGTAACGAATTCAATATTAAGGTCAAGACAGACTTTAGACAAAAGTTGGATCTTAATCATGGCCTAGGCACCCCTTACTTTGGGGCGTGCACAGAAAGTTAACTATGACTGGAATCCCCCCTACACATCTTTCTCTTCAGGCACAACTGTTCACCTCGGGTCCATAGAGCAAGAGCATAAAACAGCATGGACAACATTTATCTTAGACACTTCTAAGGGCCTAACTAGAGCGGGGTTTAGAACAAATTTAAACGACTCTATTCGTACTTACGTTTGGTGTTTGCTAGGTTCGCAAGCACAAACGAGATCGAGCATAACTGATCCTTCTACTGGCTTTGATGCACAAAAACAGTACTTGGCAAATTTAGAGGACGCCATTAATTCTACAGTTGATTTGCCTTCAAGTATTAAAAGGTACCAAAATGTTTTACAATACGCAAGATCGAAAGTAGACTTTGCTGTTGGCACTGGTTTATACATGCTGCCTTCTGACCTCAGGTTCCAGATAGGCACAATAATAAACTACAATAATGAAATCCTTGTGGCAGGCAATGAACAGAAAGTCGGAAAAAACGAAATAAATTCTGAGCCAGTAATATTGCAAGCAGTAAAAAAACAAGATGACCCCCCAAGAATAAGTCATCCAATCCCCGTGGCCCAAAGCCCAAAGGCCGTTGAAGACCCGGACTCTGTTCGCGATGACCATGAATATGAAAAGACAGCGCTTGTTCTTGGATTAACTGGCCTAGGATTACTTGGTCTTTATTTTACTAAATATTAACCCGACTATTAAGAGAACTAATGTCCATAAGTGCTCTGCCATAAAGCCAACTACTTTGCTTGCAGTAGACAAAAGCCAGCTAACAACACCCCCTAATATACCCGGTTAAAGAGTCTATAGCTTTACCGGCTATTTTTTTTAATAAATCCGCAAGATGATCAAGCTGTTTTTTTACCCATGATTTTATCAGGTGGGGATGGAGGGGATGGCGATGGAGGCACTGGGCTTTGACCTCCACCACCACCCGTTAATAGCCATCACCAGTGTACTTATTGCAAATCCTAAGGCCGTTATAACGCTTGCTAATGTGACTCCTTGCTCTCTAAACAGTGTTCTTATTCTTTCTGCTAGCGTTGTGTCTTCATATAAAATTCTTTGGATAGTTTCTCTTATTCTGCTCACTTGAGTTCGTAATTGTTCTCGGTTAGTAGACAACGCTTCTAGTCTTGCTGATCTTTCTTGTTCAAGATCTTTAGTCTTTGGGTTATTCTTTCTTTAATATCAGACCCTAAGTTGGCGTCATCAGCCTCAACGAGTTTTTCTTTTTCTCTTTTTATATGCTCATCTATTTCACCCAGTTTTGCTAAATTGTTTGTTAATTCGCCTCTAATGGTTCTTAAGCATGATCAAGGGCCGCTATTTCTCGCATGGGTAGCGGTGAGTCGTGTATAGTCTTTAATGCTGTTTCTTCTGAAAAACTGGTTTCTGCCTCTATTGCATTTATTAATTCGTCTGCCGATTGATTTAATTCTTTAAGTTCCATGTTTTGCATTTGGTTATCTGTCGGGAGTTCCTGCAGTTGTGTTTTGAAGTTTAGCAACTGCATCCCTATCTAATTTTGGTCTAACAAGACCAAGGCGATTTTGATCTTTCACACTGAGTTTTTGTATAATTGTACTCTTGGCTAAAAACTTTGATGGGTCTGGTTTAGTTGTAAGCCGAACAAGTTGTCCTTGTTCGTTTTTTCACAGACAAACGACCATCTTTTAATTCAAAATCATTTGGGTCTATAAATTCGGGAGGTTCAAGGTCTAAACTTTTGTAAAATGCTCCAACCCTTTCTTCTGTTAATTCACGCCGTAATGAGAGCGTTGAGCGATGTTGTATCAAAGGAGCCGTTTCACTCATGTTGTCTCCAGGATCTAAAACATCATAATCTTCATCTTCAATGCCTGCCATGTTTCTTTAATAATTAACTTTTTTATTTTGTTTTATAAAAAAAATGTCACAAGCATATGGCTCGATTCTTGACCCGCATAGAAGACTGAAAGAGCCCTTTGGCGTGAAGGGAAATAAGCGGAATATTACTGTTCCAAATAATCCATCTACTATTTGATGCGGATCAAATTCTTACTGTCAAATTTCCGGACCTAGGAGCAGATGAAGTGATTGTGCCAGGCTCTGCGCGTCTTACTTTCAAAATAGTACTCGCTTCAACAACAGACACAAACAGGACAGTTGTGCAGAATCTGGGACGGGCAAATCGTTAAGAAAATTTCTATAAAACTTGAGGGCAAGAAATATTTTCTTTACACAATGCAGACATATTTTTAACCTATTCTGATCTATGGCTAACCGGAATGAAAGGGCTGATCTTGCGTTTCAAGGAATCGAAAATGAAGAAGCACTAAAACATAGAATAGGCGCCGCAGATTTTAAAGACGGCAAAAAGTATGCGGCTGTAAATTTTGCGTATGGAAATCGCTTTTCCACCCCCTTTTAGATCTGATTGTTAAAAGCGCATGCACCGTCTTTCAAGGAGCTTTAAAAAGACAGATTGACATATGAACTAACTTTTTTTGAATAAAAATCGCGTTATCAAAATCATCAGACAACCGAAGCAAAGTACAGCATTACTGACATCTCGTTAGAGTTTGACGTTGTTAGCAACCCTAATTTAGCAAGGCTGATTGACAACAATATCAGTAAAAATTAGCAATATATTACGAAAGAGTGATTCATCATATAACATATCCCAGAAGCAGGGCAGACACTATATGGAAATTTTAGTTTTTAGTGTCGCAGCAAGATCGCTTAAAGTTTTTATTGCTGTGTGAAGATGAAGAACCGTTCAAAGAGGAAGTGAAAGTTTATTAATCCTAAAATAACGAAAGTACAATGTTCGATGAGGGAGTCCTAACCAAATCTACGCTAGCGGGCTTAAACCTTATCACATTTTGATAAAATAAAAAAACCCTGTTTGGGGGCGGGAGGTGTAGAAACCAACAGTTGACCTTGTGTCTAAAGATTTACATCTTCACAATGTTAGGCTTGATGATTATTTAACAACGAAATACGGTTTATGGATTGACCTAAGGTCAACAGAGGATAATCAGTTGCAGGGAAGCGGGAAAACTGGAGAGACGTAATAAACTTTCAAATTGATAAAGAAGAAAAGCCGATAAACCGCTTAATGTACATTGTTTTTAATATATGATGCGCACTGAATATTCAAAAAAAACAGATTAAAAGATATACATTACTAAATTTTTTTTTTCATTTTAAAAAGCATGTCTGTTCAGGTTTATTTCCAAATTGTGCCTACAGCGCCAGAGTCGCCAAAAGAAGGGGTAGTAGAAAGCCCTAACATAAAAACCTTCAGATTAACCAACATTTACACAAATGCAACAAAAACTAGAGCAGGACCTTTCAAAATACAGCAAAACCAAACGAAGGTATTCTGCCGCCTTTAATGCTGTTAAATGTTAATACTGGAACATCAACTATAAGTGCACTATCAGCAGGGACAAGCGTTGTCTCTTAGCAACAGGCGTAGGTGCACCCCCCAGCTTTACCTCTAGGAGTTTGTCTTTAGCTCTCGGTCTGTGTTCATTAGCTGTAAGTGCGGCTGGCAAAAAATTAAAAACTAAACCCAAAAGCACAACATCAAAGGTTCAACTAATAACGGCTAAACTTAGTTCGTTTAAACTGACAATAAAAAAGCATTGTTGATCAAACATCACGGATGAAGAATTTAATCGTTACAGGCCGATTTGATGACTATAAAAGACAAAAGTTTGATCTTCAAAGAAAGGCGAGGGCAAAATTTTTCTCAACAGCCAGACGCCGAGCAGATAAAAAAGGAATGCTTAAAAAAAGTAAACGAAACATTAAACTCTGTTCTAAACAGCTCGCATTAACAACGCCAAAGGGGGGTTTAAAACTTTAGTTTATGGGGTCCAAACACAAAAAGACCGTCGATATTGATTCTGTTTAAGAATTTTTTTTTAATTTAAATAAATATTTTGAGTTAGAAAAGAACTCAACATGGCTAAGATATATGAAGGGCAAGACGAATTGTTTGAAGGAATGCTCGAGGGAGAGCTTTTAAATCAAAAGCTTTAAACGATATTGATCTAGAAGTCATTGATCCAGCAAGCGTACGGCAAGCGTTGGTCATGCTATTTCTCAAGTTCCAGGTAAACTAACAATAGACCCACCAGTTAAAGTAATGTTAGCAGTTTTAATCGACTATGTAACAATAAATAAGAAAACCTAGAAGTCTGGGTCTCGACTAAACAACAGGTTATTCTTTCTCATAATGAGTTAACACCCGTTGGGCAGACGAACTGCTTGCACAGTTTGACCTGCCGCTGAAGAAGCCAAAATGAGAGGCTCGGGTTTGGGTCAGAGGGCAAAGTCTTAGAGATAAATTTAAAAACAGGCTAAGTATGCACCGTTTGTAGGCAAGGCTTACATTCCCACTACCTCCAGCTTTAAAGTCGCAAAAGAGCAGTTCTAAACATAAAGAATTCAGACAACAAATGTTTTATGTGGTGTGTTCTTGCAAGGCTTCATTATGTCCGCAAAACGCAGAGAGAGTTTTCTAACTATCACCCTTACTTTAATGATCTTAACTTTAGTGGAATATCCTTTTCCTGTTAGCGTGGGCCAAATTGATCAGTTTGAAGAACAAAAAAAACCCAAAATAACTGTTAATGTATACACATGGGATGAGGAAACAAATTTGGTGCCTATTAGGGTGTCTAAAGAAAAGCCCAACAATAGGCGAACCAGCCAAAAGCCATGTGGACTTACTCCTATGTCTTCGCCAGCGGGGGCCTACCACATTACACATTGATACGCACAATGAGTAGATTATTGGCGCATACTTCAAAAAAAAAACAAACAAACAAGAATTCTGCAGAAAATGTTTAACAAGAATTCCATCTGTGCAAGCCGCGAGTGAACATATAAAACATTGTAAAAGTTCTGTAGACTGTAATACAGAACTAATTACGCCCCCGCCAGGATCTAAAGTTAGTTTTAAGAACGGGAAACGGCTGCAAAATTCTCCATACGTTGTTTACGCAGACTTCGAGCGCTTTTATTGTTCCTTATGAAGACCAACCCCACAGAAACTTCCGAAAACTGTCCTAATGAGTAATCATCAGATCTTTTTCATTTGCTTTCATTCATTGTCGGTCGGAGGGGCGTTCATTCAAAGCCAGAATTATATAGAGGCCTAATGCTGCAGAATACTTCTTAGAACGCATGCAGCAAGTGCGTACGCCTGTTCTAAAAATCTAAACTTATCAAAATTTCATAATGACGCCTGAAGACCAACAACAGTATGACTCAGCCACACATTGTTGATTTGGGGTTTAGAACTCAGTGAGGAAGCCAATCCGTCAGTAAGAGACCATGATCACATTAGTGGGAATTTAGAGGAGCAGCGCACATTTAAATGCAATCTTCAACTAAAGTTTGACCCTAAGACATGGAAGCTGCCTGTATTCTTTCATAACTTGCGAGGTTACGACTCTCACCTTATAATGAAAGCAGTAGACGATGCCTTTAGGGTGTCATGCATCGCACAGTCTCAGAAAAGTACATGGGGTTTCACTTTAAATAACATGTCTTTTTATGACTCTATGCAGCACATGATGGGTTCATAGAGTCACTGGCTATGTCCTTAAGTCCTGCCCAATACGGAAGAATATTTTAAACCCAACGCTTTTTTAAAAAGGGTGTTTACCCTTATGAGTACATGAACAGTTGGGAAAAGGTTGACGAAGAGACACTTCCTCCTAAAGGCGCGTTCTTTTCTAGTCTTAGGGGAAAAGGACATTAGTGATTCTGATTACCAACATGCTCAAGATGCGTGGCAGAAGTTAGATTGTAAAAACGATGGGGGACTATCATGATTCCTACTTGATGGCTGATTGTATGTTTGTTGGGGGGATATTTTGAAAATTATAGGCATTATTTTCTGCGCCTTGATGAGTTGGGATGCTTTCTTAAAGTTTACTGAATAAAGATTGATTTATTGTCTGGGCCTGCCAATGATTCAGATGATTGAAAACGGATTGCGTGGAGGAATTTAGTATGGCGTCGCATCATTACTGTAAAGCAAACAACAAATACTTGGACGACTATAATCCAAGTAAAGGTCTAACTATCTTATGTATTTAGATGCAAACAATCTGTATGGATGGGCAATGCGCAAAACACTTCCATTACGTAACTTTTTAAAAAATACACAGAAGACGATCCGAAAAATATTCAAAAGGCATTAAGTGGTTTGGGGAGTTTGGCGCCTGATCAACAGCGCGGATACATTCTAGAAGTTGACTTAAATCCTCATGAACTCCATGACCTACATAATTACTACCCATTAGCAGCAGGGAAAGTCTAAAGACGAATCCCAAAAGAGCCGCCTAAACTTGTGCCCAATCTTCGAGGCAAAAAAAAATTAAAGTCTGTCATTACAGACTTCTGCAATTTTATTTAAGACATGGGTTGAAGTTGACAGCAGTTCATCGCATAATTGCTTTTGATCAAGAACAGTTCATAAACCATACATCATGAAGAACACTGATCTCAGAACTAAATCCAAAAGATGCTTCAGAAAAAGACTTTTTCAAGCTGATGAAAAACAGCTGTTTTGGAAAAAACTATGGATAATCCGCACAAGCGTAAAGATGTCAGATTGGTCACCAGAGAGGATGAAGCAATTAAGCTGACTTCAAAACCTAATTAACAGGACTTTAAAAGATTTCATGATCAGCTTTTTGGCATAATGATGAAAAAAAAGAAAGTCAAAAATTTGACAAACTGTATTTATTGGGTTTACCGTTTTAGAATTATCAAAGCTTTTGATGTTAGAAAATTTTTTTATGGACTACTTTAAACCTTCGTATCCAGAGTCCAGAGTACTTTACACAGATACAATAGTTTTGTTATAGATATCCCCACTGAAGACATTATAAAGACATGGAAACCGAAGTAGCTAAAGGGCATGCCGGATGGTAGATACATCCGATTACCCTAAAAATTCGCCTTTACATTCAATACTAACAAGAAGGTTTTAGGAAAGATGAAGGATGAATTATCTGGAAAGGTGATTAAGGAGTTTATTTGGGTTTTAAAGGGCGAAAAAAGTAACAGTATTTCGAGCCAGGAGAAAATCATAAGAAAGCAAAGGGAATTTTCGCAGCGTTGTGCAGTCAAACATATCGCATGACAACTACAAAGAAGCATTTTTTGGCAATAAGACTTTTCATCATGACAACGTAAAACTGCGATCTAATCCATGAGATCAACACAACTGATGTAACAAAGAAGTCATTAGATAGAACAAACACAAAACGTTGTGTTTGTTAATCCCGAGTTTTCATATGCAATCGGGGACTGGAGGACCGCATAAACAGGGGGGGTTTATATTTTTTTATCAAAATTTTATTATAAGATCAATCATAGCTTCATCCAATTCATTTAAAACTTTTCTCATGTTTGCTTGAAAGGGGTTCGAATTTTTTTTATTATTTCAAGATATTCTTTTCCCAATTTGGGGTTTGAGTTGTAGGTGATCTGGATGATTTTGCATGCATTGATTAATCCCCGAAAATGTTTCCTTAATAGCATTACACGCATGAAATGATTCCCTATCATTTTCAAGGGCTCTTCCTTTAACCCTTCTTGTTTCGTTCTGCACTTCCTTCTGAGCTTCCATTTTTAAAATCAAATATATTTACGTAAATTAATTAAAGCGGAACTGTGTCCGGTGGGATTATCTGCAGTTCTTCCTTCACAAAAGATCTTTGAGGAGCTGGGTTTTTTTGTTGTGTCAGTTTCTCGTAAATAATACACGGGGGGATTCATCTTTACAATTTTTTTTTATTTCATATGAATCAACCTCCAAACGGATCTGTTGCCCTGATGCGAGTGTCCCCCTTTTTGCTTCCCCCGGTAAATAAAGGTACCTTAAATTTCAATCCAAATGGTAATAGTTTTTTTCCCGGATGAAGACTCTCCTTCAACAACATTTATTTTTGTTTTTTGATTGCTTGTACTGGTTTTAACCCTTTAAATTCTTCATTATTCATGCGCGCAAAACTGAGGGCAATCTTCTAACCCATTCTGTGTTGCGAGAATTGTCAATCACTCACTCTGTGATACTGGTAGGAAAAAAGTCTTTCAGATAACTGTTTGTTAAAGTTTTCAACCAAAGCCTGTGATCTGTGAACTCCTGGAATGCCTCTTTTAATGGTAACTCTATGTTTTAACAATAATTGATTCACTTGACCTTTAAATTCTTTTCCATCATCGACTTGAATCATGCGAGGATAAGTTAAGGGGCCCCGTTGGTATATTAGTTGTATGGCAACAGCAACAGCAGAAGCACTCTTTTGCGTTAATGGTTCCGCATCTTTGTATCTTGAAGCTATGTCAATGACTGTGAGTGCGTACTTAAATCTTTTTCGTCTAATCGTATCAGAGGGTAAATATAGAAGATCCATTGATGGGTGTCGTTTGGAGTTGTGTTCACAAAGTACGGTCTCTGTATTCGTCTAGGTGCAGGTAAATAAATTTGCCAAATCGCTTGTTTAGATAACCATTCTTTTGCTGTTTGTTCACTGACCCCTGCCGCTTGGCTTAGCTTTTGTATTGCTGTGATACCCTTCCAATATCCTTTGGGCGAATAATAGATTTTGTTCATTTTTTATTCAGCCAATATTATGTGCAACAAATACACGACGGTCATACCAACGACAATAAACCCGATTCTTGCATCTTTTGTTTTTCTGATGGATGATAAAAGTCGCTGAATTTTGGTGGGGGCAATGTCTCAATCGGTTTGCCTGTTACAAGATAATATTGTTTTATTGCTTGATCAACATCTTTAAAATGTGTAAGCTGCATGCCCCTGTTTTTTCAGTTTGTTATTAATAAAATCTAACTGTTCAATTCTCTGCTTTTCATAGCGATCTTGTGCTGCAGCTAGTTGCTCCACAGCTTTGTTATGTCTTTTTCTCTCGCCGTCATCCCGCAGTTTACTAAATGCGTAATTAGTTCCGCTAAAAGCAAGCGCATTCACCACAGCGCCACCTATCATCATTACAAGTGAAGCCATTTTATAAATGTATTTTTTATTTACATATTTAACTGTCTGGAATTATTCCTTGCTTGACTAGAAAATCTTTCGTAGCAAACGAAGCTGCAATGATAGCAATTAGCTTTGCTGAATCCTCAAAGTCTAGTTTGCCAAGATCAGCCGGTTTAATTCTTAACAAGCTTTTACCAAGCATTGTGTATCCTACACTTAACCCCCCAATAACAGCAGAATGGTATACAAGGTTAGCAACAGTTTTTTCGGTGCTCATTTTAAATAATAAAATAATTATAATTAATAAAAACATGAACAGCGATGATCTACTACAGCTACAGGGCGGCCTAAACCTTCCTGAACTTATGAATGACCAAGTTGATGACCAAGCTATTATGCCCAAAAAGGAGAGGCTGTATTCTTTGGCAGCATGTGGGAAAACAAAACAGTTCCTCGGAACTGAATTCAGCATAGAACAGATTCAGCAGATGTCGCCACCAGACATTATAAAGTATCATAACAGGTATGAAGCGCAGCTGGGTCGAGAATGGTAAAAAGTGTTGGGCAAACGGTTCTTAGTTTGTACACTAAACTAGTCAGTAGATTTGCCCCCATTGATTCTGAACAAGATCTTACGTATGATTTAACGCAAGATCCAGTTTTAACAAAGTCATTAGAGTCTCTAGGGTGTGATCTGTATTACAGATTTGGAACATTCTTATCGCCGTTAAATCATGGGATTAATTACTTTTAATCATAATAGATTTTATTTCCCTTCAAAATGCCCGAGCCAGAAAATCAGCAGAATCAGAAAACACTGAAATCAGGTGGAGAAAGTAACCAAGCCAGAAAATCAGCAGAATCAGAAAACGCTGAATCAGGTGAGACCATTAAAATCCTGGGCGTGTTGAATGCAGGAAAAAAATTAGCAGAGTGGAACAGACAAAAAAATTTAATGTTACAGAATATGACTCATCATGAAAACATTAACACCAACAACAGCCAGAAACAAGTTGATTCCAATGCCGCTATTAAAACTCTGCGTTTCAAGGGACCCAAGTCTTCATAGAATATTGAACTTAAAACGGTGCCATTTTTGGCGTACTGGCTGCTGCTGGGGGCGTTATGACGGGTTATAAAAATATATAATACCACAATCGGCAACAGAAAACAAAAGCAATCAACAAAAATCTGAAACACTAAATACAGAAAAAGACAAATGCACGCCCAAAACGCCAACAACATAAGATCTTTTTGATCATTACAAATGGAATTATATTTTAGAACTTAATTTTAAAATTTTTTGTTTTTTTGATTAAAAATGAATCAATGGCGATTTTATAAATGATGGAGTCAATAAATAAAGACTGGAGTCTATTTAAAAGACATTTCCCATAGACCAGAATTGTAATCAATGCGGTTTGCTTAGGATGTAAGAACTTCATTAAGATCTATGCAGGAACGTGAGCAAGACATCCTCAACGATGACGCGTTTTTTGAGGCGCTGTGGTGTACTATATTAGGACATTTACTATTTAAGATAAAAACATAGATTGGTCTTGTTTTTTGTTAATTATAAGATAACTTAAAATAAGAACTTGGTTGTACTTAGAGGATGATTAATTACAATCTTGAGGTAAACTTGAGTAAGAACTTGAGGTTGGACTTGAGGACGACTTCTGTTAAGAACTTAGAAGTGACTTGGGGTGACTTAGAGGATAACTTAAGTAAGAACTTGTTAAATGAACTTGAGGATGAATTGGGGGACAACTTGAGTAAGAACTAGAAGTGTCTTGGAGTGGACTTGGAGTTAAGAACTTGTGGATGAGTGTGCATGCGTGGGGCGGTGGGGGTGGGTGTGGGTGGTGGGGGGTGGGGGGACGTGCATGCGTGGGGTGGGAGGTGGGGACGTATCGTGTGTGTAGGGTTTAAGACAAAACACAAACAAACAACAAACACAAACACAAACAACAACAAACAACAACAAACAAAACACAATAAACCAGGACAGTGCTTGTGGGAAGTGAAGACTGGGGCCTGCAACCTAGGGCAAAACGTTCCTTGTAAGAAACGTTTGGCCTAGTTTATGCTGCGCTTTGCAGGTCAAGCGTTCTTACTAGGGAACGTTTGACTGATCGCTGCTGTTGCCTCCTCTTTTTCTCAAACCAGGCTTGCAACTGGCTTGGCAGAGTTACAGCAGTTATGCTTGGCCGAGGTAGCTTTTATGGCGGCTCTAATCGCCAGTAGTTAGTACATCGTCATTGTATTTGGAGCATTTATTATGAGATAGTGATGGCCACACACTACTCCTCTCCATACTGGTAGATTACTAAGGTCTGCCTAAGCTCCAACAATGGACGGCAAATGTTTATATTGCAGCAAACCGTACATGCATGATCGTTACTATTATTTAGAGCCACGTCATTTACTATTTTTGAAAACGTAATGCATGATCGGCTTACTATTTTAGAGCCACGTCAGTTACTATTTTTGAAACCGTAATTGCCATGATCGTTACTATATTTAGAGCCACGTCATTTATATTTTTTAAAACGTACATGCATGTTCGTTACTATATTTAAACACTAGTCTTACACAGCACACACACTCAGTGCTGATATTCTGTTGGTACACGGCAAAAAAAGCAATGTATGCGCTCTAAGGACTGGTGACTGTTGTCGCTTGATGTGAGAAGTTATGCGGCGCTTCTGACCAGTACTTTTGTTACTCTTCAATCTGAAGCATTCTCTTCGATTTGCTTCAGTTTGCTCATGATAAAACTATTGGCAAACCAACCGAGTTAAATCGCGGAATTGCATAAAAGCGATTTGGCAACGGCAGTGTTAGCTCTACGCGGACATGAACATCAGAATAGCCAGTTTTTTTTCTTAGCCACTGAAGCCCCACGTTTTTGTCATCTTCCTTCTTTTCTTTGTACTCCTTGCCATTGTTTGCATGAAATCAAAAACTTCCCAAAACAGAATGTAAATCAAGATTTGTGAGCGTTCTGCCCTTTTGATATTTTTAATCCCTTTTGCGTCTTTCTACAATGTCTTGTTCATTTACTGCCTTGAGCAAAATACAGCATTTGTAAAAAGCTTCTGTGGATATAGCATGACTAACATCTGTTGGTTTGGAAACTAGAGAGTGATGTAAATCACTTGGCGTTGTTAGTTCTACTCTCTTTTTCTTTCCGCCCTTTTTATTTGAACAAATCTTCCCTCTTCCCTTTTTGGTTTTTTGGGTTAGTCTCATTGGTCCTTCTGTTTTAGCCTTAATAGCAGTTAAGGCCATCTGCTCAAAAAATATATTCTATTCTCTTTAGTACATGATGATCTTCTTCTGTCATAAAAGGAGTAGCTGGCTCCTTGTTGTACATGCTTCTCGGTAGAATTAAAGGACGTTTTTGTTGAGAAAAAATCTACAGTTGTTTGATTAGCTGCTTGCGCTTCTTAAAAAATATTCGTGAGTTAATTTTGCGAAGGAAGGACTACTAAATAGTTTCTTCTTCTGAATGAAACACTATCCACCCGACATTAAATCTTTTTACAAACACCTTTTTTCACTGAAAAAACACCCGCGTCCTTTCCACCACAGTCCCAGTAGTATCGCGTGATGAATGTTTATGCTGCGGCCGAACTTTCAACAATGCAGCGCCATTTTTTTAGATTAAGGAACCATCTCATCGATAGCCAAACCACGTATTAAAACTGGCTGTATCTTTGTCAACAATATTGCCTTCAAACGTTGTTCATTTCCTTGAAACCAACAAACCTTTAGATACACAATTCTGTTCTTCGGTAAACGGGTTATTTGAATAACACACCCACTGCACAGTAAACCGTTCCTGCCTCGTCCAGCAGTCAGTGGAAAGAATGTGTGGGTTAACCTAGTCATGTGAGCGCCCGTATGCCTACGCTTATTGGTAACCCCCGCCGCCTGATTGGCCGGGCTTGTAACAGCGCCATCACTCGGCAGTTGTTGGACGTTGGCAGAGCAAGTTCTAGAAGGTGATGTAATAATGTTTGTAATCGAGGCAGGCCTGGGCGGGAGGAGTGGGGTGACTGAAGATGGGGTAGGGAGGAGGTCCGGCAGTAGTATTGATTTTTTGCCCAAGTTTGTCAGCAGCTGATGCAGCGACCGGCTAACTTAACGCAGACATATTTATTATAGATGACTGTACAGCAAAAAAGAAACACTTTGTAAAACCTGGCGTTTCTGTGGAAGAATGCAGAGAACTAATAAATAGTGTGTGTGTGTGTTGTGGTGTGTGTGTGTGTGTGTGTGGTGTCGCGTTGTGTGTGTGTGTGTGTGTGTGTGTGTATGATGTGTGTATGTGGACAGACGACACGTATTGTGTGAACGCAGCAGAAACGTAGGTCTACTGGCTCCAAGACTAGTTTTCTCCTCCGGTCTAAATAAAACAATTATTTAACCCACAAAGCCACACGTTGCTATGAGGGCAACTTGACCTTACGGGCTTTGGGGCTGCGCCTCCTCTCTGGCTAACACCCCCCACGCTGTAAATTTACCACCACCGTTTAATCGGCTAGTAATCGGGTGCCTAGTGCACCGCCCTTTTTTATGGGGCGCGCGTTCAGCACGGGCTGCTTTTTTCCCCTTCGGTACTCTATGGGGCTGTGTTCAGCCCGGGTACTTCCACTACACTACTCTCTGGAAAAACTTTAGTTAGACTAGTATTAAAAACGAATAACCCTACACAGTATGTATGTTTGTAGATATCGTTATTTTTTGGGTTATTGAAGTCTTACTTGTCAGGAGAACTAAATATATGTTGTTCTGGATTCGCCTGGTCAAACAGGCTAGGCCGGTTGAGAGTGGGTGAGCCAGAAAGTCATTTATTAGTTCTCTAAAAACCAACAGAAATTCAACATTCGCGTAACCATGGGGATCATATGGATGGTGCAGGGATAATGTAGAACTGTCGGACTATTCATGCTGTCAACATCAAGAAAACTCGGAAAAAAGTCGGACTATACAGAGACCGATGGCTTGCTGCACTGACCACAACCCCAAGAACCATCGAAAACAAGAAGGAAAGACTATGCAAACTTTCAAAACCACAACTTAAAGATTACCATTGAAGCAAACAAAAAGTTAGTGAACTACTTGAGACATAAACATTGGATCTCAACAATACATATAGAAAACCATACAAGAAACCCAATCGGACACACCTCTTGATGTAAACACCAAAAGTAACCACACACCATCTGTATAAAGACCATACCCCATGGGCAAAAACAAGGGCTATAAACTTGTCATTGCAATGAGAGAGTGTTAACAATGCAGCAGCAGAATACCAGGAGGCACTTCAAACAAGTGGATACAATTACCAAATTACAATACAACCCAGAAACAACACAAAACAAAAAGCAAAGAGAATAGGAAAGAAAAATCATCTAGGTATAACCCCCCCTACGACGGGGAACTTCAATACAAACATAGGGAAAAGAAATTCTTCAAATTTTAACAACTTCATTTCCAAAAAGAACACAAACTGTCAACAATATTTACAAAAACACTGTCAAAACTATCGTTTACTCATGTTGCCCAACCTTAAAAACCTAATTGACGCATCCTACAAAATGAAAATCAACACAGCAAAGAAGGGTTTGAATGAAGAAAGGAAAGCTTGCAATTGCACCAGAAAAGAGCAGTGCCCACTAGAAAATAAATGTCCCACAACATCATTGTATTCCAGGCTACTGTGACATCAGGATAATGAAACTGAATCATACTTAGGGATCACTGAAAAACCACTTCAAACCAGAATTTATCAAACCCAAACAGTCATTTAATAAAGAAAAAATATAATAATCCAAACAAGAATTGAGCAAATATATCTGGAAACTTAAAAGACGCAAAAAACAAGATAAAAAAATTTATCCT
>CM031626.1:38632302-38634422 GCA_018398815.1 Conus ventricosus | reverse complement strand
AAAATAGATATTTTAAGAGTACTATATGCTTTTTGTCTATATAGCTGGTTGGTGGCAACCTTTGGTCATGATTCTATAGCCTGAACTATAGTTCTCTCTCTCTCTCTCTCTCTCTCTCTCCTCTCTCTCTCTCTCTCTCTCTCTCTCTCTCTCTCTCTCTCTCTCTCTCCAATGCAGGCTGCCTCACTGAAACGGGGTTCTCACGGACATGTTGAAATCCTTTTTACTTTTATTTCTCATCTACAAATGGTTCTTAAACAGCAATGCCAGGCATTTTCCTTCTTGATAACTCACCTTTGTGCTCAGCTTACTCCCATCAATAGGTTGTTGAAAATGAAGCCAACAGTCAAAGGGGTGTGGGTGGCTGCACACATGAGCAGCTACCTGATACGTTGTCACATTTGTTTCATTGATATTACTTTCGTGATTAGCCCGCATGTTTTGTTGGCTATAACTGCAATGAATCAAATATGTACTGAAGACTCAGCGCAAACGTTAAGAGATGGCAGTGGTCCTACAGACATTACAGCTGTCTCACATTTGGAGCTGCTCACAGACAATGGTTGTCCACTAGGACTTCGACATCTGCAAGGAATCCAGGTCTTCAGCCGGAACAATCATCAGGACACAGAACGCTGTGTCCAGTTCGCCATGCCCCCTAGGACAACATGGTAAAAACGACCGCACAGATCCTCTGCTCCCAAGAGTGTAAACGGCAGACCACAGAAAACACTAAAACTCAGGAACTGTCCAAGACGCAGGCCTACAAGGACAATCCTTGTCACTGGTCAAGACCAAACAGTAATGCTTACACATATGAGACCAGCATCTTACTCTCATTGCGCCAAAGCGAAACCATGATCAAGAGCGACTTAGACAGGCTTTGTAAATATATTACGTCGACAACAAACAGCAAAAAAGCATAAATGCAGCCCACTTAAGTTATTCTGAAGGAGGATTGGTACCACTGGTCAACCATAAGGCGACTCACAGAGAAAGCTCAAGTTAAACTAACAGCAGCACATGGCTCTGTCACAAAGACAGAACATGGCAGATATAAAACGATGAACGTCAACCTGTCGGTGCGTCAGTCGATTAGTCTGTAACTTCCGTCAAACGTAAATGATATTTCTAAATGCACTCATTCAATTTGACAATAAGCACGACGACCTTTTCTCCACAGCACTGATAGGGGACACAGTGATCTCTGTTTCTCCTGGCATGGCGACTTGTGGGTCTGACGCTACTGCGCTGGGTACTCTGCACACTCTGATTTCTTTGTTATTTATGCACGTTTGTTAATCTGTAGATGCACTGCAAACTCTAAAACAACGATGACAGGGGGTGGGGAGAGAGAGAGAGAGATGAGAGAGAGAGGGGAGAGAGAGAGAGAGAGAGAGAGAGAGAGCGAGAGCGAGAGCGAGAGAGAGCGAGAGAGAGAGAGAGAGCTCAAAACTCAGAACTCAGAAAACTTATTCGATCAAGGATTGAGAGAGAGAGAGAGAGAGAGAGAGGAAGGAGAGAAGAGAGAGAGAGAGAGTGAGAGAGAGAGAGAGAGAGAGAGAGAGAGAGAGAGGAGAGAGAGATTCAGATGTTTTAATCATCTATAGGCCATTGCCCTCATGATGGGGAGTAATTGAACATCATTTCACACAATGTTTTCTTTTAGATATACAAATGATAAGGTTAAAGATAACGTTTTACGAGATAGCAACTTGACGCAGCTGAAACGCTTTATACAAGAAAATTGATAGATTTCTGATGGTTCTATCAGTTTGCATGCCAAAAGTAAACTTAATCGAAACAGGTTTGGAAATTTATGAAATTTTGCAGGAATATATTGCTGTTTTAAGCTACTCAGTGCTGGGCAACACAAAACAAATGGACCTCATCCTATTTACTGTTTTTACACAGTGGCAAATTAAAATCGTTGTCATTGTGAGATCGATTATTGGTAGCAATGCACAGCGATTTCTGAGACGCCACGTCTGAATCTTGTCAACATAATTTTCAAATGTCTATCTAAATTCAGTAGCAGATGAGTTTTCACTTCGGGAACTGTACAAAACGTTCTGTACATACTAAATATATCCCTATTCTTAATATGGAAATCCCATTCC
>CM031626.1:38599802-38629802 GCA_018398815.1 Conus ventricosus | reverse complement strand
ACGTAAAGACAGAAAACGTTGAACTGAAAAATGAGAATGACAGTCTGAATGAAAGGATGAAATTTCTTGACAGAAAAGTGGACGATTTAGAGAGCAGGTCAAAGAGGAATAATATAATTGTTCATGGTATTCCTCGCAGACAGAGTGAAACATGGCAAGATTGTGAAGACTCCGTACACGAATGATCACTGACAAATTAGAACTTGCAGGTGACATTCGGTTTGACTGAGTCCATCGTCTCAACACTAAGGAGGATTCGCCGATTGTTGCGCGATGCACTTTCTTCAAGGATAAAGATAAGATTTTGCGGGCCAAAAAAAGGTTGAAAGGAAGTGATGTCTTCATCAGTGAAGATTTTTCTGTGCGGGTTAGATACATTAGAAAAAATTGTGTGCCCCACTTGAAGTCTGTCAGATCACAAAACAAGAAAGTGTCAATGATTTATGACCATCTGGTAATTGATGGTAGAAAATTTGGTTTAGACGACAGTGGAAACCTGGTTGGATATGGATAGCGGTTAGGCCGGCCCGTGACTGGACATTTTGCTACAGCCAAGTTCAGGAGGTAGCAAAATTTACGTTGTCACCGTGTAGTGTGCATGTTTTCTGGGTCGCGAGGACGGAGCATTGAGGACAGCGTGAACTCTGTTGACATAAGACAAGTGTGCAACGAAAATCCGTGCACGATATCTGTGTTGGATGTGTGTACACGGCAGTGTCGGGTGATGTTGAATTTGTTGATGTGTTACATGAAACTAATGTCAAGAATATTGATGTTGTGAATTGTCATGTTGATTGTCCTATGACATAAACTGCAAAGGATGATTATTTGTTGTCCGTGCCGAATAATGATTTAAATTCACTTGACATTGATGTTAATAGAACACAATTTTCTTTCTCGAAGGAGAAACATTGTGCTGATGACGGTATGTTTTTCGATACATGTAATCATTAGTGACAGATATCTGAATTTAAATGGAAAAGATACTGATGATGTGTGTCTGGATTTACATCAAAACGAGTGTGGTCATTGCTGTCCAACAGAATCAGGAAGACAGGGGAACGATGGCTGTATGTATGGGGTCATAACAAGTAGCTGTGGTGATTTTAAGACTGGGATAAAAGTGGCCAGTGTTCGTATGACTAAAACAGTCTGTGGTGATAACAGTGTGACAGCATGACCGTCGTGCATTTTGTTGCGCATAATATTGGCTAAAAAAATGAACAAAATCTATTATTCGCCAAAAGGATATTGGAAGGGAATCACGGCAATAAAAAGCTAAGCCAAGCAGCGGGCGTCAGTGAACAAACAGCAAAGGAATGGTTATCTAAACAAGCGATTTGGCAAATTTATTTACCTGCGCCTAGGCGAATACAGAGACCGCACTTTGTGAATACAATACCGAACGACACCCATCAAATGGATCTTCTATATTTACCCCATGATACGATTAGACGAAAAAGATTTAAGTACGCACTTACAGTCATTGACATAGCTTCAAGATACAAAGATGCAGAACCATTAACACAAAAGAGTGCTTCTGCTGTTGCTGTTGCCATACAACTGATATATCAACGAGGCCCGCTAACTTATCCTCGCATGATTCAAGTCGATGATGGAAAAGAATTTAAAGGCCGAGTGAATCAATTATTGTTAAAACATAGAGTTACCATTAAAAGAGGCATTCCAGGAGTTCACAGATCACAGGCTTTAGTTGAAAACTTTAACAAACAGTTATCTGAAAGACTTTTCTCCTACCAGTATCACAGAGAGCTGATTGACAATTCTCGCAACACAGAATGGGTTAGAAGACTGCCCTCAGTTTTGCGCGCAATGAATAATGAAGAATTTAAAGGGCTAAAACCAGTACAAGCAATCAAAAAACAAACAATAAATGCTGCTGAAGGAGAGTCTTCATCTGGCAAACTATTACCGTTTGGTTTAAAAGTAAGGCACCTTTATTTACCGGGGGAAGCAGAAGGGGACACTCGCATTAGGGCAACAGATCCGGTTTGGAGTGTTGATCCATATGAAATAAAAAGAATTGTAAAAATGAATCCGCCCATGTATTATTTACGAGAAACTGACACAACAAAACAACCAGCTCCTCAAAGATCTTTTGTGAAGGAAGAACTGCAGATAATCCCACCAGACACAGTTCCAGTTGCTTAATTAATTTTTAATTTACATAAATATATTTGAGTCTAAAATGGAAGCTCAGAAGGAAGCACAGAACGAAGCAAGAATGGTAAAGGAAGAGACCTTGAAAATGATACGGGAATCATTTAATGCGTGTTCTGCTATTAGGGGAACATTTGTGAAGATTAATCAATGCATGCTAAACCATCCAGATCACCTACAATCCAAAAACCCAAATTGGGAAAAAGAATATCTTGAAATAAAAAAAAAATTCGAGCACATCAAGCGAACATGATAAAAGAATTAGATGAATTGGATGAAGCTATGATTGATCTTATAATAAAAGTTGATGAAAAATATAAACCCTCCTGTTTATGCGGTCCTCCAGTGCCCGATTGCATATGAAAACTCTGGATTAACAAATACTCGTTTAGTGTTTGTTCTATCTAATGACTTCTTTGTTACAACAGTTGTGCTGATCTCATGTAGATTAGATCGTAGTTTTACGTTGTCATGATGAAAAGTCTTATTGTCAAACAATGCTTCTTTGTAGTTGTCATGTGATATGTTTGACTGCACAACACTGCGAGATATTCCCTTTGCTTTCTTAATGGTTTTCTCCTGGCTCGAAATACTGTACATTTTCGACCTTAAACCAATAAAACTCCTTAATCACCCCTCCAGATAATTCGTCCTTCATCTTTCCTAAAACCTTCTTGTTAACGGATGAATGTAAAGGCGAATCTTTAGGGTAATCAGATGTATCATACCATCCGCATGCCCTTTAGCCACTTCTAATTCCATGTCTTTATAGATGTCTTCAGTAGGGATATCTATAACAAAACTATCTGTATCTGTGTAAAGTACTCTGGACTCTGGATACGAGGGTTTAAAAGTAGTTATAAAGAAATTTAACATCAAAAGCTTTGATAATTCTAAAACAGTAAACCCAATAAATACAGGTTTGTCCAATTTGACTTTCTTTTTTTTCATTGCTATGCCAAAAGCTGATCATGAAATCTTCTAAAGTCCTGATAATTTGGTTTTGAAGTCAGCTTAATTGCCTCGTTCTCTTTGGTGACCAATCTGACATCTTTACGCTTGTGCAGATTTTCCATAGTCTTTCCGAAACAGCTGTTGTTCATCAGCTTGAAAAGTCTTTTTCTGAAGCATCTGTGGATTTAGTTCTAAGATCAGTGTTCTTCATGATGTATGGTTCATGAACTGTTCTTGATCAAAAGCAATTACACGATGAACAGCCGTCAACTTCAACCCATGTCTTAAATAAAATTGTAGAAGTCTGTAATGACAGACATAATTTTTTTTGCCGCGAGATTAGGCACAAGTTTAGGTGGCTCTCTTGGATTCATCTTCAGACTTTCTGCTGCTAATGGGTAGTCATTATGCAGGTCATGGAGTTCATGAGGATATTCTAAGTCAACTTCTAGAATGAGACTCTTTTACGATCGGCTGTAAGAGTATGCAGTTGTTCTACAAATTCTTGAATGTTTTTAATACTGCCAGTGTACATTTTAAAGTTACGTAATGGAAGGGATTGCGCCATTGCCCATCCATACAGATTGTTTGCATCTAAATACATGAGATAGTTAGACCTTTTACTTGGATCATAGTCGTCCAAGTATTTGTTGTTTGCTTTACAGTAATGATGCGACGCCATACTAATTCCTCCACGCAATCCGTTTTCAATCCTCTGAATCATTGGTAAATCTGACAATAAATCAATCTGTACTCCAGTATCTTTTAAGAAAGCATCCCAACTCATCCCAGGCGCAGAAATGTAATGCGCAGGATCCAGGCTATAATGTTTCATGCAGGTCTTTCTATAATTTTCAAAAATATCCGCCAACAAACATGTATCGGCCATTAAGTATGCATCATGATAGTCCCCATCGTTTTACACTCTAACTTCTGCATGCATCTTGAGCATGCTGGTAATCAGAATCACTGATGCCCTTTCCTCTAAGACTAGAAAAGAACGCGTCTTTAGGCGGAAGTGTATCTTCATCAAACCTTTCCCAACTGTTCATGTACTCATAAGGGTAAACGCCCTTTTCTAACAGGAGTTGGGTCAAAATATTCTTCTGTTATTGGGCAGGACTTTAAGGACATAGCCAGCGCTCTAATGATCCCATCAGGTGTTGCATAGAGTCATAAAAGACATGTTATTTAAAGTGAAAACATGTACTTTTCTGATGACTGTGCATGCAATGCATGTTACCCTGGAGTCGCCGGTTACTGCATGCATTATAAGATGAGAGTCGTACCTCGCAAGTTATGAAAGAAGATGGGCAGATTCCACGTCTTAGGATCAAACTTTAGTTGAAGATTGCATTTACTGTGCGCTGCTCCTCTGAACTTTCGCTAATGTGATCATGGTCTCTTACTGTTGGATTCTCTGCGTCTGATGAGAGGCCTAAACCACAAATCCAACAATGTGTGGCTGAGTCATACTGTTTTTGGTCTTCAGACGACATTATGATTTCAGATAAATTAAGATATTAGAACAGGCATTACGCACTTGCTGCATGCGTTCTAAGAAGTATTCTGCAGCATTAGGCCCTCTATATAATTCTGGTTCCGAATGGTCACCATCCGACCTGACAATAATGAAGGCAAATGAACAAATCTGATGATTACTCATTAAGACTGTTTTTGGAAGTTTCTGTGGGGTTGGCCCCTCATAGGGAACAATAAGCGACTCGAAGTCTGCGTAAACTACGTATGGACTCGTTTGCAGCCGTTTCCAGTTCTTAAAACTAACTTTAGATCCTGGCGGTGGTGTAATTAGTTCTGTATTACAGTCTACAGAACTTTTACAATGTTTTATATGCTCAAGCGCGGCTGGAACAGATGGAATTCTTGTTAAACATTTTCTACAGAATTCTTGTTTATGCCCATCTTTTGAAGTATGCTGCATTAGTCTACTCATTGTGCGTATCAATGTGTAATGTGGCAGCCCTGCTGGCGAAAACATTAGGAGTAAGTCCACATGACTTTGGCTGGATCGCCTATTGCTGGGCTGTCTTTAGACACTCTAATAGGCCGTAGATTTGTTTCCTCAGACCATGTGTATACATTAACAGTTATTGGTTTGTTTTGTTCTTCAAACTGATCAATGGAATCCACGCTAACAGGAAAGGATATTCCACTAAAGTTAAGATCATTGATGTAAGGTTCATAGTTAGATACTCTCTCTGCGTTTTTACGGGCGTAATGCAGCCTTGCAAGAACACACCACATAAAACATTTGTTGTCTGTATTCTTTATGTTTAGAACTGCTCTTTTTGCGACTAATGCTGGAGGTAGTGGAATGTAAGACCTGCCTACAATCGGTGCATACTTAGCCTGTTTTAATCTGATCTCTAAGACTTCGCCCTCTGACCAACCAGAGCCTCTCATTTTGGCTTCTTCAGCGGCCACATCAAACTGTGTAAGCAGTTGGTCTGCCCAACCGGGTGTTAAGTCATTATGAGAAAGAATAACCTGCTGTTTAGTTGAGACCCAGACTTCTAGATTTTCTTCATTTATTGTTGTTAGTCGATTAAAACAGCTAACATTACTTTAACTGGCGGGTCTGTTGTTAGTTTACCTGGAACTTGAGAAATAGCATGAACAACACTTGCCTGTACGTTTGTTGGATCAATGACTTCTAGATTAATATCATTTAAAGCTTTTGACAAACGCTCTCCCTTAAGCATTCCTTCAAACAATTCGTCCGGCCCTTCATATATCTCAGCCATGTTGAGTTTCCTTTTCTAACTCAAAATATGTATTTAAATTAAAAAAAAATACTTAATCAGAATCAATATCAACGGTCTTTTTGTGCTTGGACTCATAAACTAAAGTATAAACGCCCTTTGACGTTGTTAATGTGAGCTGTTTAGAGCAGAGTTTAATGTCTCGTTTACTTTTTTTAAACATTCCTTTTTTATCTGCTCGGTGTCTGGCTGTTGAGAAAAACTTGCCCTTGCCTTTTTTTGAAGATCAAACTTTTGTCTTTTATAGTCATCAAAATCGGCCTGTAAACGACTAAATTCTTCATCCGTGATGTTTGAGTCAACTAGCGCTTTATTTATTGTCAGTTTGAACGAACTAAGTTTAGCTGTTATTAGTTGAACCATAGCTGTGTGCTTTTGGAGTTTAGTTTTTAATTTTTTGCTAGCAGCACTTACAGCTAATGAACACACGCCAAGAGCTAAAGACAAACCGCCTAGAGGTAAAGCTGCGGGTGCACCAACACCTGTTGCTAAGAGACCAACACTTGTCCTGCTGATAGTGCACTTATAGTTGATGCTCCAGTATTAACATATGTAACAGCATTACAGGCAGCAGAATACCTTCGTTTGGTTTTGCTGTATTTTGAAAGGTCCTGCTCTAGTTTTTGTTGCATTTGTGTAATGTTTGTTAATTCTGAAGGTTTTTATGTTAGGGGTTTCTACTATCTCTTCTTTTGGCGACTCTGGCTCCGTAGGCGCTTTTGGATAAAAAGTGAACAGACATGCTTTTTAAAAATTAAAAATATTTTAGTAATGTATATCTTTTAATCTGTTATCTTGAATATTCAGCTGCGCATCATATATTAAAAACAAATGTACATTAACTGCTTTATCGCCATCTTTTTCTTTATCAATTTGAATGTTTATTCCGTCTTTAACAGTTCTCCCACTTCCATGCAACTGATTATCCTCTGTCGATCTTAGGTCAATCCATAAACCGTATTTTGTTGTTAAATAATCATCAAGTCTAACATTGTGAAGGTGTAGATCTTTAGACACAAGGTCTACTGTTGGACTTCTACACCTCCCATTCCCGAACAATTTTCTTATTTTGTCAAAATGTTGATAAGGTTTAAGCCCGCTAGCGTAGATTTGGTTAGGACTACCCTCAATCGAACATTGTACTTTCGTTATTTTAGGATTAATAAACTTTTCACTTCCTCTTTCGAATGGTTCTTCATCTTCACACAGCAATAAAATACCTTTAAGCGATCTTGCTGCGACACTAAAACTAAAATTCCATATAGCGTCGGCCTTGCTTCTGGGATATGTTGTATGATGAATCACTCTTTCGTAATATATTGCTAATTTTGACTGATATTGTTGCTCAATCAGCCTTGCTAAATTAGGGTTGCTAACAACGTCAAACTCTAACGCGATGTCAGAAATGCTGTACTTTGCTTCGGTGTCTGTTGATCTGATAACACGTTTGTATTAGTTAAAAGTTAGTTCATATGACAATCTGTCTTTTAATGCCCTTGAAAGTATGCGCATGCGCTTTTAACAACTCAAAATCCAAGGGGATGGAAAAGCGATTTCCATACGCAAAATTTACAGCCACATACTTTTTGCCGGCTTTATTAGCATCTGCGGCGCCTATTCTGTGTTTTAGTGCTTCTTCATTATCTATTCCTTGAACGCAAGATCAGCCCTTTCATTCTCGGTTAGCCATAGATCAGAATAGGTTAAAATATGTCTGCATTGTGTAAAGAAAATATTTCTTGCCCCTCAAGTTTTTATAGAAATTTTCTTAACAATTGCCCGCCCAGATTCTGAACAACTGTCCTGTTTGGATCTGTTGAATCGAGTTCTATTTTGAAGTAAGTCGCGCCAGAGCCTGGCACGATCACTTCATCTGCTCCTAGGTCTGGAAATTTGACAGTAAGAAATTTGATCTGCATCAATAGTAGATGGATTATTGGAACAATAATATTCCGTTTATTTCCCTTCGCGCCAAAGGGCTCTTTCATGTCTTCTATACGGGTCAAGAATTGAAACCATATGTTTGCGCCATTTTTATAAAACAAAATAAAAAGTTAATTATTAAAGAAACATGGAAGGCAGAGAAGATGAAGAAGCTTATGATGTTTTTGATCCTGGAGACGACATGAGTGAAACGACTCCTTTGATACAGCGTCGCTCAATGATCTCATTGCGACGTGAATTAACAGAAAGTACGGCTGGAGACGACATGAGTGAAATGACTCCTTTGACACAGCATCGCTCAACGATCTCATTGCGACGTGAATTAACAGAAAGTACGGTCGGAGCATTTTACAAAAGTTTAGGCCTAGAACTCCTGGATTTATAGACCCTGATTTTGAAGTAAAAGGTAGACATTTGTTTGTGAAAAGCGGCCCGACCGAGAACAACTTGTTCAGCTTACAAATAAACGAGACCCATCAAAGTTTGTAAGCATGAATACAATTAGACAAAGACTTAGGGCAAAAGATCAAAATCGCCTTGGCATTGTTAAACCAAAATTAAGGGGGGAGGCTGTTTCTAAACTTCAAAACACACTGCAGGAACTCCCAACAGATAACCAAATACAAAAACATGGAACTTCAAGATTTAAGTCAAACAGCAGGCGAAATAATGCAAGCAGAAACAGTTTTCAGAAGAAACACCATTAAAAAACTATCCACGATCCGCCGTTACCCATGCGAGAAATAACAGCCCTTGATCATGCTTTGAGAACCATCAGAGGCGAATTAACAAACAATTTAGCAAACTAGGTGAAATAGATGAGCATATAAAAAGAGAAAAGAAAAACTCGTTGAGGCTGATGACGCCAACTTAGGGCATGATATTAAAGAAAGAATAACCAAAGACTAAAAGATCTTGAACAAGAAAGATCAGCAAGACTAGAAGTGTTGTCTACTAACCGAGAACAATTACGAACTCAAGTGAACAGAATAGAGAAACTATCCAAAGAATTTTATATGAAGACACAACGCTAGCAGAACGAATCCGAACAACTGTTGTGAAACAAGTGTCACATTAGCAAGCGTTATAACGGCCTTAGGATTTGCAATAAGTACATTGGTGTTGGCTATTACAGGAGGCGGTGGTCAAAGTTCATTACCTCCACCGCCATCGCCTCCATCACCACCTGATAAATCATTGGTAAAAAAACAGCTTGATCATCTTGCGGGTTTATAAAAAAAATTAGCAGCAAAGCCGTGGACGCTTTACCCGGTATATTAGGGAGTGTTGTTAGCTGGCTTTTGTCTACTGCAAGCAAAGTAGTTGGCTTTATGGCCGAGCACTTATGGGCATTAGTTCTCTTAGTAGCTGGTTAATTTTTGGGTAAAATAAAGACCGAGTAATCCTAGGCCAGTTAATACAACAACAAGTGCTGCTTTTCATATCATGGTCATTATTTTTTTGACGGTCTCGGGGCTTTGGCCCTTGGGGATTAGATGACTTATTCTTGGGGGGCCATCTTGTTTTTTTACTGCTTGCAATATTACTGGCTCAAAATTTTATTTCGTTTTTCCCGACCTTCTGTTCGTTGCCTGCCACAAGGATTTCATTATTGTGTTTATTATTATTATTGCCTATCTGGAGTCTGAGGTCAGAAGGCAGCATGTATAAACCAGTGCCAACAGCAAAGTTACTTTCGATCTTGCGTATTGAAAAAACATTTTGGTACCTTTTTATACTTGAAGGTAAATCACTGTAGAATTAATGGCGTCCTCTAAATTTGCTAAGTATTGTTTTTGTGCGTCAAAGCCAGTAGAAGGATCTGTTATGCTCGATCTCGTTTGTGCTTGGGGCCCTAGCAAACACCAAACGTAAGTACGAACATGGGTCGTTTATTGGGTTCTATTCCTGCTTTAGTTAGGCCCTTAGAAGTGTCTAAGATAAATGTTGTCCCATGCTGTTTTATGCTCTTGCTCTATGGCCCGAGGTGAACAGCTGTGCCTGAAGAGAAGATGTGTAAGGAGGATTCCAGTCATAGTTATACTTTCTGTGCACGCCCAAAATAAGGGGTGCCTAAGCCATGATTGCGGCCCAACTTTTGTCTAAAGTCTGTCTTGACCTTAATATTGAATTCGTTACAGATCCTTTCAAAAGCCTTCATGTCTATTCTGTTGCTGAATGGGGTTAAACGGTTTGTCATTCGGCAATGGCGCTTGCAGTTCAGTCAAAATACGTCTGAAGGTGTAATAAAAAAAGAAATCTGTACACTGACCTCACCAAAGGATCAGGATGATTTAAGTGATCGGCATACGACACTCCACACCCAGTTGATGCACAAAACACAGCAAAGTTTAACTGGTTCTGATAAAACTGCATCGGATGACTGAACCACACTTTTGGGATGTGGTCGTTTTTAATAGGAGGGTTAAGATAGCTCTTCAATGGAGTACTAACCTTTACTTGAAAGGTGTCAGACTGAGTCACAGAAATGTCAAGAGTATCAGTTGTTATGTTTTTAAGATTGTAGTGCGGCCCAGCAGAATATTTTGCATCAGTATATTTAAATGCGCTCATTTTTATTTCGTTTAAAAAATGTTTGTAACAATAACAACTCAAGACAGTCCTTCGTTTTTAGAACATGCTATTGATAACGAATGCGGAACCAGAACGGTCGCACTCCATAACATTTTTTACAAAGTCGTATGGTTTAATATAAGTGAATCCAAGGAGAATAATAAGATTAAAAAATATGATAATGCAGGAAACTTAGTTAGCCAGTTAACAATACCTGATGGTTATTACGGGTTTTGCTCACAAAAGAAGCAATGAGTAACTTCAACATTACTCTCAAACTTAACAATGCATATCTAAAAACAATGTTAACATTCAAGCCTGAAGAAAAAGAGTAGGTTACTATTTTGATAGAGAGCTAGCTAAAATGTTAGGCTTTACAACTGCCAATCGACCCACTCATAGTTTTAGAGTTGCGCCAAACAAAACTACTTATGAGGGGGAAAATCCGCTCGATCTTGCATTACATTCATTACTCTATGTTCATTTAGACGAGCTGAGCACTGATGAAAACTTATATGATGGAAGGCCCTCAACTGTTTTAAGAGCTCTTCCGTCAGGGAAAGCTGCATATTGCGATTATGAAATTATACAATTCCCTAATTTACAGTTTAAAAGATTAGTTTGTGGGAGGGTCGGACCATTTAATATAAAAATCGCAGACAAAGCAGGAAAAGTTGTGAAATGTGATAACCTGCACATTGTTTTAGAAATAAAATAATACGTTACTAAAAATAATGTCGCGTGGGCCAGAAGAATCAGGTGTTACATTAGCGCCTATGAGGTGTATAACTTTAGAATTAAAAGACCTTGCAGACGTTACGGACTTTGAACAGAACGGTGAGATAGGCGCTTTGTATGGTTTTGAGTACACTAAAGATGGTGATTATAAACGTAAAGAAGTAGGCGACAGCAAAAGGTTTCCTAAACTAGAACAACTGCGCAATGTAGAAGCAAATAATGCTGGCCTGTATGAATATAAAATAGTTCGAAAACTGACAGCAAATGGCATTTAGAACCATATTTAGAATGGGACATAAAATTTGAATTCATAAGCCCATTTACATTTTTTAGCCGTCAAAAAAGTTTCAGAAAAGCACTCAACTCTGGCCCTTTACATGTAAGTCTTATGCCAGAGGACAATAGTCGGAAAGAGATTGAAATAACGCCGTATGGGAAAAAACAGTACATCCTCCACAGAAAAGAAACGGTTTTAAAGGAAGCTTCTACAAAATTACAGTTCTTTCCAAGCAGAAAATTAGGAGACACGTTCACAATGATATTTGAAATTTCTGTCTTAAAAGATGTGGAGAGGATGGGGTTGTGGGCGTTAGTGACGTCCTTTTAAAAGGAATTAATATTAGCTGGCAAAACTTAGACGTTAAACGTCTTAAAGTTACCATCGTCGTTCTTCACAATGGTGAGGATATTAAGGTTATAACAACAAGCAACAAAATCAATGTTGACTTAAATAGAAACAATCTTACAGAACTGAATTGGATTAATGTTACACATTTAGGCCTTATAGGGTTTTATTATACTGAACAAGTTCTGACAGAGAGTATGATAAATATAATAACTGGATTAGATTAAATTCTGTTATAAAACTATGGAGCAGTTAAACTTTATGACAAAAACTCCTCATTGTTCATTGATTTGTGGACAGACTGGTTGTGGAAAAACAATATTTGTCCTAGACCTATTACAAACAGTTTATCGCTATAATTTTGATCATATTGTGATTTTCTGTCCAACACTTAAATGGAACAAAGCATATCATGATAGAAGGTTTATATGGACAGATGATGAAATATATTTAGTTGATCCTAGCAATAAACTGAGTGAGTGTTTAGAACAGTTTTATAGACTGTTTGAAGGAACACAGACACTATTTATTATAGATGACTGTTCGGCAGAAAGAGACATAGTTAAAAAAAGAAATACTTTGTCAAAATTGGCTTTTAGTGGAAGACATGCTGGAATAAGTGTGTGGATTTTATGTCAAAAATATAACTCAGTTTTAAAAGACTTTAGAGAACAGTTAAAGACTGTAGTTTTATTTCACATGAAAGACAAAGACTCATTTGATGAATGTTTGCGCGAAAATGATGTTATTGAAAATGATCAGGAAAAACACAGGATTAAGCAAAAACTGAAATCTGAAAAGTTTAGTAAATTAGTATTGAAAACGGATAATCCTACACAGTATGTATGTTTGTAGGGATTACTAGTTAGAGAACAGGGAAATACCAAGTCAAGGGGCAGCCGCCTGAAACTGGTTTCAGGCGGGTGAGCTTGACTTGGTATTTCCCTGTTCTCTGGGCTTACAACACTGTCCAACAGCAATCATCTCAAATTAGAAAAAAAAATTAAAAATCAAAATGAAGCAAAAAAAAAAAAATCCTGGGAACCACGAAGGACACACCAGTTGAAACTGCTATACCTGCTCGACCATTTCTTCAATGCAGGCAAGACACAGCCAGAACATGTAAAGACATATTTAAGAGATCTGAAAAATCCCCAAAGCCCACTTCACGTGGAAGTCAAGGAAACAAAAGGCACTCGGCTAGGACGTGGAAAATCATGGATGGGACAGGCACAAGACAGCATTTTATAGTTTGTGTGCCAGTTAGCAGAACTCAAAAGAAATGAAGGACTGGGAAAAGTATCCAGACCAATTGAAACACCTCTACTGAATTGTCATCGCTCCAGAACTTGGAAGACATTGTCGAGAATGGCCAGAAGACAAAACCAACGCAGAAATCCAGACGCAGGTAGAAGAGCGTTGCATAAAATATGATGTTATTGTATACACTGACATTTCTGTCACCAAAGGTAAGTCAGGCTGGGGATACACAGTAAAGCAAAATGGCTATACTATCCAAGAAAACAAAGGAGCTTTGCGATTTTGTTGCTTTAAGCTATCTGTGCGTACAACCAGGTAGAGCGACACAGCAGACCTCAAACCCCACCCAGTGTAGCAGACCAGGTGTTCCCTACCCAGGAAAGCCACGGTATAAAGTGGCCTGGTCCATGATATGCCCCCATAGAAACTGGCCTTGGACAAAGCAAACCCCGGATATGAACTAGCCTAGGCTACTTTCAGCCAAAGGTTTTTTTTTTTTTTTTTTTTTTTTTTTTGGGGGGGGGGGGTGTTCCTTGTTGCAACCTCTGTGCCACCTCAGAGGCAGTGCACCCACGCCGCTCATTCTGACACCCGTCCACAGCCACAGCCCGGTAGGGCCTGCCACAGCCCCGGCACCGGCAATCCACAGGGAGCAGTCAATGTCAAGTTGTCAAGAGGCAACCCACCGGAGGAGACACTGCACTGCTGCCAAGTCACTTCGGTGGTGTTCAGTGACGCCTGTTCTGATCTAACACACGCAGGACACCACCTACTAAGCCCCTACTGACGACAATAATTGCTTAGTCGCGGGAGCCGGCGTGAGTGAGCTCTCCCTCTGGAGGGCGCCACCAATTCCGTCCAACGACAGCCCCCATGGACTCGCCGATACCGGTGACCCCTACGGAAATCAAACCAAGGCCACAGACGTGGAGAGGACATTGATATTGAGGTCGCCATGAGAGCAGGGCATGAAGGGCCATAGAATTTGAGATACGTTTTTTTTCAATGCTGATCGATGAGAATGAGGATGATTAAGATGATGCTACGGATTTCCATTTCGGTCTGGGACTACATGACAGGGCTGTACTCTATGCTTCCTTTCATAATATATCCCAGTGTCAACCAGGCCTGAGAGATGCAGGCACCTGCAGTGTTGGTCAGGAAATTTTCGTAACACTCTCAGAAATGCATCCATTAAGTGAATGAAACTCGACTGTGTGGTCCCAGCCTTTCCAACTGAGTCTGCAACAAAATCAACTCTGGGTAGGAGCCGGTCGGGGCAGAAAAACCTACATGACTCTGATGGGATTCGAACCCACGACCTCCCAGCCGGGAGTCCGCGAAGCTAACAACGTCGCCACGGTGGCTGGTGTCCAGAAGTATGGTTTGGCCTAGGCCAGAGTATACCACATACATCAACTAGCCTAGGCTACTTTAAGCCAAAAGTATGGTTTGGCATAGGCCACGGATATGAACTAGCACAGGCTAATTTAAAAGAGAAGTATGTTTGGCGTAGACCAGATTATAATTATCCTCTGGGCCATTTCAGCCCCCTCCCCCTTTCTCTTAAATACACTGATATTTGAAAGGTTTGAATACCGCACAGAAGTACCTTAGAAGATAGGATGGGGGAGCTGTGAGAGACATTTTGCCTTTACATTTACCTCAGCAATATATTTAATAATTCAAAATGAGACACGTTCAAAGCACACACACACACACACACACACACACACACACACACACACACACACACACACACACACACACACACACACACACACACACACATAACGCGCACACACACACACACACACACACACACACACACACACACCACACACACACACACACACACACACACACACACACACACACACACACACACACACACACACACACACACACATACACACATACAAAACACACACACACATACACACAGACACACACAGACACACACAGACACACACACACACACACACACACACACACACACACACACACACACACCACACACACACACACACACACACACACACACATACACACACACACACACACACACACACACACACACACGTGTGTGTGTGTGGTGTTGTGTGTGGTGTGTGTGGTGTGTGTGTGTGTGTGTGTGTGTGTGTGTGTGTGTGTGTGTGTGTGTGTGTGTGTGTGTGTTGTGTGTGTGTGTGTGTGTGCATGCATTAGTTCTAATATGCAATGAGAGAAAGTGTGTGTGTGTGTGTGTGTGTGTGTGTGGTGTGTGTGTGTGTGTGTGTGTGTGTGTGTGTGTGTGTGTGTGTGAATAGGATGGGGTAAACCAATAGATTAAAGTATTAAAACTTGTCTTTCCTGTACTATAAATTTTCTGGAAAAAAATGAGAGTGTTGATATTTCTGCAATGCTTCTTCAGTCTTTGTGAACAGGAGCAAAAGAGTGAGACTTCACATACTTACACGCTATCATTGGTTATTGGGGCTAGTTACACGCTGTCACTCACTGAACCTTGCTGTCACAGTGGTCATTGACAGTCAGGAGGAACTGGCACATGGTCCACAAGCGGCCTTCCACTGACTGCAACGACTACAACGTTCCAGGAAGCGAGGTGGTTCTGGAATGTCAGCACATTCCGATTGCACAGCCCGTAAAAGAAAAAAAAAAATGGTCGGGAATACTGCCTGGACTGAAAGAATAGAACACCCGTATTGAATGAAACCAGCCCGTAGCATGATAATACTTCTCATACAGAAAATAACAAAATAAGAGGAATTACTGCGAGAATAAGAAAGAAAGCAAGACGACTGAAATCTAAATTGCACCCTAAAAACATGATCGGCAGTATGAACCAGCAGAGCGGGACAGTAGCCCACTCATGCTGTCCTGCCGTCACTGTCCATGCTTCCCACCAATGATGCCTGTCAAAATAAAGCCATTCAGGCTTTCATACACTGTGCCTGCAGATATAGACGTTCAAACACTTCAGAAAACGAAGAAAGTTTCATATTCTATCTGTCAAGTCAACTCCAGACGGCTCATGTAGCACACGTAAATCATGCATGGTACAGCAATGTTTCCAGAAGGAAGCAACAGATCACCACTCTTCTCCTCACATGTGTTCAGCCATCTTACTTAGTGACAGTTTGCTGACTGAGAGTACTAAGCAATGCATCAGAACGTGAGTACATTTGCATTGTCGTTGTCTATGTACGTTGGTTGTCCATGTCTAAAGCTGGTCCATAGCACTCCTATCACTACCATGCATAATAAAATAGTTAAGCTGCTGGTTGTGGGGGAACCTGTAAATGTTCGTCATATCTGAGGGAAATAAGTAGTTTATCAATGGGGACTAAGTAAGGTTCGTTACACTAGTAGTCGATAAACGCTGTTCGTGTTCATTTCAGCAAGTGCTTGTGAAGATGTTTTACCAGACCAACCATGCAATGCTGTCAGTCATGAATCATGTGTGACTTAAGCACCATTTTATCCCTTCACTGAAAGTGAAGTATATATAAAGGCAGTAAGTGGTCCTGGCAATGTTTCCTCAATGAACTGATCAGGAACGCAAAGGATGAAAATGCTGGTCTGTGTGCTCATGGTCACCAAATGGACAGTGTATTCAGCTGATGGTGGCTCGCTATCTTTGATGGACATTTTAGCAAATGATAGAACATGTTTTTTTGTGTATTTGTTTTGCAGATCACTGGCATGTGAATGCTAACCAAAGGAAAGCAGCAAATCATCTCTGTTGGTTTTGATCGAACAACTGTGGGCGCCTTATGGTCACAGCTGGCCATAAGATAAAAGCAATGCAGACTCCCTGGTGGGTGCAGCCTACTTCATTCCAACCGCCGCACGCATGGCATGTGTTGTCAATCACAGAGCCAGTTTCAGCTAGCTCTTGTTTTCAGCAAAATTCCTACGCTCAAAAATATTCTGTTGACTGTACTTATCGGCATATAGCATCTTATCATATCAGTCCAAAAGACAAATTGAGTGTACTTGCCCCAACAGCCTCCTTTCGTTATTCCTCCACCAGAACCTGTGAACAGCAGCAGAGAAAAAACAACAACAAAGATGCGGCTCCCATCTTGGGATAATGGACTTGACCAGCAATTGTGTGGACTGAGGCACTGACCCAGTTGTCACTGAACGTGCCGACTGCAGACAATATTATGGCGTGCATTCATTCACTGTAAAAGGAGAGTGCACTGTGCAATTACACAAATCTTATTTTCTTCCTAAATACCCTTTCTTTGCAGTGGATTCTGTGCTCAGTGCATTAGATACAATGCACATTTTTGTGCGTAATCGACATAAAAGCTGAAAATAAACGCAAAGTGCTCTGTGTAGGAGTTTCTGTGAGGATACGGCTCAGCTGTAAGCACAGGGCGCCCACAAACGACCAGCCGTGTGATCTGGCATCACCTTGACTTTCCCTTACAATGCAACACAATCATGGTGTACTTACCTTAATGGTGGAATGAAAACCATTTAGAACGTGGCGCCTTGGAACAAATGAAACAAATCATGATGTGGCTCCTCAATGGTGGAATAGAAAACACTCACAGAGTGGCTACCTAGGTGGTGGACTGCGAAACAGTCATAAATGCATCTACCTAAATGGTAAATTTTTTAAACAGCCATAAATCTGCAATCTCAGGTGTGAAATCGAAAGCAGCCTTAATGTGCCCATCCCTATTTGTAGAACGGAAAACAGTCAGACTGCTGCTAACTAAGGGTGGAATTAGAACAGTCTCACTGGTACTACAAACGGCAGAGTGGAAAGTAGTACATGTGTGGCTACCTTTACGGTTGATTTATAGTGGTTACAAAGTGACTGCGTCATGGTCGAGTGGAAAATACTCTCAATGTAGTTACTTTCATGGTGGAATGGAAAACAGAGGCCACGTGGCCATCTTCATGGTGGAATGGAAGACATGGACAAATAGTGGAATCTGGTTGCAACAACTGAGGCGACTGCAGGCGGAAATCTGTTAATACCGTTGTTAGCATTGATGTTACCATCAGTACCATTATCATCACCATCGTCATCGCCACTAAGATTGTTGCCACGGCAACCTTGCTGTTTGACAATCCCCTAACCTCCTTTCTTCCATACTACAACTGCTATTGTCATATTATCACCAAGAACGGTAGTAATCCTCTCTTTGTTATTTCATTTTGTCAATAAATCGATCATCCTCCTCATCATTATTATCATTCCTATCAGTGTCATTATTTGCATCATAACTAACTCCAAGGACAGGACCGGAGGAAGCTGGAGGCACCATTTTCACCGGACCCCAGAGACAGCATGGCAGCCAGTGAGCCAGGTTGACATACTTTAGAGAGTCAGTGAGCGTGTGAGAGACTCGTGCATCTATGCGTCAGTTCAACTCTCATGTCCCAGTTTCTGGTTTTGAACCACCATAGTCTATCGTTGTGCTCTCACTAGTATGAAAGACTAGAGGGTGTGCAAACTGTATTTCTGTCTGTACTCTAAATCCTGTATCTGCTGCAACTTTATTTTCACTGTTATCATTTACAACGGTTTTGCATAATCAGTTTTACACACAAAGACAGAGAGAGAGAGAGAGAGAGAAAACAACAACAAAAACAACAACAACAAACAAACAAACAAAAAAAACCTAAAATTGACGTTCTGTCTGCAGAACGTTTTTGATAGAATTTTCTCACTGGGCTGAACAAGATGTGCGTGAAGATTAAGCTTTTCCTCAGAATCGTTTTGATGTCCAACACTTCTTTGGGTTTCTTTTTACTGATGTTTGTTGAAGACTAGCAGGTTGTTTTTTCTTTTGAAGAGTAACGACATTGATACCTGTCTTTTTCAGTGCATGAAACAATTTCGTCATGGAAGCAGTTTCCAAATGCATTGCTTAGGATTTATTTTCAGCGAAGCTTTTTCACTCTTTTTCAACATAATATTGTGCACCAAGTATTACTAATTTTCCCGAGTACACGACTGTTTCTGAAAATGGAGTTCTTTTCCTTTGCGCCGTTTTTTTTCCAGAATGACGCTCAAGGTATACAGGAACGGCTTACGTGATGAATTAAGTGGCAACACAAACATGCCCATTCTCACATTGATCTTCCCTGGGATGGCGACATCACTGGCAGTCAGGACCCCACACAGACCAACTGGAAACCAGCACAGAATATACAGACACAGCAACTGACAGAAGACACAAAGCGATAGTTGCTTCCTTGGAATGAGCATTTCTCGAGCTTGTGTCTTTACTCTTTGTTAGCTTTGTAGACATAGTATTGCTCGTCACTGACCAGTAAATAAGAAACTGTGTGGGAGGATATAGAATTTGTGTCAAATTTTTGTTTGCAGCCACCTCTGTAGAAAAATATTGTAGTGGACGTTTGACTTTTTATTTATTTACTTTTTTTGTCTGTTATTAGCAGAATCACGTTGAGTCTCGTTACAGCCCTAGAATGACCCCTGAGGACTGTGGGCTATAAGATAAATTCATCTGAGTAATGTCTCTTTTTGCCGGTTGATTGGGTACTCCACATTCCAGTAACCATGTTTTGTTGCTGCCAAAATATTTGCGAAGGCCTATCAACAATACGCCATGTTAAATGTTTCAGTAACAAATGCAAATGGAGATATATAGCTTACTTGTGTAAGTTAGTGTGTGGGTATATTCGACACTAGCTAGCTCGCGAGGTGTGTATGTGTGTGTGTGTGTGTGTGTGTGTGGTGTGTGTGTGTGTGTGTGTGTGGTGTGTGTGTGTGTGTGTGTGTGTGTGTGTGTGTGTGTGTGTGTGTGTGTGTGTATGTGTGTGTGTGTGTGCGCGCGCACGCGCGCGCGTGCGCATGGAGTGGGGAGGGGAGGAGAGAGTGGGTGGGATGGGGCGGGGCGGGGAAAGACAGTTTTTGTGTCAAATGCTGATTCAAGTCACTTGTATTGAAGGACATTTTAAGGACCTTTTTCTTTTCTCTCTCTTTTCTTATAGAACTCTTTTTTTAATTTTAGCGGCACTGATAATGACCCCTTATGGTGCGTCGGGCTAAACGTAAAAACAAACAAAACAAAACAAAATCAAGGAAAAAAAACTCTGTTCCCTTTTAATCTCAGTTCTGTGTATCTATCAATCTATCTATCTATATATCTATCTATCAACCTTGAGGTTGGATGTACTTTCAGGAGAGAAACAGAGGGAAAAACGGAATTTGTTTGACGTTAGTGCCATTTCTTTTAGTGTGCGTGTATATGTACACACACACAGACACAGACACAGACACACAGACACAGACACACACAACACACACACACACACACCACACACACACACACACACACACACACACACACACACACACACACACACATACACACACAGACACACACACACACACACACACATATATATATATATATATATATAATATATATATATATATATATATATATATATATATATATATATATATATATATATATATATATAATATATATATATATATATATATGGGAAGATACGCATTCATGTCTGCAGTGGTAGATGATTCTGCCTAACTAACAGTATGTGCTTGAGTAGGTGAATGGGGAAAAATAAAATAAATGCTTCTCAAAATGAGCCTTCAGGAAGCTTATATTCTCCAAGGGGGAGAGAGAATGTAAATATGGGGTTCAAGCTCACCTATCTTATTTTGCACGAAAACCCCTCTTTTCACATACAAATCACGTCCATCTCATGTCAGTTTTGGCCAAATTTAACACCTGTTTTTACAACTAAAATTAACACACAAAACCGCCAAAAATTGACACAATCAGCACATTAAAACGGGGGCTTGCGTGCTAGATAAGATATGGGCGATCGTGAACAAAGATATTTACATTCTCTCCAATGACATAAAAATTAAGGGTTTACAGAACGCTCTCTTCTAACACATTAAGAAATTAGAACAAACAACTAGTCTTCCATCTTGATTAGTTATTTTTATATTTAATGAATTTATGTCTAGTTAACTAATTCTTTAAATTGGCTGTCTCCGCCAAACCTGTATAGCTGATAATCGCAAAACCCTGCCTTAATTTCCGGCAGTGCTCGTAGAACTGTAGAGGGCTGTCCCATAAATAAATTGCGGTCTGTTTTTAGCTCTTCTAAATAGACATACAACATCGGGTACATGAGAAAATCAGCCGGTCTACTACCTACATACTCATAAAAACCGCCTTTTAAGTACATATGTGTTTTAATATGATACGTTTCACCACTGTCATAAAAGCCTAAAATTCGAGCAAGGCTTCTAGGAAAAACGTACTCCCTTTCTTCAAGTTCTGGAAAATTTATAGTAATTATAAGATTTGCCTCATTAATTTTTAACATAATGTTAAAATTGCTAAATACTTCTCTTAAAGAACAAAAGTTATGGTAGCCATCGGATATTTTTAAACGTTTTAATAGATTGCCTTGCCCGTCCTTAACATCTATCCAGTTGTTCTTAGCTCTTTCAGATATGTTAATCCATTTTATTTTAAAACCAATTTCTTTAAGGGCAATCCTATAATTACCGCGCCTATTGTTAATTGGGTGCGTTAAGAACACACTTTTGTTTTTTTTGGTTTATATAGATGTGCATCCTTTTTATAACTATTAAAAAAACTAATTTAAAAAAATGGAACCTTTTAAATATAACGAAAGTGCCACTTACAATGTAGGAGCGTTTTATAACCCCAAATCTTTGGACTTCAGCAATTTAACCATTGCAGTAGATGGATCATACGGCTTCCAAGTTAGGTTTGTAAACCCTCTAACTAGATATTTAAATCCGCCAATAAAGAGTGATAGAGTGCCATCAGCATGGTCATCCGCCCTATGACGTTTTACCAGAATCAGTTAAATTTTGCCATTTACTGCCAACTACTGGCTGCGGTGTTTCATATGCAAATCATTTAAACCATCCTAATCTTTTAGTAAGGTCAGTATATAACTTTCATGTTTATTACCAGTACAGACGAATACTAACTGAACTAAATGTAATCCTCCCAAGCGACAGCGCGTTTAATGCATTCAACAGCCAAATGGACAATAATGCATATGAAAGAATCTGCAACGAATTTAACATTAATCCTTCAACTGATTTTAGACAAAAGTTAGACCGCAATCATGGGTTAGGCACATTGTATTTGTGGGGCACAAAAAGAGAATATACTTATGACTACTGGCCCGGCCACACCTCTTTTCAACCAAACAAACAAGTTCGATTGGGATCCATAGAACAAAAACATCCTAATGCTTGGGCAACATTTATCTTAGATGAAAATAAAGGCCTAACAATGCCAGGAGTGCAAAGACTCAATGACTCCATAAGGACATACGTTTGGTGCCTATTAGGAGCACAAGCACAGACTAAGTCTAGCATAGTTGATCAATCTACAGGCTTTGATGCTAGAAAACAATTTTTAGCCAATTTAGAAGATGCTATTAACTCTGCCGTTGATTTGCCTGCCAGCATACAAAGGTATCAAGACGTTCTTGCACATGCTAGGTCAAAGGTTGACTTTGTTGTAGGTCATGGATTATACATGCTACCCTCTGACCTTAGACTACAGATTGGTATGATACAGAATTATAACAATGAAATCCTCATAGCTGGAGACGATCAAAACTTAGGACACAATCAAGGCTTAAACACAAGGCCTGCTCCATCCATTTTAAAAAAGTACCTAGCCCTGAAGAAAGCTATCCAGTTATAAGCACCCCACAGCCAGAAAGCAGCCCAGAAAGCACGCCACCTGTTGATCTGCCTCACACTGACAGTCACACTAGCGAAAAGACAGCCTCGTTGTGTTTTTAACTTTTACTGGATTAGCCATACTTTATTTCACTAAAAATTAATCCAGCAGCTAGCACCCCTAACGTCCACAGATGGTCAGCCATATAACCAGCAACTTTGCCTATAGTTTGACAAAACCCAACTAACAACACTGCCTATTATGCCAGGCAGAGCATCAAGCGCTTTGGCTGCTAACTTCTTTAATAGGTTTGCTAGATGATGCAATTGTTTTCTAATCCAACTTTTACCAGGCTGAGGCGTTGGAGGCGCTACGGGCCCTGTTGGCGCACCACCCGTTAAAGCATAAACGAGTGTAGAGATAGCAAACCCAACAGCTGTTAATATACTAACTATTGTAATCCCCTCTTCTCTAAACAGAATCCTTATTCTTTCTGCCAGCGTAGTGTTTTCATGAAGTATTCGCTTTATAGTTTCTTTGAATCTGGTTGTTTGAGATTCTAGATTTCCTCTGAGAATAGAAATCGCGCTTAACTGCCCTTCCCTTTTACCCATTAACTCCTGTATTTTCTGCTGTATTCTAGCCTTTTCTTCTTGCCCTAAATTGTTATCAGCCAGCTTATTTTTTTCTTCTTCTATCTCTCTCTCTAGCTTACTAAGTTTTGCTGTGCCGAGCATTAGTTCTTCTCTTATTGTTGTAAAAGCACTCTTAAGGCCCCGGAGGTCACGCACAGGCAATGGAGGATCATCAATTGTTGCTAATGTTTTTCTGACTGTCTCCTCACTTAAACTCGTTTCAATTTCTGCTATTAGTTCATCTGCTGTTCTATTTAAATCTTGAAGAGGTATGTTTTGTATTTCAGATTGTGTTGGCAGCACCTGCTCCAAGTTCTGTAAATGACTAACGGCTTCGGCTCTAAGCTCTAAAAGGTTTAATTGTTCTGCCTTAGCAATAGGGAGTTTTCGCCTTATTGTGCTTAGTTTTAAAAACCTGTTTGGGTTTTGCATTGAAGTAGCATTTACACGTCCTCCTGCACCAGTTTTTATATACAAATGCCCGCCATCTTCCTCAAAATCGTTAGGATCAATCACTTCTGGCAGCTCTCGTCCTATGCTTTTATAGAATGATTGAATTCTTTCTCGCAATAGTTCTTGACGTTGTTTAGGGAGTAAAGAACCTGCTCCTTCAAGCTCTTCTTGCAATGAAGGGCCTAGTTCTTTCATCATCTTCTTCTTCTTCAATAGGATCAATTGCGTCAAAATCTTCAGCCATATTTTTTTTTATTTATATTCTTTTTTGTTTTATAAAAAATGAACTCATACGGTTGTGACCTCGATCCATACAGAAAAGAGAAGGAACCCCACGGCGTAAAAGGTGTAAGGCAGACTGTAATTAGTGTAAATACTCCATCAACAGTTGAGCCCGGACAAACTTTAATAGTCAAGTTCCCCGATCTTGGCGCTGACGATGTTATAATGCCAGGCACTGCTAAACTATCATTCAAAATAGATATTAAATCGACAGACCCTAATGCTACTGTTGTTGCTAATTTAGGCAGGGCTATCGTTAAACGTATAGCAATCAAACTGGAGGGCAGAGAAGTCTTTTTACTAAGAGAGGCAGATATTTTTACCCTCTATTCTGATCTATGGCTGCCTAAAAAAGAAAGGAAAGAGAAAGCTTATCAGAGAATACAAAGCCCAAATGGCCTTAAGCACAGGCTTAAAGCGGAGGATGCAAAGAATGATGTTAAAGATGAGGCAGTAGCAGAAGCATTTGGCAACAGATTCTGCATCCCTCTAGATTTTGAGCTGTTAAAGACGCATATGCCATATTACCAAGGTGCACTAAAAGAAAAACTTTCTTATGATCTGACATTTAATCCTAGCGGTTCTGTCGTTCTGTCTGAAGACTCTTTAGCTAAATACACAGTTAGTGACATCTCTCTTGAGTTTGATGTTGTTACTAACCCTGAACTGGCCAGAACAATCTTAACCCAGTATAAAAGTAAAACGGTTATTTATTATGAAATGGTTATGCACGCCATTACAGAAAATAGAAACAAGCGAGACACTCTCTGGAACATACATCTAAATCAGACTCTGAAGTCTTTAAAAGGAATTTTGTTCTTGTTTACTGAAGAAACAACTCCTTTTCAGAGAGAATCAGAAGCGTTTTATAATCCAAAAATTGAGAAGGTTGACTGTGTAATAAATGGCAAGTCTGAACAGTTGTATTCAGGGCGCGGACTTTTACCTCACCAACACTTTGATGAAATAAGAAAGTTGTTCGCTTCTATCCTATAGTTGGCAATTCTTACTTTCCTCTCCCAAAAGAGTTAGTTTTAAAACGAGCAGTCTTAAACATAAAAAATTCTGACAACATGTGTTTTATGTGGTGTCTTTTAGCGCATTTACATCCTGTTAACAAGAACGCAGAAAGAGTATCTAATTATGAACAATATAAGCAAGAGTTGAACTTTGATAACATAACCTTTCCAGTGAGTATAGAAAGTATATCTCAGTTTGAAGAGCAAAACAAACCAATCACTGTAAGTGTATACACATGGTCTGTAGAAGCTGATCTAGTGCCTCTAAGGATTTCTCCCAACGCTCCCACTTTAGGCGATTCACTTAACAAACATGTAGACTTGATCCTGTTTGAAGATAGTACAAAGAGTCATTATGTATTAATCAGAACAATAAGCAGATTGTTAGAATATACATCAAAGCATAAATCTAAACAGGAGCTTTGTAGAAGGTGTCTGGTCAGAATCCCCACTATAGAAGCAGCTGCCAGTCATAAGAAACATTGTAAAAGTTTTGTAGACTGTGAAACCAAACTCCTCACACCTAAGCCTGGGTCAAAGGTTAGCTTTAAGAATATACACAAAATGCAGATGAGCCCGTACGTGGTTTATGCTGACTTTGAATCACTCTTACCGCAGTACTATGGCCCGCAACAGCAAGAACAAAAAAAACAACCTTATTAACCCACCATCAGATCTGTTCTTATGCTTTTATTGTTGTTTAGGTCAGGGTGGGCTATGTCAACCGCTTCCACTGAGAAACTTTAAAATGATACAAGGGCCTCATGATGTTAATACTGTGTTAGGCATGTTGTCGCAGCTTACGCCTGATAATCCAGCAGGACTAATCTTGGAAGTAGACTTAGAATATCCTAAAGAATTACACGATCTCCACAACGATTATCCCCTAGCCGCAGAAAGATTAAAGATGAGTCCTATTGAACCGCCTAAACTTGTTCCCAATCTTAGACATAAAACTAAGTATGTTTGTCATTATAGACTCCTACAGTTTTACCTAAGACACGGACTGAAACTGACTGCTGTTCATAGAACAATTGTCTGTGACCAAGAGCCCTTTATGAGGCCATACATCAAGAAGAACACTGATCTTAGAACCCAAGCCACTGATGCTTCAGAAAAAGACTTCTTTAAACTGATGAACAACAGCTGTTTTGGCAAAACCATGGAGAATGTACACAATCGTAAAGATGTTAAATTAGTTACAAAGAAAACCAAGCAATTAAGTTTGCCTCTAAACCTATCAGACTTTAGAAATTTAACGACAGTCTGGTTGGCATTAGATGAAGAAAAAAGATGTTAAGTTGGACAAGCCGGTGTTTATCGGCTTTACTGTATTAGAGCTGTCAAAGTTATGATGTTAGAATTTCTGTACGACTACTTTAAACCGCAGTACCCAGAAGCAAGAGTACTTTACACAGACACTGATAGTTTTATTCTAGACGTCCCCACAGAAGACTTCTATAAGGATTTAAAAACTGAGATAGCTAAAGGAACTGATGGGTGGTACTACACATGCGACTATCCAAAAGACAGTCCTTTAACATTCAACTGTTAACAAGAAAGTTATTGGGAAGATGAAGGATGAACTTAATGGGAACAGTTATCAAAGAATATGTTGGGTTGCGGTCGAAGATGTATAGCGTTGCCAGCCAGACTTCTGTAATGAAGAAGGCTAAAGGCATAAGTAAAGAAGTTGTCAAAAAAAATATATCTCAGATAACTACAGCAAGCTCTCTTTGAAAACAAAGTATTTTATCACACAAATGTTAATTTGTGCTCTTCTCTTCATCAAAGTAAACACAACTGCTGTTAACAAGAAATCACTTGTCTCTAACAATAACAAGAGAACCTACTTGCTGTAGGGCATTGGAGAACTTTAAAAAGATTAACTTGACTAACTTAGCTTGTACTTACTTAAGAGCCTAACTTGTACTTATTTATAACCTAACTTGTACTTAACTTTAAGAACCTAACTTGTACTTATTTAAGAACCTAACAGTACTTAAAAAGGAACTTATTTTTTGTACTTTACTTGTAATTTACTTGCACTTAACTTAAAAAGTACTTTCTATAACTAACTTAACTTGTACTTTATTTAGTTCTTAACTTGTACTTTATCTAGTTCTTAAAAACTATTACAAAGAAAATGGGTCTACTGCAGGAGGTTGCTCTCTTTTTGCAGAAGTTGGTTCTTCTCTTTTACTGGCTTTGTGGGGGTTTGTGACTTTGCTGCTAAGTATGGGGTGAGTCATTTGTATGCTAAAACTCCCCCACCACCAACAACAGCTCCAATACATAATAATACATCTTATTGTTTGTTTGTGATTGTGTTGTTGTTAATTGTGTTGTTGTTGGCGGTGGCGATGTTGTATTACATCTAACAATTTTTGTTTTGCTGATTGGTTTGATTTTCTCAGTCTGTTCCATTCAGCCAGTTTACGCCCGGCCTCAACAGTCCAGATTTTTAGGCTTAGTAACATCACTCACTTGCGACACATTCGCTCCTGCGGCACATTCACTTGTGGCACATTCTGCTCCTGCGGATTGTCCTGTGCGTCTTCTTCTCCTGATCGCTCATTTTTTTTTATTGCGATTAAATTTAATATGATCAAAATTAATATGATTAAAAGTAATTAATATCCATGATGAATGGGCATAACATAGTCCCAAATCTGTAATACATGTCACATGCAAGAGTTTTCTAGGGACTTGTTTAAAACCGGATCTTGTGATAAGTCGTATTTTAAATCTACTTCTGAAATAAACCGCGCCACCTTACTTACTAACTTAGCATATAAACTAATCATTGTCTGACCCACCGATCTAACCATTTTTGACCTAGCTGTGCTTCGTACCTAGCGTAGTACTCTCAACGTCTGAAGTAGACAGTTGCTGAATCTGTTCAATACTTAGTTCAATGCCTAAATACTGTCTAGTTTTTCCACACGCAGCTAGAGAGTATAATCTTTCTTTATGGCAGTGGTCTGCAGAGTAGTCTGCCTGCTCCTCACACTTTTAATAGTTCGTCACAATCATTTTTAAAACAATAAAAAAAATATAATACTTTAAAACCATGAGTTTAAAGTTGGTTAATTATGCAGTGCCTATCGTTGGTGTTATAGTTTATTCAACCCTTGCAAATGTTTGTTAGGAAAAAAACCCACCCAACATGAGAAAGATAAAGATTCGCCAAAACTAGTTGCAACTTTATTTTTAGCTTTAACAACAAAAGATTATCTGATTAAAAGCACATAGACAGCCTTTCGTATTATGATTATTTTAATTATTTTTTTAGTTAATAAAAAGATGAGTGAAAAAAAGATTATCATACGATTTACCACTCGGCTGTAATTAGCGGCCTTAGTATAGGCTATAGCATGCTAGCAAAAAACATGTTTTTAAAATGAAGCCGGCGGATCTAGGAAGGTTAGACTTTGAGGACGTTGTTAAGGTTATAGTTGTAATTAGCAGGGATTGCGTCAAAAGACTTTCTTGTTGCACAGGGGATTATCCCAGAAAATATTAGTTCATAAGAAAATAATTTATAAGAAAATAATTTATAAAAGATGGCGGGAGTAGTTATGATGGTAGGAGGAGCTATTGTTAATGCCTTGGCCTTCTCTGGAAGCAATTATATGTTTAGCAAATTGCGGCCCGATGAAGAAAGAGAACGCCATAACAAGGCAATAGAAGATTTAGCTAAGGCAAGAGACGCTTACGAGAAAAGACGAATTGCTCACTTAGACTTTATTAATAAAACGTTAAGAGAACAGGGACATGCAGAGCACACATTTACAGACGTTGATGAGGCAATGAATGAGTATTACTTAGTGACAGGAAAGAAGTTTCTAACATCGCCACCGCCAGAACTGTCTGACTTTTATGAACCATCAGAAGAACAGAAAATAGCAGAAATTGGTTTTATTGTGGGTGCTATGGGAGCAATCTATATTCTTGCACATTCAATCTAAAAATAATTAAAATACAATTAAAATACACTCCTTCTTATGGACAATACGAAGTACAAAATATATTATTCTCCTAAAGGGTATTGGAAAGGAAAGACTGCTATTGAAAAACTGAGTAAAGCCGCAAGAGTGTCTGAATCGGATGCGAAAGACTGGCTTTCAAAACAAGCAATTTGGCAAATATATCTCCTGCTCCCAAAAGAATAATAGGCCTAGATTTGTTAACTCGGTTCCTAATGACACCAACCAGATGGACTTGCTGATATCTTCCACATGATAAAGTTAGAAGAAAAAAGTTTAAGTATGCTCTGACAGTTGTTGACATGGCGTCAAGATACAAAGACGCTGAACCTTTAACGGATAAAAGCTCAACTGCTGTGGCTGTGGCTTTACAACAAATATACATGCGAGGTCCATTAAAGTATCCTAGGATGATTTCAAAGTTGATGATGGAAAGAGTTTAAGGATCTGTAAAACCAGCTGTTTTTTAAAACATCATGTTACAGTTAAGAGAGGGATCCCAGGCAACCATCGATCACAGGCCCTAGTAGAAAACTTTAATAAGAAATCTAGCTGAACGCCTGTTTACCTATCAATATCACAGAGAAATTATGGACAGAACGCGTAACACAGAATGGGTTAGGAGATTGCCAGCAGTCTTACGCGCCATGAACAATGAAGAATTTAAAGCAACAGGCCTTAAGCCAGTAAACGCAATCAAATTAAAAAAAAATTAGCATTATGAAGATGTGCAGAGGACTCAAAAACTCTTGCCGTTTGGACTAAAAGTAAGATACTTGTATGCTCCTGGAGAAAGCAGAGGGCGATGTTTGAATTAGAGCTACAGATCCCATATGGAGCGTAGATGTAT
>CM031626.1:38585678-38590678 GCA_018398815.1 Conus ventricosus | reverse complement strand
TTTTCTCTGCTGCTGTTCCCATGTTCTGGTGGAGGAATAAGGAAAGGAGGCTGTTGGGCAAGTACACTCAATTTGTCTTTTGGACTGATATGATAAGATGCTATATGCCGATAAGTACAGTCAACAGAATATTTTTGAGCGTAGGAATTTTGCTGAAAACAAGAGCTAGCTGAAACTGGCTCTGTGATGGACAACACATGCCATGCGTGCGGCGGTTGGAATGAAGTAGGCTGCACCCACCAGGGAGTCTGCATTGCTGTTATCTTACGGCCAGCTGTGACCATAAGGCGCCCACAGTCGTTTGATCAAAACCATAGAGATGATTTGCTGCTTTCCTTTGGTTAGCATTCACATGCTAGCGATCGCAAAACAAATACACAAAAAAAACATGTTCTATCATTTGCTAAAATGTTCATCAAAGATAGCGAGCCACCATCAGCTGAATACACTGTCCATTTTGGTGACCATGAGCAACACAAACCAGCATTTTCATCCTTTGCGTTCCTGATCAGTTCATTGAGGAAACATTGCCAGGACCACTTACTGCCTTTATATAACTTCACTTTCAGCGAAGGGATAAAATGGTGTTTAAGTCAGACATGATTCATGACTGACAGCATTGCATGGTTGGTCTGGTAAAACATCTTCACAAGCACTGCTGAAATGAACACGAACAGCATTTATCGACTACTAGTGTAACGAACCTTACTTAGTCCCCATTGATAAACTACTTATTTTCCCTCAGATATGACGAACATGTACAGGTTCCCCCCACAACCAGCAGCTTTACTATTTTATTATGCATGGTAGGGATAGGAGTGTTATGGACCAGCTTTAGACATGGACAACCAACGTACATAGACAACGACAATGCAAATGTACTCACGTTCTGATTCATTGCTTACTACTGTCAGTCAGCAAACTGTCACTAAGTAAGATGGCTGAACACATGTGAGGAGAGAGTGGTGATCTGTTGCTTCCTTCTGGAAACATTGCTGTACCATGCATGATTTACGTGTGCTACATGAGCCGTCTGGAGTTGACTTGACAGATAGAATATGAAACTTTCTTCGTTTTCTGAAGTGTTGGAACGTCTATAATCGCAGGCACAGTGTATGAAAGCCCTGAATGGCTTTATTTTGACAGGCATCATTGGTGGGAAGCATGGACCAGTGACGGCAGGACAGCATGAGTGGGCGCTGTTCCGCTTTGCTGGTTCATACTGCCGATCATGTTTTTTGGGTGCAATTTAGATTTCAGTCGTCTTGCTTTCTTTCTTATTCTCGCAGTAATTCCTCTTATTTTGTTATTTTCTGTATGAGAAGTATTATCATGCTACGGGCTGGTTTATTCAATACGGTTGTTCTATTCTTTTCAGTCCAGGCAGTATTCCCGACAATCGGAAATGTGCTGACATTCTAGAACACACCTCGCTTCCTGGAACGTTGTAGTCGTTGCAGTCAGTGGAAGGCCGCCTTTGTGACCACGTGCCAGTTCCTCCTGACTGTCAATGACCACTGTGACAGCAAGGTTCAGTGAGTGACAGCGTGTAACTAGCCCCAATAACCAATGATAGCGTGTAAGTATGTGAAGTCTCACTCTTTTGCTCCTGTTCACATAGACTGAAGAAGCATTGCAGAAATACCAACACTCATTTTTTTCCAGAATATTATAGTACAGGAAAGACAAGTTTTAATACATTAATCTATTGGTTTACCCCATCCTATTCACACACACACCACACACACACACACACACACACACACACACACACACACACACACACACACACACACACACACACACACACACACACACACACAACACACACACACACACACACACACACACACACACACACACACACTGTGCTGAGTGATTGTTGATCCATTTTCTGGGGATTTCTTTCTGAGAGAGGGTGGAATAATTTTTTGCAAAATACCAGCACCTTCTTGACTGTTAGTTTTGTTTTAAACAAGGTGCCATCTTGTAATCTCATCACTTTGTAATTAACCTCATTATCACTAGAATAATCCCATAAATTAATTCTTTTTATTACCGCGAATACCAGTATATTAGTTTGCTAATTGACACAGTTTGTTATCTTTGTTATTTGATATTTTAAATATTATAAAAAGTTGTTTTTTTTTCTATTTAGGACAATACATTTTTCATTCTTCAGTGAGCATGGCGAAACATTCGAATTTGAAAATATTGCAATGGAGCTGCAGATCAATATCAACAAATATTCACGAACTGATTCAACATCTCTCAGATCATATGTATCAAGTGTTAATATTACAGTCTTTAAATGCAACTGAACAAAAAATTCCAAAATTACAAAACTTCTATTACCCTCCAATATTCCAAACTAACAACGAAACAAGGAGGGTTACTACTGCACTATATATTCAAGAAAAGGTTGAATACTTTGAAATAGAACCACCCATTTCAAAGAATGTTAAAACCATTAATGCATGTGCAGCAAAATTGAAACTTAACGAATTACTTACATTAAACGTTGTTTCCATTTATTTGCCAAAAGGTCCTGACAATGAAAACACAGAATGGCTTCGCGCTATAACCGGACCAGCATGAAAAATGGTTAATAGCAGGTGATTTTAACTCACATGCCCCGTTTTGGGATAATGAATGCGAAATAGTAACACACAATCGTTTTGTTGGAAATATAGTAGACTGTTCATTGAGTCTGTTAAATGATGGCAGTGTAACAAGAATACCTGACATTTCACACCATCGAGCAACAGCAATTGATTTAACACTTATATCTCCTGCCATAGCTCCAAGCTGTGAGTGGTCTACCTTCAAAGATCCTCTTGGTAGTGATCATTTGCCAATAATTATTACCATTAAGGGTAAACAATCCGTTCAAAACCGCGCTAAAGATAAGATCCCAAAATATAATTATAATAAAGCTGTTTGGGATAAATTTGAAAACATACTCTCTACTTACAATTGTGAAGAGATAATGTCTGATAACATTGACACAAGCTACGCGAATTTTGTTGATATTGTTTTATATGCAGCTGATCTCTCAATACCAAGGTGCCATTCTGACGCATCAAACAAATATGCAGGCAATGTATGGTGGAATGCTACTTGTGAAGAAGCAAGAGAAAAAAAGATGCAGGCCTATAAAATATATTTAAAAGAAAAGAAAGATCCTGACAAAATTGCTGAAAAGAACAGAGCAAAAAATCACAGTAACAGAGTAATCGAAAAAGTCAAGGAGCAATATTGGTCAAATTTCTGTGAAAGTGAAGTACATGACCACAAAGATCTTCAGAAAACATGGAAAAAATTGAAAGACATAAAAAATGGAATCAGTCTTCCTGAATATCCCATAACATTAGAAAATAATGAGTTTCCTTCAAATTTGAAAAGGCTGAAGCATTTGCAAATATTTTTGCAAAAAGTAGCAACAGGGAGGGCCTGACAGAAAAACAAAAGATATACAGAGAGAAAATGGAGGATAAGGAAATGCATGAAAAAAGTCCCATTAACAGTCACTACACAAATGCTCCCCTTACATTTCAAGAAGTAAAGGATGCAATTTTCTCTATTGGTTCGAAAAGAAAATCAGTGGGACCAGATGCGATTTCCAATGAAATGATAAAGCATTTGCCAGTTAATTTCACAATGTTTCTGAACTTATTTTTTCAGAAATGTTGGTCTGAAGGGCTTCAACCATCTTTGTGGAAAAAAATCAATTGTAACCCTATCCCTAAAGAGGGCAAGTCAAAATCAGACACAAAACAACTACAGGCCAATTGCTCTCACTTCACATGTGGGAAAGCTTATGGAAAGGATTATTCTAAAGAGACTTGAACATCATTGTGAAAAAATGGCATAATACCAATACAACAGGCTGGCTTTAGAAAGGGTAGATCTACAATTGACCATCTTGTAAAAATTACAACACAGGTTAAATATCAGTTCGCACGTAGGAAAAATGTACTTGCCACGTTTTTTGACATTAGAAAGGCATATGACCAAGTCTGGCATTCAAAACTTCTGAACAAATTGAAGTTAATAGGTCTCTCGGGGTGTATGTACAATTACTTAAAAACCTTTTTAAGTGGTAGAACAATACAGACGAAGGTAGGAAATGTATATTCTCATGAAAGACATATCCAGATGGGAATCCCACAAGGAGCTGTGATAGCTCCTATCCTGTTTAATATTTTGATCCATGATCTTCCTAAATCATTATCAAAAAATGTTGAACTAGTACAATATGCGGATGATATCTGTATATGGATGAAAGTTACTTTAAAACGTCACACACCTGTTAGATCAATCAACTATATTAAAAAGATATATCAAAATGAACTAGATAAAATTAGTAGGTACATGACTGAAAATGGATTGGCCCTTTCAGCTGAAAAATCGCATATGGTTCTGTTCAATACTGGTTATGATCCTAATCCTCTGCCTTCATTTCAAATTGATGGATTATGCCTTGAATATAAAAAAGTCGTAAAATTTTTAGGAGTAAATTTAACTTCTAAAATGAGCTGTCACATACAAACTATTCTAACAAAAGCTAAGAAAACTTTAATTTTTTGAAAATGGTGAGTCAACAATCATGGGGTAAAGACAGTAAAATATTAACACATTTAGCTACTGCGCTTGTACGATCAAAATTATCCTATGCCCAGGAGACATTTTTCTCATCCCCAAAATGTTTAATTAAAAAGTTGCAGAGTATCGATAGTAAAGCTTACAAGATAGCTCTTGGTGTCCCGGTTCATACATCAACTTTAAGAACTTATATGGAGATCGGAATATTGCCTTTTGAAGAAAATATGAAACTTGCATGTGCAAAATATATTTTAAGAAGTCATACAGTAAAAAATCTTAATACCACTGAAACTGAATTAAAATCAGAAATAAGTTTTCCTAAACGGGCACAAAATATCGATTCTCTAAAATCGATAGCCTCATACACATCCGACTTATTTACAAAAGCAGGCACT
>CM031626.1:38578178-38580678 GCA_018398815.1 Conus ventricosus | reverse complement strand
AATGAGAAGGGACCCAACAAAAAGTTACATCAGAACCTTTTTGCATTAGAAAATTAACAAGATGCCTTATTTCAATTATAATGTCAGCTCTTTCCTTTAGCTTAGTTGAAGTTAGCGACAGTAAAACAGATCTTGAATCAACACACAAAAGAATTCGTAAAATAATCATGGGAAGGTTTGCAATATACCTTAAGGCCATGAGAATAGCTACCAGTTCTGCAGAGAAAATGGAATGGCCTTTTCCAACATGATAAGCTTGTTCTTTCTTTAAGCCAGGAACAACAAATCCAGCACCAGCATTTCCATCATTTATCACTGAACCGTCTGTATATACCTCCAAATGGTTCGGATATAGAGCTTCAACATGCGATCGAAAAGAACATGCTGCATAGTGAGGGCTATTTTCTTTTTTCAAAATACCATAGTCAACATCAAAATTTGCTTTCATTAATTCCCATGAAGGAATGGGAGAGAATGGCGGGCACCTACATATATCTTTATCGTTTAATCCTGATTTGCTTTGAATGTCTGAAGTGTAAGTGGCAATTGTTGTCAGTGATTTTATTTCTCTTGCCCTTTTCGGAAAGTGAATATCGGATCTTAATGTTCTTTCTACTTCATTAAAATGATCAACAGAGCTTCTTCTTAGAACATATTTAGCAGTAGCTAGCCTGCGATAATCATCTAGAGCTATAACTCCTGCTTCTTTATATGTAGCTAGAGTTGGAGCATGCACAGGTATACCCAATGCTAATTTATACGCCTTTGAGTCCACACACTGCAATTTCTTCAGTAAATAATTTGGAGCCGTAAAATATATTTCCTGTGCATATGTGAGTTTTGACCTGACTAGGGCAGTCGCGAGGCGAATCAAACATGGAGTGTCTTGACCCCAATAGTGCCTACTGACAATTTTGAGAATATTTAAACACTTTCTAGCTTTTGTTAAAGTATTTTCTATATGAATTTTCCACGAAAGTTTTGCAGTGAAAAATACACCTAGGAATTTTACTGTATCTTTAAACTGAAGTTCGCTTCCATCACACACACACACACACACACACGCACGCACGCACGCACGCACACACGCACGGACGCACGCACACACACACACACACACACACACACACACACACACACACACACACACACACACACACACACACGCACACACACACACACACACACACACACGCACACACACTCTCACAAACGCATTTGCACACACACACACACACACACACACACACACACACATACACACACACACACACACACACACACACACACACACACACACACACACACACACACACACACACACACACTAACACACACACACACACACACACACACACACACACACACACACACACTAACACACATATGAGCTCGTGCCCTCGCACAACTATACAATGCGGGTATTCTTGTCTATTTGAAAGGTTTACTGTTAGAGAGAGAGAGAGAGAGAGAGAGAGAGAGAGAGAGAGAGAGAGAGAGAGAGAGAGAGAGAGAGAGAGAGAGAGAGAGAGGAGAGAGAGGGATTGAGAGTACAAGACTGCACAAACGCGCGCGCATTAATGTATGCGTGTGTAGTCTAGTGCAATGGCCTGTTGGTGTTACTGTCACTCCACCCTGTACTGACGTCAAGATCACAGCCTTGGTACACGACCTCTCCAGGTGGCTGTTACCCCGTTCTCCGTCTCCTTCTTCTGCTTCTTCCTAAAATAGTGGTTCACTCAAAAACGAGTAGGTCACCAGCGCGCATGTTAAAAAGTAAAATAAAATAACATAAAATAGTGTGGCTCAGTCTGTTGGCCCCTGGGGCAAATTTGGCAACAAGGGGTCACACTCAATATTCATGAAGTTTAAAGCAAAGGCCAGATTCAGGCCCAGGTAACCATAAAATATCTGGGGAAGTTAAAATAGAAAATCGTCAATATGCAGATCTCAAAACTGTCGTATCAATTTGCTTTTTAAATGAGACTGCATTTGTGGCAATCTTGATGGCACCCGGCAGTGAGTTCCACAGCCGTACAGATCTAAGATAAAATGAATGTAAGTGGCTGTCAATATTTGATGCAGTTATGGTATAACATTGACCGCCACTCCTGGAGCTACTTTTATTCAATACTAGTTGTTCCATTCGAATATCAATTAGTTTAGCTCTGCCTTTGAAGGAGATGTTAAGTTTGATAAAAGCTCTTCTCTCTTCTAATGGTTTCCATTCTAATTTCCTCATGTTCTTCCTAGGCTTCCCCTTTTCTCTGATGTGGTTCCCTTGTTACGAAACGTGCTGCTCTCTTCCAAATCTTTTCCGGTGGGCTCTGCAGTCATGAAATACGGGCTGGTACACCCATGGGGATGCTACTTTAAGGCTGTTATGAGCTGCATCCTGTAGTCTAATTTACCTCTGTTCAAGAGCAGTTATGTCCCTTGATATCTTAATGGAGTGTCCTGCACGTGCCTGTACCCATCGTCAACACAGCGCAGGCCTCCA
>CM031626.1:38570678-38573178 GCA_018398815.1 Conus ventricosus | reverse complement strand
CAGATATGAATGCTTATCTCCCCCTATTTCTTCTATTTAAGACATAAGAGCAAGCTTTGTTTATAATTCAATATCTCTTTCAGTCATTGCAACACCAAGCTGCTCTGTAAGTTGCTGGAATGGTGCTCGGTACTTATCTTTGGAATTTATTAGTTTGTTGTAATTTAGTCCCTTGCGGATTCATTCCAAGAACTGGCCCTCTGCACTTGTGTCTTAAGAGGTTATCTTTTTATATTTTCTACTTTTCACAAGAAAATATAGCTTGTTTTGCTCTTTCATGATTTTCTTTTGCTTCTTAGGTGGCACCTTTGGTTGTTTTTTGAAAACTCAACAAACATACTTCGGTATTGCACACCAGCCTTTTCTGGGATAGTATTCTTCTTAAAACCGAAAAGGCAGGGGAGTCAAATTACCACTTTCCGCGGTCACTGAGGAGAAAACAATCAGGTTTCGAAATATCGGTATCTGACCAGGAGTTATATATGTTAGTGAGTTTCCCTACCTATTGGAGAATGTCTGCCCCTTGGAGACTATAAGCTTGCTGAAGGCTCATTTTGAGAAGCATTTATTTTATTTTTACCCATTTACCCACTCAAGCACATACTGTTAGTAAGGCAGAATTATCTACCACTGCAAATATGAATGCTTATCTTTCCCCCTATTTCTTCAATCTAAGACATAAGAGCAAGCTTTGTTTATAATTTCTCTCTCTCTCTCTCTCTCTCTCTCTCTCTCTCTCTATATATATATATATATATATATCATAAACAGTATAAAAAACGTCCTTTAAAAATCTGAAAAAGCTCAACCCCTTGGGGAGCAAAATTTGTTAAAAATATTATTAAAAATATTATTAGCACTTCATTTTAATAATATTTTTAACTATATATATATATATATATATATATATATAATATATATATATATATATATAAATAAAAAAAAAAAAATATATATATATATATATATATATATGTGTGTGTGTGTGTGTGTGGAGGAGTAAGGGGTGTTCAGGTGAAGACAGGTAGATGGTGATAAATGCAGGAACCAAGGGACAGCAGCCAGTCAAGAAGACACAAGAGGAAGACGTGGAGTTTTCCTCCTTTTATTTGCCTTCCATAATAAGCTCAAACCAGGAACGCAGCCCTGGGAGCAATCTCTCTCGCACAGCACTCAGCGCACTGGGCACTCTCTCTCTGCCTCTCACGCCAGTCGCTCACATCAGGGAACACTGATCCATTCACACAACCCTCTACTTTTATAACAATGTACCGGGCCGCAGAGCCAGCAACACGGTGCTAGAGACGAAACGGGCCTCGCGAGGCCGGAACCATCAGAAATTTGTGTTTTCTATCGCAGCTTCAGTGCTGTCTGGCTCGCTGTCCGTTCAAACTATTAACACATATTTACTATCGATGAAAACCTCAGAACACAAGGAATAAAATGCAGTAAGTCACATTTGACAATTTCGTTCCTGTACTAAATCATTGCTGATTAATGTCCCAGAGGGAAGCCACTTTTAACGCGTTTGCGTCATATTTTCCTCTATTTCAATAAAAGATACTGAAGAGCTTGAAATAATTTTGCAATGAATGAACAGCTGGCACTTCGTTCTTTTCATACATATAAACTTCATTTTCCGAGACAGTGTCTAAGTGGAGAATTCTGTTATTAAAAATTACTAGAAAACACAGCTGACTTTTCACTTCGCCGGACTGTCGACGCCTACTTTTGACACAATTTCCAACTGAAAAATACTCTGTTGAAATGGTCTGTTAAATAATACATTCTACACATTTTCAGTTGTATTCATAACAGAAATGGAGTCATTAGCAAGATTTCGATCGGGAAGTCCGAATTTCGTAGAATGATAATTTGGATCAAAACTCCGACAATGAACGAAGAAGGCGACTTGCTCAAGGGAACCAGCGTCGTCAGTCATTTCGTATAGTCGCAAGCCTGTGTGGAAAAGATCCTAAGCATGCGATATACGAAATGAGAGCTCATGGACATTACTTTTAACATACATCTTTAGATTCTTCGGTTTTCCTCTTACTTTTTGTAAAATCAAGAATTATTCAATGTTCATTCGTCAGACAATTGAAAATGGCGCCAAGATTGCTCGTGCAAAATACCAGTTTACAGAAAATATGGGCTTCTCAGCCCAGTACGGTTGTAATGAATCAAATACATTAATTTTTGTTACTTTAGTGACGTACATACAACTATGTAGGTTCTGAAGTATTCATGATTCAAAGAATTTACACAATAAAAAAAAAGAGATTCGACCAAGGGAGGTAAGAGGAAGATAACTCTTGAATAAAACATTTTCATCCACGAAAGGTAACCAAAAGAAATATATACTCTGTTAGCACCCGGCTACATAATATATATATATATATATATATATATATATATATATATATATATATATATATATATATATATATATATATATATATATATAAATTATGAGCACACACATGGGTGCACACACTTA
>CM031626.1:38563178-38565678 GCA_018398815.1 Conus ventricosus | reverse complement strand
ATACCTACAAATTTTCAGAAAAATCGGCCCAGTAGTTTTGTCTGGAGCGAGTGGAACACATTTTGACCACGGACACACACACACACACACACACACACACACACACACACACACACACACACACACACACACACACACACACACACACACACACACACACACACACACACATTTACACACACAGAGACACACAGACAGCATTTCTTCGTTCCCATTATAAAGTACTCCCTGTTCTTTAAGAACTGGGAGTACAAAAAAATCACAATCAACAGCCAGTAGGACTCTTTAAGCAGTTTATGAACAATTGGTGAACAATTCGACAGCACACGTTTTAGATGATAAGTGAGATATTTCTGAAAGCCAACCAGGCAAATACTGTTTCATTTGCTGTGAGAGTGAGTCATGGGTGAGTTCCAAGGCTAGATGTGTGACGTCGCAGGTGGGGTGTGGTTCACGTCTTCAGCCGGCACAGAAACAGGGACTCAGGGGGAGTTCTAAGACCAGATGTGTGACGTCGGGTAGGGGGAGGTTCGTTTCTTCAGCTAGCATAAAGACAGGGTCATGGGTGAGCATACCAAAACCCCCACATCTGACGTCAGGAAAGGGGTGGCTCATGTGTTCACACATTATGACAGATGTCATCGGTAGGGACCATGTATCATAGGAAAACATGACTGGAGGGGGACAATTCAGGGAATGCGGACCATTGTTATAATTGCAGTTTCACTGAATGCCGTGCTAGGCCTTAGAATGGTCACACGGGTATTCTGGTGTTTTGCTGCCTGCTTCCTGCTGTGAGGTCTGGGCCACCATTCATTCTCGCCAGATTGGTGTTGTCTAAAGTTTAAAGCCAACTCTTAACCAAGAGAGACAGACAGACAGATAGACAGACAGACAGAGATAAAACAGAGATACAGTCAGACAGACAGACAGAGACAAAGGGACAAAGTGACAGAGACAGACGGACAGAGAGATTGACAGAGACAGAGAGACAGAGAGACAGACAGACAGACAGACAGAGAGACAGACAGGGAACGAGAGACAGACAGATACAGAGACAAAGAGAGACACAGTGAAAGATAGAAACAAAGACAGACAGACTTACAGAAAGACGGACGAACGGGACAAAACGACTGAGAGAGAGGAGAGAGAGAGAGAGAGAGAGAGAGAGAGAGAGAGAGAGAGAGAGAGAGGAGAGAGAGAGAGAGAGAGAGAGAACAAAGACAGACAGACAAATAGACGGGGACTGAACGAGAGAGAGAGGGGGGCGGTAGAGAGAGAGAGAGAGAGAGAGAGAGAGAGAGAGAGAGAGAGAGAGAGAGAGAGAGAGAGAGAGAGAGCCAGACAGACAGAGACAAAGGACACAGAGAGAGTGAGAGACAGGGATGGGGGGAGGGGAGACGGAGAGAGAGAGACAGACAGACAGACAGACAAGCAGAGAGAAACTCAAACTCAAACTTAGATACTTTAATTGCAAAGGCCACCGACTTATCTGCAATGAAGTCAAGCACAAAAGTAGAACACACACGCGCTCAGCGCATATAAAATAATAATAATAATAATAATATAATAATAATAATAATAATAATAATAATAATATCATCATAATAATGAATACTTACATAGCGCCTATTCTCGGCTAGAGGCCAAGCTCTAAGTGCTTTACAATCAACACTCGTTTACAAATCAGGACAAATCAGGGATGATATACAAGATAGACTGCCAGGATTGTGACCATAGTTACATTGGTGAAACTGAGCGCAACCTGCACAAGAGACCAAAGGGACACAAACGTGAGTCCTCTCCAGTGGGTGGGCATCTGACCACACCCAACATCTATTTGAAAAGGACAACGTGCAAGTGCTCGACAGAGAAGCAGGATGGTTCCAGAGGGGAATTGGATAGAATTGGATACAGGTATGTAACTTGAATGTTTGAAATGTTCGTTGTCTATATTTAGCCTACCCGGTTGTACGCACAGATAGCTTAAAGCAACAAAATCGCAAAGCTCCTTTGTTTTCTTGGATAGTATAGCCATTTTGTTTTACTGTGTATCCCCAGCCTGACTTACCTTGGTGACAGAACCGTCAGTGTATACAATAACATCATATTTTATGCAAAGCTCTTCTACCTGCGTCTGGATTTCTGCGTTGGTTTTGTCTTCTGGCCATTCTCGACAATGTCTTCCAAGTTCTGGAACGATGACAATTCAGTAGAGGTGTTTCAACTGGTCTGGATACTTTTCCCAGTCCTTCATTTCTTTGAGTTCTGCTACCTGGCACACAAACTATAAAATACTGTCTTGTGCCTGCCCGATCCATGATTTTCCACGTCCTAGCCGAGTGCCTTTTGTTTCCTTGACTTCCACGTGAAGTGGGCTTTGGGGATTTTCCAGATCTCTTAAATATGTCTTCACTTGTTCTAGCTTGTGTCTTGCCTGCTTTGAGGAAATGGTCGAACAGGTATAGCACAGGTTCAACTGGCGTGTCCTTCGTGGTTC
>CM031626.1:38558178-38560678 GCA_018398815.1 Conus ventricosus | reverse complement strand
CTCTCTCTCTGTCTCTCTCTCTCTCTCTCTCTCTCTGTCTCTCTCTCTCTCTCTCTCTCTCTCTCTCTCTCTCTCTCTCTCTCTCTATATATATATATATATATATATATATATATATATATATACGCGCATGTACGCGCGTGCGCACGCGTCCAAGTACACCAAGGGGTGGGGGCAATTTGAAACTGTATCCCCATGAGCAATACAATCGGGCAAAAACCTAAGAAGTCCCACGAAATGCACTCCCCTACCCCCCAGCCCCCATCCTATCCCTCCTGCCGTCGTAGTACTTGCACTGGGCAAGTAGGTCAGCCCACCACTGGCTGAGACAGAAGGTTCTCGTACTCTTCCGGGAACGAAGAGAAGGGAGAAGTCTTCGAACTCAACTAGATCGTGCATGGGGATGGAAAGCAGTGTGCAGTGTTTTAAAATCTTTCTCGAGCGAGAGTCATGGCCAGAAGAGGAAATAATTAGAAAGTTCTTTCCTATCTATTCGGTGAATATGTTGTAGATGATTTCGGGGTGGTTTAAGAGAAAAACATGAGATAGAAGGATAATGCTGAATTCGGGTTATTGGGGCTACTTACGCGCTATCACTGGTTATTGGGGTTAGTTACACGCTATCATTGGTTATTGGGGTTAGTTACACGCTATCACTGGTTATTGGGGTTAGTTACACGCTGTCACTCACTGAACCTTGCTGTCACAGTGGTCATTGACAGTCAGGAGGAACTGGCACGTGGTCACAAAGGCGGCCTTCCACTTACTGCAACGACTACAACGTTCCAGGAAGCGAGGTGTGTTCTAGAATGTCAGCACATTCCAATTGCACAGCCCGTAAAAGAAAAAAAAAATGGTCGGGAATACTGCCTGAACTGAAAAGAATAGAACACCCGCATTGAATGAAACCAGCCTGTAGCATGCTAATACCTCTCATAAAGAAAATAGCAAAATAACAGAATACCACGAGAATAAGAAAGAAAGCAAGACGACTTAAATCTAAATTGCACCCTAAAAACATGATCGGCAGTATGAACCAGCAAAGCGGTACAATAACCCACTCATACTGTCCTGCCGTCACTGGTCCATACTTCCCACCAATGATGTCTGTCAAAGCAAAGGCATTCAGGGCTTTCATACACTGTGCCTGCAGATATAAACGTTCAAACACTTCAGAAAACAAGGAAGTGCCATATCCATTAACAATCCGTTCAAGTTAACTCCAAGCAGCTCATGTAGCGCACGTAAATCATGCATGGTACAGCAATGTTTTCAAAGGAAGCAATAGATCACCACTCTTCTCCTCACATGTGTTCAGCCATCTTACTTAGCGACAGTTTGCTGACTGGGAGTACTAAGCAATGGATCAGAACGTGAGTACATTTGCATTGTCGTTGTCTATGTACGTTGGTTGTCCATGTCTAAAGCTGGTCCATAACACTCCTATCCCTACCATGCATAATAAAATAGTTGAGCTGCTGGTTGTGGGGGGAACCTGTACATGTTCGTCATATCTGAGGGAAATAAGTAGTTTATCAATGGGGACTAAGTAATGTTCGTTACACTAGTAGTCGATAAATGCTGTTCGTGTTCATTTCAGCAAGTGCTTGTGAAGATGTTTTACCAGACCAACCTTGCAATGCTGTCAGTCATGAATCATGTGTGACTTAAGCACCATTTTATCCCTTCGCTGAAAGTGAAGTATATATAAAGGCATTAAGTGGGCAATGTTTCCTCAATGAACTGATCAGGAACGCAGATGATGAAAATGCTGGTCTGTGTGCTCATGGTCACCAAGTGGGCAGTGTATTCAGCTGATGGTGGCTCGCTATCTTTGGTGAACATTTTAGCAAATGATAGAACATTTGTGTGTGTGTGTGTGTGTGTGTGTGTGTGTGTGTGTGTGTGTGTGTGTGTGTGTGTGTGTGTGTGTGTGTGTGTATTTGTTTTGCAGATCACTGCCTTGTGAATGCTAACCAAAGGAAAGCAACAAATCATTTCTGCTGGTTTTGATCAAACGACTGTGGGCGCCTTATGGTCACAGCTGGCCATACGATAACAGCAATGCAGACTCCCTGGTGGGTGCAGCCTACTTCATTCCCACCGCCGCACGCATGGCATGTGTTGTCCACCACAGAGACAGTTTCAGCTAGCTCTTGTTTTCAGCAACATTCCTATGCTCGAAAATATGCTGTTTACCGTACTTATCGGCATACCGCATCTTATTATATCAGTCTAAAAGACAAACTGAGTGTACTTGCCCCAACAGCCTCCTTTCCTTATTTCCTTAACCTGTGAACAGCAGCAGAGAAAAACAACAAAGATGCGGCTCCCATCTTGGGATAATGGACTTGACCAGCAATTGTGTGGACTGAGGCACTGACCCAGTTGTCACTGAACGTGCAGACAGCAGACAATATTATGACGTTCATTCGTTCACTAGTAAAGGGAGAGTGCATTGTGCAATTACAAAAATCTTATTTTCTTCCTAAATACCCTT
>CM031626.1:38544892-38550578 GCA_018398815.1 Conus ventricosus | reverse complement strand
AGTTAAAAGAAACAGCCTACTAGTCATAAACAAATATCAGTAAGAAGAAACCCCAAAAGATGTTGGGCATCAACACGTTTCTGAGCAGAAGCCTAACCTTCACCCACATCTTTTTTCAGCCCTGTAAGAGACTTCTATGGAAATCGCTCTGTAGACCGAACGTCAGGTGTGTTTTGTGTGTGTGTGTGTGTGTGTGTGTGTGTGTGTGTGTGTGTGTGTGTGTGTGTGTGTGTGTGTGTGTGTGTGTGTGTGTGTGTGTGTGTGTGTAAACATGATTATGCAAAACCAATGTAAAGGATAACAGTGGAAATAAAGTTACAGCAGATACGGGAGTTAGAGTACAGAAAGAAATACAGTTTGCACACCCTTTAGTCCTTCATACAAGTGAGAGCACAACGATAGACTATGGTGGTTCAAAACCAGACACTGGGACATGAGAGGTGAAATGACGCATAGATGCACGAGTCTCTCACATGCTCACTGACTCTCTAAAGTATTTCAACCTGGCTCGCTGGCTGCCATGCTGTCTCTAGGGTCTGGTGAATACGGTGCCTCCAGCTCCCCCCGGTCCTGTCCTTGGAGTCCCCCAGGATCAGAAAGGCATGGAGGTTGTCTGTACATAAAGGGCTGTAAAGGAGTTATTCGTCCAGCCTTGGGTAGGGTGTTGTCTCTGTGCAGAAGTAGTATACGAATGAGAGTGAAAGAACATTCTTACTCACAAATACTCACTGTATTTTCACAGAGCCAGAGTAAAAAGAGGTGTGTGTGTGTGTGTGTGTGTGTGTGTGTGTGTGTGTGTGTGTGTGTGTGTGTGTGTGTGTGTGTGTGTGTGTGTGTGTGTGTGTGTGTGTGTGACAGATTGTTGTTCTTTCTTGCAGCTTTGAATTATTTGTCAACAAATTTGTGGTGATTCACTATACTACACTTTCTCTTGATTCTATGCTAACGGTAATGAAAATTATGGTCAGAAGGCAGAGATACTATGGCGATTGCCATAAAACTCACACACCAACGCATTGATGTATTATATGAAGGAAGAGAAAGGGGGTGGGGTGGAGGGGGAGGCACCTCGTCTCCATTAAGGTAGTCTCATTATTGTGACTGTTTTTTAGGTCATTGTTAAGGTAGTTACATTGTGACTGTTTCCTATTTCACCAATGGGTGGGCACATTGTGACCATTTTCCACGCCACCAATAAGTAGCCACATTGTAACTATTTTCCACGCCACCAATAAGTAGCCACATTGTGACTATTTTCCACGCCACCAATAAGTAGCTACATTGTGACCATTTTCCGAGCCACCAATAAGTAGCTACACTGTGACCATTTTCCACGCCACCAATAAGCAGCTACATTGTGACCATTTTCCACGCCACCAATAAGTAGCTACATTGTGACTATTTTACACGCCACCATTAGGTAGTCGTATTATGACGTCTACACTTTATATTTCATATCTAAGGTAGCTGCATTGCAATTTTCCTTTCAATGCATTGCGGCTGTTTTGTTTTCCACTAACGAGGCTGCCACACTTTAACATTTCCTTCCCCATTGAAGGTAGCCTCACTGTGACTACATTATATTGTAGCGTTGATGTAGCTGCACTGTGACTACATCACATTCTACCATTGATGTACCCACACTGTGACTACATCACATTCTACCATTGATGTAGCCACACTGTGACTACATTGCATGCTACCATTGCATGCTACCGCACTGTGACTTTTTCCTCTCCAACCAATAAAGTAGCCACATTGTGACTATTTTCCACGCCACCAATAAGTAGCTACATTGTGACCATTTTCCGAGCCACCAATAAGTAGCTACACTGTGACCATTTTCCACGCCACCAATAAGCAGCTACATTGTGACCATTTTCCACGCCACCAATAAGTAGCTACATTGTGACTATTTTACACGCCACCATTAGGTAGTCGTATTATGACGTCTACACTTTATATTTCATATCTAAGGTAGCTGCATTGCAATTTTCCTTTCAATGCATTGCGGCTGTTTTGTTTTCCACTAACGAGGCTGCCACACTTTAACATTTCCTTCCCCATTGAAGGTAGCCTCACTGTGACTACATTATATTGTAGCGTTGATGTAGCTGCACTGTGACTACATCACATTCTACCATTGATGTACCCACACTGTGACTACATCACATTCTACCATTGATGTAGCCACACTGTGACTACATTGCATGCTACCATTGCATGCTACCGCACTGTGACTTTTTCCTCTCCAACCAATAAAGTAGCCACATTGTGACTGTTTTCGTTCCACCATGAAGTAGCCATGTTGGACTAGTTTCCATGCCACCATTAGGTAGACTCATTCTGCCTTTCCCATTCTGCCATCAAGGTAGCCAGATTGTGACTTTTTTTTTCATTCCACCATTTAAACACATTTGCACATTTATTGATAATGCTCTGCTCTGAAAATATTGACAAACGAATCACAACACAAAACAAGACGCGTTTCGACCTCTTAGGTCTTGTTAAGGCAAGATACACAGCACTCAGGACAACGAAAACGACCGAGCAATCACTGATCACCATCCAAATTGGCGCAAGAAGGGTGTTGAATGAAAACGAGGCTGGCCAGAAGGCGACACGTTTGAGTCAAGGTAGTCGTGATGATAATGGCACTGATATGAATGTTAATAATAATAATAATAATAATAAATATTAAATAATAATAATAATAATAATAATAATAATAATAATAATAATAATAATAATAATAATAATAATAATAATAATATAATAATAATAATGAGGGTGAATTATTGAAAAAAATAAAGAGAGGATTACTACCATTTTTTGGGTGATAATATGACAATAGCAGTTGTAGTATGGGAGAGAGGAGGTTTGGGGATTGTCAAACAACAAAGTTACCGTGGCAATTATCTTAGTGGCGATGACGATGATGATGATAATGGTAATGATAGTAGCGTTGATACTAACAACGGTAATAAAAGATTCGGCCTGCAGTCGGCTCACTTTGCAACCAGCGTCCACCATTTAGGTAGCCACAGTGTCAATATCTGCCATTCAACCATGAAGATGGCCACATGGCCCCTGTTTTCCATTCCACCATTAACGTAACTACATTGAGAGTACTCTCCACCTCCCATGAGGTAGTCACTTTGTAACCACTATAAATCATCCGTAAAGGTAGCCACACCATTTACTATTTACGCTCTGCCGTTTGGTACCAGTGCGACTGTTATAATTCCACCATTAAGTTAGCAGCAGTCTGACTGTTTTCCGTTTACAAATAGGGATGGGTACATTAAGGCTACTTTCGATTTGACCCTGAAGTTGCCAGATTTATGGCTGTTTTTCAATTTACATTTAAGGAGATGCATTTATGACTGTTTCGCAGTCCACCACCTAGGTAGCCACTCTGTGAGTGTTTTCTATTCCACCATTGATGAGCCACATCATGATTTGTTTCATTTGTTCCAAGGCGCCACGTTCTAAATGGTTTTCATTCCACCATTAAGGTAAGCACATCATGATTGTGTTGCATTTGTAGGGAAAGTCAAGGTGATGCCAGATCACACGGCTGGTCGTTTGTGGGCGCCTGTGCTTACAGCAGAGCCGCATCCTCACAGAGCTCCCACACAGAGCACTTTGCGTTTATTTTCAGCTTTTATGTCGATTACGCACAAAAATGTGCATTGTAATTAATGCACTGAGTACAGAATCCGCTGCAAGGAAAGGGTATTTAGGAAGAAAATAAGATTTTTGTAATTGCACAATGCATCTCCTTTACCAGTGAACTAATGCACTCCATAATATTGTCTGCAGTCTGCACGTTCAGTGACAACTGGGTCAGTGCCTCAGTCCCACAATTGCTGGTCAAGTCCATTATCCAAGATGGCAGCCGCATCTTTGTTGTTTTTCTCTGCTGCTGTTCACAGGTTAAGGCAATAAGGAAAGGAGGCTGTTGGGGCAGTGCACTCAGTGTGTCTTTTAGACTGATATAATAAGATGCGATATGCCGATAAGTACAGTAAACGGCATATTTTCGAGCATAGGAATTTTGCTGAAAACAAGAGCTAGCTGAAACTGGCCCTGTGATGGATAACACATGCCATGCATGTAGCGGTGGGAATGAAGTAGGCTGCGCTCACCAGGGAGTGTACATTGCTGTTATCTTATGGCCAGTTGTGACCATAAGGCGCCCGCAGTCGTTTGATCAAAACCAACAGAGATGATTTGCTGCTTTTCTTTGGTTAGCATTCACAAGGTAGTGATCTGCAAAACAAATACACACACACACACACACACACACACACACACACACACACACACACACAACACACACACACACACACACACACACACAAATGTTCTATCATTTGCTAAAATGTTCACCAAAGATAGCCAGCCACCATCAGCTGAATACACTACCCACTTGGTGACCATGAGCACACAGACCAGCATTTTCATCCTCTGCGTTCCTGATCAGTTCATTGAGCAATCATTGCCCACTTAATGCCTTTATATGTACTTCACTTTCAGCGAAGGCATAAAATGGTGCTTAAGTCACACATGATTCATGACTGACAGCATTGCATGGTTGGTCTGGTAAAACATCTTCACAAGCACTTGCTGAAATGAACACGAACAGCATTTATCGACTACTAGTGTAACGAACCTTACTTAGTCCCCATTGATAAACTACTTATTTCCCTCAGATATGATGAACATTTACAGGTTCCCCCCACAACCAGCAGCTTAACTATTTTATTGCATGGTAGGGATAGGAGTGTTATGGACCAGCTTTAGACATGGACAACCAACGTACATAGACAACGACAATGCAAATGTACTCACGTTCTGATGCATTGCTTAGTACTCTCAGTCAGCAAACTGTCGCTAAGTAAGATGGCTGAACACATGTGAGGAGAAGAGTGGTGATCTATTGCTTCCTTTTGAAAACATTGCTGTACCATGCATGATTTATGTGCGCTACATGAGCTGCCTGGAGTTAACTTGAACGGATTGTTAATGAATATGGCACTTCCTTGTTTTCTGAAGTGTTTGAACGTTTATATCTGCAGGCACAGTGTATGAAAGCCCTGGAATGCCTTTGTTTTGACAGCATCATTGGTGGGAAGCATGGACCAGCATGAGTGGGTTAAATTTTACGGCTTTGCTGGTTCTACTGCCGATCATGTTTTTAGGGTGCAATTTGGATTTAAGACGTCTTGTTTTCTTTCTTATTCTCGCGGTATTCTGTTATTTTGCTATTTTCTTTATGAGAGGTATTAGCATGCTACAGGCTGGTTTCAATCAATGCGGGTGTTCTATTCTTTTCAGTTCAGGCAGTATTCCCGACCATTTTTTTTTTTACGGGCTGTGCAATTGGAATGTGCTGACATTCTAGAACACACCTTGCTTCCTGGAACGTTGTAGTCGTTGCAGTCAGTGGAAGGCCGCCTTTGTGACCACGTGCCAGTTCCACCTGACTGACAATGACCACTGTGACAGCAAGGTTCAGTGAGTGACAGCGTGTAACTAACCCCAATAACCAGTGACAGCGTGTAACTAACCCCAATAACCAGTGACAGCGTGTAACTAACCCCAATAACCAGTGATAGCGTGTAACTAACCCCAATAACCAGTGATAGCGTGTAACTAACCCCAATAACCAGTGACAGCG
>CM031626.1:38537392-38539892 GCA_018398815.1 Conus ventricosus | reverse complement strand
CTGAATGAGTGATGAGTACACCGATGGCAGGTTGTGTCGGCCTCGGTCGCGGTTAATGGTGGAGTTCCTAGCGGCGATGTGAACTTCCTCCTTTACTCCCCTCTGGAACCATCCTGCTTCTCTGTATGTCGAGCACTTGCACGTTGTCCTTTTCAAATAGATGTTGGGTGTGGGTCAGATGCCCACCCACTGGAGAGAACTCACGTTTGTGTCCCTTTGGTCTCTTGTGCAGGTTGCGCTCAGTTTCACCAATGTAACTATGGTCACAGTCCTGGCAGTCTATCTTGTATATCACCCCTGATTTGTCCAGTTTGTCTGTTTTGTCCTTGGGGTGGACTAACTGGCTTCTGATGGCGTTGGTGGGCTTGGCGTGGACACTGACTCCCAACTTTCGGATCTTCCAGCTGAACGTTTCAGTGACGCTACAAACGTACGGCATAGAGATGTGCCCTCTCGAAGGGGTTTTGACGTTCAGTGGAGGGGTGGGGTATGATTTTGTTGCCCCCCCCCCCCCCCTCCGGGATATCCCAGGCCCACTTCTGGTATCCCGATATAATTAAACACTTTCTTGATGTGCTGCACCTCTTCTTCCCTAGCTGTGTTGGTAGAGCAGATGGTCTTCGCTCAATGGGTGAGGGTGCAAATTACTCCCAGCTTGTGTTCCAGTGGTAGATGACTGTCGAATTGCAAATACTGGTCCGTGTGGATGGGCTTTCTGTAGACGGAGAAGGCGAGGCCTGTCTCTGTCCGGGTGATGCAGGTGTTCAACATTGCGATGCTGCCGTTCTCCTCGACCTCGTAGGTCAACTTGATGGCAGGGTGTTGGTTGTTGAGATGGGTCGTGAAGTCTTCGACCACCAATCTTTTCAGCACAGTCATGGTGTTGTCCATGTAGTGGCCCCAGTAGCGAAAAGGGGTGTGGAACGATGCCAAGGCTTTCTCCCTGAAGTCTTCCATAAAGAGGTTAGCTACATTATGACTCACAGGGGGCCCGTGGCTGCACCCTCGGTCTGTTGGTAGAACTGTCCTTCAAAGGTGAACTAGGTGGTGTTTAGGCAGCAAGATAACAGATCGCAGATGTGTTCCACTGGCAGGTTGGTGCACTGCTGAAGGCTGCTGGCGTATTGTATGACCTTAGTGTCGCTAACTGTCAGCTATTGTGAAGTAAATATTGTATGACCGTAGTGTCGCTTACTGTCAGCTATTGTTAAGTAAATATTGTATGACCATAGTGTCACTAACTGTCAGCTATTGTGAAGTAAATATTGTATGACCGTAGTGTCGCTAACTGCCAGCTACTGTGAAGTAAGTATTGTATGACCGTAGTGTCGCTAACCTGTCAGCTATTGTGAAGTAAGCATTGTATGACCATAGTGTCGCTAACCTGTCAGCTATTGTTTGGTCAGTTAATCTCTATGCGTCCACAGCATTGCTGATACATTAACTGCCATACGTCACCAATATTGCTGATCAACCATTTAATTTGTAACGGAGCATTGCTGATTAGTATACTGTTATATGACCAGAGAGTTAGCAATCACTTGACTGCTGTGTGATTGGAGTGTTTCTGATAAATGGGTGACCTGACTACCAGTTGACCACTATGTGCTCGGAGCATTTTTGATGAATTAATGACCACATGACCTGTAAAATTAGTTGACCATTATGTGATCGGAGTTGTTCAGTTAACTTATATATGATCATTGCATTATTAATCAGTTAACTTTTATATGATCATTGCATCATTAATCAGTTAACTTCTATATGATGACAGCATTACTGATCAGTTAACTTCTATATAATCATAGCATTAACGATCAGATAACGTCTATATGATGATTGCATTATGGATCAGTTAACTTCTGTATAATCATACCAATAACGATCAGATAACTTCTATATGATCATAGTGTTACTAATCAGTTAACTTCTGTATAATCATACCATTAACGACGTGATAACTTGTGTATGATCATAGCATTACTGATCATATAGCTTCTTTATAATCATAGCATTACTGATCATTTGTTGTTTGTTTATAATCGTAGTATTGCTGATCATTTAACGTTTTTTTTTTGTTTGTTTGTTTTAATAATCATAGCATTACTGATCATACGTCTTTAAAATCATACCATTACTGATCGTTTGACCTCTTTATAATCATAGCATTACTGATCATTTAGCTTCTTTATAATCATAGCATTACTGATCATTTAACTTTTTTTTTTGTAATTGTAGTATTGCTGATCATTTAACGTTTTTGTTTTTTTTAATAATCATAGCATTACTGATCATTTAACTTATTTAAAATCATACCATTACTGATCGTTTTTAACACCTTTATAATCAAAGCATTACTGATCATTTAACTTCTTTATAATCATAGCATTACTGATCATTTAACTTCTTTATAATCATAGCATTACTGATCATTTGACTTCTTTATAATTATAGCATTACTGATCATTTGGCTTCTTTATAATCATAACATTACTGATCA
>CM031626.1:38524515-38537292 GCA_018398815.1 Conus ventricosus | reverse complement strand
TTTGACTTTTTGGTTCAAGTCTATATTTCAACCTTCACCATCAGTGGCCACCAGAGTTCTACTTCAACCTTGTGATGTCATCAACAGCATGGTCATCAAGGTCCAAGAGGACGTTCTGCTGTCTTGGCACCATTGTGAACAGCAGCAGATCTCAGGATGCTGAAGTGGCACTGCAAACTGCAAAGGTCAGGACTGCCTCGGGGAGTGGAGGGGTAGAGATGGGAAGTTATGGACTGCATCAGATTATTCACTACAATCACCGTACATCGTGCAGTGAACCTGCGTGCTTTGTCGCAGTGGTCTGAGACCCACCGACGAAACGACTAAGATTGAAAGAGACCACCAGCGTTTCTTGTGCACGATCTGCAACATTATATGAAAAGACAAAGTGTCCAATCTTCGTTTTCGATGAAACGTGTGCACTTCAGTACATGGAACTATTCATATTTCTCGAGACACCAAGGATGGGCGCGACATGTGTTCCACATGGCGATCAGCAGGATCCTCTGAATGCTCCTGTACGGCCAGCTCAAGCAGATGCAACGTGACCAGGGTGACCCTCTCACGGGGTACAATGACACACTGAAGGCCAGCCTGAAGAGCTGCAACATGGACAGTCACCATGGAACACACCGCCCCTGACACACCCCGCTGACAAACCTGTACCATCAGGATACACTGGCACACCCCGCTGACACACCTGTACCATCAGGACACACTGCCACACCCCGCTGACACACCTGTACCATCAGGACACACTGCCACACCCCGCTGACACACATGTACCATCAGGACACACTGTCACACCCCGCTGACACACATGTGTCACGGGCGGACTACTATTTGAATGTATTCATTGAGTTTTGATGGGCTGTTCGTTACAGAAGTTAACAGCAGCGTATACTTGGTATGTGGGGTGTGGAGGAGAGGGGGTAGCTCCTCTGTCACATTCAGTTTGTGCACCGCCCGTGTGGATCATGCATCCCCTCAGTAAACACTCACATAGGCGTAGGGTGAGAGTGAAGCGGGAGACCGGGATGAAGATTGTGTGTGCTGTCATTTTTAATAGCGGTACAGGGAGTGTCTTGCACGTGTTCTATGCATAAAGCATGCTGTTTATGCTTAAACGTGTGTTGAATGTGAGTAGGTGTTTGTGTGGGGCGGAAGGGGAACCTTCTGTGCTATGCCAGTGTTCGGGTCTTTCTTTCTTGCTTTTGCTTTGCTGGTAAGAGGCCACGTCCTCGGTTGTAGCCCTACTTCTTTTTCCACTTCGTCGTGGAGAGCAGCGGAACCCGGGCCGGAACCCTCGCTGGGCGGAAGGCAGTCCACTGAATTTTTAAGGATCTCATCCTTGGGCACCAACAACTTTCAGAGTCGTTCCAGACTCTTGCCTTCTTCGTTGGAGGTGGCGTATTTACTGTGGGCTTTGGGGCTCTTCGTTGAGCAAAGCTTGCCAGTAGCTTTTCTTTCTTCTTCACCCGCCGTTCTGGTAAATATATATGTATAGGTATGATGTGTTGTAATTTCGTTGGGTTTGAGAATTTGTACGCCAAGATGGGATTGGCATTTATTTGGTCAGTTCATATTTAAGTGACATTGAGGTCATTTATTTTGAGTTGGATGTTAAGCAATGTCTCTGTTTGGGGAGCTACTTGTATGTTTGACATGTAATCTAATTTTACAGTGAGTCGGTCATATTTGGATAAAGTTGGAGTCAGATATTCCAGAAGCAATACTTCAAGGATTGAAGCAAAGTATTTTATTTTATTTTTTTTTTTTTTTAAAACATCAAGTCGGGTCCGGAACGGAACGAGTTGCCGCCGACTAACATTCAGTCGACTAGCGAAATTTCCGATGTGGCGCTCCCGCCATTGGTTCCGCTCCTTGTCTTGTTTGTTTGTCTCTGTGGTTTTTCTTTATTTGCTTTTTTTTATGAAAGTATTTTATAGATAAAATGGAGAAATGTGTGAGTTTTATGGAATTTCATCTGGTATGAATTTAAATGTAATGTGAACTTCCAACTGTTACTGCATTCAATTTGTAATATGAATGAGAATAAAATGTGAAATATGAGAATTATGAGAATTATAGTAAAAGAAAATAAGGAAAAGAGGAAAACGGCAATGATTCGGGAACAGATGAAAACAAAAAAAATAGTGTTTGTAAAAGTTTATTCTTCTCAAAATTCGTTTAATTGTACGTACACAGTCCACACATGCCCTGCATTCACACACATAATCCACAAATCATCCGATTATGCGGCGAGGGACTGACATCCGCCGCAGGGCGTTTTCTTGTGTTTTTCGTTTCTTCTTGAGTGGAGATGGGCCACAGTTGCTGACGTTGGGCAACCTGAGGATGTTCCCGGAGGGAAGGATTCCGGAGTCGAGCCTGAGGGGTGCGGGAGTCCGGCACAGAGGTCGTCTTCTCGACGACAGTGAGGAGCACATCAAGTCGTGTTTCGGGAATTTAATACGAGGAACACTCGGGACAGTCTTCAACAGAAAGTTATGTGGGAAGTGTGTGTGGTGTATGGGCTGTGGATTTGTGTGCGTACGCTAGTGTGATTTAATGTATCTAGGTATGCCCTGTTGGTTGTATTCATTTGTTTCTCCTCTTCTTCCTCTTTGTTGGGGGCGGTACTTTAGTTGGTTATAGGTCGGGTGGTAGTGAGATCTGGGTGGTGGGTTTTTTTTTGTGTCGGAAGTTCCCATTTATTGGGTTATTTTGTCCTTAGCGATAGTTAGCTCCTGATAGGGTCTCTATACTTGGGTTGGTTTTTTTTTTTAGTTATTCGTTTCCTGTCTTTCCCCCCTACTTCTTTGTTAGGTGACCCCCATCTCATAAATGGAGTGTATGTGCGAGTGATTGAGGTGTTTATTATGTTTGAGTAAATTTGTGTATTTATAATTATAAATGTTATTTGTTCGTAATTCCTGGAGTGGTCTGGAGGTAGTGAGTGGTTGAGTGTTGTGCCGCTTTACTCTTTGTCTGTTCCTGCCTCATTCCCTGACAGGGTCTTTTACCCTTGACATTTATGGGGGCTCGTCCGGGATTGAGGTCGGGTAGTACAGACAGGGAGTACTAATTTGAGCAGCACTTGACCCTTACTTGCCTTCCGCACTCCCGGGGGTACGTGTTTGTGTTTGTATTAGTGTAGTGGAGGTTGGTTGGGGAGAGGTTCAGAGTTGTAGGGAACCCTCAGCCGGAGCGTTACCGGATCGGATGGCCGCAGCGGAGATTGCGCTACTAGGCAACGTCGTTGGCATTCAGTTCCGGGTCCGACGTGTTGTTCGCTGTACCAGCGGTTAGTCGCGTTAGTTGCATACCATAGTTATAAATTTAATAATTACCGGGCAAAGTCGGGATTTTGGCTATGTCAGCGTAGTTCCGGGGGGGGGTTTTTGGTCGACCGGGGGGGGGGTGAAAGGGGTTTTTTTCGGGGGCTTTTGGGAATCATTTGTTTTTTTTTTTTGGGGGTCTTAAGGTTTTTTGGTGGGGTGTTTGGGTTGGGGTTTGGTTTTTTTTTGGGTTATTGTTTTTTTTTTATTTTAGTTTATGGGGCCCTTTTGGGTTGTTTTTTTTTATTTTGTTTTTTTTTTTTTTTTTTTTCGGATTTATTGGTTTAGGGGGGGGGGGTTGGGGTTTTTTTTTTTTTTTGTTGAATTTTATTTAAATTTTATTTTTGTCCCAATGGGGTAGTGGGGTTTTTTGGGCCCCTTTACTTTTGGGGGTTTTTTTTTTGATTTTTCCCTTGTTTTTCTTTAGGGAACCCCAAAAGGGGTATGGGCGAGTTTATTGGAGGGGTGGGTTTTTGTTTTTGTATTTGGTAGGGGGTTTTTTAAAATTTTTTTTTTGAATTTTAAATTCCGGAGGTTAGGGAGGGTTGGGAGTTTTTTCCCCTTTACCCGGCGTTTGCCTAACCCCGGGGCCCTTTTCCCGAATTTTTTTAAAAGGGGGGTGGGGGGTTTTTTGGGAACGGGAGGGGTTAATTTTTGCCATTTTTTTTGTTTTTCCCCAAAGGGGTAACGTTTTTTTTGTAATTATTTGTTGGGAAAAGTTTAATGAAATCCTGCCTTTTTTTTAAGGGAAAATTGGTCCCGCGGGGGGTTTTTGCCAAAACAAATTTTTTTTTAAAATTTTTATTTTTTCCCGGGTATTTTTTGTTCCCGGGGAAATTCCGTTTAATTTTGAAAATTTTTTTTTTTTTAAATTTAGGGGGAATGGGGGGAGGTTTTTTTTTCCCCTATTATTTTTTTCCTTTTTTAAATTTAAAGATTTTTTGGATTTTTCCTTCCCCCTTTTTTTTTTTTTTTTTTTTTTTTTTTTTTTTTTTTTTTTTTTTTTTTTTTTTTTTTTTTTTTTTTAAAAAAAAAAAAAAAAAAAAAAAAAAAAAAAAAAAAAAAAACCCCCCACCCCAAAAAACCAAACCCCTTTCAAAAAAAAAAAAAATTACCCCAAATTCCCCCAAAATTTCCTTTTTTTTTTTATTTATTTTTTTTTTTTTCAAACCCCTTTATTTTTTTCCCCCCCAAATTAATTTTTCCCCCTTTTTTTTTTTTAAAAAATTCCCCCCCCCTTTGGGGCCTCACCCTGGAGACGTTGGTCACCTGAAGTGAAACTTTTCGTTTGGAGTTTTGGGACTTTTCTGGAGCTAAAATTAGTGGGGGGAAACTTTTTTTTTGTTTGCGTGGAATCAAAGGGTTACAGGCAAGGTCATCACGGGGAGGGGGTGAATTGTTTTCGTTTTTTGCCGTTAACATTTGGTTTTTGGGGGTAGACAAAACATTCCCTACTGTTGGAAGTTCTCATGGAAAGGTCAAGGATTGGTTTTGATTTTATTGAGAGATCCATTCACGGGTTACACTTTGCCATTTGGTCCATTGGGGGGACGGGGATATATTCAAATATCTTGACAAAGAGAGTGGAACTTTTTTTTTTTAGAGGTGAGAAAGTGTATATTTTTGGCCCTTTTGGTTTTGAATCGGATTAGTGGAAAGGCATAGTAGTGTTCATTGGCTACAGGGGAATCGTTACCTCACCCGATCCCAGTAAAAGGGATTGGAATTGTCCCGGGACTAAGTATGCCTACGCCCCCTACTACTAGGGGACAATTGGAACAACTACACAAGTTGTCTTTTGTCGGGCGGGGTTCACCCAGCCATCGTTGCTTCCCCCATGTGTTTCCCCTTACTCCCCAGGGATTTAGGCCCCCTTATGGGGGTCGCCACCGCCTTTACCTTGGACATAGACCCCCAATAGTGCCCTCTCGGGGTAACACTTCCCAGGTTTACACCTCCGCCTTATACTTCGGACCCCCAACCCCATGGATCCTTTCATGATGATGAAACTTGAGGGGGAAAGAAAGAAAAAGAAGGGAGAGAAGAGAGCGGGAAGAAAGGGGGGAAGAAAGAAAGTAAAGGGAAAAAGGGGAAAAAAAAGAAAAAGACCCAAGGAAAAAAAAGAAAAAAAAATAGAGGGAAAGGAAAGGGAAAAAAGAGAGCCAAGGAAGAAGGAAAAGGAAGAAAAAGGGGCCAAGGGAAAGAAAGAAGAAAATAATGGAAAAGGGAGTGGAAGAGAGACGTTGGGAAAAAGAGAAGGAGGAACAGCAAGGGCAAAAGAAGGGAAGAAAAGCGAAAAGAGGGAGAGCGGGCGGGGGGATCAAGAAAGAGCAGAAAGAAGCAAGAAGAAAAGGAACAGGGTTCCAAGCAAAGATGGAAGAGGAAAGGAGTCGTCAAGACAGAAGGCTAGGCAGTTGGGAATTTACTCCCGGGGGAGGAAACTACTTCATCACCTGATGTTCAAGAATCATCACAAAGTGCCGAGGGAACCCGAATTAACGTGAACCGCACAGCACCACCCAAGCTACCATGCCTATCTACAGGGGGGGAGATCCCCAATTGCCCTTCCTTGAACACTTTGAATAGGGGCAGAGGTTTCCACTGAGTAATGACAAAAGGGCATTATATTTTGTTGGAAATTTGACGGGAAAAGCCAAAGAACCTTCATCAACATTCCACAAAAAACCCAAATTTTACGAAGGTTAAAGGCTGCTTTGCCCCGGAGGTGCAAGGGGAACTACAAAAACTATAGGGGGCATTTCCGCTCCAGAAAAATGGCAGAAAAAACTTTAAAAACTTTCGGAGACCCTGTCAAGAGTGTTAGACTATTGGTTGGAAACTGCGAAGGGGATATAAAAGATTGTTTCCTGCGGAACAACCATAAACTCTGTTTCACCTGACTTACAGTGCAAGTTAGGAGGGGCCCAACCAGAGTCATTAAAGCAGGCCATGGGGAAATTGCAAAAGCTTCGCAATCCCCGGCGTTATTTTAACCCAGCATACAGGGAAAAGCAAGGAAACAGGCAAAGGAAACCAACACGGGCAACCTCTCCCTGGAGTATGAAATTTTTCCCAAAGGAAATGCGAAAGAGCGTCTTAAAAAATGTACTTTGCGGGATCCCAACCACATGGGAAAGGACTCCCCTAAGCCTCATTTTTGGGCCAGCTTTTACCCACCCCAAAAGGTGGCATTTGGAGAAAGTGAGACACTCACCATCCTCCCCGACTTTTCCCCGGTGGTGTGCGGCAAAGCCTTTGAAGCCTTCGTGACACGGGCCACGCCAATTTTTCTCGACGAGAAGTTGGTACCCCCTGAGGCGCCGGGGAAGAAAAAATTTCAGGAACAGGATCGAATCGTCCTCAAGGTGAACAGATTCTGCCCGGGGATTTTTTCCACACCATACTTTCGGGGAAAGGTAGGGGCATGGCTTTTAACGGCACCAGCATTTCCCTTCTGTTTGGGAACCTGTATTTTTTTGAGGATGGCCGCACCTTGAATTTCAGTCGATTTCCCACAGGAAGTATTTGGGGCTGCCACTACCTTTCACAAACGCAAAGAGAAAAAAGGTTTTGAAGCCCTACTAAAACCCATTCCCCAGCATGACATGGTAACGTTGGGATCCAGCTACCGTGGAAATTTAAAGGGGAAGGATCCTACGTAGCACCTTTGGGGATATGGTGGGGAAACCCCCCAAGGACAAGAGGAATGGATCTGTCGTTATCAAGGAAAAGGGATGATACCCGACATTTGCTCGCGAGACATGAAGAAACCCACGGGTGGTGCCTAAACGTTACAAAACACAGTTCTACCCTTGGACACGACCCCTAGGCAGGACATCTACACAAGGCTACATGGAAAGAACCCAAACACGACTTTCTGCCGGGAAATATCCAAGATGTCAGGAAACTGTCGAATTGTGATGCTTGTAAAAGGGACTACTCCCAGGTAGCGAGTTACCAAGGTTCCCCTGGGAAAGTTCCCCTAAAGGAAACGCCCTTCGCAAGGTCGGAGTGGACCTTGTTGGACCTAAAAACCTGTTTCAGATCGAGGGCACGTACGTCTGAATGGGACTAGCAACTCGCTATCCAGGGCATGCCACTCAAAGGATAGAGCAGTGACAGTGGCTGAAGCACTTGTGGAAATGTGGCGAGGACGGGCATTCCAGAAAAAGAAACAGGGAGCCCAATTTTTTTTCAGAAACCATTCGAGGTATAAAAACCCTTTTCGATTCAGGGGAAACCAAACCCCATCTCATGCTCAAGGCAAGGGGCTTGGGGAAGATTCAACGGAACCCAAGCAAATGCTAGGGAAATTGGCGCAAGAACAACCCAGGAATTGGGAATCGCTTACCCGGCTGTATTGTTTGCGTATAGAGAAGTTCCCGGGAGAGCCTGGGTTTTTTCTCCCTTTGATTACTCTAGGCCGCACAGTAAAAGGGCCCCATGGCGATATGAGGGACCCTTGACCCTGGGAAACAACAGATGAACCCCGGATCAAGTTGAGTATTGTTGGAGTCAAGGGAAAAGATTTCTTCCACCTGCGAGTTGGCCCCCAGAACCTGCATATGCTCAGAACGGTACAATTTTTTTTATGACAAGAAAACCCCCCCAAAATGGTTCGAGCCAGGGATGAAGTCTTGTGTTTGCTTCCCTACATCACAACAAATTGCAACTTTCGTGGCAAGGACCCCTTCAAGATCGTAAAAACGTGTCGGGGTTGGGACTATGTTGTGCGCATAAGGGGGGGAAGCTCATACATCCAAATTGTTTAAACGGTATAGAGAAGAGAAAAACCCGCAGCGCGGTATGCCCCTATCATCGAAGGACAAGGGGAAAGCCCCCTGTTACGTTTTAAAATCCATTTGCTAACGATCCAAGGAACCTGGGAAACGTAAAGGTCCTGAAGGACTGTCTGTGGGAGCAAAGGAAAACGTGCGGCCCTTTTTAGAGAGTCCAAGATGTTTTCTCGATGTACCCCTTAAGGGCAACTTGGGGACCCCGTTTCTATGCTCACCCAAAAGAACCATAAGGGTGCACAATATCCCTTGCCCCATTTTTCAAAAAAAAACCATCAAACTGAAATACGGGTATGCTGCGCCTGGGGGGATTTAGCGTTGTATTCGCCTTTCTCCTCACCCATTTTTTAGTCAAGAAACCAGATGGAAAGAGAGGTTCTGTTGACTTTCTGACTAAATAAGGTGTTGAAATTCACGCTGAACCTTTCCAGAGTTGACAGGATCTTCGCCCCGTTGGGTAAGGCGCGTATTTCTCAAAGCTTTATTTGGCAAAGGATATTGGCAAATACCGATGGGACCCCGCCCCCAGAAGCAAACTCCTTTACTACTCCTGAGGGGGCCCAAATTTGGGTTTAAAGTTATGCCTTTGGTCAATACGCAGGAGCCGTCTTCAGCAGATAATGAACTCGTGCTTGAACCACTGCAGATGAGAGAGTCAGCAATTTTATTGATGACATATTATTTGGGCCCCCGAAACGGGGGGGGACACAGAAGCGCTCAGGGTATTTTTGACTCGCCGGTACACTGCGGCCCGCCCAAAGTGTCAGATAGGGGGAAAAAAATTTCCTTTTTGGGGGAAAGTCGTGGGACAAGGATTCATGGCTCCTGAAAACGACAAAGTTTAAAAAGGGTTGAAGAAGCCCAAACCCCCGAAAACAAAGAAAGGAAATTTCGCTCGTTTCTGGTCCGTAGGCACTACCGTAAATTCCCTTCCCCATTTGCTGAAGTGGCCAAACCCCCGACAACAAAACTGGGCCCCGAAAACCGGAAACGCTGATTGGGAAATACACGGGTTGCATTCGGAAAATCAAGGGAGCGATTCCCAAAAACCCTCCACATTGGCAACCCGAGAAGCCATTCGACTCAGAACAGACCGTCCAGCACGGGGTTGGGGGGAGGCCTTGCAGGATCAAGGGGAAAGGGTTGTTTCCCTCGCATTCGCAATAAGAAAATGGAGCGGGAAAAAAATTACCACCTATCGAGCGGGAAAGTCTTTTAGTGGTGTGGGCCACACGCCGATTTTCCCTTACCTTTCGGGGGAGAATTTTTTCTCCAGAGGATCACCATCCCCTTCGTTCTAAAGCATTGGGGGTCACCGAGCCTTATGGATGGGCACTTAGTTGCAAGCTTTCTTCTCTTTTTAGATTCCCCCCGGACGCTGCAATGTGGGAAACGACTACCCGATCGAATGTCTAATTCCCACGAGTAAACCAGGGTTGTGGAAAAAGGGGAAATGCCGTATTTCTTTTTTTAAGGATGTGCGGGGGCGTGTGATAAAGTAGCCGCTTTTGTGCACCTTCAAGGAACTTTCTAAAATGTAAATTGATAGGGGGGTTGTATTAGCGATTATATATTTTAAACCCTTCCCTTTGGGGCTCATCAAGCTGGGCCCCCATTGGCCAAGCCTTTTTGGTTTTGGGGTAGTGTCACGGGGGGACTACATTTAATGTATTCATTTAGTTTTGATGGGGTTTCGTTACAGAATTAACAGCACGATACTTGGGATGTGGGGGTGGAGGGAGGGGGGGGAGCTCCCTGTCACATTCATTTTTGGGACCGCCCGTTGGGGTCATGCACCCCCCAGTAAACCCTCACATAGATAGGGGGGAGTGAACGGGAGACCGGGATGAAGATTGTGTGTGCTGTCATTTTTTTAATAGGACAGGGGGGGTTTTTGCACTGTTTTATGCTAAAGCAGCGTTTATCTTAAAAAGGTGTTGAAAGTGAGTGGGAGTTTGTGTGGGGTGGAAGGGGAACCTTCGGGCTATGCCCTGTTGGGGCTTTCTTTCGTTTTTTTTCTTTGCTGGAAGAGGCCACGCCCGGTTTTGGGACCCCTTCTTTTTCCCCCCTTCGTCGTGGAGGCAGCGGAACCGGGCCCCAACCCTTCGTGGGCGAAGGGGAGCCACTGAATTTTTAAGGATCTCAAACCTTGGGGACCAACAACTTTCAGAGTCGTTCCGCCTTTCCCTTTTTCGTTGGAGGGCGTATTTATGGTGGGCTTTGGGGCTCTTCGTTTAGCAAAGCTTGCCGTACTTTTTTTTTCTTCTTCACCCGCCCTTTTTGGGGAAAAATATGTATAGGGGATGTGTTTTTAATTGTTTTTGAGAATTTGTACGCCAATGGGATTGCTTTTTTGTCAGTTCATATTTAAGTGCATTTGAGTCATTTATTTTTATTGGGTGTTAAGCAATGGCTCGTTTGGGGAGCTACTTTTATTTTGACATGTTTAAACTAAATTTTCAGTGGAGTCGGGCATATTTGGTAAAAGTTTGGAGTCAGGATATTCCAGAAACAATACTTCAAGGATTTAAAACAAAAAATTTTTTTTTTAATTTATTTTTTTAAAAAATCAAGTCGGGTCCGGAACGGAACGGTTCCCCCGCCAAAAATTCAGTCGACTCGGAAAATTTCCATTGGGCTCCCCCCATTGTTCCGCTCCCCTTTTCTTGTTTGTTTGTCCCCTGTGGTTTTTCTTTTATTTTTTTTTTTTTTATGAAAAATTTTAAAAATAAAATGGGAAAATGTGGGTTTTTAGGAATTTTTTTATCTGGTATGAATTTAAATTAATTGAACTTCCAAATGTTTTTCTGCATTGCAATTTGTAAATAATGAGAATATAATGTAAATATGAGAATATGAGAATTATAGTAAAAGAAAATTAAAAAAAGAGGGAAAAAGGCAATGATTGGGAAAAGATGAAAAAAAAAAAAATAGTGTTTGTAAAAGTTTATTCTTTTCCCAAATTCTTTTTAATTTTACGTAACAGTCCCCACATGCCCTTTCATTCACACACATAACCACAATCTCCGATTTTGCGGGGAGGGACGACATCCGCCGCAGGGCTTTTTTCTTTTGGTTTTTTTGTTTTTTCTTGATGAATGGGCCACAGTTTTGACGTTGGGCAACCGGAGGATGTTTCCCAGGGGAAGGATTCCGGATCGAGCCGGGGGCGGGAGTCCGGGCCCGGAGGTCGTCTTCTCGACGACAGTGGGGAGCACATCCAGTCGTGTTTCGGGGAAATTTTTTAAGAGGAACACTCGGGGGCAGTCTTTAACAGAAAGGGTTGTGGGAAGTGTGGTGGTGTATGGGCTTGGATTTGTGTGCGACGCAGTGGTTTTAAAGATCTAGAGCCCTGTTTTGGGTTTTTTAATTTTTTTTCTCCTCTTTTTCCTCTTTTTTGGGGGGGGTAGCTTAGTTGGTTTTGGTCGGGTGGGGAGGAGATTGGGTGGTGGGGTTTTTTTTTTTTTTTCGAAGTTCCCATTTTATTGGGGGATTTTGTCCCCTTTGCGATGTTAGCTCCTGATAGGGGCCCATACTTTGGGGGTTTGGTTTTTTTTTTTTTATTCGTTTTCCTGTCTTTTTCCCCCCTTCTTTGTTTGGTGCCCCCATCCATAAATGGGGTGTATGTGCGAGTGTTGAGGTTTTTTTATTGTTTTAGTAAATTTGTGTATTAAATTTAATAAAAGTTTTTGTTCGTAATTCCTGGAGTGTCTGGAGGTAGTGAGTGGGTTTAGTGTTTGTGCCCTTTAATCTTTTGCTGTTCCTCCTCTTCCCCGACAGGGGCTTTTTTCCCCTTTAAACATGTTCCATCAGGGGCACCGGCACACCCCCCCCGCACAATAAACATTAAGACACATGTCACACCCGCTGAACACATGTACCATCAGGGAACACTGTCCCACCCCCTCACACACTGAAACATCAAGACACACTGTCCCCCGCTGACACACTGAACATCAAGACACATTGTCACACCCTGCTGACACACATGTACCATCAGGACACACTGTCACACCCCGCTGACACACATGAAACATCAAGACACACTGTCACACCCCGCTGACACACATGTACCATCAGGACACACTGTCACACTCCGCTGACACACATGTACCATTAGGACACACTGTCACACCCCGCTGACACACATGAAACATCACGACACACTGTCACACCCCGCTGACACACATGTACCATCAGGACACACTGTCACACCACACAGACACACCTGTACCATCAGGACACACTGTCACACCCCGCTGACACACATGTACCATTAGGACACACTGTCACACCCGCTGACACACATGAAACATCACGACACACTGTCACACACCCGCTGACACACATGTACCATCAGGGCACACTGTCACACCCCGCTGACACACATGAAACATCACGACACACTGTCACACCCGCTGACACACATGTACCATCAGGACACACTGTCACAGCCCACAGACACACCTGTACCATCAGGACACACTGTCACACCCCGCTGACACACCTGTACCATCAGGACACACTGTCACAGCCCACAGACACACCTGTACCATCAGGACACACTGTCACACCCCGCTGACACACATGTACCATCAGGGCACACTGTCACACCCCGCTGACACACATCTACCATCAGG
>CM031626.1:38505269-38523972 GCA_018398815.1 Conus ventricosus | reverse complement strand
TTTGGCTTTTTGTTACCCAAAAATGCCAAGTTTGCGAATGTTGTAGTTTTATTCGATTGTTTGGACAAATTTGTCGACAGATCAGATTTTCAACTGAGGGAAATACGGATTCGCTGTACGTGGCACTCAGTCGTCGAAGGTTGGACCAAGTCGTACACCCTCCGTGCGACAGCATTTTTTCCGTTGATACACTCTGGGGTTTTCCCGAGTCAAGCTGTAGCTTCTTTTTTGTGTATGATAGCGTTCCAACGGGGATTGTGGTCTTGATGGCTGTTCTAATAGTCGTTTTCTTTTTTCTTGTATCAGAGTGGACTGTTTAATCCATTATTTTTGAAAACCAGTTCCCCACCTCCTCGGGGTGTTTCCTGGGTGGTCCTTCATTCTGTCGGACTGACTAAAGTTAGCCCTTATTTTTTGCTTTGACTTTAGTCCGTTTTATTGCTTGAACGATCAGCGGACGGGTGAAACAGGGTCATTTACACTAATATCACGATGCTTCGATGCAACATGATTTTTTTCTTTTTTAAACCACTAGATATAGCCTTCCGATTCGATTATACAGTTCGATTTTTTAAAAAACATTCAGTTTTTTCATAAGTTGACAGATAGGCATGTAAATTACAGTGCATGCGTTTTCATCACCCTTAGGGTCTTTAATAGTGACGTCACATCGATCTCGCGATGCAATCACCGAGCATCCCCTGTCATATCATTCGCCACAAAGGGTGCATTAATGTCATGTGACGTAGCCTCACATCAAGGCATGTGACGCTCCATCACATGTATTTAGTGATATGAATCATTTCCCCATGCCACAAGGGAAAAAGGGAAAGAATATTCAGTGGCTTGACTAGTGTAGCGGGGCGTCCCCAAATAATTGTGAGTATGACTCAGTAAAGAAACAAACGGGGTTCATTGGGTGAAAGTGACCACTGAGTGATTTTTTAAACCAAGGGCTAGTAAGGTGCTGTCATGTGTTTTGAACACTGAGTAATGCACTCACTAGGAGAGGGAGGAAAGAATCAGTTTTAACCCAGCAGATGGCCTAGAGACCGAACCTGTCAGGACGTTGGTCCTCTCTGCTGACCAGTCATTACCAGTGAAGCGATAGATAGTTGGGGAAAGCTACGGGGGAAAATCTTAAGGAAAAGAGAAAGAAAGAATTCATATGTTGATTAAGAAGCAGGTTACTTACACGAACCTTATTCGTGTTTCAGCCCTTCACCCTTTTACCCTTCGCCCTTCACCCTTCCCCTTTTTCACCCCGTGAGGTGGTTGAAGACGGCCATGGTGTGGGGAACACACCGGTAGCAGCCCCAGGAATTAAGGACTCCAGGGAGAGGAGCGGGAACTCGTCATCTCTCCGGGGACAGGAGAAGACGAGGGAGAGGAGTTGGAACCAATCTCTCCAGTGACAAGAAGAGTCGAGGGAGAGGAGTCGGAAGCCCATACTCCGGGAGGGGAGAAATCGAGGGGGCGAGATGATGTCGGGAGAGAGACAGGAATCATGATAGTATGAAGTCTTGTTTGATGCAGGCATAGCATCAAGGATGAAAGATTCACTTATTTTCCGGGTCTGGATTTTGTGGGCCAATGTTGTGTGAGCCGTGACTTTATGAAGTCTTGAGTGATTAGTTTGCCTCTCAGTGGAAAGAGTGCTACATGTATAAAATTTGTTTATAACGTGTTTGATGTGATTTAGTAAAGTGTTTTCCCCGAAGAGAGGGGGAGAAGAAAAAACATTCGGTAGTGCGCCTTGGTTGATTGGAAAGATTGCGTGTGCGTATGGAGTAAATGCTGTCATGAATGCGCGTGTGCAAAGTGACAGTGTGACAGTGGTGACCCCGACAAAAGAAAAAAGAAAAAGAAAGATTTCTATTTGTGCCCTTGGGACTTTAAAAAAAAAAAGATTTCTATTTGTACCCTCAAGGGTTTGAGGAAGGAAAAAAAAAGGAAAGATTTCTATTTGTACCCTCAAGGTTTGAGGGAAGGAAAAAAAAAGAAGAAAGTTTAATTATTTATTGTGTATAATATTTGCAATTTTTTTTGTTCTATTTCTATGTGTGTTTAAGGTGGTTGAGATTTCTTTTGGTTGCTCTACTCCGTTAAGGTTTTTTTTTTGGTAGGATTTCCTTTTGACCCTTTCCCCCCTCAGGACCGATAGCCTCAACCTCCTCTTGCTCGTACCTGGCAGCAAGGGGGCAGGCGTTGAGGAGTCGCTGTCCTCCCCTAGAGTATTAGATTTTTTGTCCCCTTCCCCAGACTGATAGCCCCAACCCTCTTCCTGCGTTTAGCAGGGGGGCATGGCGTTGGGGGGTCGATAGTCTTTCCCTTCTCGTAATTATCTATTTCTTTCCCTTTCCTATTGTTTCATTTGATTTTTCCCCTTGCCCTCAGAGGTGGATCACTTCACCTCCGTCACGCAAATAGTGTAGGTGGTGGAGTTGATTACCGCTCAGCCCAAATAAACATCTTTATCTTTGATTATATTTTTTCTGGGTGTGGTGCGAGATTTTCTTTGAGTTTGGGTGAATGTGCATTTATTAATTGATTGTTTATTATTTTGCATTATTGCTGTAGTGTTGTGTATATTGTGAGTGATTTGTTTTTTTCCCGTCTCCAGTTTCACGGGGGACAGTGAACCACTAGGGTGGTGTCTGGGGGCTTCTTTTGCTGTTCTTGATTTCTTCTCACTGTTCCGATCCTGTGTATCCTTTCATTTCCTTTTCACTCCCTTTTTCAAAAACTCTACACTTCTTCACAATAAGCTCCTATCTAGTTTTTCTTTTCAACATTTTCATCTTTTAGGTAGGATTTCCGCTAGTTTGTGTTTCTTCCCCTCTTTTTAATTGTTTGTGCTTCCATTTGTTTTGTAAATTTATATTCATTTATCGTATAAGGCGGTGCATTTGTTTTGTAAATTCATTTGAAATTAAGTAGAAAGAAAGACTGACAACAAGAACATTAAGAACTAAACTTTATAAAGAATTATTTTCAGAAAACTTTATTGTGTTTTTTTCCTTTCTTAGGAAAACAGATTTGCATTGAACTTCATTTTTTTTTAAATTCCAAATTGATAGCAGTTTGCAAATTACTTTGGAAAAATACATTCCTTGGATTTAATATCTACCCTGTTTTGGTAAGCTGTTTTTCTGTTTACACACGGAAATTGAATTCTTTATTTGTATATACTATAATTACATTTTTGTGAAATATACAGCGCCATCATATATCGCCTTATTTTTATTCATATTTAGAAATTGTTTTGTTTATATCTGTTGACGATTCATTATGGATGATTTTGATAAATATGTTCAACAAGCGGAACGCTTGGTTTTGATGGAGAAAAACTTACTAACTATGTGCAACAATGCACAGATAGGTCAGACAGGCTAAGAGAGAGGGAAGAAAATAGACTACAGAGGGAAGCTAAATCGGAGGAAAAATGACTACAGAGGGAATCTGAAATTGAAGAAAAAAGACTACAGCGGGAAGCTGAAGAAAATAGACTACAGAGGGAAGCTGAAATTGAAGAAAAAAGACTACAGAGGGAAGCTGAAGTTGAAGAACGTCCAATTTAAGCTGAGACAGTTTAGAACTAGAGACTGATGCTGAAATTAAAAGATTACAGGCATCGAGAGAACCTCCACCAGCTCCACCAGTCGGTTCCACAAGCGCGCCTCAACCAAAAGCGGCATATATTCCAAAGTTACACCTTTCGAGGAAAAAACGATGACATAGATAGTTTTCTTTTCCGCTTTGAAAGTCACGCAACGTCTTGTGGTTGGCCAAAGGAAAAGTGGACATTGTATATTGCGTCGTTGTTTAAGGTAGCGCTTTGACACTGTACCACACACTCGCGGCGAAAACAAAATTTAACGTGGGATCAGTTGAAAGAAGAACTCCTCAAGAAATTTCAATGTTCTGCTGATCGTTTTTCACGAACGTTTCCGTTCTGTGCGCCCTGAAAAAGGAGAATCGTTTCCGTCGTTTCTAATTCGTATGAGTCATTGTTTAGATCGATGGATCGATTTATCAAAAACGAACAAAACTTTTCAATCACTGCGAGATCTCCTTCTTAGAGAACAACTTTTCCAGAGCGTGAGCAAAGATCTGGCCACTTTCCTTAAAGAAAGGCAATTTGAAAGCGTTGAGGAAATGTGTCAGATGGCTGATCAGTATTGTATCGCTCACCCAGATAAGGGCGTGGCTAGGAAAGGAGAATTTTCAATCTTTGAGTCTCATGCGTCATGTACTATCCCATCAGACAGGAAGTTACAGGAAAGGAAATCGTGGGTCATTTCTGAGTCCTCAAGGATATACTTATCCAAGGAAGGACAGGGATCTTTCCGCGGTTCGAGTGACTTTCGTCAGTACCAGTACTCACCGCCGGAAAAGACCCGTTACTCCCTCAGCAAACGTTCCGAGGTCGTGGACAACGACCACCACGTAGACCTTTTGGGCCATTCGTGGACAGAACAGAAGTTCACAAAATCAGTCAGTTGCCGATCAGACAATGCGATGTTTCTTTTGTGATGGCAATTCCATTTGAGGAAAAATTGCCCTTTCAACCAAATGATTCAAAACCCGCATTAGTCTCCACTGATTGTGAAGAAGGCCTTGTTTTGGCACCACATCAAGCTGTTGATGGACTGGTGTTAGAAAACGGAGCCATCAATGGATTGCAGGCTTGGTTTTGCGAGACACTGGGTGCACCACCGCTGGTGTACAGAATCTTTCGTGCTTCAAAACCAGTATCTCAACACTGTCCAAAAGTGTAGGTCGTTTGGAGGCAAGATTGAAACGTTTCCGCTGGCGAAAATTTCAGTCAATACACCGTACTACTCCGGTTTTCTTACCGCCTGTGTCATGATAACCCAGTCTGCGACTTGATCTTGGGCAATTTGCCAGGTGTCGCTACAGTACATGGTGGTGCTGGAGGATCGTTTGTTCCTTGTCTTGTAGATACCAGATCAGACATCGTAGAGCAGGGAAAGGCACAAAGCCGCTAAAAGTCTCAAAACTGGATGAACTCCAGATTACCCCAGATGATCTAAAAGAAATGCAGGAAAAAGACGAGACGCTGACGACGGTACTTTCTGCTGCTAAACAGACTGTAACGGACAAACTAACGGACAAACCAACGTACATACTGGAATCTGACATTCTCTACAGGTGTGTACCTGGACAGGAAAACAAACAAGTTGTCGTTCCAAAGCCACTTAGAGAGACAGTGCTACACACGGCTCATGATGCATTGTTCGCTGGTCACTGTGGGATCAAAAGAACATCAAAGAGAGTTCTTGATTCTTTTATTGGCCAGGTGTCACAAAGGAAGTAACAGAATACTGCCGTTCATGTGACATCTGCCAAAAGACATCTCAGAAAGGTCGCGTCCCATGTGCACCTTTGCACAAAATGCCTCTCATTTCCGTCCCATTTCGGAGGGTGGCTATTGATCTTGTTGGCCTTTACCACTGTCTTCTTCGGGATATCGCTATATTTGACTTTGGTGGATACAGCGACAAGGTATCCAGAAGCGATTCCACTGAAGAAAATTGATACAGTGTCTGTCGCTGAAGCTTTACTTGCGATTTTTTCCAGAGTGGGTCTTCCAGACGAAATTCTCTCGGATTGTGGAACGCAATTCATTTCTGATCTCATGAGAGAAATTTACAGACTGTTGTCAATCTCTTCCATTTCAACCACGCCATATCATCCCCAATCGAATGGCATGGTTGAACGTTTCAATGGAACGTTAAAGTCCATGCTGAGAAAGGTTGCAAGGCAGGAACCCCATGAATGGGATCGTTTCATACCGGCTTTGCTTTTCGCATACAGGGAATGCCGAACGAAACGCTGGGATTTTCACCATTCGAGTTTCTTTTCGGACACTCACCAAGGGGTCCTTTGGATCTATTGATGACACAATGGACGAAAAAGACGGACATACCTGACAGTAAAACATGTTTACCAATACGTTTATGAACTGCATAATCGTTTGAAGGATGCATGTGAGCTTGCTCAACAGTCAGCTGATAGAAAAACAGATGTGTACAAGGTCTTTGCAGACAGAAAAGCAAGGCACGTTCCTTCAGTGTAGGGGATAAAGTCCTGTATTACTCACTGATGAACAAACAAGCCTTCGTGTTATGTGGAAGGGTCCTTTTCAGGTGGTCGAAAAAATTTCTGCAGTTAATTAAAAGATCAAAATGGCAAACACTGAGAAGGTATTTCATGTGAACATGTTGAAGAAGTATGTTGAACGTACAAATGTTGCCATCAACCAGTCAGTTGAGTGGATATGTCCTGTGTCAGAAACTGATGTCAACATGAACAGACATTATCAGTGATGAATTTGTACCCAATGTGACGTACAGGACAGATCAAAGTTGTGAAAACAGCAAATGTAGGAGTGTTAACATCACCAGTGCAGATGATGTTGTACCCCTTCCTACCTGTCTGTCAAAGGTGAAACCTATGATGATGTGATTTTGTCGAATGATTTGTCTTCAAGTCAAACAGAACAGCTCAAAGAAATTTTGAAAGACTTTCAGGATGTGTTGACAGATACCCCAGTACAGTGACTGGTATTGAACCCCATAGTATTCAGTTAACTACTGAAATACCAGTGCGAACCAGACCATACCCCCTGCCGTTTGCAAAAAAAAAGAAGTTGTCGAGAGGAAATCAAAGTAATGCTGGATTTAAAGGTCATAGAACCTTCTACGTCTCCGTACAGCTCACCAGTTGTATTGGTGAACAAACCTGATGGATCGGTGCGTTTCTGCATCGATTACAGGAAATTAAATAAGATCACTGTGTTCGATGCCGAGCCCATCCCAGACATTGAAGAACTTCTGTGTCAGCTCTCAGAAGGAAACTATTTTGTGAAAGTAGACTTGACTAAAGGATACTGGCAGATTCCAATGGCTGAAGCTGACAAGGAAAAGACAGCATTTCAAACACCTTTTGGTCTTTTCCAATGGACGAAAATGCCATTCGGTTTGCAAAATGCCCCAGCTTCTTTTGCTAGAATGATGCGAGCCCTGAAACTCCATGAATGTGGTGCAGGTCAGTTTTTTTGACGACATTTTGTTGGCTGCAAAGTCATGGAGTGACCTCCTTTCTAACTTGCGAGCTGTTTTTTTTTTCCAGACTCAGATGTTTTGGGTTGACTGCAAGACCATCCAAAATTCGTGCCGGTTTTCAAACTCTCGAATTTTTGGGTCACACTATTTCAGTGGAAAATGATGCCAGAAGGAAAGAAAGTGGAAAAGATTTTATCTTTACTTAAACCCACTACAAAGAAACAGATCAGGTCACTCATCGGATTGTTGTCTTACTATAGACGATATGTACCCCACTTTGCGTCCCTGACGGCCCCTTTGACTGAACTGACGAAAGGGACGAAGAACAAAAGTATTGTGTGGTCTGATGAGTGCCAGACGGCTTTGGAGTGTGTTTCAGAACACCCTCAACTCATTTCCTGTTCTTTTGTTACCCTCCCTCTCAGAAGACTTTATTTTGAGAACTGATGCCAGTTCCAAAGGAATGGAGCGTACTGTTGCAGGAAAAAAAGTGCTTTGTTACATCCAGTGCAATACGCCAGTAAGAAGTTCTCAAAGACACAAGAGAAATACTCCACTATTGAGAGAGAGTGCTTGGCTATTGTATGGGCATGTGAGAAGTTCGCCAGGTTCTTGACTGGAAGAAAGTTTCGGTTACAGACTGACCACAGGCCCACTGACGTTCTGAAATCGTCAAAAACTAAGAACAGCAGATTATTAAGGTGGTCTTTGGCATTGCAGGAATTCCAATTTACCATTGAACCAGTGCCTGGAACACAAAATGTCATGGCAGATTTATTGTCACGTGTATGAATATTCATGGACAATGTAAACTGTCTTCAAGGGAAAGACTATTCCTGTTTTTGTCTTTCTTAATGATTACGGTGTGATCACATTGACAGTGCATTGTAATGCTACTGACGATTTAAATCAAGTGGTATTTATGCATAATTTGCTTGTTGAAGTGACTATATGTTTTACAAGCAAAAACTACTTGATGTTGATGTATTACATATCTATTCTTTGCTTTATTCTTTCGTAAACAATGAAAAATCATCATGTACTATTTATGTCTAACTTGCTTGTGAAGATCAATATATAGTATGGTTGATGAGCAAATAACCCTTTAGAAAATGTATATACACATGTTTTGATTGGCAATGAGACAAACCAATTGTTTTCATTTGTCACTGTCAACAATGGAAAGCATGTGACTTTTCAATGGACATAACATACATGTGGGAAAAAACTATGTTTAAACTATGTTTATTTTGTTTACATGTCTATTGAGAAACATGTACACTTAGAAATAGTTCTCATTTTCATGAGGGTTTTGAAAGACAGGATGTGAGACAAAGATCAAGGGAAAATATGTGCTTCACATCTTAATATATAAACACAATTTGTACTTTGAATTGTTAATATCCCTAGTTTGTTTTAATCCATGTAATTTGTGAAATGTATTTTGTGAGATGTGGTGATCAATTATGAATTTTTTTTTATAGAAAGACTGAAAGTTTGAAATAATGCTATTTATGGTGGATCATGATGATTGATTCTATACGTTGATTATTAATTTGGTGAATCATGTGTGATGGTTACACATTTTGAGATTCATGGCTGAAGATGTGTTTAAGTGGAGTGGTATATCCTTTAAAAAAATTTCTGGAGAAAATTTTTTCATCCCAGGATGGGGGGTGTCATGTGACGTAGCCTCACATCAAGGCATGTGACGCTCCATCACATGTAGTTAGTGATATGAATCATTTCCCCCCTGCCACAACGGAAAAGGAAGAATATTCATGTGGCTTGACTAGTGTAGTGGGCGTCCCCAAATAATTGTGAGTATGACTCAGTAAAGAAACAACGTGGTCATTGGGTGAAAGTGACCACTGAGTGATAGTTTAACAAGGCTAGTAAGGTGCTGGTCATGTGTTTTGAACACTGAGTATGCACTCACTAGGAGGAGGGAGGAAAGAATCAGTTTTAACCCAGCAGATGGCCTAGAGACTCGAACCTGTCAGGACGTTGGTCCTCTCTGCTGACCAGTCCAATACCAGGTGACGATAGATAGTTGGGGAAAGCTACAGGGAAAACTTAAGGAAAAGAGAAAGAAGATTCATATGTTTGAATTAAGAAGCAGGTTACTTACACGAACCTTATTCGTGTTTTCAGCCCTTCACCCTTTTACCCTTCGCCCTTCACCCTTCACCTTTCACCCCGTGAGGTGGTTGAAGATGGCCATGGTGTGGGGAACACACCGGTAGGCAGCCCCAGGAATTAAGGACTCCAGGGAGAGGAGTCGGGAACTCGTCATCTCTCCAGGGACAGAGAAGACGAGGGAAGAGGATTGGAACTCATCTCTCCAGTGACAAGAAGAGTCGAGGGAGAGGAGTCGGAAGTCATATCTCCAGGACGGGAGAAATCGAGGGGCGAGATGATGTCTGAGAGAGACAGGGAATCATGATAGTATGAAGTCTTGTGTTTGATGCAGGCATAGCATCAAGGAGTGAAAGATTCACTTATTTTCCTGGTCTGAGTTTGTGGGCCAATGTTGTGTGGAGGCCGTGACTTTATGAAGTCTTGAGTGAGTTAGTTTGCCTCTCAGTGGAAAGAGTGCTACATGTATAAAATTTGTTTATAACGTGTTTGATGTGATTTAGTAAAGTGTTTTCCCGAAGAGAGGGGGAGAAGAAAAAACATTCGTAGTGCGCCTTTTGGTTGATTGGAAAGATTGCGTGTGCGTATGGAGTAAATGCTGTCATGAATGCGCGTGTGCAAAAGTGACAGTGTGACAATTAATAGCAATGTCGAGAGTCAGTCATGATCATCTGGTAATGGTGTAGCGGGTAAACTTCGGACCTTTCAAGGAGCTGACTGCTTTTTTTTCAGCATGTGTTTGTGTCCCTTGGGAGACGGCTTAAACAAAACAAACAAACAAACAAACAAAGACACCTACTAACCCCCAAATCTCATTCTTTAACTATTAATGAACCAGTCTAAAGAGTCAGTCATGATGAGCTGGTAAAGATGTAGCAGGTACACTTCGGACCTTCCAAGGGAGCTGACTGCCTTTTTTTCATCAGGTGTTGTCGCCCTTGGGAGATAGCCTAAAAAAAAAAATTAGTCTGTCATTTTTTTCTTTACGTTTTTAAATCTGATTGCACCATCAAGACGCAAGCCTCGTCAACGCCCGAACGCCCGTAGGGTCTTTTCATAGGGACCTCACATCGATCGTTCGATGTCATCAACGGCCATGCTCTGTCATGTGATTTGCACCCTGAGGGGTTTTAATAGCAATGTGGAAAATCAGTGATGATCAGCTATTATGGGTTTAGCCAGTACAGTTCAATTCTTTCAAGTGAGCCCGCTGTTGGTTTTTTGGTTTGTTTTTGTGTGGTCACCCTTGGGAGACGGTGTAAATAAAATAAACAAACAACCAAACAAACAAAGACACCTATTAACCCCCAAATCTCATTCTTTAACTAGTAATGAACCGGTCTAAGGAGTCAGTCATGCTCAGCTACTATGGGTTCAGCGGGTACAGTTCAGGTCTTTCAGGGAGCTGACTTTTTTTTTTTTGGAGACGGTCTACTCCAAAAAGGAAGTCGCTTAAATCAGTCTGTCATTTTTTGGTTTGTTTACATTTTTCTTTACAGCTGATTGCACCCTCGTGATGCAATCGCCCGTAGGGTCTATCATTAGGGACCTCACATGGATCGTTCGATTTTATCACCGAGCATCCTCGGTCATGTGATTCGTCCTTAAGGCGTTGTCGTCATCCCTCCTCCTGCCTCCTCCTGCTTTGAGGCATGAGAAGTCCCTATCCTTACTACTAGTGTTACACTTTTGCTGGGCACGTAATATTTTCAGAAAACGAAGTTCCTGTGCTTTTCGACGTTTCTCCAGTATGATGTACAACGTGTAGAGGAAGGGGTTGAGTGATGAATTGAGTGGTAACACAAAAACGGCCATTCCCACGTTTACCTCCCCTGGAATGGCAACACCACTGGCAGCTAGGACCCCACACAGACCAATGGGAAACTAGCACAGAAAATCAGACATGGCAACAGACAGGAGACGCCTGGCGATAGTGGCTTCCTTGGCCTGCACTGTATCAGTGACTATGTCTTGGGGTTTTATCAGCCGATTAGACATTGTGTTACTCCTCACCGACAAGTAAATGAAAAACTGGCCTCCACCAATCATAAGAAAGAGGATGAAGTTGCCGACAATCATGATACTAAAAGAATAAACGTGACCGGGAAAGTCAGCTCTGGTGACAGGTAATGGAATACAAATGCCTGTCTGGTGGAAAAATTCCCAGTGTGAGGTAACAGGAAGCAGAGGAACAGCCGCCATAGTAAGCCCCAGAGTCCACGTGGCGACACAGGCGAACTGAGCTGATTTGACTCCTAATCGTACATGACTGAAAGGGAAGTGAAGCACAAGGAAACGATCCAAAGTGATGAGACAGATTAGTAACGCCGATACTTCTGACGACAGCAAAGATAAGAACCCTGCAATACTACAGAGTGGGCTATTTTTCCAGGCACTTTCATGCCAGAGTAAATGCCAGTATACACCCAGTCTGCCACACCAATAAAGATTAAGTACACACCCATAAGAAAGTCAGAAGCGCATAAATGAAGGACAAACAAAACAAAGCCAGTCATGGTGCTTTTGGACAAAAGGTATAGACGATACACAAAACTACTCGAGTTTCCAAGAACAGCAAGCACAACAAAAATCGCAAGAGTAACACGGTAAGAAATATATTTCAACAGGTCATCACAAGACGAAAGTTCATTGGATGGTGCGAAACATTTGCCACGAAAATATTGCGGTAAAACAACAGAACAACATAATTTGAAGTTGTCTGCAAAAATGTACCTAATTTGTGTCATGTTTTCAAAAACTCTGGTTTAAAAATCGGTAATGGGACAATCCTGTAGATTTAAAAACCGAAGATTGTGAAACAAGCCTTGTCCTTGCAGTGAGTTTATTTTGTTCCTTGACAAATCCAAAGTTTGTAAGTTTGGCATATGAGCTGATAAGATGCTCAAGTTCAGATAGTTGGCTTGTGTGCTTGACAGATTAGAAACCGCCAGTAATGGATGTAAAGACTGATTTTGGACGCAAAAATACCACCAGACATAGGATTACCAGCCTTTGCCCAAAATCGAGTTGAGGCATTCCTGCAAAGTGGCTAAAGTTGATGGAATGGAGACGATTTTACTAAGATCTACACTGTGAAGTTTGGGTAAAACAACCAGTGTTGAATTCCTCAGTCCACATCCCTGTAAACCCAGGTAGATCAGCGATGAGTGATGTCATGCATACTTAGTCCACTGCAAAGTAGCATCAAGGTAGCGTAGCTGTGTGAAAGAGCTGATGACAAAAGTGTGATTGCAGGTGAAAGCAAAACCATAACAAACACATGACTCAGGACAAATGTTGTCGCATATCAATTCATCATCATGCATTGGGCATTGTGAAGGACCAACACACAGGTGATTCACGTGCACACAGATGGTTTTACGCCTGTCACGACATCGATAAAAGCCCGGACACGTCTTGTAATTATCACAGTCAGCTTCATCCTCGTGATCCGGACAGTCGATCATGTCATTACACCTGACATAGACAGGGAACAATAGCCGTCATTGTGACACTGAAAATGTGTGTCCTGGACATTGTGTGCTATTCGTTTCTAGAGGTGAAACTGTAAACGGACCAGGTTTGTCAAAATTGATCGCCGCTGGGGGACTTGTTTGGCTGAATGTTAAGTTTCTGAAATAACACCCTGTTTTATCTTGGTCTGTCACACAGTTCGCATACCCATCACATTGTTTCTCCTTCTCTACGCACTGAACACAAGACATCAAAGAGAGGCTTATGAAAGGAAATTCAAAGTATTTATTCCTTAAAACAAACGAACATATGAACGATTAGGTGATGGTGATGATAATCTCCTCTGTCGCCACCACCAGTGCCACCACCACCACCATCACCACCACCACCACCATCATCATTATCATCATCATCATCATCATCACAGATGACAGAGAAGAGAAGAAGAAGAGAGAAAAGGAAGAAGAAGAAGAAGAAGAAGAAGAGAAAAAAAGAAGAAGAAGAAGAAGAAGAATGATGTGTGGCGAAATGTTGTCATTATACAGTTATCTGAAAAGCGTGAGGGTTGGTCGTGTGAATGTATGCTGGTCTAATGTTTTAGGTTCCCCCCACTCTATCCATTGGACACACTCTTGAGGGCTTGAGCTGACAAGAGCGTTATACTTAAACAGAATGTTTCCTCTGTTTTGACTGATTATATTTTGTACGTCTTCCATAGACATATCTCTATTCATTGTAGTGGATGATATTTTTTCATTTGATCAATACTATTTTTGCCAGGTTTGAAAGAAAATAACTTTCTTCTTGTACTCAATCATAGAATTGTTGAACAGGAGCTAAAAGGAAATTAGTACGGTTGATTTCAATAGGCTTAGTAATAGTTTTGCTGTCAAATAGTTTACCAAAACATCTTTACTGTTTTTGTACCTTACATTAAATTATATATGGAAGGAAAAAAAAAAAAAAAAAATAAATATATATATAATATATATATATATATATATTATATATAATATATATATTTTTATATAAATATATATATATATAACACCATATAGAGTCTGCAGAGGAAGGACTAAGAGAGATGTTGAGAGAGAGAGTTGCTAATCGATGAAGAGAAAAAAAAAAGAAAAAAAAGGCAACTATGTCCATTTGATAGAGCAGACTAGAAGAGAGGAGAGAGAGTGCAATGCGTTTAGTGCAGCAAGGAAGAAAGGAGAACAGATCAATGTCTGGTAGTCACTATTCAATTTGAACGGGGTTCGACCTCATACCTGGCAGCGCCACTTTCATCGGCAGGACCACAGGCCAACGCCAGTAACCTGACCAGTGGCCAGCGGTCCAACCTGACCAGTGCCAGCAGTCCAACCTAACCAGTGCCAGCGGTCCAACACTAGATCCACTGACAATCGTTTGGAAATGCCACACGAGTAACTACCCGTTTTCATGAATGTCACTATTGTACAGTTTCCCAATCCACTGCTAATGCAAATGTTTCTTGAACTCAATCATCTTGATCAGGTTAAGCCTCCATTTCAATATCAATTCCATTGTTCTGTTCTTGTAACTTTCAAATGCTTTTCTGTTGCTAAACGTTTTCTGCCACAGGAATGTATACAGCATTGTGTTCATTTATATAAGACTTATTCTGGGATACCAATAGATTGCATAACATAGACCAACTGGCTTACCCTGGATACTGAGATCCCTCTTTTGTCACATTATTTTATTTTTTTTTTTTTAATTTAGTCGATTCTATCTTTCCAATTATCTGCAAATTTTCTTACCATTGTATCGGATTCAAAAACAAATCCGAAGAATTACTATTTTCTTTACGGTAGTCAATGGCAGTTTTTGTTCTTTTCCCTGTCTTCCCATTTCTAATGCCTTCGTTTTTAACTTATTCAATTCGAGACCTGATTTTCCTGAAAGGAAGTCAACACTTCCAGTGATCTGGTCATGTCGTTATGATCTCTAATGAACATAGTGGTGTTATCTGCCATTTGCTTTATTTTTAGATAACAGTTTTCATCATGAGAATGTGTAGGCATCTTAATTCCTATAACTGAACTGCTTCTAGTTTTGATAGCCAACAATTCAACCGTTAAAATAAAAGCTAGTGGGGAAAATGGAGAACACTGACTTATACCACAATTCAGATTAAATTAGCACCATATAGAGTCTGCAGAGGCAGGACTAAGGAGAGATGTTGAGAGAGAGATAGTTGCTAATCGATGAAGAGGAAAAAAAGAAAAAAAGAAAAAGAAAAAGGCAACTATGTCCATTTGATAGAGCAGACTAGAAGAGAGTGAGAGAGTGCAATGTGTTAGTGCAGCAAGAAGAAAGGAGAACAGATCAATGTCTGGTAGTCACTATTCAATTTGAACCGGGGTTCGACCTCATACCTGGCAGCGCCCTTTCATCAGGCAGAACCACAGGCCAACGCCAGTAACCTGACCAGTGCCAGCGGTCCAACCTGACCAGTGCCAGCGGTCCAACCTGACCAGTGCCAGCGGTCCAACCTAACCAGTGCCAGTGGTCCAACCTAACCAGTGCCAGCAGTTGTGTTGCGACTGGTGCTTGTGAAAGTGACAGTGAAAAGAAAAAAAAAAGAAGAAAAGGAAAGACAGTGATTCGTAAATAGTTTAAGATCACCTGGCCAGGTAAAGTAGAAAATCTATTTATAACCGGGTTAGTTATGATGATTTAGATAAATGTTTTGTGAAGTTTCAAGGAAAGAGAGAATGTTTTTATTTGTGTTTGACTCCATGCGCATTGATGGGTTTTTTTCCATGATTAATGTGTAGTAAAGTTATAGACTTTACTAGTGGTTTGATTTGACGAATGCATGATATATGAATGAGATTGTAAGCAAGCTGTGAGTGTGTTTGGGCTGTGCGCTAGTCCTTCCTCCACTGACGTACCCCGAGGTTGAGGCTCATGAAGCCAACCAACATGATTTATAGATGTAACATTCCCGTCAGTCAGTGTTGATACTCATTTCCAAAAATCGGAACAAAGCCGTACACATCAAAGATTTTCCGTAGAAAAGCTTTAGATATTGGGTCAAACGCTTTGGAAAAATCAACGGCCAACAGATATCCCGCATGGTTAGTTTTATTTACATAGTTAACTGTGTCATCAATTGATCTTATGATCGTCGCGATGAGTCTGCCTTTAATGTATCCAACCTGATCTTTAATTAATCTGTTAATGACTCAGCTAATTTGAAGGGCTAAAACTTTAGCTAATATCTTATAGTCTCAGTTAGTAAGAGTAACATGTTTCCAATTATTCAGATCATCTCTCTGTGATTCTTTTCCTTTATGTTAATATTACCATACCTTTGTGAATATGACAGTTCACCTTTATAAAGGCCTCTGTAATTTATTGAGTTAAACACTCATAATGTTATTAAAAAATGATAATAATCATAGTCATAATCATCCTCATCATCATCATCATCATCATCATCATCATCATCAAATTCTATGGTCCACCCATCTCTGCAAGGGATGGACAATTGTTCATATGTTTTAAACGGTTGGTCATTTCTTTTAGTGTAATCACTCCCTCACAAGACACAGCTTCCTCTTCATTCGAGTCTTGGAACATTTTTCGTTCTGCAAAAATAAATTTGTTTTTCTCCCTGACGTCATGTGAAAACTGTGGTCTGATTATATATTACTTTAAAGAATGATACCTGTTCTTCCATTTATTCCCTTCTGATCTATTATTATTTCACCAGATTCTTTACAAAATTTTGCCCTAATCTTTCTCTTGCCCTTTGCATTTTTTTCAAATTGCAAAAAATTTAATATTGCGCTCATCTCTTCAATCCACTTGATCCTTTCTGGAATTAAGCACCTTTCACTTTCCCAGCCTGTAGTAAATTCTAGCTGCCATTTCAAAATTAAGTATTGCTTTGCGTAGCATTGTACTCGGGGTCGAGATTTAAATTTCCCTTTTTCTTTTTAAAATACCCTGCGACTCTAAGAGAGCCCCCATTTATAGGTACGGGAAAACAAGTATTGTTCGTATCATATCTAAGGTGTGTCTAATAGTTCATTTATTTCTTTAAACGCAAAAATATACAGTAAACAAGCTTACCCTTTTTTCTTCTTTTTTTTCTTTGTTTTTTTCCCAAGCGGAACAGCAGGGACAGTTATTAGACAAATCTACCCCCAGTTAAAAATCTTGTCGGCTTATGATCAGTGTCTCTGGATCTCTCAGCTTTGATGGAAGAACGAAGTTCACAGCCTACTTGCACTAAGGAGTGTTCTATGTTGGGGTCAGCAACAGATTTTGGGACTTTTTCAATCCCATTTTCGTCAAGGGTTTACCCTCCCCTGAGCCACCTTTTCCAATGAATGTGTGTTGTTATTTAAGTTGGGAGAAAGACCTTTTTAAAATGTCATACCCTTTACAGGCAGCTGGTTCCTTGCCTGCATAGTTGTGGGGTAGATTCCCCACAGGCGTTGACTGCTGGGGCTCCAACAAGGACCCCTGCTCCCCTCCTGCCAAACAATTTTAACAACGCTGGGCGATTGACGGATGAATCGGGAATGTCTTTTGCTTTTACGAAGACGGGGTTCACGCGATCTCCACGCCCCGAAACCATGATACAGACCATGCGAGAGGTTTTAATTCTATGTCAATGAAATAGAAGATGTCAAAAAATTTGCTAAAGGGTGCAGCAACAAAGTCGATGAATAGATAAGGCCCGGTGCAGTGTGAAAAAAAAAAATCAGAAAAAAATGCCCCGTTTCCGCGTGTGAACTCGCGTATCGCGTGTGATCAGCGCCCCAGTCAAACGTGTCTGCACGGCACGGCTGACGCTCGCGAATAAGAGAATGAAAGTTTGCATGAAATGGTTATTTTGATTGCCCCATAAAGTTGTCTTGGACCTCTACAAGGGTCAGGTTAGGCGTGAGAATGAAGTTAAATGGCACAGTTATCCTTAAAGAGAGTTAAATGGGACAGTTATCCTTAAAGAGAGTTAAATGGACAGTTATCCTGAAACTGTCATGTGCAGACAATTTCTTTAATTTAGAATGTAACGGTATTAAAATGAAAAAACAACACACACATATATATATATATATATATATATATATATATATATATATATATATATATATATAATATATAATATATATATAATATATATATATATATATATATATATATATATATATATATGTGTGTGTGTGGTGTGTGTGTGTGTGGTGTGTGTGTGTGTGTTATATATATATATATATATATATATATATATATATATATATAGATATATATATATATAGATATATAGATATATATATATATATATTATATATATATATATATATATATATATATATATATATATAATATATATATATATGTCACGAGGCCTACGACGTTGACCCAACTGGGGTGGCGGAATTATTCATTTGTTTATTATCGTTGTTGTTGTCACGTGTCTGTCCCTTAGTGTGGCTTGTGGTGCGGTTGCACCTTGTGTAGTTCAGCTCACGTTCGTTTGCTTTCTCTCTCTCTCTCTCTCTCTAATTCCACTGCCCGTGCTATTTCATCCTGCAGGTTCACGGGTGGCTGGTACCTTTCTCTCGAACTTGCTGTCTATCGGCCTCTCGCCTGTCTTTTTACCTGTCGCACGTGCTTCATTTCTTTAGTTTGAAGTATGCTCACTCTGTGACGTAGCGTGGCATGTTGGCCGCCATCGCTGAGGGAGGTTAGCTCTTCACTCGAGCGGAAGATGTCTCTGGAGCGCCTGCTCCGGTCTTGGTTCTTCACCGTATCGTCGAAGGTACAGTCGGTATCTTCAATTCCTACAGTCGGCCTGTAGGAGAGGGACATCACTTCTTCTTTTCCGCATCTGCGCCTCTGTCCTCTCGACTGGACAGAGGGCAGAGAGAGTCGTTTGACCCGCCTCTTCGGGGTCACCCACGGTAGCTGGTAAGCATCAGTTTCGTGGTTTGTTGTTTTGGTTTGTTGTTGTT
>CM031626.1:38492769-38500269 GCA_018398815.1 Conus ventricosus | reverse complement strand
ATTCTGGTGGTCTGATGTGAGCAGTCGTACCGGGGCGCAAAACTCTGTACTCTTGGGTGAGTCACTTCTTGGACTGTTATCAGAGTCGGGCTGTCGCGACAGGCAATTTAGTTAAAATTTAAAGATATTGAGGAAATTTACTGGGTCTGACTTATATTACACTTGTAGAATATTGTGTAATTGTGAATGTGGAAAATGTATTCATTGCTGTATTAAATGAATTCAGCAGTGTTTTGCTATTGTACATTGCTGCGGTTGGAGTCAGCAATAAGATTGTAACTGCTGCTGAAGTTGGAATAAGCAGTATTATATTTGTATTTGCTGAAGTTGGAGTAAGCAATAATATACTTGCATTTGTTAAAATTGGAGTCAGTAAAAATGTATTTGTCATTGTAAACTGCTACACATTGGATTCAGCAGTAAATCAGTGATTTCATTTGCTGGAAATACATAGCAAATAGTTCTATAATTTTGTTTTACCTTTGTAGTGGGGGCTACATTGTTCTTTTTTAAATTGAGTTAAAAATTTGTGTACATAAATTTTCATTGATAGAGTTGTCAATATTTGGTCTCTGTGGACTTAGTTATTTATTTTTTTTCAAGAGTACCAATATTTTTAAAATGGCAGGGGTTCCTCTTGACCCGCTAGAGCAGCTCGTGGCTGAGTTAGAAAGAGAAGCTAATTTGCTTCAGTTGACGCAAGTAGCAAAAACGAAGCATATTCGTGAAGGCCTGGTAGAGGCTAGAGCAAGAGCTGATAAGAATGAAGCAGAGGCTAGAGCAAGAGCTGAAGCAAGAGCGGATAAGAATGAAGCAGAGGCAAGAGCAAGGGCTGAAATAATGAGGCAGAACTTTTGAGGCAAGCTGAGAAGAATGAAGCAGAATTTTTGATGCACCACAGAGAAATGGAATTGAAGGAAAGGGAGTTGACTTTACAGACTGAAAGAGGAAACAGGGAATTTGAATTGAAGGAAAATGAAAAACAGGAAGAGTTTAGATTGAAGATGAGAGAAATAGAATTGAAAGAAAGAGAATTGGAGTTGCAGGAAACTCTAAAAATCTGAAAAAAGAGAAATATGCTGAAGATAAAAAACAAGCTGAAGCTTCTGCTCAAGCTCGTACCCGTCCCAAATTCCCTTACTTTGATGACAGACAAGATGATATTGAAAGTTACCTGTTCAGATTTGAACAGCATGCAAAATCTGTGGGATGGAAAAGGGATGATTGGGCATCAATTCTTTCTGGATGTTTGAAGGGAAAGGCTTTGACGTATTATTATGAGCTGTTATCCTCTCGGCCAAATAGAACGTTCAAAGAGTTGAGTGAGCATTTGTTGGAGCGCTTTCAGTGTACAAAGGAAGGATTTCGTGAGAAATTCCGCACTGTTAAGCCAGAACAAAGTGAGACCTTTCCAGTTTTTTTTTGATAAGTTGCACCGCTTTTTCATGCGATGGATAGACTTGTCAGGAGTTCAAAATCATTTGAAGGTCTTTTTGATTTGTTGATCACTGAACAATTTCTGTCGTCATGTTCTGCAAAGTTGGTAACCTTTTTGAAGGAAATGGTTTTTCAAATGTGAAAGATTTGGTTGAGAAGGCTGAAAGGTACAGAGAAGTACATAAGAGTGAAACCTTGGGACGTGAGGAAAAAGTTCACCATTTTGCACACGCTTCTGTGTCAGGGAATCCACCAACCAGTGGTGATTCCAGGTATTCTAGAGGAGGATATGGGGGTTGCCGTGGCTATGGCGGGTACCCAAGGAAATCTTATGTTTCAAATACCAGAGGGTCAGGAAACACTACTTTCCGTGTTGAGGACAGGAAAGAACACATGACAAAATCCAAAGCATTTGTCAACACACAACAGAATGTGCCAACCAGCACAAGTCCAAAGAAAGGCAGAACATGCTACTGGTGTGGTGACAGTAAGCACCTTCTGAAAGACTGTGATCGGAAACCAATGCTGAAATCACAGATAGGCTCCATCGGGTTGTCTGTACAACATGGCTTGCCCAATGAAATTCAAACATGTCAGGGTACAGTGAATGGACAGGACGCTACTGTCATGTTGGACTCAGGTTGTACTACAGTGGGAGTCAGAAAATCATTGGTTTCAAAAGAACAGTATGTGGATGAAACAATCTCCTGTACCATGTTTAGTGGTGAAACTGTTGATTTTCCTGTAGCAGTTGTCAACATTGATTGTCCTAGCTTTTACCGGGAGTGTCAAAGCTTGTGTTGTTGATAAACCTGTGTGTGATGTGATTTTGGGTCGAATACCTGGTTGTACATTTGCTTGTGTTGAAGTTGCAAATGCTGTCACAACGAGAGCACAAACAAAGAGACTGACAAACCTTTCCGACCTTTGTTGACTGCCAAAGTTCCACAATTGGACGTTTCAACCGACAAAGTGACCGATTTACAGAAAGGTGACAACTCTTTGGAATCATGTTTCCAAAAAGTCGGACAACCACCAGGAAAGAAAGGGACTGAGTGTTTTGTGGTCAGGAATGGCTTATTGTACCGCTCAGTGATAGGTACCGGACAGAAAGGATTGTGCTGGCAACTTGTGGTCCCCAAAGAGTTGCGACCGTCTGTCCTCTTGGCAGCTCATGACGGGCTGTTGGGTGGGCATATGGCCAGCAACAGTACCTACAAAAGAATTGTCCCGTATTTTTTCTGGCCAGGATATCACAGGGAGATTAAGGAATACTGCAGGGCCTGTGATATTTGCCAGAAGACCTTTCCAAAGGGCAAGGTACCGCCAGCTCCTTTGCAATCAGTTCCTGTGATAGAAGAACCATTCTCGAGAGTCGTGGTGGATATTGTCGGTCCACTGCCTTTGTCTACTTCAGGTTGCCGATACATTCTCACATGTGTAGACATGGCAACGAGATATCGGAGGCAGTTCCCCTCAAGACCATTACGACTGAAGCAGTAGCGAACGCTTTGTTTGTGATCTTCTGTCGCACTGGTGTTCCCCATGAAATTTTGTCGGACCAAGGGACACAATTCACCTCAGACATGATGAGAGAATTGTTGAGATTGTTGTGTGTCTCGCAACTTCATTCCACTCCTTATCATCCCCAGACAAATGGATTAGTGGAACGATTTAATGGCACACTGAAGACCATGCTAAGGAAATTGATGATGGACAAACCAAAAGATTGGGATCGTTACCTACCCGGTGCGCTTTTTGCGTACAGGGAGATTCGCAAGAAGCCACAGGTTTTTCTCCTTTCCAGTTATTGTATGGCAGAGTACCCAGGGGTCCTACCCAACTCTTGTATGAATCATGGACAGGTGATAAACCAGAACACAGTGAACCAATACATGATTATGTACAACACATGAAGACCACTTTGACTGACATGATTGACTTAGCACAAAAGTCGGTGCAGGAAGCTGGTCGTAGACACAGACAGTATAAACTTCAGAAGGGAAGTGACAGAAAATTGTCAATTGGTGATCAGGTGTTAGTGTTGCTGCCCACTGACACAAACAAAATGTTGTTGAAATGGAAGGGCCCATTTGTTGTACTCAAGAGACATGATGTGAATGATTACCTTATTGACATGAATGGGGTACATAAATTGTTTCACATCAACATTTTGAGAGAGTACAAAAGGAAGAATGAGGTGGTACTTGCGTCAGTGTCAGTGTTACCTTTATGTGATGAAAATGAAGGTGTACCAGAGACTACTTCCAAAGTGTCTATACAAACAGTTCCCACAGTGCAAACTGAAGGTGTGAAAGAGGTCAAATATGATGTTGCCTTGCCACAGGACAAGAGGCTACAAATTGAACAGGTCATGGAAAAGCACTCTGAGATGCTTACTGATGTTCCAGGCGTCACTGATTTATGCGAACATCGCATTTCGCTCACAGTATCCAAACCTGTGAATGTTCGGCAGTATCCTCTTCCTTTCGGTTCAGACGACTTGGTCAAAAAAGAAATTGATAAAATGTTACAAATGGATATCATAGAACCATCTTGTTCCCCATTTTCATCACCAGTCGTTCTGATCCGGAAGAGAGATGGTACTGTGCGCTTTTGCATTGACATGCGAGAAATCAACAAGGTGACACAGTTTGATTCTGAACCAATTCCAGATGTGGAAGAGCTATTCATTTCTCTCAGAGACAAAAAGTGGTTCACCAAAATTGATCTGACCAAAGGATATTGGCAGATTAAGATGGCTGAGGGTGATAGAGAGAAAACCGCTTTTCGTACTCCACAGGGCTTGTTTCAATTCAAGCGCATGCCTTTTGGGTTATCCACAGCCCCAAGCACATTTGCACGCATGATGAGGAAATTGCATTTGAAGAAGTTCGATGCGTTGAATTTCTTCGACGACATTTTGGTGGCTACTGTCAGCTGGACACGCCACTTGTCGTCACTTGACGCTTTGTTGAGAGAGTTGTCTTTGCATGGACTTACAGCTCGGCTAGTAAGATTGAAGTAGGCTATCAGAAGATTACCTTCTTGGGACATATCATTGGGGGCAATGAGATGTCACCAGAACCAAGCAAGGTTTCACAAGTTTTGTCAGTCAGTGTACCAAGGACAAAACGACAAGTTCGTTCATTTTTGGGCATGGCAGGATTTTATCGTCGGTACATACCGCACTTCTCAAGCACAGTGGCACCTTTGGTGGATTTGACAAAGAGAATGTGTCCAAGCAAGGTGAAGTGGTCACCTGTTTGTCAAACTGCGTTTGACACAGTGAAACTGGTATTATCCAAAAGTCCTGTCGTGGCATTGCCTGACTTTGCGCAGACCTTCATTGTGCGCACTGATGCTTCATCAGTGGGCATAGGGGCGGTTTTGCTGCAGTCCAGGGAGGGGCAAGTGCACCCAATCCTATATGCAAGCAGGAGGCTCCTGGACAGAGAGACGAGGTACTCAACTATTGAGCGGGAGTGCCTTGCGCTTATCTGGGCCGTGGAGAAATTCCAGCGCTATCTGTTTGGTCGTCACTTCATTGTGGAGACGGATCACAAACCGCTTTCAGTCTTGGAAAACGCTAAACCAACAAATGCGCGTGTTTTGCGCTGGGGTCTTGCACTGCAAGATTATTCATTTTCAATTTTGCCAATCCCAGGTGCAAGTAATTATGAAGCGGATGTGTTGTCTCGTCTGGTGGAGTGAGGGTCATGCAGATGCGTATGCTTGTATTATCATAGCATTAACTTGTTAGTTGGAGAGCATGTTTTTCGCTGTGAGTTGGATTGTTGCAGGAACACGGCTGATGGAAGATGCTATCATCCTTCGCTGCACTCCGTAGCTGTCATCCACAAGTTCAAGTTACTTCTCACGTGTGACGTCGACTTATTCAAGGCCAAGTCCAACTGTTATACATGTATCGTCGTACACGGTGAAGTAAAAATTTTCAAAAACACAATGAACTGTTCAAGTACGTGAAAAGACACTATAAACCATTTGGAATGAAAAACATTTTCAATCAACGTTGTGACTCGGAGGGATGTTCAAAGACGTGGAAAGACAATATGACTCGTATGGATGGAAAATTTGACAGTAGAATTATAATTTATATGTTATTAATTATAAACATATTTTTCTAGATAGGGACCAGGGACCTTCGGTCGATTTGTGGATGTTGATGCAACAATCTGGGTGTAACCTATGACGGGGGTCATAGAGAGTTCTTGAATATGTGGTATTCGAGTTACTTTTTTGTATCCATGTCCTGTGACAGGGGTCTAGGACTAATGTTAATTCTGACGAGAATTTTCATTAATGATAGAGTAATAGGAAAAATTACTCTAAAGGGATTGAGCATTTGACAGTCGAGGGACTAGTCAATTATTGAGTGTGGTATTCAATTATTAACCTTGGTGAAGGTTATTTTGAAGCTCTTAATCAGTGGATTTTCCCTAAATGGATAAATACACCTAGTTTCGAGCCATCTTCAGAGGAACTTTTCCTCCGTCGGTCGCTGGTCTTCTTTAAAAAAAAAAAAAAAAAAAAAATATAATGGTTTATTTTTTTTATTTTTTTTTCCCCGGGGAAGGGGGTGATGTCAGGAAGTGTTAGTGATGGTTTTAAAAGTTTTGTAGGATTTTTTATATTTCCGCATCTGTGGAGTATGGCCTTGGTGAAGCCGAGGCAATGCGTAGGAATATAAGGCAGTGTCCGCCCGTGTTCGGCCCTTTTCTGAATGCATGAAGGTGTGGGCTGCTTGGTGAGTATAGTTCGGATTTTTGGCTTCAGTTGTAGTTCATTTCGACTTAGAGGTTTAAGATGTTTCGAAATAGGAACAAGAGTTTGTTTAGGTTCTAATATATTTATTCCGGCTTGTGCAGGCATCATGTTTGATAGCTGGGCGGCCGCTGTGAACACCGCGTGGCTGAGTGAATTGTAATGTCATGGAGAGCTTGCGCGAGGCTGGACTTTGTAGTTGCGTGTGGTGTTTGTACTAGAATCGAATGTCGGAATAATTGAGCGATGGGAGCATGAGTCTAAGAATGTTGTCGTAAGAATGTTCGAGTAATTGGGAGAGCGTAGGCGTGTGAGTTAATTTGTTAGTTGGGAACTTGGGAAGTTATTTAATTTGGTCAGGTCAGAGGTTAGGTGAGTTTTAGTTACAGTTAGGGGAAGTAGTTCGCTAGGGAGGTCAGCTAGTTTAGAAATAAAGTAAGGTTGAGGGTTGGCTAATTTAAGTTAATTTGTGAATACCTGTGTGCAAAAATGTATGTTAAATTATGAATGTGAAGTTTAAGTGGTTTTCATACAAGTAAAGTTGGAACTTGTATTTCTTTGAGTCTGTTATAAATGTTGGAGTGATAGCAGACGACTGTTTGGAGGAAGTGAGCTACATGTTGTTGTCGGGTGTGACGAAAGTGCGAGAGTGAGCCTATTGACAATCACACAGTTATTATAAAAAGTCGTGAGCTGTTAGTGTTTCGTTCTCTATTAAATAACAGAGTAAAAACAAGGTAAACCGGCTCGTGACATCACATCAGTTTACCATCACGCATGACACATTATGGAAGACTGTCACACAGGTGATTCACGTGCAACCCTAGACACGTTTTGTAATTCTGACAGTCAACTTTGTCCTCATGACCTAGACAACCCCGTGTCATTCTATGTGACTCAGACAGGCAGACAATAGCCATCACTGCGACACTGAAAATGAGTGTCAGGGCACTGTGTGCTGTTTCGTAGTAATGGGGCCACCCTAAACCCTTCAAGTATACATGAGGTACAGCTTACTCATCTGAAGACGTGACAATCAATGCTACACTCTGCGTCGTAGCTTGTTTTAGTCCTGAACACATTATATCCTGTCAGAACATCTACATAATGAAAAGAAGATAGCATGGATAGGTCGACTGTACAGCACTGAACCCTCAATTCTCCTGGCATTATCAGACAGTAAACGGAATTAGCCTGAGCACCACATGGAAAACCGTCGCATTAATGGCGGTTCCCACTGGCTGCATACAGCAGCAGTCGCGGTCAGTCTATCCCTGC
>CM031626.1:38450464-38491769 GCA_018398815.1 Conus ventricosus | reverse complement strand
CCATTGTGAAGAACGACGTGGTAACGTTAAAAACGTTTAAACCTTTTTTAAGTTTGGCCGCTAATATTAAATTTCCCTTTTTATAGGTGTCACTAACGCCCCCAACCCCCCCCCTCTCCACATCAAAGACAGAAAAATTTTAAATATTAATTTTGAACGTGTCTCCTAATTTTTGTTGGGAAAAAAACTGTAAATTTGGTTTGAAGCTTTTTTTACAATGTTTCTTTTTGGGGGAGGTTACTGTTTTTTTTTCCCCTGGGGTTATTTCAATCTCCCTTTTCCCACTATTGTCTCTGGGCCCTGGGCTTACAAAGTAAAGGGCCAGAGTTGAAAGCTTTTTTGGGAAAATTTTTGAACCGGGCCAAAAAAAAGTTTAAAAAGGGGGTATGAAATTTAAAATTTTTTTTCCCATTCTTTAAAAGGGTTTCCCAAGGGGCCATTTTAGGGCAGGTTTTGAAAATATTTTATTTCCCTAAATGACCCCATTATTACTTCTAGATTGGGAGCTGTTCTAGTTTAGGAAAAATTTTTTTTCTGTCCCCCAAAACCCCTTTGCGTTTATAATCGCCATCTTAGTGTACTAAAACCTCAAAAGGCCCCTTTTCACCTTTTTGTTCAAAGTTCGCAACGTCTCCAATTTTTTTAAAAAACTAAGGGGTTTCCCCCTCCGGGGCCAAAGTAACTCCTGTTTTCCGGGCCCCCCCGACTTATTTTTTAGAAAATTAATTTTTTTATTTCCAAAAAAAATGGTAGTTTTCACATTTAAACTTTCCCCCCTTTGTCCCGGGAATTTTTAAATTAAAAAATCCCAACCCCCCCCCCCCACAAACTAAACTTTTTAAAATGTAAATTTTGGGGGTTGTTAATTTCTAAACGCAAAATTTCCGCTTTCCCCCGGAAAACCTTTTAAAAAAGTTGGGGGGGCCTTTCCCTCATATAAGTTTTCTCAGGGCTCAGCTCATCCAAAAGAACTAGATAATGAATGTAATGAAAACCGGGGGATTTTCTCCCTCAAAGTAGTTTTGTTGAGTAAATCTAAACCCCCCTTGCCGGGGATCGGGTTGTAAAAACCCAACATTTTAGTATTTCCCTTCCTCAAAAATAAACCCATTCTTTTTTTTAATTAAAGGGCCCTTTTTTTTTGTTTAATTTTTTAATTTTAATAACCCAAAAAACCTTTTCTTTCTTATTTTAGGGGCAAAACCCGGTTAAAAAAACCCAAACAGGAAAGGTTTAAACTTTTGGCTAAACTTTTGCCTTAATATTAAATTTTTTAATTTTATTTTTCCCTTTTGGTTGTTTTGGGGTTAATTTTTAAACCAAAAACGCTTTGGGTTTAAGGGAATTTTTTCAATGGAGTTGCCCCAAAAATTTGGCCCCTGTTTTAAAAAGCCTGTTCTAAAAACGAAGGACGGTCTTTTTGGGGGGTTATTGTTACAAAACATTTTTTAAACCCCAAATAAAAATGGTTTTTATTTTAAATTTTATGAGAAAATTATTATTTTTTTCCCCAACCCAAATTTAAAAATATAACAAATGGGTACCTTTTACTTTCGTGACTCCGTCTGACGCCTTTTAAATAAAGGTTTAGTACTCATTTAAGGGGGCTATCTTTTAACCCCCCTTTTAAAAAGCTCCCGCCAAAAATGGTTTTGATCCCATGCAGTTTTTTCAAACCCGAAACTTTTCGTGTTTTTTTGAACAAATGGGGGTGGAGTGTCGTTGTGATCCCTTAAATCCTCCCGATCCTTTGGGGGGGTCAGTTACAAAATTTTTTTTTATTCCCCCTTTTAGAGTATTTTGGGCTGAACTGCCGCACCCCCCCCCAAAAACAAAAACCCCTTTAATCCATTCCCGCAACAGAATAGAATGAAGGCTTTTTTAAAGGTCTGTCCCCAAATTTAATATAAAGGTCGCCCCCCCTTTAACAAAAGGTACTTAATCATGGCTTGGCCCCCTTTTTTGGGGCGTTCCCCAAAAATTTTAATTGGGTGGCCTCCCTTTTAAAATCTTTTTCTTCAGGACAAATGCAACCCCTCGGCCCCCCCTAGGCAAAAGGATAAAAAAGCTGGACCAAAATTTATCTTTGCACTTTTTAAGGTAACCCAAAGCAATAGAAAGAAAAAAACCTCTGTTCGTCTTCGTTTTGGGGTTTTTGGTTCCCGACAAACAGGATAGCCAGCTCCTTCTTTTTTTTTTTGATGCCAAAAACAATCTTTTCCAAAAATTAAAAGGGCGCCATTAACCCCAATTTAATTTTTCCCTTTAAGTATAAAAAAGGGACCCAAAAAGTTTTCCCAAAACGCCGATCGGTTTTAATTTTGTGTCGGGATGGGTTTTAAAATCGGGCCCTTTTGACCTCCCTCCCGGTGGTTTTCTAAAAAACCCAAATAATGAAAAACCCTTTTGGCCGGGTTTAAAGAACAGAAGGTTGAAAAAAAGAAATAAAATTTTGAGAGTAAAATGCCGCCGTAAACAAACACCCAAAAATAAGTCAAACCAACCCCCGTGGCCCCCAAAAAGGGTTGGGTTTTAAAAAAAAAGACCATGAATTGAAAAAACCGCCTTGTTTTTTTGGGTTCCCCGGCCTAGGATTTTGGGTCTTTTCTTACTAAAAATTTAACCCCCAAATATTAAGAGAACCCAATGTCCCTAAATTTTTTTCTTCCCCCCCTTGGGCCAAACCAAAGGTTCAAATAGACAAAAGCCCGCTTAACCCCCCCCCTAATTACCCGGTTTAAAGGGGTTTTAGCTTTCCCGGCCCAAAATTTTTTTACCCAAACCCCAAAATGACCAAAGGGTGTTTTTTTTTCCCCTGAAAAATTTCAAAGGAGTGATGAGGCGATTTGGGGCGGGACACTGGGGTTTTTAACCCCCGCCGCCTGTAAAGGGCCCTTACCCGTGTATATTGCAAAACCCCAAGGCCTTAAAAAATTTGCTAAAGTGATCCCCCCCCTCAAAACCCCGTTTTCGTAATTTGTTTTTGCTGTGGGTTTTGTCTTCATATAAAATTTTTTGGATAAAGTTTTCCCCCCTTTATTCCCGCCAAATTTAGTTCGTAAAAGTTTTCGGGGTTAAATAGGGCAAAACTTTAGTCTTTCTGGGCCTCTTGTTCAAAAACTTTTAGTCTTTGGGGTTTTTCCCTTTTTTTAATTCTCCCCCCAAAATTTGGGGTAAACAGGGCCCAAGAGTTTTTTACTTTTTTTTCTCCTCTAGTACCCCAATTTTTTTCTAAATTGTTTTTTTTCCCTCTTTGGGTCTTAAAAGCAAAGATCCCCAAGGAAAACAAAGCCTCCATGGGGTAGCGGGAACGTTATAGTTTTAAAAAGTTTTTCTGAAAAAAAGGTTTCGCTTTTATTGCAAATTTTTTAAATTTGTCTGCCGGGTTGATTTAATTCTTTAAGTTCCTTTTATTTTTCAACCCAAAAACTTGTATTTTTGGTTGCAATGCCTCCCCTTAAATTTTGGTTTTGAAAAGCCCCGGCGATTTTGAACTTTCCCCATGAATTTTTTATAATTTTACCCCTTGGGTAAAAACTTTTATGGGTCTGGGGTTTTGTTGAAAGTGAAAAGTTGCCCTTTTGATCGCTTTTACAGACAAACGACATCTTTTATTCAAAATCTTTGGGGGTTTTAAAAATTGGGAGGTTCTTGCCTAAACTTTGGTAAAATGATTTACCTTACTTTTGTTAATTCACGCCGAAATAGAGCGCTGAGCGATGCCGTGTCAAAGGGGATCATTTCACTCATGTCGTCTCCACGATCAAAAACCTCATAATCGTCTTATCTTCAATACCTGCCATGTTTTTTAAATAATTAACTTTTTTATTTTGCTTTCATAAAAATGTACAGCATATGGCTCGATTTTGACCCGCATAGAGACGCACGAACCTTTGGCTTGAAGGGAATAAGCGGATAATACTGTTCAACTAATCCATCTACTATTGATGCGGATCAAATTCTTACTGTTTTAAATTTCCAGACCTCGGAGCGGATGAAGTGATGTGCAGTCGCGCGGACTGAGATTCTCACAAATAGAACTCGCTTCCAACAAACAGACCCAACAGGACAGTGTCGATCTGGTAGGCGGGGCAATCGTTAAGAAATTTCTATAAAACTTGAGCGGCAAGAAATATATTCTTTACACACTGCAGACATATTTTTAACCTCTTCTGATCTATGGCCTATACCGGGACTGAAGGGCTGACTTTGCGTAATTCAAGGAATAGAATTGAGGAAGAGGCCTAAAACATCTCGCTACATCGCGAGAGCTAGCTAGTAGATTACTAAAGTGATCTGGCACAAAGTATGCTGCGCGTAAATTTTGCGTTTGAACCTCCCCCCCCGCCTTTTCTTAACCTTCGATTTGAGTGTTAAAAGCGCATGCCACCATACTTTTCAAGGAGCATAAAAGACAGATTGTCATATGAATAATTTTAATGATACAAACGGGTTTATTAATCAATAGGAATCCGAAGCAAAGTACTGCATTTCTGCCATCTCGTTAGAGTTGGACGTGGTTAGCAAACCCTAATTTAGCAAGCTGATTGAATCATTACACTATCAGTAAAATAGTCAATATATTACCGCAAGAGTGATTGCATCATACAACCTTCTGACGAGGCAGACACTATATGGAATTGTAGTTTTACGCATCTCAGCCAAGATCGCTTAAAGGTATTTTAATGCTGTGGGAATGATGGAAGAACATTAAAAGAGGAGTGAAAAAGTTTTTGTCTCACCTCCGCCCGTACAATGTTCGATTTCGGGCAGTCCTACACTAAATTTGATGCTGCGGGCTTAAACCTGTATCAGCATTTTGATGAACTAAGAATAACTGTTGGAGGTGAGGGGTAGAAATCAACAGTTGACCTTGCTCGGCTAATGATCTACTCTTCACAGTGTCAGATTGCCGGTGATTATTAACAACAAAATAGGTTTATGATGTCCACTAAGGTAACGTGAGGATGTCGGTTACATGCGAAAAGCGGAGAACTGTGGAGACGTAATAACATTCAAATTGATAAGAAGAAGAGCCGATAACACTTAATGCTACATTTGTTTTTATGTTATGATTGCGCAGCTGATTTGGAAGAATAACAGACTCAATGATATACAATACTAAATTATTTTTTTTTTTAAATGCATGGTCTGTTCAGGTCTTATCAAATGTGTCTACAGCGCCAGAGTTGCCAAGGAGACAGAGATAGCCCCTGACATAAAAACCTTCAGCATTCCACAAAAATTACACAATGCAACAAAAACTAGAGCAGACCTTTCAAAATACAGCAACCCAAAATGACGGTATTCTGCTGCCTTGATGAATGCTGTAAATATGTTAATACGTGGTGTGGAAACATCAACAATAGTGTCTATCAGCAGGAACAAGTGTAGCTCTTAGCAACATGGTGTTGGTTGCACCCGCAGTATGCTTATGGCGGGTTGGTCTTTAGGCTCTTGGCCTGGTCATTAGCTGTCAAAGTGCTGCTGGCAAAAAATTAAAACTATAACTCCACAACGCACACAGCTATGAACACACGCACATAAAATGCCTAAACTTAGTTCGTTTAAAATGCTATATATCATAAAGACGCGTCTGACTCAAACATCACGGATGAATGAATGTGTAATGTTTACAGACCGATTTTGATGACTACAAAAGACAAAAGTTTGATCTTCAAGGAAAGTCGCGGGCAAGTTTCTCAACAGCCAGACACCGTCCCCCCCCCCCCCTACCCCCCCCCGAGCAGATAAAAAAGGAATGCTAGAGAAAAAAGTCGAAACCTTAAAACTCTGTCTAAACAGCTCACATTAACAACGCCAAAAGGCGTTTATACTCTTGTTTATGAGTCCATAGCACAAAAAGACCGTTGATAGTGATTCTGATTAATTATTTTTTTTTATTTTAAATAATATTTTGAGTAGAAAAGAACTCAAACATGGCTAAGCTTTTGAAGGACATAGACGGAATTGTTTGAAGAATGCTGAGAAGAGAACGTTATCAAGAGCACTGAATGATATTGATTTAGAGTTCAATTGACACCAACAAACGTAAGGCAGTGTTGTTCATGCTATTCTCCCGTTCCCACGGCACACGAACAATCGACCCACCGTTAAATTATGTTAGCTGTTTTATATCGACTATGTAACAATAATGAAGAAATCTAGACGTCTCAGGTCTCGACTCGATCTCTACACAGTATCTATTCTTTCCTCTAATGTACTTTAACACATCGCGTGGGCAGACGGAACTGACTTACCCATGGTTTGCATGTGGCGCTGACGTACAACGCCCCTGAGATGGCTCTGATCGTTGCGATAGGAGTTGTGCTCCGGTCGTCTTAGAGATCAGAGAGACCCCCCCCCCCAAGTCTAAGTATGCGCGAGAGAACTGTTGCAAGGCTTAATTCCGCTACCTCCAGCTTGGTAGCGAAAAGGCAGTTCTAAACATAAGGAATTACAGACAACAAATGTTTTATGTGGTGTGTCTCGCAGGCTGCATCACGTTGCTAAAACCGCAGAGAGAGTACGCTAACTATCACCCGTACATCAATGATCTTAACTTTAGTGGGTGTCCTTTCCTGTTAGTGTAGACCAAATTGATCAGTTTGAATAGCAAAACACAAACCAATACAGCCTGTCAATATCTACACATGGGATGAGGAACACAAATCTACAGCCGATTAAAGTGTCCAAGAACAGTCCACCGATTGGCGATACCAGACAAAAATCATGTTGACTTACTACTGATGCTTTCGCAGCGAGGGCTACGGCCCTTACACATTGATTTCGAACAATGAGTAACACACAACTAATGCAGCATGCCTTCCAATAGAATGGGCTAACAAGATCTGACAGAAATGGTTTACCAAGAATGCCATCTGTTCAAAGCCGCAAGCGAACATAAGAAACATTGTATCGGCCCGTGACTGTCATACAGCACTTTTAACAATTACGCCCCACTGGATCTATGAGTTAGTTTTAAGGAACTGGAAAAACTGCAACCTTCTCCATACGTAGTTTCCGCCGACTTCGAGTGTTATTGTTCTTATGAAGGCCGCGACACCATAAAAAAAACCTTCTACCACACCTTCTTAATGATACCTCCTCAGATCGTTCATTTTCTTCATCATTGTCAGGTCGGATGTCGCCCCATCACCGTCACTTCCCTAATTTTCTCTTTCCTCATCTCCCCCTTCCTTCTTCTCCTCAGCCTCCCTATTACCTCCCTTTAACTCCTACTACCTACACATCAACACCATTCTCCATCATCTCCCACTCATACATCATACTCTAATGTCCCACTTTCACAAATTAATCTCTCTATACTCTCTATACATACTCCCCCACCCCTTCCCTACCATATCACTTTACTCTGAGCACTCAATCATTATTCATATTACCCACTCCAAACCTACACTTTTTACCACCGACATTTATTTTTAATTCATACTCCTAACCCCCCCCCCCCCCCAAACCCCCCCCCCCCCCCCCCCCCCCCCCAACCACACCCCCCCCCCCTAACCCCACTATAACACCCCCCCCCCCCCCCCCCCCCCCCCCCCCCCCCCCCCCACCCCTCCTCCCCCCCCCCCCCCCCCCCCCCCCCCTCCCCGAGGTTACGACTCTCATCTTATAATGAAAAGCAGTAGGACGATGGCCTTTAGGGTGTTCATGGCATCGCACAGTCATCAGAAAGTTAAGTGTTTCACTTTAAATAACATGTCTTTTATGACTCTATGCAGCACGATGGGTTCATTGGAGTCACTGGCTATGTCCTTAAAGTCCTGCCCTATAACGGAAGAATATTTTGGACCCACGCTTGTAGAAAGGGGTTTATCTTATGAGTACATGAACAGGTGGAAAAAGGTTTGCCGAAGGACACTTCCTCTAAAGGCGCGTTCTTTTCTAGTCATAGAGGAAAGGACATCAGTGATTCTGATTACCAGCATGTCAAGATGCGGTGGCAAAAGTTCGAGTGTAAAAACGATGGGAGACTATCATGACTCCTACTTGATGGCTGATGTATGTTTGTTGCGCGATATTTTTTGAAAATTATAGAATGACCTGCATACACCATATAGCCTGGATCCCGCGCATTTACATTTCTGCGCCCGGGATGAGTGGACGCTTTCTTAAAAGTTTACTGGAGTACAGATGATTTATTGTCTGGCCTACCACTGATTAGATGATTGAAACCGGATTGCGTGGAGCATGTAGTCTGGCGTGCACCATTACTGTAAAGCAACAACTAATCCTTGGACGACTATGATCGAGAAAGCTAACTGATCTCATGATTAGACGCAAACAATCTGTATGGTTGGGTGTATGGCGCAATCGCTTCCATTTACGTACTTTAAAATGTAACCGCACGCCATCGAACAATCTTTCCCACCCTTCCCCAATCCCGTGGTTGGAGTTTGGCGCCTGACAACAGCGTGGAACACATTCTCGCAGTTGACCATAGAAATCCTCATGAACTCCATGCCCTCACATAAGACTACCTTTAGCCGCAGAAAGTCTACAGACGCCTTCCTCGCTCCTCCCCCCTAGTGCTAATCTTCGGAGCCCCCAATATATGTCTGTCATAAAGACTCTGCAATTTTATTTAAGAATGGATTGAAGTTAGACAGCAGTTATCGCATAATTGCTTTTTGATCAAGGACCAGTCAAGAATCCTGTACATATTAAGCACCCCAGCCCCCCTTAGACTAAATCCACAGATGCTTCAGAAAAAAGCCTTTTTCAAGTAGATGGAACCCATGCGTTTTGAAAGACTATGGAGAATCGCACAAGCGTAATGATGTCGATTTGGTCACCAGAGAGACGACAGCAATTAAGCATGACTTCAAAACTAATTTCAGGCCTTTAGAGATTTCATGATTCACCTTTTTGGCATAATGATGAAAAAAAAGAAAGTCAATTAGACAAACCTGTTATATTTGGTTTCCGTTTAGAATGATCAAAGCTTTTGATGTTAGAATTTCTTTATGACTACTTTAAACCCCTGTTATCCCGGTCCAGAGAACTGCTTTACACAGATACAGATAGTTTTGTTATGATATCCCTACTGAAGACATCTCTAAAGACATGGAAATAGAAGTAGCTAAAGGCATGAGGATTGTTCGAAGGTCGATACCCTAAAGATTTGTCAAACCAGATCATAGTAACACGAATGTTTTAGGAAAGATAGAGAAGGATGCATTATCTGGAAGTGATTCCGGCGTTTATGGTGTTAGGTCGAATAATGACAGTATTCGAGCCAGGAGAAAATCGATTAAGAAGCAAAGGGAATATCTCGCAGCGTGTGCCGTCAAAATATCGCTTGACAACTCCAGAAGCACTCCCCCCCCCTCCTCCACCCTTGGCCAAATGAGACTATTTCATCATAACACCGTTAAAACTGCGATCTAATCTAATGAGCAATCAACACACTGTTGTAACAAAGAAGTCACGTAGATAGAACCCACACAAAAACGGGTGTTTTTGTTAATCCAGAGTTTTCATATGCAATCGGGCACTGGAGACGCATAAACAGGGTCTTATATTTTTATCAACTTTTAGATATAAGATCAATATGTAGCTTTCATCCATAATTTAAATCTTTTCTCATGTTTGCTTGATGCGTTCGAATTTTTTTTTTATTATTTCAAGATATTCTTTTTCCCAATTTGGGGGATTGAGTTGTCGGTATCTGGATGACATAGCATGCATTGATTAATCCCGGAAAATGATTCCTTAATGTTACACGCTGACAAAGCTTCCGTATCATTTTCAAGGTCTCTTCTTTACATTTCTTTGTTTCTATCTCACTTCCTTCTGAGCTTCCATATTAAATCAATATCTTTACGTAAATTTAATTAAGCAACTGGAACTGTGTTGTGGGTTATCTGCAGTTTCTTCTTCCCCTCTCAAATTGCTTCTTTTTTAAATGAGTTTCCGTTTCTCGTAACATCATACGGGGGCTTCATTAAACCCCCAATACAGATTTCTTTCATTGGATTAACATCCACAACCGGATCGGTGCCTGATGGCTGTGTCCCCATTCTGCCTTCCCCGGTCACTAAATTACATAGATACGTTTCCACCCAACTGTGTAATAGTTTGCTGGCTGAAGAATGTCCTTCAGCAACATTTATTGTTTTTCTTTTGAATGCTTGTACGTTGCTTTCAATTCTTCCTTACATCATGTGCAAAAACTAAGGGCCGTCTTCTAACCCATTCTGCTGGTTGCGAGAATTGTCAAGAGCTTCTGTGATACTGGTAGAGAACGTCTTTCGGGTGTACTGTTTGCTAAGTTTTTCAACTAAAGCTGTGATCTGTGAACTCCCGGAATTGCTCTTCTAAAAGGAACTCTGGTTTTAACATGTAATTTGATTCACTTGGCCTGTGTAAATTCTTTCTCATTCATCGACTTGAATCATGCGAGAGGAAAGTTAGTGGGCCTCGTTGGTATATCAGTTGTATAGCGACAGCACAGAGCGGCACTCTTTTGTGTTAATGTTCTGCATCTTTGTATCTTGAGCATGTCCATGACTGTAAGTGGTACTTAAATCTTTTTGTTCTTAATCATATCAGAGGGTAAATAATAGAAGGTCCATTTTGATGTGTGTGTTGGGAGTTGTATGACAAAGTGTGGTCTTGTATTCGTCTCGGTGAGGTCATAATTTGCCACCTCGCTAGTTTAGATAAACCATTCCTTGTGTTTGTTCATTGATCTGCGCTTGGTTAGCTTTTGTATTGCCTGTGATACCCTTCCAATATCGCCTTTGGCGACTAAGCATTGTTCTTTTGTATTCAGCACTATTATGTGCAACAAACTACACGACGGTCATCCCCAGCACCATTACACCGTTTTTGCATCTTTTGTTTCTTCTGATGATGATAAAAGGTCGCTGACTTTTGGTGGGGGCAATGTCTGGCTTGGTTGTCTGTTATCCGATAATATTGTTTTATGCTCTTCTCCCCACCTCCCCCATATTTTCGAGCATGCTGTTTTTACCGTTTTTCTTACTCAATCTCACGCTCACTCTCTGCTTTTCAAAGGCGTCTTGTGCTGCAGGTAGTTGCTCCACAGCTTTGTATGTCTTCCTCCCCCCTCCCCCTCGCTTTCTCGCTACCTCTAAATGCGTAATTATACCGCGTAAAAGCGAGCGCATTCAGCCACAGCGCCGCATCATCATTCGCGTGAAGCATTTTTATAATGTATTTTTTAGTTTACATATTCTACTGTCTGAATTATTCCTGGCTTGACTAGAAATCTTTGTGGACCAGAAGTGCACTACTCGCTCACCTCCAGCTTTGCTGCGTCCTCAAAGTCATAGTTTAGCCAAGATCGCGGTTTCATTCTTAAACAGGCTTTTCCCCCCCCCTCTTCAGAGTATCTACCCTTAGACTCCATACGCAGAATGGTATACACGGTTAGTTATAGTTTTTTCGCGTGCCTCATTTTAAAAATAAAATAATTATAATTAATACAAAACATGAACCAGCGATGATCTACTAACCGTACTAGGCGGCCTAACCCCTTCCCTTTCCCCCCTGAACTATGTATGCCCGGTTGATGAGCAATTGTTATTATGCCAAAAAAGAAATATGATGTATTCTATAGGCAGCATGTGGAAACAAAAAAACAGTTCGCATGCTTCAGCATCGAAACGATTCAGCCGATGTCGCCCCAAGACATTATAAAGTATCATAACAGGTGATGACGGCAGCTGGGTCTAGCATGTGAAAGTGTGGGGCAACGTCTTAGTTTGGACACCCCCACCCCATAGTCAGTACGCTAGCTCCCATGATTTGAACAAGATCAACGTATTATTTAAGCCGATCCAGTTTTAACAACGTATTAGAGTCTCTAAGGATGTGATCTATATTACAGATTTAGGAACATTAATGTCGCCCCTAATCATCGGGATACTAACTTTTAATCCTTCTAGATTTGTTTCCCTTCAACACAGCGCGCTGGCACAATCCTGAAACAGAATCAGGCCCAATCACACTTATTCTCTACCCTCCTCCCCTCAGCAGCATCATAAACATGCCTCAGGTGTTGTCGTGTCCCGTCATATATTTTGAGTTACGCAGACGACCTTATCAGCGTGGAACCAGACAACACAAATTAATGTTACAGAAACTCCCTCCTCTATCAACCCATAACCCGCCACGCCAGAACCCGTTGCTTCCCGCTGCCCCCCTATCCCCACCCCATCCATGTGATTCCAGGCCTCCAGCCCCCCTTCTTCCTGGTCTCATTGCCTTACAACACTTAATCCCCCCCCCAACTTGCGCCTTGCTGTGTGGGGGCGGTTATTCCTGTTTCTCCCAAACCACCCCTGCAGCCAAAACAAATCAATCAAAAAAATTGAAGGCTAATCAAAAACAGCACGCCAGCACCGCCCACTCACAACAGATCATTAGATCCATTCTGATGGAATAATATTTTAGAATCTTAAAGTTTAAAATTTTTTAATCAAAATAGAACTTAGCGTATTATAAAATGATGTGGTGTCAACTAAATAAAGACATGTTCTCCTAACACCAACCAACAATCCCTAACCACCTTATCTGGAGTCCCCCCCCTCGACTTGTAGATCACTGTGAATTGACGTACTTCTGCGTCTGACCCCATGTCTCCTTTATCATCACTCGCGAGTTTATGCAGAGAACGCTGAGCCAAGACATCCTCACCGCTGACGCGTTTTTGATGGCGCTGCGGTGTAACTATATTCCGACACTCTACAGATTTAGATGAAGAAAACATAGATTGTATTTTTTCATAAGATAACTTAAATAAAAACTTGGTTGTGCTTAAAGGATAGTAAGGGATGACTTAATCAAGAACTTATTAAGTAACTTGATGTAAATTAATTAAGAACTTAATTAAGGATCACTGGGGGTGATTTGATTAACAACTTAATTAAGGACTTGGGGTGGATACTTAATCAATAACTTATTAAGAAACTTGATGTAACTTATTAAGAACTTAATTAAGAAACTTTGGGTAACTTTCTTAAAACTTACTTAGGACTTGGGGTGACTTGGGGTGACTTAGGGGTAACTTGGGGGTGAGGCGTCAATTGTCTCAACGATGGAACTGGTGGCACTTGCTTTTGTGATGAAGGCCGGCAACTCGGCCAAAACGTTCTTGTAGGACGTTTGACTAGTTTACAAGACTGGCAATTAGGTCTAACGTTCTTACAGGGAACGTTTGACCTAATTGCCAGTCTTGTAAACTAGGTCAAACGTTCTTGTTGTGGAACGTTTGACCAGTTTACAAGACTGGCAATTAGGTCAAACGTTCTTACAGGAACGTTTGACCTAGTTCGCTGCTGTGCTCCTCTTTTTCTCAACCTGGCTTGCAACTGGCTTTGGCAGAGTTACAGCAGTTACTGCTGTAGCGAGCTTTTATGGCGGTCTAATCACCAGTAGTAGTACATCCGTTCATGTATATATTGGAGCATTTATATGGAGATAGTGCTGGCTAACACTACTTCCTCTCATACTGGTATATGTACTAAGACCTGCCTACCCTATCTATTTCTTGCAGAACATTCGAAAATCGTTATCCAGTTGCATAAGTTTATTAAATTCCTTTGACGTTTAATATACAGTTCAGCAATGCTAATCCCAGCTTATGGAATTTAGGAAGTGGTAAAAAACATATTGAAAGCTGAATAAGTTTTCTGGCATATGACTCAGACATTGCCCACCTGCGCCTGAAGAATGAACGCTTGTTGATTGCGTTTTGGCTCTTTCAACATGGCTTTAGCTGTCTCAAGCCCATCGTCCAAACATCAACGGCGTGATGATTGTTTGCTTTTATTTGTTTTATCAACATAGCGCCGCTTTTTAAAAAAGGAAAGCTTCTCATCAACAGTTAAACACTTATTGAATTGGCCTTCATCTTGTTCGGTAAATGTCATTTTTCAATTTCCCTTGAACCAACAAAATAAACCTTGAAAGATACGTCGTTCCATTTCCAAAGCAGTCGGTTCACTTTTTTCTTTTTCTCCCTCTAGGAAAATCCAATACTTCTTTTCGGTTCGGCGGTAACGAAACATGCTTCACCTGATTCTTTTTTTGACAAATACTCTAACTGCAGTCAAAAGTAAAACTTGTGATCATGAATCGCACGATTCTGTTCGTCGGTAAACGGTTCGCCAATTTTAGGATAACACAGCCAAGCACTACAACACAGTAAACGCGCCCTTGCTGGTCGGGAGTCAGTAGGAAGAATGTGTGTCATGTGAGCGGCCCGTAAGCCTGTTGACGTGGCAGAGCAGGTCGTTGACACCGCCCTGACAGAGTTGACAGTACCTGGAAAAGAAAGCCAACCTCTTCCAAGTTCAGCGTGGGGAACGGAGTGAAAGGGTTGCGAGTAAGGCTGATGTCATATGTGTATTGGGCCGGCTGGGCGGGAGGGAGTGGGGAGGAGGTGTGGTGGTATTGATTTTTTGGCCACGGCGCGATGTGTGTGTGTGTGGTGTGTGTGTGTGTGTGTGTGTGTGTGTGTGTGTGTGGTGTGTGTGTGTGTGTTGTGTGTGTGTGTGTGTGTGTGTGTCGTGAGAGAGAGAGAGAGTAACGTGTGTGTGTTTGTGTGTGTGTGGTGTGTGTGTGTGTGTGTGTTGTGTGTGTGTGTGTGTGTGTTTGTGTGTGTGGGTGTGGGTGTTTGTGTGTGTGTGTGTGTCTGTGTGTGTGTTTGTGTGTGTGTGTGTGAGTGTGTGGGTGTGTGTGTGTGTGTGTGTGTGTGTGTGTGTGTGTGGTGTGTTTGTGTGTGTGTGAGAGAGAGGGTAACGTGTGGGTGTGTGTGTGTGTGTGTGTGTGTGTGTGAGTGGGTGTGTGTGTGTGTGTGTGTGTGTGTGTGTGTGTGTGTGTGCGCGCGAGTGTGTGTGGGTGTGTGCCGCGCTTGTCGTTGTATGTGCGGATGTTGTATGTTGTGCGTGTGTTGTGTGTGTGTGTGTGTGTGTGTTTGAGTGTATGGGTGTGTGTGCTGTGTGTGTTTGTGTGGGCATACGCGGTATTTTGTGAAACGCAGAAACGTATTCTATGGCTCCAAGCTCTCTCTCTATGACAGCCCCACGCTGTAATTAACACACGTTAATCGGTAAGTAATCGGATAGCCTAGTGCACCCCCTTGTAATGGGCGCGTTCAGTGGGTGATTTTCCCCTACGTTACTTTGGAACGTGTTCACGCCGCGGCTACTCTCCCCTACGCTACTCTCTGAAAACTTTAGTAAAGAGTTATGATACGAATAACCTGCACAGTCTGTTTGTTTGTAGATAATCGTTATTTTTTGGTTATTGAAGTTTACTTGTTAGAGAAAAGTATAAATGCCTATCCTGGGTCACTTTCGCCCGAAACTGGTTTGAGGGCGAAAGTGCCGTCAGGATTGGCATTTTATACGTTCTCTAGCGGCGTTTGCGCTGTCATCAGGTTGTTTTTGTTTGCCACCGCCGGTGTTTATATTAGCGTGTGGGCTCACGTTTGCGGTTGTTTGCACGTGCGGGTTGGCTGCACGTGTTTTTTTGGTCTTTCAGGTTTTTGTTTTGGATGTGTTCACTAACAACGATTTCCATTTATGCCTGCAGTTGTTTACTATTTCTGTTTTGGTGTTTAAAGTTGCTAAGTGTGGTTTGCATAGTATTAACCATTTTTCAGTTAAACATAGGTTGCACCTTTTTGAAACATTGCTGTATGGTGATGCTCTTTTTATGATTTTCCAGGATATATTGTAGCTTGTTTTTGCGTCTTTAAGTTTCCAGATATATTTGCTCAGTTCTGTTTGGTTTTTATATTTTTCTTTATTGAATGACTGTTTGTGGTTTGCATATCTGGTTTTGAAGTGGTTTTCAGTGATCCCTATGTATGTTTCTTTTTCATTTTCTGATGTTACAGTAGCCTGGTATACAATGTTGTTGTGGAGACATTTATTGTTTAGTGGGCACTGCTCCTTTCTCGTGCAATTGCAAGATTTCCTTTCTTCACCCTTCTTTGCTGTGTTGATTTTCATTTTATTAGATGCGTCAATCAGGTTTTTGAGGTTGGGCATACATGAGTACGATAGTTTGACAGTGTTTTTGTTAAATATTTTGGACAGTTTGTGCTCTTTTGGAAATGAGGTTGCTAGGATTTTGAAGAATTCTTTCCCTATGTTTGTTTTGAGTTTCCCGTCGTATGGGGTGTTATACCATATGATTTTTTTTTCCTATTTTTCTTGCTTTTATTTGTGTTGTTGTCCGGGTTGTATTGTAGTTTGTAATTGTATCCACTTGTTTGTAGTGCCTCCTGGTATTCCACTGCTGCATTGTTGAACACTCTCTCATTGCATGACAGGTTTGATAGTCTCTTGTTTATGCCATGGGGTATGGTCTTTAATACAGATGGTGGATGGTTACTTTTGGTGTGTACATAAAGAGGTGTATCGTTGGGTTTCTTGTATGGTTTATATATATGGTTGTTGAGATCCAGTGTTATGTCTAAGTAGTTCACTACCTTTTTGTTTGCTTCAATGGTGATCTTTAAGTTGTGGTTTTGGAAGATTTTGCATAGTTCTTTCTTCTTGTTTTCGATGGTTCTTGGGTTGTTTGTTAGTGCAGCAAGGCCATCGTCTCTGTACAGTCCGACTTGTTTTCCGAGTTTTTTCTTGATGTTGGACAGCATGAATAGTCCGACCAGTTCACATGTTTCTGCACCATCATATGAACCCATGGTTACGTCGAATGTTGAGTTTCTGTTGGTTTTCCTGATCCAGGTTTCATTTCTGCTGTGTAGTAATGTTTTCTTGGTGTGGAGAATGATTTCCATTTCTGACCCTGTTATGTCTGTGTGGTTACTGGCAAACTTCAGGGCTTTGGAGAGTAGTTCCTCATCTATGGATGGGTAAAAGTGGATAAAACTACAATACAACCCGGACAACAACACAAATAAAAGCAAGAAAAATAGGAAAAGAAAAAAGCATATGGTATAACACCCCATACGACGGGAAACTCAAAACATTTTAGGCTCTTTGGTTATATTCATCTATATATATATATATATATATATATATATATATATATATATATATATATATATATATATATATATATATATATATATATATATATATATATATATAACACCATATAGAGTCTGCAGAGGAAGGACTAAGGAGAGATGTTGAGAGAGAGAGAGTTGCTAATCGATGAAGAGAAAAAAAAAAGAAAAAAAAAAGAAAAAAAGGCAACTATGTCCATTTGATAGAGCAGACTAGAAGAGAGGGACAGAGTGCAATGCGTTAGTGCAGCAAGGAAGAAAGGAGAACAGATCAATGTCTGGTAGTCACTATTCAATTTGAACCGGGGTTCGACCTCATACCTGGCAGCGCCACTTTCATCAGGCAGGACCACAGGCCAACGCCAGTAACCTGACCAGTGCCAGCAGTCCAACCTGACCAGTGCCAGCGGTCCAACCTAACCAGTGCCAGCGGTCCAACACTAGATCCACTGGCAATCGTTTGGAAATGCCACACGAGTATGAATTACCAGTTTTCATGAATTTTACTATTGTGCAGTTTCCCAAACCACTGCTAATACAAATGTTTCTTGAACTCAATCATCTTGATCATGGGTAAGCCTCCATTCTCAATATTAGATTCCATTGTTGTTCTTGTAACCTTTTCAAATGCTTTTCTGTTGCTAAACGTTTTCTGCCACAGAAATGTATACAGCATTGTGTTCATTTTATTTAAGACTTATTCTGGGATACCAATAGATTGCATAACATAGACCGACTGGCTTACCCTGGATACTGAGATCCCTCTTTTGCCACATTATTTTATTTATTTATTTATTTTTAATTTAGTCGATTCTATCTTTCCAATTATCTGCAATATTTCTTACAATTGTATCGGTTTCAAAACAAATGCGAAGAATTACTATTTTCTTTACGGTAGTCAGTGGCAGTTTTTGTTCTTTTCCATGTCTTCCCATTTCTAATGCCTTCGTTTTTAACTTATTCAATTCGAGACCAGATGTTTCCTGAAAGGAAGTTAACACTTCCAGTGATCTGGTCATGTCATTATGATCTCTAAGGAACATAGTGGTGTTATCTGCCATTTGCTTTATTTTTAGATAAAATCGGAAATGAAATGAGGCAGGGAACAGCAAACGATAAACAGTAAACAAGTGGGGTATATTTTGCTCCCATAAGGAAACCTAACACAGAGTAACTTTTATTCAAGACTGGCACAGCCTTTTCAACTTGATAAAAGTCAGACAAAATACATAGACGAACAATCAAATAGTGGGGAAAAAACAAGCACAGGCCAACAACTGAACTGTCTGGCAAAGATTGGGACTTGAGGGGAGGGGAGAGGGGAATTTGAAGATGGAGAAACTTGGAAAATGAAATTTAAAAAAAAAAGTTACAGATATGAAAACTCTTCACTAGCTGCATAAGGGAACCATCGCAATCCCTTTTGAAGGCAGACATATTTTGTATTGCCTGCTCCGAGGCCTTTCGCCCGCTGGATCGGGACTCATCAGGGAGACACGGCTGGTTGTGTCTGCGCTCCCGGCGTCAAATAGAGACACACCACAGTCCATAATACTGTGGTGTTCTCACCACCATGGGTGCAAAAAAGAATCAAATAGCACCCCCAGAACAGCCAGCGAAGAGTAATAAATGCAACCAAACGAAAGTGTGGGGAGGAAAAAAAGTTGCTGTAAAACTAAAGACATTATGCAAATAATATAAAATGTAGGGGACAGTCTTTGAGCCTACGCCTGAGGATCCATCCAAAGATGCAAGGGAGATCAAAAGACAAACACACAGACGGACACAAACAAATGGGGGTGCTATTGGATTCTTTTTTGCACCCATGGTGTTGAGAACACCACAGTATTATGGACTGTGGTGTGTCTCTATTTGACGCCGGGAGCGCAGACACAACCAGCCGTGTCTCCCTGATGAGTCCCGATCCAGCGACGAAAGGCCTCGGAGCAGGCAATACAAAATATATCTGCCTTCAAAAGGGATTGCGATGGTTCCCTTATGCAGCTAGTGAAGAGTGTTCATATCTGTAACTTTTTTTTTATTTCATTTTCCCAGTTTCTCCATCTTCAAATTCCCCTCTCCCCTCCCCTCAAGTCCAAATCTTTGCCAGACAGTTCAGTTGTTGGCCTGCGCTTGTTTTTTTCCCCACTATTTGATTGTTCGTCTATGTATTTTGTCTGACTTTATTCAAGTTGAAAAGGCTGTGCCAGTCTTGAATAAAAGTTACTCTGTGTTAGGTTTCCTTATGGGAGCAAAATATACCCCACTTGTTTACTGTTTATCGTTTACTGTTCCCTGCCTCATTTCATTTCCGATTTTGCTTTGATTAAATTGAGGTTATTTGTATTTGTTTCTGTCCGTCTGTGTGTTTGTCTTTTGATCTCCCTTGCATCTTTGGGTGGATCCTCAGGCGTAGGCTCAAAGACTGTCCCATACATTTTATATTATTTGCATAATGTCTTTAGTTTTACAGCAACTGTTTTTCCTCCCCACACTTTCGTTTGGTTGCATTTACTACTCTTCGCTGGCTGTTCTGGGGGTGCTATTGGATTCTTTGTTGCACCCATGGTGGTGAGAACACCACAGTATTATGGACTGTGGTGTGTCTCTATTTGACGCCATGAGCGCAGACACAACCAGCCGTGTCTCCCTGATGAGTCCTGATCCAGCGGCGAAAGGCCTCGGAGCAGGCAATACAAAATATATCTGCCTTCAAAAGGGATTGCGATGGTTCCCTTATGCAGCTAGTGAAGAGTTTTCACTTCTGTAACTTTTGTTTTTTTTAAATTTCATTTTCCCAGTTTCTCCATCTTCAAATTCCCCTCTCCCCTCCCCTCAAGTCCAAATCTTTGCCAGACAGTTCAGTTGTTGGCATGCGCTTGTTTTTTCCCCACTATATTGATTGTTCGTCTATGTATTTTGTCTGACTTTATTCAAGTTGAAAAGGCTGTGCCAGTCTTGAATAAAAGTTACTCTGTGTTAGGTTTCCTTATGGGAGCAAAATATACCCCACTTGTTTACTGTTTATCATTTGCTGTTCCCTGCCTCATTTCATTTCCGATTTTGCTTTGATTAAATTGAGGTTATTTGTATTTGTTTGTGTCCGTCTGTGTGTTTGTCTTTTGATCTCCCTTGCATCTTTGGGTGGATCCTCAGGCGTAGGCTCAAAGACTGTCCCCTACATTTTATATTATTTGCATAATGTCTTTAGTTTTACAGCAACTTTTTTTCCTCCCCACACTTTCGTTTGGTTGCATTTACTACTCTTCGCTGGCTGTTCTGGGGTGCTATTGGATTCTTTTTTGCACCCATGGTGGTGAGAACACCACAGTATTATGGACTGTGGTGTGTCTCTATTTGACGCCGGGAGCGCAGACACAACCAGCCGTGTCTCCCTGATGAGTCCCGATCCAGCGGCGAAAGGCCTCGGAGCAGGCAATACAAAATATATCTGCCTTCAAAAGGGATTGCCATGGTTCCCTTATGCAGCTAGTGAAGAGTTTTCATATCTGTAACTTTTTTTTTTTTAATTTCATTTTCCCAGTTTCTCCATCTTCAAATTCCCCACTCCCCTCCCCTCAAGTCCAAATCTTTGCCAGACAGTTCAGTTGTTGGCATGCGCTTGTTTTTTTCCCCACTATTGGATTGTTCGCCTATGTATTTTGTCTGACTTTATTCAAGTTGAAAAGGCTGTGCCAGTCTTGAATAAAAGTTACTCTGTGTTAGGTTTCCTTATGGGAGCAAAATATACCCCACTTGTTTACGTTTAGATAAAAGTTTTCATCATGAGAATGTGTAGGCATCTTAATTCCTATAACTGAACTGCTTCTAGTTTTGATAGCCAACAATTCAACCGTTAAAATAAAAGCTAGTGGAGAAAATGGAGAACCCTGACTTGTACCACAATTCAGATTAAATTAGCACCATATAGAGTCTGCAGGAAAGGACAAAGGAGAGATGTTGAGAGAGAGAGTTGCTAATCGATGAAGAGGAAAAAAAAAATGAAAAAAAAGGCAACTATGTCCATTTGATAGAGCAGACTAGAAGGAGGGACAGAGTGCAATGCGTTAGTGCAGCAAGGAAGAAAGGAGAACAGATCAATGTTGGTAAGTCACAATTAAATTTGAACCAGGGTTCGACCTCATACCTGGCAGCCCCACTTTCATCAGGCAGAACCACAGGCCAACGCCAGAAACCTGACCAGTGCCAGCGGTCCAACCTGACCAGTGCAGCGGTCCAACCTAACCAGTGCCAGCAGTTGTGTTGCGACTGGTGCTTGTGAAAGTGACATGAAAAGAAAAAAAAAAGAAGAAAAGGAAAGACAGTGATTCGTAAATAGTTTAAAAACCCTGGCCAGGTAAAGTAGAAAATCTATTTATACCCGTTTTAGTATGATGATTTAGATAAATGGCTTTGTGAAGTTCAAGGAAAGAGAGAATGTTTTATTTTGTTTGACCCATGCGCATTGATGTTTTTTTTCCATGATTATTTTGTAGTAAAGTTATAGACTGTACTAGTGGTTTGATTTGATGAATGCATGATATATGAATGAGATTGTAAGCAAGCTGTGAGTGTGTTTGGGTGTGCGCTATTTCCTTCCTCCATGACGAAACCCCGAGGTTGAGGTCTGAAGCCAACCAACATGATTTATAGATGCAACATTCCCGTCATCAGTGTTGATACTCATTTCCCAAAATCGGAACAAAGCCGTACACATCAAGATATTCCGTAGAAAAGTTTTAGATTTTGGGTTTCCCAAACGTTTTGGAAAAATCAACGGCCAACAGATATCCCGGCATGGTTGTTTTATTTACATAGTTAACTGTGTCATCAATTGATTTATGATCGCCGCGATGAGTCTGCCTTTAAGTATCCAACCTGATCTTTAATTAATCTGTTAATGACTCGCAAATTTTGAAGGGCAAAAACCTTTAGCTAATATCTTATAGTCTCAGTTAGTAAGAGTAACATGTTTCCAATTATTCAGATCATCTCTTGTGATTCTTTTCCTTTATGTTAAATTACCATACCTTTGAGAATTGACAGTTCACCTTTATAAAAAGGCCTCTGTAATTTATTGAGTTAAACACCCACAATGTTTTTAAAAAAAAATGATAATAATAATCATCATCATCATCATCATCATCATCATCATCATCATCATCATCATCATCATCACATACATCATCATCAAATTCTATGATCCCCATCTCTGCAAGGGAGGGGAGCAATTGTTCATATGCTTTAAACGGTTGGACATTTTTTTAGTGTAATCACCCCCTCACAAGACAAGCTTCCTCTTCATCGAGTCTTGGAACATTTTCGTTCTGCAAAAAAAAATTTGTTTTCTCCCTGACGTCATGTGCAACTGTGGTCTGATTATAAATTACTTTGAGGAATGTTTACCTGTTTTCCAGTTTTCCCCTTTTTGATCTATTATTATTATTTCACCAGATTCTTTACATAATTTTGTCCTAATCTTTCTCTTGCCCTTTGCATTTTTTTTCAAATTGCAAAAATTTAAAAATTGCGCTCATCATCTTCAATCCAAAGGGTCCTTTCTGGAATCTAAGACCTTTCACTTTCCCAGCCTGTAGTAATTCTAGCTGCCATTTCAAAATTAAGTACTTGCTTTGCGTAGCATTGTACTGGGGTCGAGAGTTAATTCCTTTTCTTTTAAAATATCTGCGACTTAAGAGAGCTCCCATTTATAGGTACCCGGAAAAAAGTATTGTTCGTATCATCATCTAAGAGTGTGTCTAATAGTTCATTTAATTTCATTAACGCAAATATTTACCCGTAAACAAGCTTACCTTTTTTTCTTCTTTTTTTCTTTGTTTATTCCAAGCGGAACAGCAGGGGCAGTTATGTAGACAAATCTACGCCCAGTTAAGAATCTTGTCGGCTTAAGATCAGTGTCTCTGGATCTCTCTGCTTCAGGAAGAACGAAGTTCACAGCCTACTTGCACTAAGGAGTGTTCTATTTTGGTGTCAAACATATATTGGGACATTATCAATCCACATTTTCGAAGGTTTACTCCCCTGAGCTAACCTTTTCCAATGAATGTGTTGTTGTTATGAAGTTGTGAATGACCTCTCTAACTGTCATACCTTTACAGGCAGCTGGTTCCTTGCCTCCATTTGTTTTTGGGGTAGATTCCCCACAGGCTGTGACCTGCTGGGCTCCAACCAAGGACCCCCTGCTCCCTCTCCTGCCAACACATTTCAACAAAACCCCTGGGCGATTGACGGATGAATCGGAATGTCTTTTTCTTTTACGAAGACGGGGTTCACGCGAAACTCCACGCCAGTAGCCATGAAAACAGACCATGCGAGAGGTTTAATTCTGTGTCAATGAATAGAAGATGTCAAAAAGATTTGCTAAAGGTGCAGCAACAAAGTCGCTGAATAGATAAGGCCGGTGCAGTGTGAAAAAAAAAAAAAAAAAAAAAGCAAATCAGAAAAATGCCTCGTGCCGCGTGTGAACTCGCGTACCGCGTGTGAACAGCGCTAAGTCAAACCTGTCCGCACGGCACGGCGACGCTCGCTGAATCAGAGAATGAAAGTTTGCATGAAAGGGTCATTTGATGCCCCACAAAGTTGTCTTGGACCTCTACACTGGTCAGGTTAGGCGTGAGAATGAGAGTTAAATGGCACAGTTATCCTTAAAGAGAGTTAAATGGGATAGTTATCCTAAAACTGTCATGTGCAGACAATTTCCTTAATTTATGAATGTAACGGTAATTAAAATTTAAAAAAAACAACACCACACACACCACACATATATATATAAAATATATATATAATATATATATATATAAATATATATGTGTGTGTGTGTGTGTGTGGTGTGTGTGTGTGTGTGTGTGTGTGTGTTGTGGTGTGTGTGTGGGTGCGTAAATCATCCAGCTGCAGGGATTCAATCACAACTTTCGCTCTTTATTTACCGAATCAGATGTTACTTATTTCCTGAGCATGTAACAGTTTGAAAAATGGATTCCATGTCAAATGTGATGTTTCTCCAGTGTTGTATTCAAAGTTAGAGGGATGGCAAAGGAAATGATTGTAAAGGAACGCTAGAAACGGTCATTCCAACGTTGATCGCCCCTTGAATGATGAGCCCAACCGGCAGAAGGATCATACACAGACCAACGGGAAATCATCATAGAGAATCAGACACTGCAACTGACAGGAGGTGCATGGCTATAGTTGGTTTCTTTTCTTTGGACTGGACACGTTCAGTGCCTGCATCTTCGTCTATGGTTGTGGGTTAGGTATAGCATACTCCTCATTGATCAGTAAGACGCTGAACCACACCAATCATGAGAAAGAGACTAAGGCTGCAGATGATCATGATACTGAAGGAGTGCATGTGCCAGGGATGTCAGCTCTAGTGTCAGGCAGTGGAATACATAAACCTGCTTGGTGGGAAACAAAAACCCAGTGAGAAGTCACCTGGAACTGATGCACGATCCCAATTCCAAGTGTCCACGTGATGGCACAGGCTATAGAAGCTGATCTGCATCCAAACTGGATATGACTGAAGGGAAAACGGAGCACAAAGAAACAATCCAAAGTGATTACGAAATGAGGAATGCTGATACTTCACTTGATGACGAGGATTAAAACACACACACACACACACGCGCGCGCGCGCACACACACACACACACACACACACACACACACACACACACACACACACACACACACACACACACACACACACACACACACACACACACACACACACACACACACACAACACACCACACACACACACACACACCACACACACACACAACGTCATTATTATATCTAGAACACGTTTCCAAGCAGTTCCATTGCAAATGTGTGTCAGTATAATCCGGTCTGCTGCATGGATGAAAACTAAAGACATTTCCATGAAAAAATCAGAAACATACAGATGAAGGACAACTATAACAAAACTAGTCTTCGCGGGTTTGTTTTTTTTTTGGGGTTTTTTGTTTTTGTTTTGTTTTGTTTTGTTTTTGTTTGACAGGAAATAAATACGGTAGACAGACCCACCAAAGTTTTCCAGAACAACAAACATTGAAAATACCACCAGAGCACAATGTGAGCAACAGATTTCAGCAAGTCATCAGACTAAAAAAATTCATCAGATAGGGCTCAAGCAATTGCCTCAGAAATCATTTACGGACACCTTTGAATCAAAAGTGTAAAGATCTGGAAACAAGCCTTTCCTCTGCAATATGCTTATTTCACTCCATGACAAATCAACAAATCAACAAGTAAATTTGGCATAAAAGCCGACAAGGCTGTCGTATTCAAGAAATTAGTGTGGACCTGAGAAAATTATAAAACACTGGTGCCCCTGTGAGCATATCACTTTTGGACAAAACGAAAAAATACCAGACAATGGAGTACAACTGCCAGATTCAATATCCCAGTTGAGACAGTCCGACAAAGTGGCTGAAGGTGATAGAATTAAGTTGATTCTGAGTGAGATCCACACAAATGAAGATTACACAAAATGCCTCTTGACGGCTTCAGTTTGTTCACACACCTGTACATCCAGCTGATCAGCATGGTGTTACTAATGACATCACTCACATGGATTCCACTAGCAGATGTTTCAAGGAAGTGAAGATTGTGTAACATGACTTTTGTTAGCTCCATTAGTCCACATACCTTTACAGCCAGTTGAATCAGCATAGTGTTTATACATAAAATCACTCACATGCATTACACTACCAGATTGTTCACGGAAGTGTGGCTGTGGAAAGGGGTTGATAAGAAGAGTGTTGTGGCAGATGAAGGTAAAGATCATAGCAAACATATGATTCAGGACAAGCAATGCTGCACATCAGTTTACCATCACGCATTACACATTATGGAAGACTGTCACACAGGTGATTCACGTGCAACCCTAGACACGTTTTGTAATTCGGACAGTCAACTTTGTCCTCATGACCTAGACAACCCCGTGTCATTCTATTGACACACACAGGCAGACAATAGCCATCAATGTGACACTGAAAATTAGTTGTCAGGGCACTGTGTGCCGTTTCCAGGTAATAGGGCCACCCTAAACCCTTCAAGTAACATGAGAAACAGATTACTCATCTGAAGACGTGACAATCAATGCTACACTCTGCGTCGTAGCTTGTTTTAGTCCCTGAACACATTATATCCTGTCAGAACATCTACATAATGAAAAGAAGATAGCATGGATAGGTCGACTGTACAGCACTGAACCCCTCCAATTCTCACTGGCATTAGCAGACCAGTAAACGGAATTAGCCCTGAGCCACCACATGGAAAACTGTCGGCATTAATGGCGGTTCCCACTGGCTGCAATACAAGCAGGGCAGTGCTGGCGACTTGTGCAGTCTCATCCCTGCATTTCTTGTCGCCTACAAAGTCCACGCAGTGCAAAAATGTCATGAAGGTTGACGATTCGCAAGATTATATGACGCACTTAATTTCTTTGTACGTGGAAAGCAAACGAACAAACAAATAAATCAATAGCCAAATAAACACACACACACACACACACACACACACACACACACACACACACACACACACACACACACACACACACACACACACCACACACACACACACACACACACACACACACACACACACACCACGCACACACACACACCACACACACACACACCGCACGCACACCCACACGCACACACTAAAAATAAATTTACCGATTTTCTGATCCGTGCGTTCTTGGTGGTAAAGGCAAATACACCACAGAACTGCAAATATTCCGATTTCTGTTGTGAAATCCTGGCTTCTCTCTCTCTCTCTCTCTCTCTCTCTCTCTCATCTCTCTCTCTCCTCTCTCCTCCTCTCTCTCTCTCTCTCTCTCTCTTCTCTCTCTCTCTCTCTCTCCTCTCTCCTCTCTGCCTGTGTGTGTGTGTGTGTGTGGTGTGTGTGTGTGTGTGTGTGCGTGTGTGTGTGTGTGCGTGCGTGCGTGCGTGCGTGCGTGCGTGCGTGCGTGCGGTGCGTGCGTGCGTGCGTGCGTGCGTGTGTGTGTGTGTGTGTGTGTGTGTGTGTGTGGTGTGTGTGTGTGTGTGTGTGTGTGTGTGTGTGTGTGTGTGTGTGTGTGTGTGTGTTACAGAGAGCGTGGTAGAGAGGAAGAATAAAGAAGAGATGTTGACAGCGATTTGAGTGTTCCTATGTCCCCCTGTCTCATTCACCCACTTCCTCACCACACTCACATTCTGCAAACATATAGTTTTTATCAAGACAACAGGAAACACACTGGAATCCTCACTTTTGGAAAAAGGGCAGATACCTACACAAGCTAAAGGAGCAAAATCAACCCCAGATAGAAGAAAAGAGCAATACAAATAATCAAAAGAGAGAGAGAGAGAGAGAGAGAGAGAGAGAGAGAGAGAGAGAGAAGAGAGAGAGAGAGAGAGAGAGAGAGAATGAATGAATGATTTATTCAGATTAGGCCATAGCCCATACTGAAGGGATACACCCGGAATACACGAATAAAGAAAAATTATCACGAAAAGAAATGGAAAAAAGCAGATACACATACATACTATACAAACTGTTATGAATACATTGCTCGTAGTCGCTATTGTGCTTCGTATATGTACCTGGCAAGATCAAAGAGGACACATTCATTTCCTGATGTTAATAGTAAGCTGACTCTAAAACTACAAGGATCAGAATAATACTTTGACTTAATAATTTTACTCGAAGATCATTGAGAGCAGGACAGCAAAATAAAAAAAAATGTATTCATCTTCCTTGCCTGGTAACATAGCCGACATATCAGTCTATTTCATTCAAAGCACTGTATCTGAACCGATGGCAAGCTATGTCAGAAATACCAAATCTAAACTTAGTCAATGCACTCTTAATATACCTGTCCATTTTCATTTTATGTTATGGCTCAATCATATACGTTGTTTTAAACAGTCTGTATTGTGCAAATCTGTCACTGTTGTTGATAGGTCATGCCAATCTTGCCATCTGCAATCAATCATTCTTTGTTTAAAACATTAAAAAATCCCGATATATTTTCAACGCCCTGGTTGTCCCAAACATATGCAAAGCCGTACGAATTAAGCACTGACGAAACAGTGGTAGCCCATGTCTTCTTACCATTATAATCCAAATTTCGTAACGTCCATAAGCTTTATATGGTATCTTTGTTTCCTCCATTCTGGTTATTTTCAGCCAATACGTAATGCATTTTAAAAACGAATTAATATAAATCGGATACCTTCCAAGTTCGCCATAAACTAAATCATTGTGTTCGATTGTCTACATTCAAATATCTTTTCATAGCATATAAATGAACATTCTCTATTGCAACACTTTTCTCAAAAGCCCAGATTTCTGCTCCATACTGTAAAATTGACTGCACCTGAGAGTCAAATAATTTCGAAAAAACAGAAAATGCGCCACTATTCAATTTGTATAAAATACGAAGTATAACTGTGACTGCTCTCTTTGCTCTATTTGCTAGGTCTTGACATCCAAAGGTGAAACTTAATTTGGTAGTAAAATAGAACCCAAGATACTTGTATGCATTGACTACAACCATGTATTCACCTCCATAAATCCATTTCTCATTACGTGCTAAATATCCACCTTTACGAAACACAATAATGTTGGTCTTATTCATATTAACTTTTATTCTAATTTAGTAGCAGCTGAATACAAAACTGTTCAATTGTCGTTGCAGACCAACTACAGTTGTAGACAATAAAATAATGTCATCAGCAAAAAGTAAGACAAACAGTCCAAGATACCAAAAGTCACACCATGCCGTCCATTTTGAATAATCCCAAAGCCAATTCATTTATGAACAGAGAAAATAAAACAGGACTGCAAACATCCCTTGCTTGACCCCTCTCGTACACTTGACAAAATCTGATAATTTAGCTCCCGTTCTAATTCTTGCTTTCACACCTCCTTCTACATACCTTTCACACAATGATACAGTTTACCTTGAATTCATGTTTTAACAAAATAGGCCACAGCAGTTTTCGTGAAACTGAATCGAAAGCTTTCTCAAAATCCACAAAGCCACATACAGCTTCTTGTTGTTTACAAATTGTTTTTTGAATTGCAGCTAATAGACTAAACATCTGATCAATAGTAGAATAACCATTTTTTAAATCCTGCTTGATGTTCTCCTGTATTATTGTCCTGAGATATCCATTCATGTAGTCTATTATTAATAACAGAACTATAGAGTTTACTACATACATTGCACAACGAAATACCTCTATAATTGTTTACATCGTTTATCTCCCCCTTCTTAAACAGAGGGAAAATATAGATCTTTCCAATCTTCTGGATAAATCCCGGTGTCAAAAGATAATTAAACAATTTCACTAAAATCCTATAACAGTCGCACCAGAATGCTTAAAAAACTCCCCAATGAGTCCGATCAGGTCCGGCAGTTTTACCATTCTTTAATTTCTTAATAGCTGTTAATATTTCCCCTCTGGATATTGGTCTGTCAAAGCAGTTATCTTCATTATTTATTGCATTGTCAGTCTCAGTGGACTCATCATCGTCCTTATCCAAAAGATTTTTAAAATGTAAGAACCACTCTTGCATCGTAATATTATTTGCAGGTTGTAGTTTCTTTGTGGAAATCTTGTGAATAGTTTTCCAAAATAATTGCTGATTGTTACCCGAAGACAGAAGATCGTTTAATAGGAGATCATTATGTTCTTTTCTGTTTCCTTTCATTTAAATGTTTATATTCCCTTCTCGCTATACAAAACAATATTCTATCCTCTTTATCCATTGTATTCAGAAAAATTCTGAATAATCTTCGTAGTTTACGTTTTCTACCCTGCATTCTCGATCAAACCAATTCTGTATAAATTTCTTATTTATAGGCACAACTTTCCTCATTGTTTCAGCTTGGTCTTTGATAGTTATATTAAACAAGTTCAGAGCTTCATTAACATTCACAAGAATAAGATTTTCAGCGGCGTTTAACTTTTCTAAAACATTTGATGAATTCATGCATAAAGAAAACTGTGACTGTAATCTTGATTCCAGCAATATTTAACAATAAACTGTTAACATTTACATTAGGGGCAAAACTGGTATGTGACTGTTCATTTGGCATTTCAAGCACAATACCAGGGTAAATGATCAGAATCAAATCTTTCCATCACATTTAGAGTCATCTTTTTACTCAATAGTTCAAAACAATCTGTAGACACTAGAAAATAATCATTCACACTACTCCCCACATCCGAAATGTATGTGAAACACCCTTCGAGATCGCCATTACATACTCCATTCATAATTGTCAATCCTAGCACAGTGCACATACAAAGAAGCTTTTTCCCATATACATTTAATATCTTATCTTGGAAAATCTATTGTATTTGCTGTCTGCGGTCTTGAAATTAGCATAAAGATCACGATCATCTACATTACCTGAGAAAATATTCGCAGTTCTTGCATTCATGTCACCACATAAAAGTATCTCAGCATCATCAAAGGATAACAACTTGTTTACAATACATTCTTCCAACATTTCAATGCCATATCAAAGCCATGCAGTGTGTAGAAAGGTGCATTTTCCGGAGGACATATGTACACACAAAGTAAGGCAGGCTTATCATAGCAAAATAATTCTTTATCAAATCTAAATAACATTGTATACAGACTGTCACAATCCACCTGGTGCACATACGGGACAAGACTTTTACGAACCATACAAACTAATCCCCCGAGGCACGTCCCTGTCTTGTAAATTTACAGCTGGTTTTACAAATAATTCATAGTCTTTAAAAAGGTTTGATTGAAACGCTTCAGCAAACGTTTCCACTAAGCAAACAAAGTCAAAGAAAAGAAATAAACTGTATAAAATCTCTGTCATCCAGTTTTTAAAATAATCCACATATATTCCAATGAAGAAATGATACACTATTTACAAATGTGTTCATTGTCATACCATCACCACCATGTCCCGTTTCAATCGTAGGCGTAGAATCAATTTTAGATCTTAGGGTCAGTCCCCAGTCTTTAAATCAGGTTTGGTCGTTGAAATAGACGATGACGCAGAGTCTCTAATGCTGTTTGACACATTGGTAATCATTTTCATTCGGCATCACATAACCACTATCACTTTTCTTATTTACATGATCGTCACCATTGATAATCCCATTCCCAAATACATAGTCATCGCCACACTTTTTTCATTTTCACTGCCACATCCAACCATGTTGTTTCTTTCGTCTACATGCATGCTGTCACCACCACACTCATCCCTCACGATCACACATTTCTTCTCTAAAACTTTCTTTCTCTCACTTCGCATGACTTCGGGCGTATCAAGTTTCACGTCGGATAACGTTACATCACTATGTGTGATCGAAGAGACATCGCTCAAATCATTACGCTCAAAAACAAAATCCACATATTAACACACTGGCTGACTGTGTGTCGGTGTGTGCTAACACGATTTCGTCCACACCGATGGCAGTGACAACCTGCACGGATTTTCATCGCCTATCTCCTTTACGCCAGCATCGTTCACTGCCCCAGTTAAAGTGACCCCACGTGAATTTGAAACAGCACTCTGTGCGGTGATGTCTTACATTTAACCTCCCTCTTGTTCTGATATCAGGAAATTTCCACTGATCGGGCCGGCCTGAATCCTATTTCATTCTATCAGATTGTCACTGCCATCCAGACCGAACCTTTTGCTGTTGATCACCAGGTGATCATAAACCATGGACACTTTCATGCCCTGTGATCTGGCGGACTTCAGGTGAGGGACGAGCTTTCTTCTGATCTCCCTAACTCGGAAAGAAAAGTCTTCACCAACAAATAACTCATGTTCCTTTTAACTTTTGTTTCGCACGCAAAAATCTTATCTTTATCTTTAAAAAATGTGCATCTTGCTACTATTGGCGAGTTCGACGTTCAGTTCAGGCGATGTACACGGTCGAAAAGAATGTCATCCGAAAGTTCCAGTTTTATCTGTAATCATATCCTGTACCAACGCTTCACATTGTTGCCAGGACTCATTGTCTGTACGAGGAATACCGTGGATTGATGATGTTATTCCTCTTCGACCTCCCTTCCAGGTCGTCTACCTTCCTGTCCAAAGATTCCACCTTGGCAGTGAGTCTGGTGTTTTCTCCTTCAACCTGTCATTATCCTGCCTCAACGCAGACATTTCTTGCTTTAAAACCAGTCATTTCATCTTGGAGATTTCCACACATGTTTTTCACGTCTTTTAAGTCTTCACTCAGTCCATCAAATTTGTGGTTAAATTGTTCAGAATGGCCATAACATCCTTCAGTGTGGGATCGGCCGGAGACGCTGATGCAGCAGGAGTAGAACCCGGTACCATGGCCACTGTCTCTGCGTGTGCTCCCAGCACTCTCAAGACGGTTTGCCGCTTACTGTCAGGCTTATCAAGGAAGGCCCTGGATTCAGTTCCACGTCTCCACAGCGTTGGAGCAAATGTCCGTGGCACAATAGAGACAGTGACAATCCTAAGGTGATACCGTCCATTCGCGACCTCAACACCAACACCGACATTCTCATGGCGGCTTATATTTCATCCGCTTCAACAATAAACTTGCGAATATATGAGCAAATATGCCGCACACATACCTGAATGACAGCGATGCAGACGCATACTCCCTCACAACAGTCACTGCCAACTGTCAAGACACAACACCGCATACAACTAGGAGAAAGCAACATAAATGTACAGAGCTAAAAAAAAAAAGCGTGTCACTCAACTTCGTGTACCTCAGGAGCCCCGAGAGAGAGAGAGAGAGAGAGAGAGAGAGAGAGAGAGAGAGAGAGAGAGAGAGAGAGAGAGAGAGAGAGAGAGAGAGAGAGAGAGAGAGAGAGAGAGAGAGAGAGAGAGAGAGAGAGAAAACTGAAATAAAGCCCTCAAAGGAAGAAAAAGGGAATAATTCCTCGTGTTACCGGAACTGTACAAGGTAACACCCCATTACGCTGGAGATGGAAGTTCAATAAATGGAACATGCACAAGCGTAACAAAACAACAGCCACACACTAGAAAGGGGTATGTCTTTTAAATGGCAACGCCTAAATCCACCATGAGAGAACAAAGGGAAAGAAATGCGGGGTCAACAGTGTTACAGAGAGCGTTGTAGAGAGGAAGAATAAAGAAGAATGTTGACAACGATTTGCGTGTTTCTATTTCCCCCTGTCTCATTCACCCACTACCTCACCACACTCACATTCTGCAAACATATAGTTTTAGTGGGCACACCAGAAAGGACATTTATTTAACCAATATTATCCATTTCCTCTCAAAACAGAGAACTCACTCCCAAGCTACATGCATAGTCTTTAGTTCACGCAGACCCAGTACAAACCCCACAGTTACTGGTTTCACAGTACGTTGCTTCACACACTCACCACAAGCGGGTTTTCTTTGGCTTCGACTCCGGCCACCCTTGGCAGACACCAAAACTGGGGAGGACCTCTGTGTCCACTCCCACAGCAGCAGCAACTCCTCTCTGCTCTTCTGCCGTACCCCGCCACCGAAAGACGTACAGCCGCCTATGTCGTCCTTTCAGCCAGACCTCCAGTCTGCAACTAGGACCCTCCTCCGGCTCGGAGCTATAAAACATAAGATAAACCTCCTAAGACTGTGTTCTCTCAAATACAAAGAGGTAAGACAAGTCCCAGTCGGCTATATTTTAGGAATCTTTGACGTCCGCACCACTCTTCAAAGTCTACGTCCTGACTGGCCTCATCCAGAGTCACAAATAACAACAATTATTAACCCAACTGACAATACTATTTCCTTTCTGAGCACATCCTCAGAAGTAATCTCTCAGCTGGACTACATAATGACATCAATTCCATAAATATTAACAAGTTCCAGACTCACAAATTCATCAAAAATTAAAGTACAATGAATATGTTTTCTGATCTGAAATTATTACTCCAAAGAGTTTCATAAACTTGTTATGAGAATTCAACTCCCTGTTTCCACTTTCATGTCCCAAAGAAATATACTGGCACGAAATGAGTTATTCAGAAGGCAAAATACTCACAATAGAAACTCCGACCATCTGCTTATCTCCCAGAAAATATGTACGAGAAAATATGAACAAAATATTCGTAATTTCTTTGAATTATCCAGTCTAAGCTTTAGGTTAACCAAATCAGTTTAGATAAAGTTTAAATTCTGTTCTAGGCTTGTCAAATCCTAAAACAATTTAGCCTAACAACTAGTCTCATCCTCAGTGACACAGCATTTTTTCCAAGTCCTCAGCTAACTACTCAAAGTGTCATTCCTCAGCAAAGCGTAGCCTACAGACGGTCAGTCATACAAACACTTAGTCACCTGCTATAAAACCCTACATTTCTGTCAGAATATATTCATTACAATGTCAACATAACAAGGGACAATAAGGTGATCTACATGAAAGAATGAATAGAAGCAGGCGTAACAAAAATTAACCATGTAATGGATGCAAATGGAAATTTTCTGTCCTTTAATGATTTCAAGGTAAAATACTCAAACGTTACAAAAACTATTTTTTTAGCATACGAGGGAATCATCAGAGCTATTAGAAATATCAAGAAATCCTCAGTTACAGAGAAGACATAGCACATGTTATTGATGAGGAGATAAAGCATGGACCTTGACCGAGAAAGACAACAAAGTAGTTAAAACCGATCCTACTTGGTTCTCAAATTACACCAGCAGCAGTGATGAAGTGGGAACGTCTGTATACTGGACTCAAGTGGAAAGATATATTTTTAAAACCTCTTAAAATTACTACAGATACTCAACTGAGATGATTCAGTTCAGACTTGTACACCGTATTCTCCCCACACAAAAGTTTCTTCACATGTGTAAACTCACAGACTCCCCACAATGTAATTTCTGTAACTCAGAAACGCAGACAAATTCAGCACTTGTTTTGGAATTGCATTGTAATTCAAAATTTCTGGAAAGACTTCGAATCTGTTTTATGGAATAAATGTCCCCATTCTCTAAGTCTAATATTAAACGAGCAACTAATCTTGTTTGGTTGTGCAGAAAATGTAATAACAGACAAGCATTTAGATTTCATACTACTATTTGCCAGATTTTTCATCTATAAAAGCAAGTTACACAATTTGAACCCTACAATGCCTAGTTTCATCAATAGTTTAAATATAAGGGTAAAACAGAAACATATTTAGCAGCAACTGTAGGAAAACCCATGAATTCGAGCTAACATAGACAAAATATATGCCTTTATCTATGTAATTTAAGCCTTATGTGTGTAGACATCATGTTGCCGAAACGGACGGTGTGGTGGGATAATCTCTCCATTGCAAAATGAAATTGTCCATCCATATGCTCACGAATAAAAAAAAATGTTATGTTATGCCATTTGGTAATAGTTTCTATTATTACCTCTGTTTCATAATAGAGATGTGCCCTCATCTGTCCATCACCTACTAAGTGTCTAATAACTATATGTAACTGTTTCTGAAACTATGGTTTTGTTTTCCTGTACATGCGTCTTATTTATTGTCTTTTGCTTTTGGAAAAATATTATTTAATTTTTTTTTTTTTTTAAACAAAAAAAACCCACACCTGATGTTCGTAACATTAGTTAATATTCCTCCACTACATAACAGAACACCAACCTGCTATAAGCAGCTTATCGAGGCTCTCGAGTCTTCTTCAACCTGGACTGCGTAAGATGTAGGTTTCAAGGCTGGCTGTTGTAAGACTGACCTGAGTAGATTTCAATTATGCAGCAAGAAAACTTAACAGCCAATGAATGAAAAAGATTCATTCAGCCAATGACTAACCATCTTACAACCTAGGATTAAACACCCAAACCAGCCGCCGTGGTGAAGTGGTTAGCGTCGCGGACTCCCGGCTGGGAGGTCGTGGGTTCGAATCCCATCAGAGTCATGTGGGTTTTTCTACCCCGAACGGCTCCTGCCCAGAGTTGAGTTTGCTGCGGACTCAGTTGGGAAGACTGGGACCACACAGTCGAGTTTCATCCACTTAATGGATGCGTTTCTGAGAGTGTTGCTCAAATTTCCTGACCAACAGTGCAGGTGTCTGTATCTCTCGGGCCTGGTTGACGCCGGGATATATTATGATAGGAAGCGCAGAGTACAGCCCTGTCATGTAGTCTCAGACCGAAATGAAAATCCGTACCAACATCTTAAGTCATCTCATTCTCATCAATCGGCATAAAAGAAAAAAAAAGTCTCAAATTATGTAGCCCTTCATGCCCTGCTCTCATGGTGACCTCAATTTCGATGTCCTCTCCACGTCCGTGGCCTTGGTTTGGTTCCGTCGGGGTCACCGGTGTCGGCGAGTCCATGGGGGCTGTCGTTGGACAGATGTGGTGGCGCCCTCCGGAGGGAGAGCTCACTCACGCCGGCTCTGCGACTAAGCAATTTTGTCGTCAGTAGGGGGCTTAGTAGGTGGTGTCCTGCGTATGTTAGATCAGAACAGGCGCCACTGAACACCACCGAAGTGACTCGGCAGCAGTGCAGTGTCTCCTCCGTTGGGTTGCCTCTTGACGACTTGACATTGACTGCTCCCTGTGGATTGCCGGTGCCGGGGCTGTGGCTGGGTGGACCGGTCTGTGGCTGTGGACGGGGTGTCGGAATGAGCGGCGTGGTGCACTGCCTTTGAGGTGGCGCAGAGGTTGGGACAGAAGAAAAAAAAATATATAAAACACCCAAACTTACCAAAATAGCACAAAACACACACACACACCACACACACACACCACACACACACACACCACACACACACACACACACACACACACACACACACACACACACAACACACACACACACACAATCATACTTAAAGCAGCAGAGAGGACACAGCACGTCCGTCACAGTGTGTGTGTGTGGTGTGTGTGTGTGTGTGTGTTGTGTGTGTGTGTGTGTGTGTGTGTGTGCGTGCGTGCGTGCGTGCGTGCGTGCGTGCGTGCGTGCGTTTGCGTGTGTGTGTGTGTGTGTGTGTGTGTGTGTGTGTGTGTGTGTGTGTGTGTGTGTGTGTGTGTGTGGTGTGTGTGTGTGCGCGCGCGCGTGCGTGTGTGTAAACAGATCCCTGCAAATGTAGTGTAGACTGACAATCCGCATGATAACGTCCCTGCATGGTCAATGCTATTTATAGTTCCTGTCAGTTATAGTGACTAGGATGCGGATTGCAGAACCAGTTTATACCACATGGCTGTTCATCGTCCTCTTGTGGCTCGGACCTAGACCATCGCCCAGGTGATCTTGAAGCAGTCAAATACAGGAAGCACAACACTTAAAATAATATAAGCAGAAACAGTATCCCTCAGTCGTGTTTATCTTCTGCAAAAACACAGTGATGGAAGCCACTGCCTCGTCTGTAGGCAGAGAGGCGGTAGACCCACTTATTTGCACAGTGAAAGTGTTTGTCAGAACATGGCTCTTCACTGTGTTCCACTTGAGTACTAAAACAACCAGTGCTGTCTAAAGTGATGTGATTAAATCTTTCTTTGTTAATCGCTGGGTTTGTTTCCTTATCAAATGCCTTCTTCACTCAAACATTACGTTTCTTCTCAATCATCAATACAGTCAGAACCCCGTTTCTTTAGTTGAGTTAACAGTAGAAAATGACCACATTAACGCAGAAAGGCGGGACATAAAGGGCCTCTAAATGTAATTCATCACTTTTCCATGGGTGTTTTCAATGTCTTAAAAGGATTGTGCGCCACGTTTCTACAATGGGCACATTTAAACTTGACATCTATATCTGTAATCACTTACTGCATGGAGCTATGTGAAAGCTGAGCCTATGTTTGAAGTCCTTATGTACCCCCCCCCCCCCCCCCCCCCCCCCATAGACCGAATAGGTGCTGGCTTTGTGCTTTGTTTGTAGGTTTGTTTGATTGTCTGTATGTGTATTTCTGTTTCTGTCTGTTTCTTTGTCTGAAAGCAAAACTGAATGTGGCACACTTTTATGTGGCATACGTTTATCTTGACGAAGTTATACAAATTGTCCTGTGCTTGTAAAGTCATGTTTGTGTAAAGATGTGTCAGCTAAATGCGTCTATAAACGAGAATTGTTTGACTGGATGAGATTCTGTATCAACCAGTTCTCAAGATTAGCTTTAAAAGAACAAAATATACTGAGATGCAGTGTTAGCATGCATGCAGTCCACAGTGCCCTTGAAGAACGCTGAAAGTGAAATATTTCATGTGACAAATCATCGAGTTGTCATATAAATCATCACAAAAGATCGAGTTGTCAGACGACTGTCCGCTATCTCTACATTGAAGGTGCATCGTACGTGTTGGATGTATCAGCCTCGGAATTCAAAAACCAATGGAAAAGGGATGTGTAACCAACCATCCCCATTAGTCTTAAGTGCGTGTCATGTGAGGCACCAGCCCTGGCATTCAGAGCTGCTGAAGGAACAGTATTCTGTTCCACCCTGTCCGTCTTCACGCTCTGTCGTCAGTCTACAGTCCATGTGATCCTGAAACCTAGCATAGCCATAGAACAGCCCAACAAAACGCTGTCGATCAGTCTACAGTTTGGTCAGTCTATGAAAGAGCAAGACAAATCAGATTTAGCTTCCAATGTTCTGCCACTAACAATCGCTTTGAATGTGTTCTTGCATGAAGGAATTAGGCGATCTGTCGGGGGAAAAAAAGTGTCCGAAACAATTCTTCTTCCAGAAGCTGCTTCTTGTCCACATTATTCTTTTTTTTCTTTTTAAATGAATCTTTGCCAAGTCATTAATATAATGACGGAAGAATCGATAGCCTGCTCTGTTTCCCCCCCTACTAAACCGTTCAACATAACATTGTTTGACCAATCAGTGGGGCATTACATCTCTTGGGAGATCTAGGTAAAGGTCGTTCTGTGCAGTTCTTAGCTGCTGACAATGCTTGGGTTAATAACCAGCAGACTGATATTTGTTTTACCTCCCTTGCATCCTTGAATGGATCCTCAAGCATAGGCTGAAAGATTCCCCCCTACATTTATACTGTTTATGATGATTTGAGTTTTTAAGCAACTTATTTCCCCACAGCACTTTCTTTTGGTTTCACTTTCCTACCCTTCGATGGCTGCTTTGGGATGCTGTAGGATTCCTTTTTTTATTAGCTGTGCCGTGGTGTATCTCCATTTGATGCCAATGGAGCACAGACACAATCAACCGTGTCTCCCTGATGAGTCCGATCCAGCGGACGAAAGGCCTAGAAGCAGGTAATATGAATAGATCTGTCATCAAGAGGAATTACGATGGTTCGAACATGCTGCTATTGAAGGGTTTAATACGTGCAGTATTTTTTCCCCTGATATCACGGTCTTATTTTAGTCATCCCCCACCCCCTTTTTCCGCTCTATTTGCTTTTATTTACATCTTAGCCGAGTAATTAATATAATGGCGGAAGAATTGTTAGCTGCATTATTCCCCCCACTACTAAATTGTTCAGTATAATGATGTCCACTATTTAGCATAACTCTCTCTCTCTCTCTCTCTCTCTCTTCTCTCTCTCTCTCTCTCTCTCTCTCTCTCTCTTCTCTCTCTCTCTCTCTCTCTCTCAATATCCTTGTTCCGATTTCAATTACGTAAGAAACGTCAGAGAAGTAATTCAGAATGAGAGCAAGGGAGCAGGAGACAAGCATCCCTGTGTGTGGTTGTGTGTTTGTTGTGTCGTTTGTGTGTTGTTGTGTGTGTGTGTGTGGGTGTTGTGTGTGGTGTGATGTGTGTGTTGTGTTGTCTGTGTGTGTGTGTGTTGTGTGCTCTCTTTTGTGTTTCGTGTGTGTTGTGTGTGTGTTTGTGTGTGTTGTGTGTTGTCTGTGTTGTGTTGTTGTGTGTGTGAACAGAGCAGTCATGACTGTCATGGGTGTGTGGTGTGGGTGTGGTGGTTGTGTGTGTGTGTGGTTGTGTGTGTGGTGTGTGTTGTGTGTGTGTGTGTGTGTGTGTGTGTGGTGTGTGGGGTGGTGGTGTGTGTAAACAGAGCGTGCGTGACTTTCAATGTGTGTGTGTGTGTGTGTGTGTGTGTTGTGTGTGTGTCTGTGTGTGTGTGTGTGTGTTGTGTGTGTGTGTGTGTGTGTGTTGTGTGTGTGTGTGTGGTGTGTGTTGTGTGTGTGTGTGTGTGTGTGTGTGTGTGTGTGTGTTGTGTGTGTGTGTGAACAGAGCAGTGCATGACTGCCATGCGGGTTGTCCATGGTATCCTAATGTCCAGCAGACACTTGGCAGTGACTGAAAGGAACGACAGTTTGTTCCAAAGCTGTTACTGGCCGTGCATGTGTTGAGATGTGTGTCGCTACTGCCAGCTGCCTGCCACATCAGCAAACCAAGACAAAGCTAAACTAACGAAGGTTCTCCCAGGCAGATGGCAAATGTGCTGTCAGGGAAAGAGAAAAAAAGGTAACGAGCAGTTTTGGAAAGACTCACTCTTCCTATAATATCCAACGGCTAATCAATCAGTCAATAAATACAGAGATAAACGAAACAAAAGCAAACTACACTTTCCCTATCCTGGCTCCCCCTAAAAACCCTGTTGAAGAATGTGACTAAAAGTGCAGATAAAAAAAACAAAACAATTGAATAACCAAAGAAAGAGAGAAAGAAGGATAAAGAGCAAGGAGAAGCCAAAGAGCAATGTGAAGATGTGTAATAATAAATAATAATAATAATAATAATAATAATAATAATATAATAATAATAATAATAATAATAATAATAATAATAATAATAATAATAATAATATAATAATAATAATAATAATATAATAATGATAATAAATACAATAATATTATTAATATTATTATTATATTATTTTATTATTATTATTATTATTATTATTATTATTATTATTATTATATTATTATTATTATTATATATTATTATTATTATGTTATTATATTATTATTATTATTATTATTATTTATTATATTATTATTATTATTATTATTTATTATTAATTTTATTATTATTATTATATTATTATTTTGTTGTTGTTGTTAGGAGGAGGAGGTGGAGGAGAGTTCAAGCTATGACAGATTCTTCAGAGTGAAAGAGGAGTCTGAAATGCAGATGTGTCTAAAACACGTTTCTACCTAATACTGACAACACAACACTATCATTTTTTTTCTTGTTTTTGTTTTGGGGTTTATTTGTTCTGTCAGTGTATATCATGAATTAGTTACGATGAACGGTGTGCAAACACATGGTGTCACTTGCATTTTCAGGTGGGATTGTTTTTCATGCTTCAATGCTATTTATTTTGTTGGTG
>CM031626.1:38431683-38449464 GCA_018398815.1 Conus ventricosus | reverse complement strand
TGGATGTTTTTTAGACTTCCCTTTTTTTTGGGGCCTTTGACTTATTTCCTTTTTTAATTGTTTTTTTGGAACGATCAGCGGACAGGGTGAAACATGTCATTTACACTAATATCACGATGCTCTGATGCAACATGATTTTTTTTTTTTTTTTGACCACGAGATATAGCCTTTCCCTAAATTCGATTATACAGTTCGTGGTTAAAAAAACATTCAGCTTTTTTCATAAATTTGACAGTTTAGGCATGTAAATTACAGTGCATGCGTTTTCATCACCCTTAGGGTCTTTAATAGTGACGTCACATCGATCTCGCGATGCAATCACCGAGCATCCCATGTCATATCATTCGCCACTAAGGTGCATTAATGTCATGTGACGTAGCCTCACATCAAGGCATGTGACGCTCCATCACATGAGTTAGTGATATGAATCATTTCCCCATGCCACAACGGAAAAGGAAGAATATTCATGTGGTTTGACTATTGTAGCGGGCGCCCCCAAATAATTGTGAGTATAAACTCAGTAAAGAAACAAACGTGGTCATTGGGTGAAAGTGACCACTGAGTGATATTTTTAACCCAAGGGCTAGTAAGGTGCTGGTCATGTGTTTTTAAAACACTGGGGTATGAAACCACTAGGAGGGGGAGGAAGAATCAGTTTTAACCCAGCAGAGGGCCCTTTGAGACTCGAACCTGTCAGGACGTTGGTCCCTCTCTGCTGACCAGTCATTACCAGGTGAGGATAGATAGTTGGGGAAAGCTACAGGGGAAAACTTAAGGAAAAGAGAAAGAAAGAATTTCATATGTTAAATTAAGAAGCAGGTTACTTACACGAACCTTATTCGTGTTTCAGCCCTTCCCCCTTTTTTTACCCTTCGCCCTTCACCCTTCACCTTTCCCCCCGTGAGGTGGTTGAAGAGGGCCCAGGGTGTGGGGAACACACCGGTGGGCAGCCCCAGGAATTAAGGACTCCAGGGAGAGGAGTCGGGAACTCGTCATCTCTCCAGGGACAGGAGAAGACGAGGGAGAGGATTGGAACTCATCTCTCCAGTGACAAGAGGGGTCGAGGGAGAGGAGTCGGAAGTCATATCTCCAGGACGGGAGAAATCGAGGGGCGAGATGATGTCTGAGAGAGACAGGGAATCATGATAGTATGAAGCCCTTGTGTTTGATGAAAGGCATAGCATCAAGGATTTGAAAGATTCACTTATTTTCCTGGTCTGGAGTTTGGGGGCCAATGTTGTGTGGAGGCCGTAAACTTTATGAAGTCTTGGTGAGTTAGTTTGCCTCTCAGGGGAAAGAGTGCTACATGTATAAAATTTGTTTTATAAGTGTTTGATGTGATTTAGTAAAGTGTTTTCCCAAAGGAGGGGGGGAGAAGAAAAAACATTCGGTAGTGCGCCTTTTGGTTGATTGGAAAGATTGCGGGGTGCGTATGGAGTAAATGCTGTCATAAATGCGCGGTGCAAAAGTGACAGTGTCAGTGGTGACCCGACAAAAGAAAAAAGAAAAAGAAAGATTTCTATTTGTGCCCTTGGGACTTTAAAAAAAAAAAAAGATTTTCTATTTGTACCCTCAAGGGTTTGAGGAAGGAAAAAAAAAGGAAAGATTTCTATTTGTACCCTCAAGGGTTTGAGGGAAGGAAAAAAAAGAAGAAAGTTTAATTATTTATTGTGTATATTATTTGCAATTTTTTTTGTTCTATTTCTATGTGTGTTTAAGGTGGTTGAGATTTCTTTTGGTGCTCTACTCCGTTAAGGTTTTTTTTTGGTAGGATTTCCTTTTGACCCTTTCCCCCCCTCAGGACCGATAGCCTCAACCTCCTCTTTGCTCGTACCTGGCAGCAAGGGGCAGGGCGTTGAGGAGCCCGCTGTCCTTCCCCTAGAGTATAGATTTTTTGTTCCCCTTCCCCAGGACTGATAGCCCCAACCTCTTCCTGCGTTTAGCAGGGGGGCATGGCGTTGGGGGGTCGATAGTCTTCCCTTCTCTTTAATTATCTATTTTTTTCCCCTTTTTCCTATTGTTTCATTTTGATTTTTCCCTTTGCCCTCAGAGTGTGGGATCAGCTTCACCTCCGTCACGCAAATAGTGTAGGTGGTGGAGTTGATTACCGCTCAGCCCAAATAAACATCTTTATCTTTTGATTATATTTTTTCTGGTGTGGTGCGAGATTTTTCTTTGAGTTTGGGTGAAATGTGCTTTTATTAATTGATTGTTTATTATTTTGCATTATTGCTGTAGTGTTGTGTATATTGTGAGTGATTTGTTTTTCCCGTCTCCAGTTTCACGGGGGACAGTGACCACTAGGGTGCTGTCTGGGGCTTCTTTTGCTGTTCTTGATTTCTTCTCACTGTTCCGATCCTGTGTATCCTTTCATTTCCTTTTCACTCCCTTTTTCAAAAAACCTACACTTTTTTCACAATAAGCTCCTATCTAGTTTTCTTTTCAACATTTTCATCTTTAGGAGGTTTTCCCCGCTAGTTTGTGTTTTTTTCCCTCTTTTTAATTGTTGTGCTTCCATTTGTTTTGAAAATTTATATTCATTTATCGTAAAAGGGCGGTGCATTTGTTTTGTAAATTCATTTGAAATTAAGTAAGAAAGAAAGACTGACAACAAGAACTTTTAAGAACTAAAACTTTATAAAGAATTTATTTTCAGAAAACTTTATTGTGTTTTTTCCTTTCTTAGGAAAAACAGATTTGCATTAAACTTCTTTTTTTTTTAAATTCCAAATTGATAGCAGTTTGCAAATTACTTTTGGAAAAATACTTTCCTTGGATTTAATATCTCCCCTGTTTTGGTAAGCTGTTTTCTGTTTACACCGGAAATTGAATTCTTTATTTGTTAATACTATAATTACATTTTTTTGTGAAATATACAGCGCCTCAAATCGCCTTATTTTTATTCATATTTAGAAATTGTTTTGTTTATATCTGTTGTACGATCATTATGGATGATTTGATAAATATGTTCAACAAGCGAACGCTTGGGTTTTGATGGAGAAAAACTTACTAACTATGTGGCAACAATGCACAGATAGGGCAGACAGGCTAAGAGAGAGGGAAGAAAATAGACTACAGAGGAAGCTAAATCGGGGGAAAAATGACTACAGAGGGAATCTGAAATTAAAAGAAAAAAGACTACAGGGGGAAGCTGAAAAAAATGGGACTACAGAGGGAAGCTGAAATTGAAGAAAAAGACTACAGAGGGAAGCTGAAGTTAAAGAACGTCAATTTAAGTTGAGACAGTTAGAACTAGAGACTGGATGCTGAAATTAAAGATTACAGCATCGAGAGAACCTCCACCACTCCACCAGTCGGTTCCACCAAGCGCGCCTAAACCCAAAAAGCGGCAATATATTCCAAAGTTACCTTTCGGGGAAAAAAAACGGATGACATAGATAGTTTTCTTTTCGCTTTGAAAGTCACGCAACGTCTTGTGTTGGCCAAAGAAAAGTGGACTTTGTATATTGCGTCGTTGTTTAAGGGTAGCCCCTTTGACACTGTCCCACACACTCGCGGCGAAACAAATTTAACGTGGGATCAGTTGAAAGAAGAACTCCTCAAGAAATTTCAATGTTCTGCTGATCGTTTTCACGAACGTTTCCGTTCTGTGCGCCCTAAAAAAGGAGAAATCGTTTCCGTCGTTTCTAATTCGTATGAGTCATTGTTTAGATCGTTGGATCGATTTATCAAAACGAACAAAACTTTTCAATCACTGCGAGATCTCCTTCTTAGAAAAACAACTTTTCCAGAGCGGAGCAAAGATCTGGCCACTTTCCTTAAAGAAAGGCAATTTGAAAGCGTTGAGGAAATTGTCAGATGGCGATCAGTTTTGTAATCGCTCACCAGATAAGGGCTTTGGCTAGGAAAGGAGAATTTTCAATCTTTGAGTCTCAGGGCTCATTTTACTATCCCATCAGGACAGGGAAGTTACGGGAAAGGGAAAATCGTGGGTCATTTCTGAGTCCTCAAGGATTTACTTATCTTGGGAAAGGACGGGGATCTTCCGGCGGTTCGAGTGACTTTGTCATTACCAGTACTCACCGCCGGAAAGACCCGTTACTCCTCAGCAAACGTTCCGAGGTCGTGGACAACGACCACCACGTAGACCTTTTGGGCCAGTTCGTGGACGAACAGAAGTTCACAAAATCAGTCAGCTGCCGACAACAATGCGATGTTTCTTTGTGAGGCAAGTTCCATTTGAGGAAAAAATGCCCTTCAAACCAAATGATTCAAAACCCGCATTAGTCTCCACTGATTGTGAAGAAGGCCTTGTTTTGGCACCACATCAAGCTGTTGATGGACTGGTGTTAGAAAACGGAGCCATCAATGGATTGCAGGCTTGGTTTGCGAGACACTGGGTGCACCACCGCTGGTGTAGGGAAAATTTTTTTCCCGTGCTTCAAAACCAGTATCTCAACACTGTCCAAAAGTGTAGGTCGTTTGGAGGAAAGATTGAAACGTTTCCGCTGGCGAAAATTTCAGTCGATACACCGTACTACTCCGGTTTTCTTACCGCCTGTGTCATTGATAAACCCCAGTCTGCGATTTGGGATCTTGGGCAATTTGCCAGGTGTCGCTACAGTACAAGGGTGGTGTTGGAGGATCGTTTGTTCCTTGTCTTGTGAGTACCAGATCAGACATCGTAGAGCAGGGAAGGCTACAAACCCGCTAAAAGTCTCAAACTGATAACTCCAGATTACCCCAGATGATCTAAAAGAAATGCAGGAAAAAGACGAGACGCTGCCCACGGTACTTTCTGCTGCTAAACAGACTGTAACGGACAAACTAACGGACAAACCAACGTACATACTGGAATCTGACATTCTCTACAGGTGTGTACCTGGACGGGAAAACAAACAAGTTGTCGTTCCCAAAGCCACTTAGAGAGACAGTGCTACACACGGCTCATGATGCATTGTTCGCTGGTCACTGTGGGATCAAAAGAACATCAAAGAGAGTTCTTGATTCTTTTTATTGGCCAGGTGTCACAAAGGAAGTAACAGTTACTGCCGTTCATGTGACATCTCCCAAAAAGGGACATCTCAGAAAGGTCGCGTCCCATGTGCACCTTTGAACAAAATGCCTTCATTTCCGTCCCATTTCGGAGGGTGGCTATTGATCTTTTTGGGGCCTTTTCCACTATCTTCTTCGGGTTTTCGCTATATCTGACTTTGGTGGATACAGCGACAAGGTATCCAGAAGCGATTCCACTGAAGAAAATTGATACAGTGTCTGTCGCTAAAGCTTACTTGCGATTTTTCCAGAGTGGGTCTTCCAGACGAAATTCTCTCGGATTGTGGAACGCAATTCATTTCTGATCTCATGAGAGAAATTTACAGACTGTTGTCAATCTCTTCCATTTCAACCACGCCATATCATCCCCAATCGAATGGCTTGGTTGAACGTTCAATGGAACGTTAAAGTCCATGCTGAGAAAGGTTGCAAGGCAGGAAACCCCATGAATGGGGTCGTTTCATACCGGCTTTGCTTTTCGCATACAGGGAAATTGCCGAACGAAACGCTGGGATTTTCACCATTCGAGCTTCTTTCGGGACACCACCAAGGGTCCTTTGGATCTATTGATGACACAATGGACGAAAAAGGGCGGACATATACATACCTGACAGTAAAACTGTTTACCAAAACGTTTATGAACTGCATAATCGTTTGAAGGATGCATGTGAGCTTGCTCAACAGTCAGCTGATAGAAAAACAGATGTGTACAAGGTCTTGCAGACAGAAAAGCAAAGGCACGTTCCTTCAGTGTAGGGGATAAAGTCCTTGTATTAAATCACTGATGAACATAACAAGCTTCGTGTTATGTGGAAGGGTCCTTTTTAGGTGGTCGAAAAAATTTCTGCAGTTAATTATAAGATCAACATGGCAAACACGAGAAGGTATTTCATGTGAACATGTTGAAGAAGTATGTTGAACGTACAAATGTTGCCATCAACCAGTCAGTTGATGGATTTTGTCCTGTGTCAGAAACTGATGTCAACATGACCCAACATTATCAGTGATGAATTTGTACCAATGTGACGTACAGGGGCAGATCAAAGGTTGTGGAAAACAGCAAAATGTAGGAGTGTTAACATCTACCAGTGCAGTGATGTTGTACCCCTTCCTACTCTGTCTGTCAAAGGGGGAAACCTATGTTTATGTGATTTTGTCGAATGATTTGTCTTCAAGTCAAACAGAACAGCTCAAAGAAAATTTTTAAAGACTTTCAGGAGGGGTTGACAGATACCCCAGGTACAGTGACTGGTATTTTAAACCCCCTAGTATTCAGTTAACTACTGAAATACCAGTGCCAACCAGACCATACCCCCCTGCCGTTTGCAAAAAAAAAGAGGTTGTCGAGAGGGAAATCAAAGTTATGCTGGATTTAAAGGTCATAGAACCTTCTACGTCTCCGTACAGCTCACCATTGTATTGGTGAACAAACCTGATGGGATCGGTGCGTTTTCTGCATCGATTTCAGGAAATTAAATAAATCACTGTGTTTCGATGCCGAGCCCATCCCAACATTGAAGAACTTCTGTGTCAGCTCCCCAGAAGGAAAAAAATATTTTGTGAAAGTAGACTTGACTAAAGGATACTGGCAGATTCCAATGGCTGAAGCTGACAAGGAAAAGACAGCATTTCAAACACCTTTTTGGGCTTTTCCAATGGACGAAAATGCCATTCGGTTGCAAAAAAGGCCCAGCTTCTTTTTCTAGAATGATGCGAGCCCTGAAAACTCCATGAATGTGGTGCAGTCAGTTTTTTTGACGACATTTTGTTGGCTGCAAAGTCATGGAGTGACCTCCTTTCTAAGTTTCGAGCTGTTTTTTCCAGACTCAGATGTTTTGGGTTGACTGCAAAAACCATCCAAAATTCGTGCCGGTTTTCAAACTCTCGAATTTTTGGGTCACACTATTTCAGTGGGAAAAATGATGCCAGAAGGAAAGAAAATGGAAAAGATTTTATCTTTTTCTAAAACCACTACAAAGAAACAGTTCAGGTCACTCATCGGATTGTTGTCTTATATAAGACGATATGTACCCACTTTGCGTCCCTGACGGCCCCTTTGACTGAACTGACGAAAGGGACGAAGAAAAAAAAGTATTGTGTGGGCTGATGAGTGCCAGAAGGCTTTGGAGTGGTTCGAACACCCTCAACTCATTTCCTTTCTTTGTTACCCTCCCTCTCAGAAGACTTTATTTTTGGGGAAATGATGCCAGTTCAAAGGATGGGAGCGGTACTGTTGCAGGAAAAAGTGCTTTGTTACATCCAGTGCAATACGCCAGTAAGAAGTTCTCAAAGACACAAGAGAAAAACTCCACTATTGAGAGTGAGGCTTGGCTTTGTATGGGCTGTGAGAATTCGCCAGGTTCTTGACTGGAAGAAAGTTTCGGTTTCAGACTGACCACAGGCCCCTGACGTTCTTGAAATCGTCAAAAACTAAGAACAGCAGATTTTTAAGGTGGTCTTTGGCATTGCAGGAATTCCAATTTTCCATTGAACCAGTTTCCTGGAACACAAAATGTCATGGCGATTTATTGTCACGTGTATGAATATTCATGGACAAATGTAACTGTCTTCAAGGGAAAGACTATTCCTGTTTTGGGCTTTCTTAATGATTACGGGGTGATCACATTTGACAGTGCATTTTATGCTACTGACGATTTAAATCAAAATGGTATTTATGCATAATTTGCTTGTTGAAGTGACTATATGTTTTACAAGCAAAAAAATATTGATGTTGATGTATTTACATATCTAATTCTTTGCTTTATTCTTTCGTAAACAATGAAAAATCATCATGTACTATTTATGTCTAACTTGCTTGTGAAGATCAATATATTGTATGTGTGATGAGGGAAATAACCCTTTAGAAATGTATATACACATGTTTTGATTGGGGAATGAGACAAACCAATTGTTTTCATTTGTCACTGTCAACAAAGGAAAGCATGTGACTTTTCAATGGACTATAAAATTTAAAATGTGGGAAAAAACATGTTTAAACTATGTTTATTTTGTTTACTGTCTATTGAGAAAAAATGTACACTTAGAAATGTTCTCCATTTTCATGAGGGTTTTTAAAGACAGGTTTTGAGACAAAGATCAAGGGGAAAAAATGTGCTTCACATCTTAATATATAAACACAATTTGTACTTTGAATTGTTAATATCCCTAGTTGTTTTATCCATGTAATTTGTGAAATGTATTTTGTGAGATGTGGTGATCAATTATGAATTTTTTTTTTATAGAAAGACTGAAAGTTTGAAATATGCTATTTATGGTGGATCATGATGATTGATTCTATACGTTGATTATTAATTTGGTGAATCATGTGTGATGGTTACACATTTTGAGATTCATGGCTGAAGATGTGTTTAAGTGGAGTGGTATATTTCCCTTTAAAAAAATTTTCTGGAGAAAATTTTTTCCCTCCCAGGATGGGGGTGTCATGTGACGTAGCCTCACATCAAGGCATGTGACGCTCCATCACATGTAGTTAGTTTATATGAATCATTTCCCCATGCCACAACGGAAAAAAGGAAGAATATTTTATGTGGCTTGACCTAGTGTAGTGGGCGTCCCCAAATAATTTTGAGTATGACTCAGTAAAGAAACAAACGTGGTCATTTGGGGTTTAAAGTGACCACTGAGTGATAGTTTTAAAAAGGGCTAGTAAGGTGCTGGTCATGTGTTTTGAACACTGAGTATGCACCACTAGGAGGAGGGAGGAAAAGAATCGTTTTAACCCAGCAGATGGCCTAAAACTCGAACCTGTCGGACGTTGGTCCTCTCTGCTGACCATCATTACCAGGTGGGCGATAGATTTGTTGGGGAAAGCTACAGGGAAAACTTAAGGAAAAGAGAAGAAGATTCATATGTTGAATTAAGAAGCAGGTTACTTACACGAACCTTATTCGTGTTTCAGCCCTTCACCCTTTTAAACCCCTTTGCCCTTCACCCTTCACCTTTCACCCCGTGAGGTGGTTGAAGATGGGCCCTGGTGTGGGGAACACACCGGTAGGCAGCCCCAGGAATTAAGGACTCCAGGGAGAGGAGTCGGGAAACTCGTCATCTCTCCAGGGACAGGAGAAGACGAGGGAGAGGAGTTGGAACTCATCTCTCCAGTGACAAGAAGAGTCGAGGGAGAGGAGTCGGAAGTCATATCTCCAGGACGGGAGAAATCGAGGGGGCGAGATGATGTCTGAGAGAGACAGGGAATCATGATAGTATGAAGTCTTGTGTTTGATGCAGGCATAGCATCAAGGAGTGAAAGATTCACTTATTTTCCTGGTCTGGAGTTTGTGGGCCAATGTTGTGTGGAGGCCGTGACTTTATGAAGTCTTGAGTGAGTTAGTTTGCCTCTCAGTGGAAAGAGTGCTACATGTATAAAATTTGTTTATAACGTGTTTGATGTGATTTAGTAAAGTGTTTCCCGAAGGAGAGGGGGAGAAGAAAAAACATTCGGTAGTGCGCCTTTTGGTTGATTGGAAAGATTGCGTGTGCGTATGGAGTAAATGCTGTCATGAATGCGCGTGTGCAAAGTGACAGTGTGACAATTAATAGCAATGTCGAGAGTCAGTCATGATCATCTGGTATGGTGTAGCGGGTAAACTTCGGACCTTTCAAGGAGCTGACTGCTTTTTTTTCAGCATGTGTTTGTGTCCCTTGGGAGACGGCTTAAACAAAAACAAACAAACAAACAAACAAAGACACCTACTAACCCCCAAATCTCATTCTTTAACTATTAATGAACCAGTCTAAAGAGTCAGTCATGATGAGCTGGTAAAGATGTAGCAGGTACACTTCGGACCTTCCAAGGGAGCTGACTGCCTTTTTTTTCATCAGGTGTTGTCGCCCTTGGGAGATAGCCTAAAAAAAAAAATTAGTCTGTCATTTTTTTCTTTACGTTTTTAAATCTGATTGCACCATCAAGACGCAAGCCTCGTCAACGCCCGAACGCCCGTAGGGTCTTTTCATAGGGACCTCACATCGATCGTTCGATGTCATCAACGGCCATGCTCTGTCATGTGATTTGCACCCTGAGGGGTTTTAATAGCAATGTGGAAAATCAGTGATGATCAGCTATTATGGGTTTAGCCAGTACAGTTCAATTCTTTCAAGTGAGCCCGCTGTTGGTTTTTGGTTTGTTTTTGTGTGGTCACCCTTGGGAGACGGTGTAAATAAAATAAACAAACAACCAAACAAACAAAGACACCTATTAACCCCCAAATCTCATTCTTTAACTAGTAATGAACCGGTCTAAGGAGTCAGTCATGCTCAGCTACTATGGGTTCAGCGGGTACAGTTCAGGTCTTTCAGGGAGCTGACTTTTTTTTTTTTGGAGACGGTCTACTCCAAAAAGGAAGTCGCTTAAATCAGTCTGTCATTTTTTGGTTTGTTTACATTTTTCTTTACAGCTGATTGCACCCTCGTGATGCAATCGCCCGTAGGGTCTATCATTAGGGACCTCACATGGATCGTTCGATTTATCACCGAGCATCCTCGGTCATGTGATTCGTCCTTAAGGCGTTGTCGTCATCCCTCTCCTGCCTCCTCCTGCTTTGAGGCATGAGAAGTCCCTATCCTTACTACTAGTGTTACACTTTTGCTGGGCACGTAATATTTTCAGAAAACGAAGTTCCTGTGCTTTTTCGACGTTTCTCCAGTATGATGTACAACGTGTAGAGGAAGGGGTTGAGTGATGAATTGAGTGGTAACACAAAAACGGCCATTCCCACGTTTACCTCCCCTGGAATGGCAACACCACTGGCAGCTAGGACCCCACACAGACCAATGGGAAACTAGCACAGAAAATCAGACATGGCAACAGACAGGAGACGCCTGGCGATAGTGGCTTCCTTGGCCTGCACTGTATCAGTGACTATGTCTTGGGGTTTTATCAGCCGATTAGACATTGTGTTACTCCTCACCGACAAGTAAATGAAAAACTGGCCTCCACCAATCATAAGAAAGAGGATGAAGTTGCCGACAATCATGATACTAAAAGAATAAACGTGACCGGGAAAGTCAGCTCTGGTGACAGGTAATGGAATACAAATGCCTGTCTGGTGGAAAAATTTCCCAGTGTGAGGTAACAGAAGCAGAGGAACAGCCGCCATAGTAAGCCCCAGAGTCCACGTGGCGACACAGGCGAACTGAGCTGATTTGACTCCTAATCGTACATGACTGAAAGGGAAGTGAAGCACAAGGAAAACGATCCAAAGTGATGAGACAGATTAGTAACGCCGATACTTCTGACGACAGCAAAGATAAGAACCCTGCAATACTACAGAGTGGGCTATTTTTCCAGGCACTTTCATGCCAGATGTAAATGCCAGTATACACCCAGTCTGCCACACCAATAAAGATTAAGTACACACCCATAAGAAAGTCAGAAGCGCATAAATGAAGGACAAACAAAACAAAGCCAGTCATGGTGCTTTTGGACAAAAGGTATAGACGATACACAAAAACTACTCGAGTTTCAAGAACAGAAGCACAACAAAAATCGCAAGAGTAACACGGTAAGAAATATATTTCAAACAGGTCATCACAAGACGAAAGTTCATTGGATGGTGCGAAACATTTGCCACGAAAATATTGCGGTAAAACAACAGAAACAACATAATTTGAAGTTGTCTGCAAAAATGTACCTAATTTGTGTCATGTTTTTCAAAAACTCTGGATTAAAATCGGTAATGGGACAATCTGTAGATTTAAAAACCGAAGATTGTGAAACAAGCCTTGTCCTTGCAGTGAGTTTATTTTGTTCCTTGACAAATCCAAAGTTTGTAAGTTTGGCATATGAGCTGATAAGATGCTCAAGTTCAGATAGTTGGCTTGTGTGCTTGACAGATTAGAAACCGCCAGTAATGGATGTAAAGACTGATTTTGGACGCAAAAATACCACCAGACATAGGATTACCAGCCATTGTCAAAAATCGGAGTTGAGGCATTCCTGCAAAGTGGCTAAAGTTGATGGAATGGAGACGATTTTTACTAAGATCTACACTGTGAAGTTTGGGTAAACAACCAGTGTTGAATTCCTCTAGTCCACATCCCTGTAAACCCAGGTAGATCAGCGATGAGTGATGTCATGCATACTTAGTCCACTGCTAGTAGCATCAAGGTAGCGTAGCTGTGTGAAAGAGCTGATGACAAAAGTGTGATTGCAGGTGAAAGCAAAACCATAACAAACACATGACTCAGGACAAATGTTTGTCGCATATCAATTCATCATCATGCATTGGGCATTGTGAAGGACCATCACACAGGTGATTCACGTGCACACAGATGGTTTTACGCCTGTCACGACATCGATAAAAGCCCGGACAACGTCTTGTAATTATCACAGTCAGCTTCATCCTCGTGATCCGGACAGTCGATCATGTCATTACACCTGACATAGACAGGGAGACAATAGCCGTCATTGTGACACTGAAAATGTGTGTCTGGACATTGTGTGCTATTCGTTTCTAGAGGTGAAACTGTAAACGGACAGGTTTGTCAAAATTGATCGCCGCTGGGGGACTTGTTTGGCTGAATGTTAAGTTTCTGAAATAACACCCTGTTTCATCTTGGTCTGTCACACAGTTCGCATACCCATCACATTGTTTCTCCTTCTCTACGCACTGAACACAAGACATCAAAGAGAGGCTTATGAAAGGAAATTCAAAGTATTTATTCCTTAAAACATACGAACATATGAACGATTAGGTGATGGTGATGATAATCTCCTCTGTCGCCACCACCAGTGCCACCACCACCACCATCACCACCACCACCACCATCATCATTATCATCATCATCATCATCATCACAGATGACGAGAAGAGAAAGAAGAAGAAGAAGAAAAGAAGAAGAAGAAGAAGAAGAAGAAGAAGAGAAGAAGAAGAGAAGAAGAAGAAAGGAATGATGTGGCGAAATGTTTGTCATTATACAGTTATCTGAAAAGCGTGAGGGTTGGTCGTGTGAATGTATGCTGGTCTAATGTTTTTAGGTTCACCCCCACTCTATCCATTGGACACACTCTTGAGGGCTTGAGCTGACAAGAGCGTTATACTTAAACAGAATGTTTCCTCTGTTTTGACTGATTATATTTGTACGTCTTCCATAGACATATCTCTATTCATTGTAGTGGATGATATTTTTCATTTGATCAATACTATTTTTGCCAGGTTTGAAAGAAAATAACTTTCTTCTTGTACTCAATCATAGAATTGTTGAACAGGAGCTAAAAGGAAATTAGTACGGTTGATTTCAATAGGCTTTGTAATAGTTTTGCTGTCAAGATAGTTTACCAAAACATCTTTACTGTTTTTGTACCTTACATTTAAATTATATATGGAAGGAAAAAAAAAAAAAAAAAAATATATATATATATTTATATATATATATATTATATATATATATATTTATATATATATATATATAATATATATATATATATATAACACCATATAGGTATGCAGAGGATGGACTAAGGAGAGATGTTGAGAGAGAGAGTTGCTATCGATGAAGAGAAAAAAAAAGAAAAAAATGCAACTATGTCCATTTGATAGGAGCAGGACTAGAAGGAGAGGTGAGAGAGTGCAATGCGTTAGTAAGCAAGAAGAAAGGAGAAACAGATCATGTCTGGTAGTCACTATTCAATTTGAACCGGGGTTCGAACTCATACCTGCAGGCCACTTTCATCAGGCAGGACCACAGGCCAACGCAGTAACTGACCAGTGCCAGCGGTCCAACCTGACCAGTGCCAGCAGTCCAACCTAACCAGTGCAGCGGTCCAACACTAGATCCACTGACAATCGTTTGGAAATGCCACACGGTATGAACTACCAGTTTTCATGAATGTCACTATTGTACAGTCTTCCCAATCCACTGCTAATGCAATGTTCTTGAACTCATCATCTTGATCATGGTTAAGCTCATTCTCAATCAGTGCCATTGTTTTCTTGTAACCTTTTCAAATGCTTTTTGTTGCTAAAGTTTTCTGCCACAGAGATGTATACACATTGTGTTCATTTTATATAAGCTTATTTGGGTTACCAATAGATTGCATAACTAGACCAACTGGCTTATCCTGGATACTAGATCCATCTTTTGCATCATTTTTTTTTTTTTTTTTAATTTAGCTCGATTCTCATTTCCAATTATCGCATATTTCTTACCATTGTACGGTTTCAAAACAAATCCGAGAATTACATTTTCTTTACGGAGTCAAATGCAGTTTTTTTCTTTCCCTGTATTCCCATTTCTAATCCTTCGTTTTTAATTCTTATATCAAAATTCGACCTGGATGTTTCCTGAAAGGAATCAAACACTCCAGTGATCTGGTCATGTCGTTATGATCCTAAGACATAGTGGTTTATCTGCCATTTGCTTTATTTTTTAGATAACGTTTTATCTTGAGAATGTGTAGCTATCTTATTCCTATAACTTGATACTGCTTCTATTTTTGTATAGCCAACAATTCAACCGTTTAAAATTAATTGCTTTAGTGGGGAAAATGGAGGAACACTGACTTATACCACAATTCAGATTAAATTGCACCATATGAGTCTGCAGAGGCAGGACTAGGAGAGTTGAGAGGGAGATAGTTGACTAATCGATGAAGAGGAAAAAAAGAAAAAAAGAAAAGGAAAAAGGCAACTATGTCCATTTGATAGAGCAGACTAGATAAGAGAGTGAGAGAGAGTGCAATGTGTTAGTGCTAGAAGGAAGAAAGGAGAACAGATCAATGTCTGGTAGTCATCTATTCAATTTGAACCGGGTTCGACCTCATACCTGGCAGCGCCACTTTCATTCAGGCAGAACCACAGGCCAACGCCAGTAACCTGACCAGTGCCAGCGGTCCAACCTGACCAGTGCCAGCGTCCAACCTGACCAGTGCCAGCGGTCCAACCTATACCAGTGCCAGTGGTCCAACCTAACCAGTGCCAGCAGTTGTGTTGCGACTGGTGCTTGTGAAAGTGACAGTGAAAAGAAAAAAAAAAAGAAGAAAAGGAAAGACAGTGATTCGTAAATAGTTTAAGATCACCTGGCCAGGTAAAGTAAAAATCTATTTATACCGGGTTAGTTTATGATGATTTAGATAAATGGTTTTGTGAAGTTCAAGGAAAGAGAGAATGTTTTATTTTGTTTGACTCCATGCGCATTGATGGGTTTTTTTTCCATGATTATGTGTAGTAAAGTTATAGACTTTACTAGTGGTTTGATTTGACGAATGCATGATATATGAATGAGATTGTAAGCAAGCTGTGAGTGTGTTTGGGCTGTGCGCTAGTCCTTCCTCCACTGACGTACCCCGAGGTTGAGGCTCATGAAGCCAACCAACATGATTTATAGATGTAACATTCCCGTCAGTCAGTGTTGATACTCATTTCCAAAAATCGGAACAAAGCCGTACACATCAAAGATTTTCCGTAGAAAAGCTTTAGATATTGGGTCAAACGCTTTGGAAAAATCAACGGCCAACAGATATCCCGCATGGTTAGTTTTATTTACATAGTTAACTGTGTCATCAATTGATCTTATGATCGTCGCGATGAGTCTGCCTTTAATATATCCAACCTGATCTTTAATTAATCTGTTAATGACTCAGCTAATTTGAAGGGCTAAAACTTTAGCTAATATCTTATAGTCTCAGTTAGTAAGATAACATGTTTCCAATTATTCAGATCATCTCTCTGTGATTCTTTTCCTTTATGTTAATATTACCATACCTTTGTGAATATGACAGTTCACCTTTATAAAAGGCCTCTGTAATTTATTGAGTTAAACACTCATAATGTTATTAAAAAAAATGATAATAATCATAGTCATAATCATCCTCATCATCATCATCATCATCATCATCATCATCATCATCAAATTCTATGGTCCACCCATCTCTGCAAGGGATGGAGCAATTGTTCATATGTTTTAAACGGTTGGTCATTTCTTTTAGTGTAATCACTCCCTCACAAGACACAGCTTCCTCTTCATCGAGTCTTGGAACATTTTCGTTCTGCAAAAATAAATTTGTTTTCTCCCTGACGTCATGTGCAACTGTGGTCTGATTATATATTACTTTGAAGAATGATACCTGTTCTTCCAGTATTCCCTTCTGATCTATTATTATTTCACCAGATTCTTTACATAATTTTGTCCTAATCTTTCTCTTGCCCTTTGCATTTTTTTAAAATTGCAAAATATTAATATTGCGCTCATCATCTTCAATCCACTTGATCCTTTCTGGAATCTAAGCACCTTTCACTTTCCCAGCCTGTAGTAATTCTAGCTGCCATTTCAAAATTAAGTACTTGCTTTGCGTAGCATTGTACTCGGGGTCGAGAGTTAATTCCTTTTCTTTTTAAAATATCTGCGACTCTAAGAGAGCTCCCATTTATAGGTACTGGAACAAGTATTGTTCGTATCATCATCTAAGAGTGTGTCTAATAGTTCATTTATTTCATTAACGCAAAAATATACCAGTAAACAAGCTTACCCTTTTTTCTTCTTTTTTTTCTTTGTTTTTTCCCAAGCGGAACAGCAGGGACAGTTATATAGACAAATCTACGCCCAGTTAAAAATCTTGTCGGCTTATGATCAGTGTCTCTGGATCTCTCAGCTTTGATGGAAGAACGAAGTTCACAGCCTACTTGCACTAAGGAGTGTTCTATGTTGGTGTCAGCAACAGATATTGGGACATTATCAATCCACATTTTCGTCAAGGGTTTACCCTCCCTGAGCCACCTTTTCCAATGAATGTGTTGTTGTTATGAAGTTGTAGAATGACCTCTCTAACTGTCATACCCTTTACAGGCAGCTGGTTCCTTGCCTGCATAGTTGTGGGGTAGATTCCCCACAGGCTGTTGACCTGCTGGGCTCCAACCAAGGACCCCTGCTCCCTCTCCTGCCAAACACATTTCAACAACCGCTGGGCGATTGACGGATGAATCGGGAATGTCTTTTGCTTTTACGAAGACGGGGTTCACGCCGATCTCCACGCCAGTAGCCATGATACAGACCATGCGAGAGGTTCAATTCTATGTCAATGAAATAGAAGATGTCAAAAAATTTGCTAAAGGTGCAGCAACAAAGTCGATGAATAGATAAGGCCGGTGCAGTGTGAAAAAAAAAAATCAGAAAAATGCCTCGTGCCGCGTGTGAACTCGCGTATCGCGTGTGATCAGCGCTCAGTCAAACGTGTCTGCACGGCACGGCTGACGCTCGCTGAATAAGAGAATGAAAGTTTGCATGAAATGGTTATTTTGATTGCCCCATAAAGTTGTCTTGGACCTCTACACGGGTCAGGTTAGGCGTGAGAATGAGAGTTAAATGGCACAGTTATCCTTAAAGAGAGTTAAATGGGACAGTTATCCTTAAAGAGAGTTAAATGGGACAGTTATCCTGAAACTGTCATGTGCAGACAATTTCTTTAATTTATGAATGTAACGGTAATTAAAATGAAAAAAAAAACACACACATATTATAATATATATATATATATATATATTATATATATATATATATATATATTTATATATATATATATATATATATATATATATATATATATATATATATTTTATATATATGTGTGTGTGTGTGTGTGTGTGTGTGTGTGTGTGTGTGTGTGTTATATATATATATATATATATATATATATATATATATATATATATAGATATATATATATATTATAATATATATATATATATATATATATATATATATATTATATATATATATATATATATATTATATATATATATATATATGTCACGA
>CM031626.1:38421683-38426683 GCA_018398815.1 Conus ventricosus | reverse complement strand
GCTAGTTTAGAAATAAGGTAAGGTTGAGGGTTGGCTAATTTAAGTTAATTTGTGAATACCTGTGTGCAAAAATGTATTGTTAAATTATGAATGTGAAGTTTAAGTGGTTTTTCATACAAGTAAAGTTGGAACTTGTATTTCTTTGAGTCTGTTATAAATGTTGGAGTGATAGCAGACGACTGTTTGGAGGAAGTGAGCTACATGTTGTTGTCGGGTGTGACGAAAGTGCGAGAGTGAGCCTATTGACAATCACACAGTTATTATAAAAAGTCGTGAGCTGTTAGTGTTTCGTTCTCTATTAAATAACAGAGTAAAAACAAGGTATAACCGGCTCGTGACATTAGTGGCGAGCCTGCATTTTTCAATAATTGTGTTTGTTGTCATCAGTAGTGGGATGGTCAGTGAAACAGTTAAATTTTTGGATATGTAGTAACATTTTCTAGATTTGTTTTCGGAAAAAATAGTAATATTTATATTTTCAGAAGTGTCATTGATTATAGTCATTGTTGTATGAAATTTATTTTATACTGCAATTTTTTTTCTAATACATTTTTCTTTCTATATTTTATGTGCCGTTGACGACTCTCGACCACTGTGAGGGAAACGGTCGGAAGGGGTTTAACAGACGCATTCTGGTGGTCTGATGTGAGCAGTCGTACGGGCGAAAAAACTCTGTACTCTTGGGTGAGTCACTTCTTGGACTGTTATCAGAGTCGGGCTGTCGCGACAGGCAATTTAGTTAAAATTTAAAGATATTGAGGAAATTTACTGGGTCTGACTTATATTACACTTGTAGAATATTGTGTAATTGTGAATGTGGAAAATGTATTCATTGCTGTATTAAATGAATTCAGCAGTGTTTTGCTATTGTACATTGCTGCGGTTGGAGTCAGCAATAAGATTGTAACTGCTGCTGAAGTTGGAATAAGCAGTATTATATTTGTATTTGCTGAAGTTGGAGTAAAGCAATAATATACTTGCATTTGTTAAAATTGGAGTCAGTAAAAATGTATTTGTCATTGTAAACTGCTACACATTGGATTCAGCAGTAAAATCAGTGATTTCATTTGCTGGAAATACATAGCAAATATTTTCTATAATTTTGTTTTACCTTTGTAGTGGGGGCTACATTGTTCTTTTTTAAATTGAGTTAAAAATTTGTGTACATAAATTTTCATTGATAGAGTTGTCAATATTTGGTCTCTGTGGACTTAGTTATTATTTTTTTTCCAAGAGTACCAATATTCTTTAAAATGGCAGGGGTTCCTCTTGACCCGCTAGAGCAGCTCGTGGCTGAGTTAGAAAGAGAAGCTAATTTGCTTCAGTTGACGCAAGTAGCAAAAACGAAGCATATTCGTGAAGGCCTGGTAGAGGCTAGTGCAAGAGCTGATAAGAATGAAGCAGAGGCTAGAGCAAGAGCTGAAGCAAGAGCGGATAAGAATGAAGCAGAGGCAAGAGCAAGGGCTGAAATAATGAGGCAGAACTTTTGAGGCAAGCTGAGAAGAATGAAGCAGAATTTTTGATGCACCCCCAGAGAAAATGGAATTGAAGGAAAGGGAGTTGACTTTACAGACTGAAAGAGGAAACAGGAATTTGAATTGAAGGAAAATGAAAAACAGGAAGAGTTTAGATTGAAGATGAGAGAAATAGAATTGAAAGAAAGAGAATTGGAGTTGCAGGAAACTCTAAAAAATCTGAAAAAAGAGAAATATGCTGAAGATAAAAACAAGCTGAAGCTTCTGCTCAAGCTCGTACCCGCCCCAAAATTTCCCCTTACTTTGATGACAGACAAGATGATATTGAAAGTTACCTGTTCAGATTGAACAGCATGCAAAATCTGTGGGATGGAAAAGGGTGATTGGGCATCAATTCTTTCTGGATGTTTGAAGGGAAAGGCTTTGACGTATTATTATGAGCTGTTATCCTCTCGGCCAAATAGAACGTTCAAAGAGTTGAGTGAGCATTTGTTGGAGCGCTTTCAGTGTACAAAGGAAGGATTTCGTGAGAAATTCCGCACTGTTAAGCCAGAACAAAGTGAGACCTTTCCAGTTTTTTTTGATAAGTTGCACCGCTTTTTCATGCGATGGATAGACTTGTCAGGAGTTCAAAAATCTTTGAAGGTCTTTTTGATTTGTTGATCACTGAACAATTTCTGTCGTCATGTTCTGCAAAGTTGGTAACCTTTTTGAAGGAAACTGGTTTTTCAAATGTGAAAGATTTGGTTGAGAAGGCTGAAAGGTACAGAGAAGTACATAAGAGTGAACCTTGGGACGTGAGGAAAAGTTCACCATTTTGCACACGCTTCTGTGTCAGGGAATCCACCAAAACCAGTGGTGATTCCAGGTATTCTAGAGGAGGATATGGGGGTTGCCGTGGCTATGCGGGTACCCAAGGAAATCTTATGTTTCAAATACCAGAGGGTCGGGAAACACTACTTTCCGTGTTGAGGACAGGAAAGAACAAAATGACAAAATCCAAAGCATTTGTCAACACACACAGAATGTGCCAACCAGCACAAGTCCAAAGAAAGGCAGAACATGCTACTGGTGTGGTGACAGTAAGCACCTTCTGAAAGACTGTGATCGGAAACCAATGCTGAAATCACAGATAGGCTCCATCGGGTTGTTGTACAACATGGCTTCCCCAATGAAATTCAAACATGTCAGGGTACAGTGAATGGACAGGACGCTACTGTCATGTTGGACTCGGGTTTTGTACTACAGTGGGAGTCAGAAAATCATTGGTTTCAAAGAACAGTATGTGGATGAAACAATCTCCTGTACCATGTTTAGTGGTGAAACTGTTGATTTTCCTGTAGCAGTTGTCAACATTGATTGTCCTGCTTTTCCGGAGTGTCAAAGCTTGTGTTTTGATAAACCTGTGTGTGATGTGATTTTGGGTCGAATACCTGGTTGTACATTTGCTTGTGTTGAAGTTGCAAATGCTGTCACAACGAGAGCACAAACAAAGACGACTGACAAACCTTTCCGACCTTTGTTGACTGCCAAAGTTCCACAATTGGACGTTTCAACCGACAAAGTGACCGATTTACAGAAAGGTGACAACTCTTTGGAATCATGTTTCCAAAAAGTCGGAAAAAACCACCAGGAAAGAAAGGGACTGAGTGTTTGTGGTCAGGAATGGCTTATTGTACCGCTCAGTGATAGGTACCGGACAGAAAGGATTGTGCTGGCAACTTGTGGTCCCCAAAGAGTTGCGACCGTCTGTCCTCTTGGCAGCTCATGACGGGCTGTTGGGTGGGCATATGGCCAGCAACAGTACCTACAAAAGAATTGTCCCGTTTTTTTTTCTGGCCAGGATATCACAGGGAGATTAAGGAATACTGCAGGGCCTGTGATATTTCCCAGAAGACCTTTCCAAAGGGCAAGGTACCGCCAGCTCCTTTGCAATCAGTTCCTGTGATGAAGAAACCATTCTCGAGAGTCGTGGTGGATATTGTCGGTCCACTGCCTTTGTCTACTTCAGGTTGCCGATACATTCTCACATGTGTAGACATGGCAACGAGATATCTGGAGGCATTTCCCCCTCAAGACCATTACGACTGAAGCAGTAGCGAACGCTTTGTTGTGGGTCTTCTGTCGCACTGGTGTTCCCCATGAAATTTTGTCGGACCAAGGGACACAATTCACCTCAGACATGATGAGAGAATTGGTTGAGATTTTTGTGTGTCTCGCAACTTCATTCCACTCCTTATCATCCCCAGGCAAATGGATTAGTGGAACGATTTAATGGCCACACTGAAGACCATGCTAAGGAAATTGATGATGGGACAAACCAAAAGATTGGGATCGTTACCTACCAGGTGCGCTTTTTGCGTTTCAGGGAGATTCCGCAAGAAGCCACAGGTTTTCTCCTTTCCAGTTATTGTATGGCAGAGTACCAGGGGTCCTACCAACTCTTGTATGAATCATGGACAGGTGATAAACCAGAACACAGTGAACCAATACATGATTATGTACAACACATGAAGACCACTTTGACTGACATGATTGACTTAGCACAAAAGTCGGTGCAGGAAGCTGGTCGTAGACACAGACAGTTTTAAACTTCAGAAGGGAAGTGACAGAAAATTGTCAATTGGTGATCAGGTGTTAGTGTTGCTGCCCACTGACACAAACAAAATGTTGTTGAAATGGAAGGGCCCATTTGTTGTACTCAAGAGACATGATGTGAATGATTACCTTATTGACATGAATGGGGTACATAAATTGTTTCACATCAACATTTTGAGAGAGTACAAAAAGGAAGAATGAGGTGGTACTTGCGTCAGTGTCAGTGTTACCTTTATGTGATGAAAATGAAGGTGTACCAGAGACTACTTCCAAAGTGTCTATACAAACAGTTCCCACAGTGCAAACTGAAGGTGTGAAAGAGGTCAAATATGATGTTGCCTTGCCCCAGGACAAGAGGCTACAAATTGAACAGGTCATGGAAAAGCACTCTGAGATGCTTACTGATGTTCCAGGCGTCATGATTTATGCGAACATCGCATTTCGTCACAGTATCCAAACCTGTGAATGTTCGGCAGTATCCTCTTCCTTTCGGTTCAGACGACTTGGTCAAAAAAGAAATTGATAAATGTTACAAATGGATATCATAGAAACCATCTTGTTCCCCATTTTCATCACCAGTCGTTCTGATCCGGAAGAGAGATGGTACTGTGCGCTTTTGCATTGACATGCGAGAAATCAACAAGGTGACACAGTTTGATTCTGAACCAATTCCCGATGTGGAAGAGCTATTCATTTCTCTCAGAGACAAAAAGTGGTTCACCAAAATTGATCTGACCAAAGGATATTGGCAGATTAAGATGGCTGAGGGTGATAGAGAGAAAACCCCTTTTCGTACTCCACAGGGCTTGTTTCAATTCAAGCGCATGCCTTTTGGGTTATCCACAGCCCCAAGCACATTTGCACGCATGATGAGGAAATTGCATTTGAAGAAGTTCGATGCGTTGAATTTCTTCGACGACATTTTGG
>CM031626.1:38326087-38412641 GCA_018398815.1 Conus ventricosus | reverse complement strand
CAAACTGTGAAGATTAGGTAAAATGACTGTCGTTAACTTCCTCATCCACATGCCTGAGCACCCAGGTGGAGCAGCATGGTGTTATCACTGATATCACTCATAGTCATCCCACTACCTGAGGCTTCCAGGTAGCGTAGCTGTGGGAAAGAGCTAAAGAGAAGAGAGGTGTTGCAGAGAGAAAGCCAAACCATAACAGAGACATGACTGGGGACAAACAATACTGCACATCAGTTCATCATCATGCAGTGGACACTGCGGCCTACCATCACACAGATGATCCACGTGCACACAGGTTATTTTCCCTTTCATACGACATCGATAAAAGCCTGGGCATGTTTTGTAATTCTCACAGTCAGCTTCGTCCTCATGACCTGGGCAGTCGCTTATGTCATTACACCTGACATAGACAGGGAGACAATAGGCATCGCTGTGACACTGAAAGTGAGTCTCTGGGCACTCAATGTCACCTTACTGGTTGTAGGGTCACAGTGAAAGCTCCAGGCACATCAAAGGTAACGACAGCTGGGGGGCTTATTTCCTGCTCATAACGGGTTTGGTATTGACATGCTGTCTCTTCATAGTTGTCCACACAGTCGTTGTACCCATCGCACCATTTCTCTTTAGCAACACACTGAAAAGGAGATACGTATAGCTGGTATCTTACACACACTTCAAAAGTTCTAATCATTTGTGCGTGAATGTGAACACACACACACACACACACACACACACACACACACACACACACACACACACACACACACAACACACACACACACACACACACACACACACACACACACACACACGCACGCACGCACGCACGCACGCACGCATCACGCACGCAGCACGCACGCACGCAGGCGCACACGCACACACGCACGCACGCACACAAGGGTGCGCGCGCTCGTACAAATGCACTAACACAAACACATGCCCACACAGGTCTGATGTCTAAATTGTAAATGTATGAATGGTTTACGATATAATGTCACAAGAGGCACCAAATACGTCCTCTGGTTCTCATAAAAATGTCCATTGAGTGTAAGGAACATAAAGATCTGGACTCATGATTACTAATGTTCAGCCTTGCGGCCAGTTCAAACCTCAATGTCAATTAGGGTGGATAGTTTTGGTTACAAACCAGTATTCCCGCCATGACGTGTTTCTGAACCATGTCCCAAATTATTCAGCATGGAGTGGTTTTGGAACAGGGTGGGGTATATGTCTGACTCAGGTCCGAAATCACTTTCCCCTCCGCCTCAAATCTAGGCACAATGAACTTTCACTCTTCATATCTTTGCACTTGGGACACATTGAATATGGAAACAGGGAATGAATAACCTCCATGGGGCTGAGTTTGGATACTTCCCTTTCCCCCACTTAGGCGGTGATTTCTAACGTGGATTGTGCTAGACATATTGTGCCGGGATTTCTTGGCACACCTCTCTTGTTATGGTCTTCATTTGTACTCGTCAATCCATAGCTTCAATGAGGCTGTCAATGATAGGCGCAACTAATTGCCACATATCATTTGTGTGTTTAGATGTCCGATTTCACTGGGGTGAATCGTCTTGGTGTTCGTCATTTTGTTTGGAATTCCGTCATGAGTCTGAGAATTACTAAACCTGGCACAGCATGGGTATGCCCTCTGACGGACAATGTAACAGCGAAGGTATGTCCTCTGATGGATTATGTCACAGCAAATGTATTGCCTCTGATGGACTATGTCACAGCAAAGGTATGCCTTCTAATGGACTATGTCACAGCAAAGGTATGCCTCTGACGGACTATGTCACAGCAAAGATATGCCCTCTGTCGGACTATGTCACAGCAAAGGTATGCCCTGTGAAGAACTCTGTCCAGCAAAGGTGTGCCCTCTGACGGACTATGTCATAGGAAACGTATGACCTCTGACGGACTATGTTACACCAAAGGTATGCGCTCTGATGGACTATGTCACAGCAAAGGTATGCGCTCTGACGGACTATGTCACAGCAAAGGTATGCCCTCTGACGGACTATATCAAAGCAAAGGTATGCCTTCTGACGGACTATGTCACAGCAAAGTATGCCCTCTGATGGACTATGTCACAGCAAAGTATGCCCTCTGATGGACTATGTCACAGCAAAGGCATGCCCTCTGATGGACTATGTCACAGCAAAGGCATGCCCCTGATGGACTATGTCACAGTAAAGGCATGCCCTCTGACGGACTATGTAACAGCAAAGGCATGCCCTCTGACGGACTATGTAACAGCAAAGGTATGTCTCTTGACGGACTATGTAACAGCAAAAGTATGTCCTCTTGACGGACTTGGCATCCTGCTTGCAAAGACGTGTCCAAGGTGATCATCTCATTACCAGATGGATATTGTGTATGGTGATCATGTGATGTGTCGACATCCATGTCAATATATTTATATTCTTACACCAATGGATACAAGACATGACAGATTATTTCATGACCTAAATATTCGGATGAAACCTTTGCAAATCCACAGGTGTGTTTTCTCTTCACTAACCATCCGTTTTCCATCTCATCTTCCACACTACTTTAATTATAATGCCCCCATTCTGCTCATTCTGACTTGCTACACTTAACCACAATCACCATACACCAGCTTGTCCCACGAAAACTCTAGCACCAACAATCCACCAGGACCAGTAGCATGACGTCATCGTGAGGCAACCCACCAGAGAAAAACACTGCCAGAGACACATTTCAGTGGTGTTCAAGGGTGCCCGTTCTCGCCCCTACGTCTGCAGTTAACCACTTATTTAGGCGATTACCAACGACAACAATTAGTTGCTTAGCCTGCATTAATATGATCCTGCTCTACAAAACATATTCATCGTATCTGAACAAGAAGTTCAGGTTTACTGAACAGAGTACACATTTCTATTGTCTCCCGTCTTCTTCCACTGTATGAGCGTTTCATATAACGTGATGTTCTTCACTGCATTCACAGGGATTTTAACAGAAAAACCAGTGACTAATGGCCAATGGTAACGCAAAGGTGTGCTTGCAGTTGAATGCTGCTTCAATCGATTAAATGTAAATCTGTCAATAGAATGCAGGTGTTTCGACCACATCAGCCACATGAGTATGAATCTAACAATGGACTGCAGCTGCTGGATTAACGAAGAATTAATCTGGATGTGACCCTCTGATGTTAAGACTGAATGGTGTGGAAAGAATTCCGTTTATAGGATATGAACAGAAACCAACAATACCAGCAGCAACAGCAGCGGCAGCAGTGGCGGCGACTGCAGCAGCAGCAGCAGCAACAGCAACAGCAACAGCAACCGCGTCATCATGGCAAGTCATACTAAGACTGTGTTTCCAGTGTAGAGACAAGACAAGATCTGTAGGAGCAGACTGCAAAATAAATTGGTTCTCATAAACATAAGAACACGAACATTTCCATTTGCGCAGTGTATCATGTCTTCCTCGCATGCACGATGTTCACAAAAGATTTCGTCGCGCTCATCTAAACAATCCTGTCGAAAATCACACACCACACTGTAAGGCACGAACTCTCTAGATATGTCACAATAGAAGTAGGGTTGTGTCAGTCCCTGGGTCATCCTGCATGTCGCCCTGTACCATATCTCAGTGTTCTCCAGTTCCCTGCACTGACTTTTCACATCACAGGCCAGTAGTTGGTGAGTCAAGTGCTGCATGGGGCAGATTTCCAGATGAGTGTTGGACGTGGTATTGCTGGTCAGGACAGGAAGTGTGATAGGTGCGCTGGCATCGTTATTGTGTGAAAGGGAGGAAGTTCACATATAAAGCCAGTCTCCCATCTATCACACCAGGTATCTACGAACATATTATTTCTGGGATTCCACACAACGCATCCTTGGAATTTTCGGTCAAACGTGTTTAGATGAGGGATATAAAGAGCCACAGCACCACTTTCCCAGCGTAAAGTTCCTGTATACCTGGAAACAGTTGTAAAAGTGAAACGTGAACATCTCTCTCTCTCTCTCTCTCTCTCTCTCTCTCTCTCTCTCTCTCTCTCTCTCTCTCTCTCTCTCTCTCTCTCTTCTCTCTCTCTCTCTCTCTCTATCTCTTCTCTCTCTCTCTCTCTCTCTCTCTCTCTCTCTCTCTCTCTCTCTCTCTCTCTCTCTCTCTGAAACATAGTGACAGGACAGTATATTGCAAAGCACGAAGAGGATACAAAATATTTAGGAAAGAAAAGAAAAGGAATACAGAAGATTGCAACTTGATGATTTTGTTTCCTCTGTCGGTAATCAGTATAAATTTTGGGAAGCAGTCCGCAAAAATTGTTCCTAAACGAGGTGGTGTATCCAATAACATTAGTACTGATGACTGGTTTTTACATTTTAAGAATATTCCTGATAAACAGGGAGCTAACACAGAGTTAGAAGAGGTGTTATGGTTGCCCAGTTGAAGACAGAGAGGAAAGATGGTTTAATCAGACAATTACGAAAGAAACAAGTTATTGCTGCATTGGGAAAATTAAAGCATGTAAAATCGGCCGGTCCAGATTGTATAATAGGTGGATTTGTGAAGTATTCAAGTGATCGTTTTGTGATGTTTTTGGTTAAGTTCTTCAATGTCTTATTTGATAAAGGTCTGTATCATGAACAATGGACAGAATCCATAATTTGTACATTACATAAAAAGAGAGATGTAAAGGATCCGAACAATTATAGGGGCATTTCACAGAGTAATGTGTCCAGTAAGATTTGCAGTTCAGTCGTTAAAATTGATGTAAGACTGTAAAGATGGATAGAAGAAAATAATATCACTGGTGACTATCAGGCTGGATTCAAACAAAATTATTCCACAATTGATCATTATTTTACCATGTTGGCGGCAGTTCAAAAGTAATTAGCGAACAATAGAAAGTTATATGTTGCATTTATAGATTTAAAAAAAGCCTTTGATTCTATATCAAGAAAACTATTGTGGCCAATGCTTCTCAAAAATGAAAAAGGAGGCAAAACGTATCCCTGTATAAGACGTATGTATAAGAATGTGAAAGCAAGAGTAAGAAATAAAACAGATTTGACGGATTTTATTGCATGTACAAAGGGGGTAAAACAAGGAGATGTGTGCAGTCCATTTTGTTTTCTTTATTCACTAACGAACTTGCTTTACAAATGATTGAAAACGGAAAGCATGGTTTTATATTTTCTCCCGACTCCCTCCAGCTGCTTATCTAATAGTTTGCAGACGATATTATTATAATGTCAGAAACAGTGGTTGGATTACAAGCTCAGTTAAATAGTTTGTATACAGCATCCAGGTGTTTAGAATTGACCGTAAATATGAATAAAAGTAATGTTATAGTTTTCAGGAAAGGTGGTTATTTAGCTGCAAGGGAAAGATGGATATATGGTACAACAGAAATGAAAGTTGGCAACAGTTATAAGTATTAAGGGCTGTTTTTCAACTGAACATAGTTTTTATACAGCATGTGATGAATTGGTGAGCAAAGCTAAAAGAGCATTAGTAGCGATTCTGAAAATATTGTATAAACTGGAGAATAATTCACCTGAATTGTTTTTAAGCTATTCGATGCCCAGGTGCAGCCTATAGTATAGTATGGTTCTGAAATATGGGCGTTGGATAAGGCAGCTTCAGAAATAGAAAAGGTACACACATATAGTCTTAAGAAGTTCTTGGGTGTAGATAAAAGAACACCAAATAATTCCTTGTATGGCGATTTGGGTAGATATCCTATATATTTAAACTCCTATGTGCGTTGCATTAAATTTCGGTAAAAAATATATTCGTATGGGGGAACACAGATTACCGTACAAGGCACACAAAATGTTGCATTCTCTTGACGAAAAGGGAAATCACACGTGGGTTACAAATGTTCCTATAACTTTAGACAAACATTTACGTTTTTTTATGCCAAGCTATGACGCTGAGGCTTGGGGTATTGGGCATGATCTGACAGCCGGTCAGGAAGTTCATTTGTTTGCAATAACATATATTTTTTAATGTCTTCATAAACACACCTAATCCCAAGGCCTACGGTTAAAATAGCCATTATCCGTTACATAGCACCATGTACGTAAAATACATAAACATATTGTGTGAATATAGCCTTAAGGAGGCTTGGAAGAATCAAGGACTAGGCAAAAAAACAGTAATTTTCAGCTAAGATTCGGGAAAGTTATTCGGAAAATCTTAATGCACCGCATTTTTCAAGGCCAAACTTTAGTTCATTACACCATCCGACAAGCAAAACAAACAAACAAACAAAAAAAGTAAATACCATACCAGTTTTGTTTACTTGTATGTTGATAACTCTTCATGTTTAACACTTTAAGTCCCTTCTTGCAAACAGTAATATATCTACACAACCAAAACTTACAACTTTCAACTATAAGGTCTTTGGGATTGAAAATAGATATTTTAAGAGTACTATATGCTTTTTGTCTATATAGCTGGTTGGTGGCAACCTTTGTTGTTATGATTCTATAGCCTGAACTCTAGTTCTCTCTCTCTCTCTCTCTCTCTCTCTCTCTCTCTCTCTCTCTCTCTCTCTCTCTCTCTCTCTCTCTCTCTCTCTCCTCTCCCCCCCCAATGCAGGCTGCCTCACTGAAACGGGGTTCTCACCGGACATGTTGAAATCCTTTTTACTTTTATTTTTCATCTACAAATGGTTCTTAAACAGCAATGCCAGGCATTTTCCTTCTTGATAACTCACCTTTGTGCTCAGCTTACTCCACATCAATAGGTTGTTGAAATAAAGCCAACAGTCAAAGGGGTGTGGGTGGCTGCACACATGAGCAGCTACCTGATACGTTGTCACATTTGTTTTCATTGATATCACTTTCGTGATTAGCCCGCATGTTTTGTTGGCTATAACTGCAATGAATCAAATATGTACTGAAGACTCAGCGCAAACTTTAAGAGATGGCAGTGGTCCTACAGACATTACAGCTGTCTTACATTTGGAGCTGCTCACAGACAATGGTTGTCCACTAGGACTTCGATATCTGCAAGGAATCCAGGTCTTCAGCCGGAACAATCATCAGGACACAGAACGCTGTGTCCAGTTCGCCATGTCCCCTAGGACAACATGGTAAAAACGACCGCACAGATCCTCTGCTCCCAAGAGTGTAAACGGCAGACCACAGAAAACACTAAAGCTCAGGAACTGTCCAAGACGCAGGCCTACAAGGACAATCCTTGTCACTGGTCAAGACCAAACAGTAATGCTTACACATATGAGACCAGCATCTTACTCTCATTGCGCCAAAGCGAAACCATGATCAAGAGCGACTTAGACAGGCTTTGTAAAGATATTACGTCGACAACAAACAGCAAAAAAGCATAAATGCAGCCCCACTTAAGTTATTCTGAAGGAGGATTGATACCCACTGGTCAACCATAAGGCGACTCACAGAACAGAAAGCTCAAGTTAAACTAACAGCAGCACATGGCTCTCGTCACAAAGACAGAACATGGCAGATAATAAAACGATGAACGTCAACACTGTCGGTGCGTCAGTCGATTAGTCTGCAACTTCCGTCACACGTAGATGATATTTGTAAATGCACTCATTCAAATTGAGAATAAGCACGACGACCTTTTCTCCACAAGCATGATAGGGGCACAAGTGATTCTGTTTCTCCTGGCATGGGGACTTGTGGGTCTGACGCAAACTGCGCTGGGTACTGCACATTGATTGTCTTGTTATATGCAACGTTTGTTAACTGTAGAGCACTGCAAAACTTCTAGAAACAAACGACAAACAAAACGATGCAAGGGGGTGGTGGGAGAGAGAGAGAGAGAGGAGAGAGAGAGAGAGAGAGAGAGAGAGAGAGAGGAGAGAGAGATGAGAGGAGAGAGAGAGGGAGGAGAGGAGAGAGAGAGAGAGAGAGAGAGCTCAAAACTCAGAATCAGAAAACTTATTCGATCAAGGATTGAGAGAGAAGGAGAGAGAGAGAGAGAGAGGAAGAGGAGAGAGGAGAGAGAGAGAGGAGAGAGAGAGAGAGAGAGAGAGAGAGAGAGGACGAATTTTGTTTAACCAGGGTAACGAGATAAGCAAACGGACATGCTTTTCTCCACCTAGCCCTGGTGAGAGAGAGAGAGAGGAGAGAGAGGAGAGAGAGGAGAAGAGAGAGAGAGAGAGAGAGAGAGAGAGGAGAGAGAGAGGGAGAGAGAGAGAGAGAGAGAGAGGAGCTCAAAACTCAGAACTCAGAAAACTTATTCGATCAAGGATTGAGAGAGAGAGAGAGAGAGAGAGATGAGGAGAGAGAGGAAGAGGAGAGAGAGAGAGAGAGAGGAGGAGAGAGGAGAGAGAGAGAGAGAGAGAGAGAGAGAGAGAGGAGAGAGAGAGATTCAGATGTTTTAATCATATATAGGCCATTGCCCCTCATGATGGGGAGTAATTGAACAATCATTTCACACAATGTTTTCTTTTATATATACAAACGATAAGGTTAAAGATAACGTTTTACGAGATAGCAACTTGACGCAGCTGAAACGCTTTATACAAGAAAATTGATAGATTTCTGATGGTTCTATCATGTTTGCATGCCAAAAGTAAACTTAATCGAACAGGTTTGGAAATTTATGAAATTTTGCAGGAATATATTGCTGTTTTAAGCTACTCAGTGCTGGGAAACACAAAACAAAATGGACCTCATCCTCTTTACTGTTTTAACACAGTGGGCAAATTAAATCGTTGTCATTGTGAGATCGATATTGGTAGCAATGCACAGCGATTTCTGAGACGCCACGTCTGAGTCTTGTCAACATAATTTTAAAATGTCTATCTAAATTCAGTAACAGATGCGTTTTCACTTCGGGAACTATACAAAACGTTCTGTACATACTAAATATTCTTAATATGGAAATCCCATTCTGCCACCTACATAAAATCAATCTTTCCTTGAAATCAAGTAAGAAAGCATTTATTTCCTCTACACCTTGATTTGTCCAAACAAATCCATATCCAAACGTATACAACTTACAACGGATATTTGTAGCCCAAGTTCTTTTATCACGTGAATCTAAATCGAGCAGCATCCTATAGGCTTTACGCGGTAGTCTTGACTCATCCATTCGGGTTACTTTTAGCCAGAATCGAACACATTTGACTGCTGAGTTGATAAATATTGGATATCGATTCGTTTCCCCATATATTAGATCATTTGGCGTTCTCATTTCAACCCCTAAAAGCTTTTTAAGGGCAAATAGATGTATTTTTTTCAGAATGTTGAGCAGCATTATCTAAACCCCATAACTCAGCCCCATACTGAACCATTGGTTGAATTTGTGTCAAATAACTTTAAATATAAACTGAGAGGGAGAGAGAGAGAGAGAGAGAGAGAGAGAGGGATAGAGAGAGAGAGAGGAGAGAGAGAGAGAGAGAGAGAGAGCAGAGACAGACAGACAGACAGACGACAGACGGACGGACGCTGACGGACGGATGGACAAACGGACAGAGTCTTAAGACGTAAAGATTCAAAATTGTATTCAGAAAAGAGTCTAAGCTTCTCACCAAAGGGGGACGTGCATATAACTGAACAAGATAAAAGAAATTTGGGGGAGAGAGAGAGAGAGAGAGAGAGAGAGACGAGAGAGAGAGAGAGAGAGGAGAGGAGAGAGAGAGAGAGAGAGAGTTCCTAATAAAAATAACATTAATAGGGGTTAAAAGAATCCCCACCCTCTCCACCCCTAACCATCAGATATTGTCCCCTTTATTACAGTTCATTCAATGAAAGCGTTGAAATATTGGGAAACACACACACACACACACACACACACACCACACACACACACACACATTACACACACACACACACACACACACACACACACCACACACACACACACACACACACACACACACACACACACACACACACACACACACACACACACACAACCAATATCACTAAGAATCGAATGGATCCTTACATGCCATTCATAAATGTTGCTGAAATTCGCTCTGTAGTAGCTGCCAGACCAATCCACAGATGTGCAATATCAGTGTTCAGCTTCATGATTTCTATGAAGGTGTCCATCTCCTCCGCCGTCTCCAAACTGACCAGATGTGCCCCGCTTTGGGTGCACTCACTCCTGGCAGCCGTTCTGGAGACTGTACGTGTTCCTTTTATGCTGAAGATATAGCATCTTCCTCCAGCATGGATCTGCCAAAGAACATGAAAGAAGGTCAGACAAAGAGAAATGTGTGTGTGTGTGTGTGTGTGTGTGTGTGTGTGTGTGTGTGTGTGTGTGTGTGTGTGTGTGTGTGTGTGTGTGTGTGTGTGTGTGTGTGTGTGTGTGTGTGTGTGTGTGTGTGTGTGTGTGTGTGTGTTTGGTACGTCATTGCAAATATTTCAGTAACCTATCCGAAATGTGATGAAATGTGGATGATAAATTGATTCATTTTTATGGTGTGTGTGTGTGTGTGTGTGTGTGTGTGTGTTGTGTGTGTGTGTGTGTTGTGTGTGTGTGTGTGTTGTGTGTGTGTGTGTGTGTGTGTGTGTGTGTGTGTGTGTGTGTGGATCACGCGGGGAGTTTTTTCATATCTGTCACCCCGGGTTTTTCTGATGTTTTTGCAGGCCAAACTTTAAATCATTTGCCTGGGGCCCAGGGGGTTTGCATCATGGGGGTTTATCTCTTCCCACTTCACTTTTTATTGCCCAATGATGATTGGAGGGTGTGCGCTGCGCTGTGCTGCGCTGCTGCTGCTGCTTCGCTGCTGTGCTGCTGCTTGAGATGATATGGTGCTGCTCGATTTTGTTGTTTTGATGATGTGTGATAAAGATGTGAGAGATGGATGATGATGATGAGATGAGTGAGTTGATGATATGACGATGATGGAATGGGATGAGATGATGATGATGATGATGATGATGTGATCATCATCACATCATCATCATCATCACATGATGTGTCATGATAAATTTTTGGCCATCCCCCAAAATGCACTAAAATTCCGCCCCGTTTGGGGAGCATTTGCGCAGTATATGCTTCATTTATTTTGAAACGGGCAAAATTTTAAAGGGCCCCGCCCTGCGAGTGCCCAGTTAAAAGTGAGAACACGCAGTGACGGGTCACCCTAGGATTGTTGTTCTCTCTGGTTTTTTTTTATTTTTTATTTTTTTTTTTTAAAGGAAAATTTAAATTCTGCGTTGGGGCGATGTGGGTTAAACCCCCCCCAAAGGCCCAGTTTGGGAGGCATGACTTGGAAATTGTGGAGTCAACCGCAGGACAGTACCAGTGGAGGGAATCTGTCGGGGGTCGTCCACTTCCCCGGATCCCCCCCTAAAGGTGTGATTTTTCCCCTTGACAGACTGTTGAGAAGTTGAGCAGCTAAACTTTTTAAATTTTGAAAAAGGTGGTACTGATGAAAGATTTAAAAAACAGTTTCCTATGGGGGGAGGTTTCCCTTTTTGGGGCAGAAATGTCAGACTTAAAGACAAAAAAGTTGCCAAAAGTGAAATGAATCTAAATGAAAAAAAAAAATTTTCTTGCAGAAAAGTGGACGATTTAGAGGGCAGGTAAAAGGGAAATAATTTTAATTGTTTCAGGATTCCCGCAGACAAGTGAAACAGGCAAGAGGGAAAATTCCGACACAAAGATCACTGAAAATTGAACTTGCGGGTGACATTCGGTTTGCCCGAGTCCATCTTCAACATAAGGGGGATCGCTGTTGTTGCGCGATGCCTTTCTTCAAGGATAAAGATAAATTTTGCGGGCCAAAAAGAGGTTGAAAGGAAGTGATGTCTTCACGGTGAAGTTTGTCTGTGGGGGTTAGAGACTTAAAAAAAAGTTTTGGCCCAATTTGAAGTCTCCCAGACCCAAAAAAAAAAAAGTGAAAGATTTATGACCAGGGTAATTGAGGAAAAAAATTTGGTTTAGACGACAGGGGAAAAACCGGGTTAAAAATAAATACGGTTGGGCCCGGCCCCCCCGTGTTTTGGCTTTTTGCTACCCCAAATTTCGGGAGGTAGAAAAATTTAGTTATCCCCGGTAGTGTGCTGTTTCGGGGGTCGCGAGGCGGGCATTGGGACGCGTGAACTCTGTTGACAAAGACAAGTGTGCAACGAAAACCCCGTGCCGATACGTTTTGGGATGTGTGTAACGGCGTGTGGGTGATGTTAAATTTGTTGATGGGTTCAGGAAAAAAAAGTCAAAAATATTGATGTTGGGAATTGTCATTTTTGTTTGCCCGACAGAAACTGAAAAGGGAAATTTTTATTTTTTCCCGGGCCCGAATAATGATTTAAATTCACTTGAAGATGTTAATAGAACACAATTTTTTTTCCCCAACTAAAACATTGGCTGATGACGGTATGTTTTTCGTAATGTAATCATAGTGACAATATTTGAATTTAAATAAAAAAGAAATGATGAGTGTGTTGGTTTTACATCACAATGATTGGGGTCATTGCTGCCAACAGAAATCGGAAAAGACGAGGGACGATGGTTGTATTAGGGGGTCTAAAAGTACGGTGATGTTAAGCTGGGATAAAGTGGCCAGGTTCGAAAACTAAAACAGTTGTGGTGAAAAACAGTGTGGCAAATAATGAATTCCGTGGCGTGGCAGTGAAAAAAACAATTGGGGGAAGTGCAACGAGAATGAAGCGACAGAGTGTTGGCAGGTGACAGTAAAATGAACCCACACTGTATGACAAGATGTGACGAACGAAACGGGGTGGACGTCAAGAGGGTGCACAGGTTGGGGGTGACTTAGGGTGAAAGTGTATGAGAATAATCACATCGTGGGGGCGCCCGGGCGCGGTGAATTGGAGGGAAAAATAGAAACATGTGACAGCGGTGAATTAGACGACAATGGAGATAGTTGATGGCGAAGGGATCAACGTGATGGTGACAGTGTGCGAGTATCAATCATTAGGGACGTGATGAATTGGGTGATGGTACGACATTTGCAAAAAATACGGGTGGGCGAAGATTTTCCCGGAAGTGTTAACAGTGACGCTCGTTTTGCCGTGATTTTGATACTCGAATAAATTGAAAATTTTTTTCCTTCCCCCTTGGAATTTTTTGGGGTTGGTTAATAAATTAGAAATTCCACTTCATTCATTTTTACTTCTTCTTTTGATTTTACTTGTTTGGTCGAAACGTTTGTTGAAAATTTTGAATAAAGTTTTTTCTATTATAAAATATTCGTTAAACTAGGGTAAACTTACAACCGGGAGAAGTTGGGGGGAAAAATAATTTTTTGATAGGGAAAAAATTTCTTCCATATGTGCATGAGGTTACTGTGACAGTCTTATTCCATGACTTTTTGTACTTGAAAGGAATTTTTTGGTCTACTAAAAATGTTTTACTTGCTGTGCATATGCTCCTCCTGAAAAATCGTCTATAACATCAATGGTTTCGAAAATGGCTTTGATCTTTTGGAAAAATTTGTTGTAAATACGTTTTGTCTTTGAAGACACTGAAATACTGTTTTGTGTGTATGAATCCAAACTTTAAAAATTCCCCCAACCTTTTAGAGAGCTTAATTTACTTGTTGTTCATAATAAAAATGAAAAATTGTATAAAAACGAACTTTAAAGATAAAATTTTAAATGCATATGGAAAGAAATTGTGGATATGTGCATGTTTTGGGCTGTACTTTTTAAATGGAATTTTTCAATGGGATTTTGAAGGTCCCCTGTTGCTGATTAATCTTTGGTAAGCCCCTTGGGTGTCTGATGCGGGAAAGAATGAAAAATTTTTTGTTCAAGCTCACCCATTTATTTTGCACAAAAACCCCCCCCTTTTCAATAAAAATCACGCCCATCTCATATCAGTTTGACCAACTTTAAAACACTGTTTTCTAAAAATATTAACATGCAAAAACCTTAAAAATTGACGAAATTTAGTACATTAAAAGGGGGGTTTTTCCGTGCAAAATTAATAGGGATCGTGAAAAAGATTTTACATTCTCCCAAGGGAAAAAAAATCAACAAAAATTTTTAACTTTGTAGGGTTTTGGCAGCCCCTACCCAGATTTTTTAAATCGTATTCCAGGGCTGGTTGCGCGGTTACTGCACAGGAGACCTGCATCCAAACTGCTTTTATTAATATCATGATGGCTGGCTGTCAGTGGAAACTTTAAAAACCAATCGCAGGGGGGTATGACGTATTTTTCGGGGGGACATGAGCTAGCGGGCCCTCCCTCAATTTTGCTGGATCCCTTTAGTGAAGAGTGTGTGTTAGCCCCCTTGAACAAAGGGCCGATTCATGCCGGGGAAGCGGGGTTTCTTCACAAAACCAAAAATGATGTTATTTTAAAAAAACCCCAAAAGAGCATTTGCTGTTTCAGGTGAAAAAAAGAAAAAAATTTTGAAATACAGAAAGTATTATCAAATGATTTTGTTTTGAAAAAATTAAACGGGCACCCTTGCCGAAACTAAACCCGGGCCAAAAGAAAGCCAAATTTTTGGAAACAAAGAAAGGGGAAAACGTAAATGAAGTAAGTGAACTGGATTTTTTTTTACGAAATTTGTTTTGTAGAGAAACTTATGATAGTCGTTTGAAAAGGTTCTTTTATGGGGGTGAAAATAACCGAAATTCCCCCCCCTTTTACTGAAAGCGGGTTTCTGAGATCAAAGCGGGAAAATCAAAAACTCTTCGACAATCTTTTGCTTTTGGGCCTTTGGGCTTAAAAGAACAAAAACGTTTTAAAAAAAATCTAACCCAAAGGCCCGGGGATAATTTTTAAAAACTGAAATTCGGGGAACCCCGGCTGTGTAGAAAATGAGGGATTTATCATTTTGTTTTTTCTACTACCAAAAGTTTCAAAAGGAATTTTTCGATCCCGTTTGAGAAAAAAGAAAGCTATTTTAAAATATATGCAAAGCGACATTGGTTTCGCGAGTTCTGGCAGAGTGTTTAAAACGTGCCTTCTAGCTAGCTGCTGTAAAAAACAATACTAGCTGAGGAAGCAAGCCCCACCCTAAAGTTAAACAACGCCAAAAAACGTGTCACTTAGCGCTTACCGCCGCGCCAGAAAGGCCCTAACGGGCTAAAAATACCCCAGAACTGTGTATTTAAAAGCGGCTTACCGTGCCCCTAGAAACCCCTAACAGGCTAAAATAATACAAAGGGGGGTAACTCCTGCACACACCCCCCCCCCAACCCCACACTCACCCCCCCCCTACGCACAACCCCCCCCCCCCCCCACTCCGCACCCCCCCACTCCCCCCCCTGCCACCACCCCCACCCCCACACCACGCCACCCCACCCCCCACTCACGTTTTGACCTACAAAACAGTGCGTAAACTAGGTAAAAAGTCTTTTTTAATTGACCTAGTTGAAAAACCACACACACACCCCCCCCCCCGTCCACTCACGGACAAAAAAAAAACTTCGTTTTTGTGCAAAACAAGAGAAATGATTACTTTTTTTTAATTTATTTTTTTATTTGATTTTAAAAATGAGCTGAAGTAGCTACGGCTTTTAATATACTTTCGATTGATTAGGGGGGGAGGCTGTAAAGATCAGTTAAAGAGCAGGTTTGAAGTTTTAGTTACTGATTTTTTTTGAGCGATAATATAGAGAAGCGTAAAGCAGGACATCTTTAAAATACCAGTTTCTTCCCCCCAACCATTATAAATTTGTTTGCTATTTTAGTTATAATATGGCTCCTGAAGATTTAAATCTGACTGTTTCACCCCCCAAGGGAGTAGCTTTTCGTTTAAATGAATTCGGGTTTTACGTTTAGAAAAGACAGGTAACAGTGAATTTTACAATTATTTTTTTAAAATTTTTTTTTTTATTTAAAAAATGGCGCCAACTCAGTGAATCTGATTTAAATAATTTAATGAACTATTTGACGAACAATGAAAGATTAAACATTGATTTTAGTAAATTGGGGTTTTTTGAGAATGTAAAAACAATATAATAACGTCATAGTGAACTTTTTAATGAAGCAATAAAAGTGATAACTTTAACTGATGATTCAGAAAAAAGCAAAAAATATTAGCAGGTTTTATTGTAATTTTTAACGGTCTTGAGTGTTGAAAAACGCTTGGGGAAGAATAAAAGGCGTTTTTACTTCTTTTATATACATTTTTTTTTTTTTTTTAATTTACTAAATATTTGAGTAAAAAAATAGCCTCACAGCGGTCTGAGTTTTAAAAAGCCAGCCGCGCAGGGGAAAAAGGGTTTAGTGCCCAAAAAAATTTAAGCAATAGTTTAGTAAAGTAGACATGGACATCTTAAAACCCTCGAGTTCTGAAAGGAAACAGTTTACCTAAAATCCAGGTTTTTTTCAGATGGACCCGCAGTAAAAGTGCTGTTGGCCGTTCTATTGATTATTAACCCTCGATGTAGTAACCGGGGCGGGGTTTTTAAAAAAACAGAAAAAAGTTTTTTCTATCACGATTTTAACTTGCGGGGCGACTACATGCTTACACAGTTTAAACCCTGTATGAGGAGGCAAAGTTGGGGGTTTGGGGGGCTGAAGGAACAGCCCTTGAAATCAGTTTAAGACAAACAAATTTTCTATCCATATTTTGGCAATTCTTACCTTCCTCCCCCAAAGAGTTGTTTTAAACGAGCAGTGTTAAACAAAAAAAATCCTGACAGCATGTGTTTTAATGGGGTTGGTTTTACGCATTACACCTTTAAAAAGAACGCAGAAAGAGTATCTAATATAAGCTTTAAAAAAAGAACGAATTTGTAACAAAACCCTTTTCCCAGTAAGTATAAACGTAATCTATTTGAAGAAAAAAACAAAGAATCCGTAAACGTATACACTTGGCTTAGTAGAAAATCTAGTCCCTCTAAGGATTTCTCCAAACGCTCCTCTTTTGGCAAACCGTTTTGACAGCATGTAGACTTGAACTGTTGCAGAAGTCTTTAAAGTTTTAAACAAACAATAACAACTTAGGCTTATATACAAAAGAAAATTTTAAACAAGGGCTTTGTGAAGGTGTTGTCAAATCCCAACTTAAAAAGCACTCCAGTATAGAATTTGCTGTACAAGTTTTGTAGACTGTAAAACCAAAAACCTCACACCTAACCTGGTCAAAAGTTATTTTTTTTAAAATTTACACAAAATGCAAATGACCCTCCTTATTTATGTGATTTTGAACGCCCTTACCGCATACTATGGTCCACAACAGCAAAAACAAAAAAAAACCCTTATTAACCCACCATCAGATTTTCTATGGTTTATTTTTTGGGTCGACGGCAACACACGACCCCCGAGATTTAAAGAGGCCCCAAGCAGCTAGTAGATTTTTGAGCAGATGAAAAAATTTCGAAATTACTACCCCAACCAACTAAACCCTTTTCGGCATTGTTATGACCCCGAAGACCAAGAACGCTATGACTCTCACCTTTTTGGATTTGGGGTTTTTAGAGTAAAAACCTAACGTAAAGGTGACGTAAGAGCCCCCGATACATTATGGCAAATTTCAGGGGGCCGCGCACAAAAAATTGTAATCTTAAAATTAAAAGGGGACCCCAAAAAAAGGGGAAAATGCCCCATTCTTTTTTAAACCCACGAGGTACATTTTCTTTTATCAGCAAGCAGGACTTCTGAAAAATTTGAGGTTACCTGCATTTTCACAATCTTTGAAAATTTCATGAATTTTTCACTTTACGTTTATCCTTTTATGACTTGCCCAACATTTGGCAAGTTTGGATGTTAGCGGGGATCTTACAGTCTTTCCCAAACATAAACAATATTTGATCCCTCTTTTGTGCGTAAAGGGTTTACCCTATGAATACTGAATCGTGGGACAGGTTTTACGAAGACTCCTTCCCCCCAAAGCCTTTTTTTTTCTAGTTTTGAGGCAAGACATAACTGATGTGAATTGAATACGCCGAAAGCCCGGACAGAATTTCACTATGAAACAATGGGTGATTTTGTGATCAAAATTTTAATGGCGACGTGTGTTTACTGGCAGACGTCTTTCAAATTACAGAATACATGCATGAAACATTTCAGTTTAGATATCATATTATATCTCTGCCCCCGGCCCTTTTTTGGGGCTTTCTTAAAAATCTAAAAACATCAGATTGACTTAATTTCTGATTGCCCCCACTTCAGTGTTGAAGATGGGTAAGGGGAGGTATTGCATGGCTTTACATCCTTTCTGCAAAACCAAAAAATATTTTGTGTTATGACCCAACTAAACCTCAACTATTAATTTTACTAGACGTAAAAATTTTTATGGTGGGCCATGGTCAACCGCTTCACGAGAAACTTTAAAAGTAAAAGGACCCATGAGTTAATAATGTGTTAGGCATTTGTCACAATTCCCCCTGAAATCCCGCAGGACTAATCTTTGGGAAATAATTATAAATCCTAAAGAATTACACGATCTCACAAGTTTTCCCCCCAGCGCAGAAAAATTAAAGATGGTTCTATCGAACCGCCCAAACTTGTTCCCAATTTTTAGGCACAAACTAATTTTGTTTTCCTTTTCAGCTTACAGTTTTTTTTAAGAACGGACTAAACTGACAGCTGTTCCAGAAAACATCTGTGACCAAAAGCCCTTTTTGACCCTACACAAAAGAAAACTGACTTAGAACCCTAGCCACTGACCTTCAGAAAAACTTCTTTAAACGTGAAAACAGCTGTTTTGGCAAAAACCCTGGGAAAAACAACAAAAAACGTAAAGAGTGAAATTAGTTACAAAAGAAAACCCAACAAATTTAAATTTGCCTTAAAATAACTACAAGACTTTTTAAAATTTTAAAGACAGCCTGGTTGGATTATGATGAAAAAAAAGGATGTTAATTGGACAAACCTGTGTTTATTGCTTACTGTTTTAGAGTTTTTCAAAAATTTTTGATGTTGAATTTCTTGTACGACTACTTTAAACCCCTGTACCCAGAAGCAAGAGGGCCTTTACACAACAGACCTTTTTTCAGAGTCCCACTGAAGATTCTATAAAGATTGAAACAGATACTAAAGGAACTGATGGGGGGTTTCGACAATGCGACTACCAAAGGATTCGCCTTACATTCAACTGTAAAAAAGAAAAAAATTGGAAAATGAAGGATAATTAAGGGGGCAGATAAAAGAATTGTTGGTTTGCGATCAAAAAAAGTTGCGTTGCCCGCCCCGACTTGTAAAGAAAAGCTAAGGGGATAAGTAAAAAATTGTCAAAAAAAAAAATAACTCCGTAATACAAGCAAACCCTTGAAAAAAAGTATTTTTTCACAAATTTTAATCGCGCTCTACTTTATCAAGTAACACAAGCTGTTTAAAAAGAAATCACAATTCCCCAACAATAACAAGAGAAAATTTCGTCAAACCGATTTTCATATGCTGTAGGGGATTGGGGAACCCTTTAAAAAATTAACGATGACTTTCATGCACTAAAATTAAGAACCAACAAAAACTTATTAAGAATTAAAAAGAAATTAACTTTGAACCTAACTAGTATTTTAAAAAAAGAACTTATTTTTTTTTTTTCTTTCTTGTAATTTACTTGCACTTTAAATTAAAAAATACTTTCTATAACTAACTTTAAATTGTACATTAGTTTTAAATTGTACTTTACTTTGTTCATTAAAAAAACTTCCTAGAAAATGGGGGTTTCGCAGGAGGTTGCACTTTTTTTTGCGGTTGGGTTTTCTTCTTTTAGTGGGGGTTTGCGGCTTTGTTGTTAGGTATGGTGTTAGGTATGATGCAAAAAACCCCCAACGCACAGCAACACCAATAATAATAAAACCCCACGTTTGATTGTTTGTTGTGTTAAATTTTGTTGTTGTTTAAATTTGGGGTTTTTGGGGGGGATGTTTATTACACTAAAAATTTTTTTTTTTGTTGATTGGTTTTGTTTTCTCAGTTTTCCCTTCAGCTAGTTTTCGCCCGGCCTCAATACGTCCCGGATTTTTTTGGGTGTAACATTACTCCTTTGGTAATTCAAGTGGTAATTTTGCTCCTGCGGAGGGGCCCGCGGGTGCCTGCAGCGTCTTCTTTCCGATCGCTTTTTTTTTTATTGCATTAAAAATTAAAATGATCAAATTTTTATGATTAAAAAATAATTAATCCGTGAATGGGTTCCCTCGTCCCCAAAACTGTATAATGTCACATCAAGAGTTTCAGGGACCCCTTTTTTAAAACCCGGGTCTTGTATAAGTCAATTTTAAGTTTCTTCTGAATAACCGCGCCCTCTTACTTACTAAATTAGAAATAAAATAACCCTTTTGCCCCCCTGATCTAACCTTTTGACCCAACTGCGCTTGTCCCAGCATAGTACTTTTCAAAAGTTGATTTCAGTTTTGGTTTGTTTAAACTTAGTTCATCCCTAAATACGTCTATTTTCCAAAGCAGCCGAGAGTATAATCTTTCTTTATGGCAGTGTCTACGGATAGTCGCTTTCCCTCAACTTTAATAGTTCGTCACAATCCTTTTTAAAAAACAATAAAAAACAATTAATACTTTTTAAAAAACCTGATTTTTTCGTGGTTAATTATGCATGCCCACTTGGGTTATAGTTTATTAAACCCCTTGCAAATGTTTGTTAGGGTAAAACCCCCAAAATGGGAAAAAATAGAAGATTTACCAAAAATAGTTGCAACCTTATTTTTACTTTTAAAAACAAAAATTTTTTTGATTAAAAAGACATAGACAGCCTTTCGATTTTGATTATTTTAATTTTTTTTTTTAGTTAAAAAAAAGATGAGTGAAAAAAAAAGATTTCAATACGTTTACCACCTGCTGTAATTAGCGGGCCTTTTTTAAAGGGTATAGGTGTTGCAAAAAAAAATGTTTAAAAAGAAGCCGGGGGATCTAGGGGGTTAGCAGAGGACGTTGTTAAGGTTTTGTTGAATTACTGCAGGGAGGGGTCAAACATTTCTTGTTCCAGGGGATTATCCAGAAAATATTGTGCATGAAAGATTTAAATTTCAAAAAATATTTTTTTATAAAAGATGCGGATTTGGTTTGATGGTGGGAGGAGCTTGTTTTTGCTTTGGCCTTTTCTGAAACAATTTTAAATTTTATAAAATTGCGGTCAATGAAGAGAGAGAACGCATAACAAAGCAAGGAAGATTACTAAAGGGAAGAGACGTTTTCGAGAAAAGACGAATTTTCTCACTTAGACTTTATTAAAAAAAGTTAAGAGAACAAGGGAAATGCCCGAGCACACATTTTTCAGACGGAAAAGAAGCAATGAGCTCCCCCCGGTGGTTTTTGGAGCCCTTGCCCGGGCTCAACCCGGGTAAAGGAGGAGAGTTGGGCGGGGGCTAGCAACCTCACCCGTAAAAACATTACCGCACGGAAACAAAAGCAAGAAAACTATCCATTTGGGAGAGGGAGTGAAGCAGACCCAAACAATTTTGGGTTAGAAGGAGGGGGCCCAAACCCAAAAGGACGTTCCAGCCCGATAGCGGGTTTTAACGCCAAAACGTCACATGCGGTTGGATTTTGGGCTGCGGACCTTGTAAAAGGAAAATTTTCACAAAATGTAAAAAGAGTGAAAATACAACCCGAGCCTTAGGGGTCCGAGGCAGATGGGCAAAAACAGGGAAAAAAGACTGATACTGGAGAAAAACCCCATCTGGGCGGAAAAGGGAGAGACATCCCCAGGAGGGGTGCCTCATTTTTGAAAAAAAACATGCCAATGCCCTATGAATGGAAAACCAAACAAGAACGCCTGCTTATTAAGAATGAACTCCAAGTGGCCAAGATCAGTTAAGTGGTATGCACCAAAAGAAACACTGACGAAAAGGGGGAAGGTCAGTTCGACAGTGGCTCCCAAACAAATTGGATGACTACCAAGACCTTTTCCCCCTGATGGGGGATTTAATGCAAGAGTTGGTAGCAAAAATGAGAACAGGGAAAAAAGTCAGGGGAAACATGGAATAGGGCATGACCGACAACGGGGAAAAGGCTCATCGACCCCTGTGAAGAAAATGATTTGGTCATTGGCGGTACTCTTTTCGCTCACAAAACCACCCCCAAGTAACTGACCACCCCCGACGGAAAGACAAAGAAACCAAAATTTACCCAATCTTATCAAAGGAAAAAAGGGGGCCTCCTAAAGATGTCGTGTGATGCGACATGAGATGGGAGTGACCATGAAATATGGTAGCGAAACTGACCTCAAAAAGAGGAAGGCAAAAGTTGGGGGGGCAGTCGGAAACCCCGCTTGATTTTTCCCCAAACTAGAGATTAACAACAAAGAAGAAATTTTGCTACCTTGAAGAATCGCTTTAGCGTCCTCCAAAATAAACAGCACTGACCCTAGACAGTTTCAACAGGAAACCCAAACAGCAAAAGAGACAATAGGGTTTAGGAAAAGTTGAAATCGAGTGGGTAATGCCAACACATGGGGAAAAACCCTTGAGGAGAAAAAACAGATCAAGAAAAAACTGTAGAGCCCAAACACCCGGTAAAGGGAAAAAAACAACCCAGCACAGAGAAAAGACAAAGAAGTGAAGTTGTTGCAAGGGAAAAATAAAAATCTCTATGGGAGGGGGCTTTTGGGAAAAAGCGAGGCGCAGCAGGAAAAGGTATGAAGACTTTTAAGAACCACCAAGGGGTGCGGGGGACGAGGACAGAACCAAGACATACCTTAAGCAGAGGACGGAACACCTATCCAAAAAATGTGCCAACCGGGGAGGTGGGGAAAAGCACTTCCAGAGGATCCTAAACCGCCCGATCCACCAAAACCAGCGGGGCATTCCTATGGAGAGGAACCCGGGCGTCAACATGGGACATAAGTAGATGAGGTAAGGAAACTATCCGAAGCTGAAGAATGGCAAAGCTCCAGGAGAAGTTGTTGCCCCCAATCTGAAAGGGAGAAGAACAGGACCCCCTACCTCCAACGATCCTGCGGACTAGGGGCTAGGAACAACCCCCACCTGACTGGGGAATGGTACACATCAAATTACCAAAAAAAAGGGGATCTAGGGGAATGCAAAAAATTGGAGAGGGATCACCCTACTATCAATCACCAGCAAAGTCTTCAGTCCATCTTACCCGCGTTTTTAAAAGAAAGCGGAGATGACCTACTTCACAAGAGCAGGCGGGTTTAGAGCGGGGAGATATCATTGCACATTTTCGTCTTACCCAGATCCCCGAGCATCCCATGAATGGAAAACCCCCTTTACGTGGTTTTCATTGATTTCGAGAAAGCTTTGACAGTTTTTCACCGCGCTTCCTTGGAAGATTACGACAACGGCATTCCCCCGAAAATGGTCAACACATCCAGTCCCCGTAGAGAGCTTTGAGGTCGCATCATCCACAAAAACCCGCTGACGGAAACCCTTCAATTGGACCCGGGTGAAAAAAGGCGCAACTGTCACAATCTCTTCCCCTTGGCCAGCTGGTAGATGCAAACGTCACCGGGGAAAGAACGGGGAATCCCGGGGGATGTTTTACCCGTTTTGGGGGAATTGACTACGCAGATACCCGGGAAAGCTGTCACAAAGCCCAGACGCCCGGAGAGACAGAAAGCCCCCAGCGAGCACCAGCCCATTTGGGGAAGGGCAACGAGAGGAAGACGCAGGTCAGAGGAAAATGCACAAAAAAACCCCATCACCGCTAACGGCAAACCACTTGAGATGTTTAGGGAATTTGTATACCCGGGGGGCAATTCCCAACGGGGACTGCAAACCCGGAGTCAATGCCAGAATCAGCAAAGCCCAACCAAGCTTTCCATGCTTAGGCCATTGGGGATCCACCTCCTCAGCATCCAAACGAAGATTTACCTCAAAAGAATTCCTCAGCGTCCCCTGTTGGCTCAGAGTGTGGAAGACTCGTCGCCATTTAGAAAAAGCTGGGAAAGGTTTCCGAACAATGTCGCGACATATCCCGGGTCTTCTGGCCCAAACATCTCTCAAACGAAAAACTGGGACAAACAGGGGTCTCCACAATACAGGCACCATTTCCCGGCGCGTCGATGGGATGGCTAGGGATGTCTGTTGCTGCCCCCAGCCATCCCCGAAAGCCCCGCGCTGGACCCCCCAGGTAAAAGAAAACGGGGGCGACCGAAGGAAACCTGGGAGGACAATAAAAGAGAGCGAAAGGCAAAGGACTGACTTCAACCCCCAGCCCCCGAGTGCCCCCGGGCAGAGCCGGGAATCCTTTGCCTAGCCCAAGCGCCGCAGGCCGGAGAGGACATGATGATGAGATGAGCAATGAATGAGTATTACTTGTGAAGGAAAGAGTTTTAACATCGCCTCGCCAGAACTGTCTCTTTTATGAAACCCCTGAGAAAAACCGAAGATGCAGAGAAGTTTTATTGCGGTTGGCATGACCTCGTCGATTTTTTCTCATTTCTTGTGTAAAATAAAAGCTTTTTAAAAAATGAAAAAATACGAAGTACAAAAAATTTTTCTCCAAAGGGTTTGGAAAGGAAAAAACTGCTTTGAAAAAATGATAAAGCTGCTGAGTGTCTGAATCAGATGCGAAAGATGGCTTTTAAAAAAAGGCAATTTTGGGAATTATCTGCCCCCCCCCAAAGAATAATAAGGCCTGATTTTTTAATCATTCCCCAAAGAAAACCCCCCAATGGACTTTTGTATTTCCCATGACAAATTAGAAGAAAAAGTTTAAATATCTTGACAGTTGTTGACATGGCTTCAATATATAAAACCTGAAAACCATAATGGATAAAAGTCAATGCTGGGCTGTGGCTTTACAAAAAATATCATGCGAGGTCCTTAAAATTCCCAGGATATCCCGGTTGAGATGGAAAAAGAGTTTAAAAGGTTCTGTAAAACCCTTGTTTTTAAAACCATGTTCAGTTAAAAGGGGGATCCCCGGCAACCATCGATACAAGCCTTTTGTAGAAAACTTTTTTAAAATCTGCTAACGCCTGTTTCCTTCAATACAAGAGAAATTTTGGACAAAATACGAAGTACAGAGAACGCAACACGAATGGGTTAGGGGATTGCCCATCTTTAGCGCCATGAACAATGAATAATTTAAAGAACGGGGTTAAACCCGTAAAAGCGATCAAATTAAAAAAAAGCATTACTGAAGAGTTAGGGGACTCAAAACTCTTGCCGTTTGGGTAAAATTTAAGATACTTGTATGCTCCTGGAGAGGCAGAAGGCGATGTTAGAATTAGAGCCACAGATCCTATATGGAGCGTAGATGTATATGAAGTTGAAAGAATCATGAAAACAACCCCTCCCGTATATTATTTAAGAGAGACTCTCACTTCTAAAACGCCTGCCCCTAAAAGACCCTTTGTTCGTGAAGAGCTGCAAGTTGTCCCACCAAACACAGTGAGTTAACAAAAAAAATAGTATTTATTTTTGCTAAACTTATTTTTTTTGTTAAACTTTTTTTTAGACTATTTTGGGTTTAACCGATCGTGTGTTTGTTTTTCAATGTTCTGTTTAATTGCATCAGTGTCTACCTGTCGTGAAGTAAAAGTCTTTCTCCACTCCTTTTGAAGTTCAATTTTTTGTCGTCTGTAATCCTCACCATCGGCCATAAGCTTCTGAAATTCTTCGTCCGTAATGTTTCATCCTGTAATGATTTGCTCATTCTTAATCTTAATGAACAAAGTTTTGCTGATGCTAGGGCAACAATGGCAGTGTGCTTTGTCATTTAGGAGTTAATTTCTTTTACAACAGCACTTACAATCATAGACATGGCGCCTAAACCTAACCCAAGGCCCCCTAATGCTAAAGAGGCTGACGCTCCAACCCCAGTAGCTAAAACAGCAACACTAGACCCAGCACTTACGTTAGCTACAGCTGATGAGCCAGTAATTACATAAGAAATAGTATTTACAGCTTTAGCATATTTCTTTCTAGTAACTCTATACTTATCCAAGTCGCTTTCTATTTCCTTTTGAAGTTCAGTTATTTCTCTAACCTAAACTGTTGAACCTCCATTTTTTAAATAAGATTATTTTTTAAATCAATCTTATACATATCTTCTTATTAATCCTTCTAGCAGCACTTCATCAACAGAGTAAAACGCAATAAAATCAACATATTTAATGAAAATAGAGTCCAGTACTGTTAGTTTGGTTTTGTCAACCATCACAGTAACCTTGTCAGATGATATATGGGGGATTATTTTGTCTCCATTTTTAGTAATTGCAATACTGAGCTTAAGAGGGGCATCCAAGGTTTCAGCCTTTATTTGTACACCTCTGATTAACGTATGTTCTGGCAAACTAGTATCGCCCTCCCTCGGAGTAATAAATAAGCGAAAAATCATCGTCATTTGTCTAGGTAGTGACTGTAGCGTCGGGGTAAATTCTAAGCCGACGGTGTCATCCCCCACTTCAGCTAAGGACTTCTTTCTCTGTAGCATATATTCAGAACCCTGCCTAGTTATTTCAATCTGTTTTTTCTGTTGTGTTCCTGGGACTAGGCTAACAAGAATGGGCCCTTCATTTAAGCTTTTCTAAAATTGTTTTTCTTATCAAAGTATACATTAGGGCTTCGTAGTTCAAACTTTAAATTCGAAGCAATTTCAGGAAGCAACGCCCAAGCATTCTCTCTTTTATGAAGTTTGTATTCATGTTTACCAAAATCGTTTGCCCTTAAATTTCGTATCTCTTCTAAGGTAGGATATTGCTGTCGTTTTTTGTCTTCAATTTCTGTTCGTTTGTAAACCCCATCATCTGTGTATTCAAATCCATAAACATTTCCTGGCACTCCTATTAGATCAAACTCGGTTGTGTCTGCTAGGTCTTTTAGCTCTACTGCAGTGCATTTAGGAGCTAGCTGCGCTTTTGATTCTGGCCCTATAGACATTCTTTTTATAATATAAAAAATTATAATAAACAAATTGTTATAAGCAATCTACAATAAACAATCTACAATAACAAACGTATTGAACTGGGGTGGTCAGTCCGTAAGCATAGCTTAGCGTGCTTAGATTTTTCCAACTGCTCTTTTATTTTTTTAGCTCATCTTTGTCCCTTATTATATAATTTTCACTTAAACATTTTTCAAAACTATCTTTGTCCTTAGTGTAAAATAATACAACCGATTTTAACTGCGATCTAAAGTCTTTTAAGACAGCATTGTATTTTTGAGTTAAGAGCCACACAGAAACTAAGGCGTGGCGTCCACTAAAGGCTAGCTTTGACAGAGCTTTTCTTTTTTTAACAATGTCTCGTTCAGCTGAACAGTCATCAATAATAAACAGTGTTTCAGTTCCCTCAAATAGTCTATAGTAATGTTCTAAACAATCGCTCAGTTTGTCGCTAGGATCAACTAGAAATATATTCTCGTCTGTCCAAATAAACTTCCTTTCTTTGTAAGACTTGTTGTCCTTAATGGTTGTTGTCACTGTATAGGACAGTAGACAGGGATATATGCATTAATATATCCCCCGTTATAACCACCCCTTTCCCCCTTTTACTAAGTATGAACGCCACACAACAAACACACACAAAAGAAAATACAGTGCACAAACAGAAGGCTTTATTTGCATTCACACACGCACACTTACCCACAGAATGGCAGATGAAACACCAATACCTTTATATATCCGACACATAGGCAGTTTCCCCCCCCCCCCCCACCCCCACACACAAAAAGAACAAACAAACCGCAAAGAATCCAACAATACTATCAATACCCGACCATCAGCGCATGGCCCCTTATGCATACCCGTGCACGCGTGTGCTGCACGTTTACATATAACAACCCTTCCCTCAGGAGGCACAGATACACACCTCAGCCCACTAAAGGCCAATACCAGAGGGGACAAGGGTGAAATCACATCACCTGGTAATCCCGGGCTGAAATATCAAGCAAGGTTGATACGTCATAAACCCGAGATGCCCACGCAATGCTTTTCTTTCAAATGTATTCTTTATACTAATTTTTATGTGCCGGTGTCAAACCATCGGACACCAAAGCTTAACCCCAAATGTTCAACACCAATTGTTCAGGTAACCCGCACCCAATGTTGTACTTTCAATACTTCATCCGAAGTCCCTGGCGGGTACTTGACACAGGCAAAAAAATAAAAAAACCAAAAAAAACTTCCCAAAAAAAAACAAAAAAACCACACACACAAAAAAAAAAAAAACAACGGCAACACAGCGTTTCCCGATATGGTTATGAAAACGTCGGTCTGCTTGACGGCGCTCTCACACTAATGCACCGCCAAAACACAAAACCTTCACTGAAGCGCTTGATACGAAATAGGAGAGGAACGTTGTGACACGTCGAAGAACGCGGTTCCCTCCCTACGGGCACCAACCACACCCGCAAGTCACACGCTGATGGAATACTGCGGTGGGCCTCAAGACGCTTGCCACCCTGAAGAGACAGATGAAGTCAGAGGAACTGCCACACCCTCGGACTGTGGAAGGGAGATGACGTCCCGACCGGAACGCATCTGCCGGCTCCGGGTGCATCCCCACTCCGGCAGAGAAGTGGGCAGGGACGACAGTGGGGATGGCGGTGCCAACTCCCACCACCTGAGAGGCCGACCCTCACGGATTTGCCGTGTAGGGGAGGTATGTAACATGGTAAGGCTCACGACCTAACACTTTAGATTGTCGTCAAACTGGTTCCAAGGCTCAACATATTTCATCATTAATTCTTTACGTCACGATACGAGGCGCGGGCTGCGACGTCATTTTCTTCGGAAGACGACCTGCTCTCATCGTTTATTTTTATCTTGTTTTGTGCCAGAAGCAGATTCAATATGTCACTTACCATTCTTCATTCAAGTTGAGAGTTCCTATTCCGTGAACCAGCATCCCTTTGGAAGCTGTCCAATACTATGTTTGTTCGAAGTTGTCAAGGAACTTTATTTTCATCGCATCTCCAAGACACGACTATTCATGCGCGATGACGTAACTAAAAGTCAGTTACTGAAGCAGAGCGAGTGGAGAAAAGACGCATCGCCAGCAGCAGAGAGCGTTTGGAAAGTGACATCCATCCTTGCCCATACAGCAAGCCCGGAACCAATAAAAAGTATTCTACGGACTCTCTGGAGGTCTGACTGCGATCGCCAACCCCAAGTCGTTGAAAAAACCTCCCGACAGCCCAAAAAGGGTTTTCGTCGCCGGACTTGCAGGATTGGAAAATCCATGCCATCAACGGTCTCCTCCCCCCGACTCGCCTTCCCCTTGATGCCCCACGGCCACCCCCCCCCAACCCTTAGTACCCAAGGGAGCCCCCGGTCGCTGGTCGGCCCCAGCACGGGCAACTTTCGCGCGCCAGCCTTTGAAACTACGCCCCGTGCTGTACTGACCAGGGGGGGCCCCCCGGGTTTGGCATTCCCGTTGGAGAGTTTGGGTCCCCCCATCACATTTTTCTACTATGTGAGTGAGGGGGGCCAACCCACTCCGAAAATTTTTTGGCTGCTATTAGATCGGGAAAAAAGGGAAAAGGGTTTTTGTTGAAAAAACTTATCGAATTTTGGTAGTTTGATATGCAAAATTTTCCCTCGCAATATTTATAGGGCCCGGGCCCCGTAATATGTTAGTAAACACATTGATTGAGCCTATATTTGGGTTAAAATCATTTCAGTCGTGCATTGCAAATAATATTTTAAATTTTTAACTTTTCAGATGGGATGCTGTGCACCTGAGGTTGGTCTGGTGACATCGATCACTTAATATTACATCCATCTCATCTTTATTGTATCATTGTGCCCGCGGTAGACATCGCATACATGACACCACACACTAGATTGTATTCATCAGTGTCGTCATGTTTGTCTTAGATCTAATCATACAAATTTACATAAATATTATAGATTTGCCGGGCAGCTTACAATATCAGGTGAAGAAATATTCCGATACAGGATACTGTGCAGATCACGCATGGTGGGCCGATTGACCAGAACTTCACTACACTGCGGAACTTCACGAGGGAGATCTGGACCTGAAGAACTGAAGAGCAAATAACTTCTCAAGACGTGACAAGGACTGTCCAGTGTTCCAGACGTTAACTTCTAAGTGCCCGTGCAAGATAAGAACAAACTTTTATTCAAAGTTGATTTATTCCACACATTATTTTTTTTTTTTGAAACTATCATCCACACGTCCACACACATACACTATCGTTAATAAATTGTGAATTGTTCATATTGCCTCTGTCGTGAAGAGTGGGTGCGATCGATTGGACGTGAAGTCGTCGAGCTAATAGGTGAACCGAACAACCGTCACACCATTCGGCGTGACATAAATTGGTGGCAGCGGTGGGATACGTTCGATCCCTCGGTTCGCCTTCATATAGCTCCGGCTTTGCGGACAATCATTGTCCCTCCTTCACTTCGGATGCGGGAGGTTGGGTGGAGCCCAGATTCTCCTTAGATGCACACATAGTCCCTCATAGTGTAGCATTAGATAGTTCTTACAGCTTATACAAAATCCAAATTAATCTTGTATGTCGTAAATTTCATTAGTCTATTGTGAAGTGCTCCAATATCACTTTGGATATAGTTGTCAGGTAGAATCGGCCCACTTTGCAGACATATTTTCTTGTATGGTTATATACAATCGTTTTGGAGAAGAAGATTTAGTCGTATGTAATTGGTTTGTCTTATCCGGACAGACTAGAGAAGAGAATTGAGATCACTAGTCCTATACCGACTTAGTGATAGATATATTTGCATATCAAAGTACACTGTCGCAATCGTAGAAAGGATTGTTTAATCTGTGAGTCATTATAAGTGATTTTCTTGAGTTTGATAATTTTTGATAAAAATAATTGTATACACGTATAAATTGCGTGATGCCAAAGGGACAAGAGGTCTACTACTCCTGTAACAGCATCACAAGGTCAAGTTGCAATGGACCCTGCATTCGTTATGTACAAAAGCACAGGGCGAAGCCCTGGGTTGAAAGAAGGCGACTTGATTGCCTATATAGAGAGGCAACTTGCTGCCGAACGCGAGCGAAGAGGCAAAGCTGCCGCAGAGCGAGAGGACAAAAGACTTGCTGCGAACGAGCGCGAAGAGGCAAAGCTCGCCGCAGAGCGAGAGGAAAAAACTTGCTGCCGAACGCGAAGAGGCAAAGTCGCGAAATATGGGGACAAAATGATTGCTGGAGATAAGACGCATTGAGTCGAACACGCATGTTGCAGCTCGGCAAAGTCAACGCCAACCACGCGCAAGCAATCCACAAGGTCAAAATGCCTTTTCTTGAGGATCGCGAGGACATCGAGGCGTACCTTGTCCAGTTTGAACGCGTCGCGACGCTAAATAAGTGGAGTGAGAATGAATGGGGTATTAGATGGTCCTTTACTGAAGGGTGAGGCCAGAGAAGCCTACATTCAAATACCGGTTGAGGATAGTGCTGACTACAATATTATTAAAAATGTGCTACTAAAACGTAGTCAACTGAACGCGGTCACCTATCGCAAGAAGTTTCGCAGCGCAAACCGCGTGATGGCGAAGAAAATAGTGTCTACTGGGAACGTCTCGACCATATGTTGAAGAGATGGGTCGAGATGTCAAACAAAAATGACGCAGATTTGAAAGAGATGTTGATCATGGAAAAGTTCTTAGAGACCCTGCCAATGGACAAGGCAAGATTTATCCGAGAGAAAGCTCCGGCAGGCAAGAAGGAAGTGTTGGTTGCAGCAGAACTCTTCGATGAGTCTAGGCTTGCAGAAAGAAGATTTATCAATGGGAAGATGATCAACACGAGATCTCAGCAGCCACAGAACCAGAATAGGAACCAAACAGACCAGCGTAACATCTCACAAGAAATGGCGAAACCGTGAGAAACCACATTCACTCCGGTGAGAAATCTGAGGGAACATCAAACTACCGAAGCTACAGGGACCCCCAAGATTCCATCAGGTCAATAGGAAGGGATGCTTCAAATGCGGAGGACCACATTTCATTAGAGACTGCCGGGCAATGAACAAGTATCGGTGATTATAGGAGATACTGTTCCTGAAGAAAACACACAGGCAGCATCAGGTTCTAGAAAAGGGGAACCGAAACAAGTACTATTGCTCTGTAAAGGTTGAAGGAACGAAGACTGAAGGTATGAGGGACACCGGCGCCACCCAAACACAAGTAAAGAAAAAATTTGGGTGCCAGCGAAATGCTACACAGGTCGTAGCAAAGTTGTTCGTTATGCAAAACAACATGACGGCAAACCTCCCACAGCGATCGTGAAACTGGAAACGCCATACTACAGTGGAAAGGTAGAAGTATTGGTAGCAGACGACGCACCCGTGCCAGTCTTGATAGGAAACGAAAACAGGACGCGATATGAGAAGCAAGAGAACAAGAATGAGGCCAAGCCCATAGTACATGAAATTGGAAAGAAGGAGGTGAACCTGAGACATCACTGTGCTCCAGCGAAGGCAAAGGAAGAGAATGAGACCATGGCAGCTATTGAAGATCCTGGAACATCGCGGGAAGGAACTAAATCGGTGCTTAGAGTCAAGCAATCAGTCTTGGCAACAGTGACGCCTTCACAGCTGAAAGAAGAACAAAGTAAGGATGAAAGTCTGTGCAGAGTACGTGAGCGTGCATGAAGGGAGATCGAGGTGTCACTGAAGCAATGGAGCACGACTTGCTACTACATGAAAAGAGGAGTGCTTTATAGAAAGTACATGCACGGTCAGAGAACATGGAACAGATCGTGGTGCCAAGCAAGTATAGACATGCCATCATGGAATTAGCACATGACGTTCCCCTGTCCGGACATCTTGGAATGAATTAAGTCAAAGGACAGGATTACCAGTTCATTTCACTGGCCGGGATTGATGCAGATATTAGGAGATTTTGTATCTCATGCGACACGTGTCAAAGATTTGTGAGCCGTGGAAGACTAGGAAAAGCACCGCTACAGGCAGTGCCAGTGGTAAGTGTGCCGTTCCAACAGGTAGCGATTGATATCGTTGGGCCAGTCAGCCCCACCCTTAGGGGCAACGATACGTGTTGACTATGATAGATTATGCAACTAAATATGCAGAAGCAGCTGCTATTCCAAAGGTAGACACTGTAACAGTCGCAGAAGCACTATACGAGATGTGGGACTAGACTTGGCATTCCACAGAAAATCATCAGCGACAGAGGACCACAATTCACCTCAGAGTTGATGAAAGAAGTGTATGTCTATTGAGCATAAAAGGAGTCTACAACACCATACCATGCTCAAGGAAATGGCCTGGTGGAGAAGTTCAACGGGACGATCAAGAAAATGATTCAAAAATTGTGCGTGGATCAGCCTACAGAATGGGATAGGTTCATTCCGGCCATGTTATTGCATATCGGGAGGTGCCACAAGATTCAACGCAGTTCTCGCCCTTTGAACTACTTTATGGAAGGACAGTTAAGGGACCCCTAGAGATACTGAAAAAGGTTTGGGTGGAAGAGGAAGAAAACCCAGAAGGTAGAAGCGCCGCAGAGTATGTAACAGATCTGCGCAACAAGATGGAAAGAAACTTGTCAGATCGCAGCAGAATGCCAGAAGGAAGCCAAGAAACGGTACATGAAAGCATTCAACAAGAAGGCGCACGAGCGCACGCTCGAAGAAGGTGATAGAGTATTAGTGTTACTACCTGATAAGCACAAGAGACTCCAGCTCTCTTGGAAGGGACCATTTGTTATCAACAAGAAAGTCAACAGGGTTGACTACCAAGTCCAGATTAGAGGAAAGAAAAGTTATACCATATAAACTTGATCAAAAAGTACCATGAAAGGGAGGAACCCGAAGCACAAGTCTCAGTGATTGTACACGAGGAGGAGTCGGATGACTACTACACAGAGAATGTTCCATTACTACCACTGAAGCAAACGGAAGATCACACACGAAGTCAATCTAGGTCAAGATCTGGAACCACGTCATAAAGAAAACATAGAACAGATGTCATCAAACATAAGAAAGTTTTCTCCGACTTGCCGGTACCACCAAGCTCGAAGAATGTGAGCTAACCCTGACCATCCAAGAGCCTATCAGGGTGAATCAATATCCGTTGCCACATTCCCAGATGAAGACAGTCAGAGAAGAAGTGGCCAGATGGAAAAGATGGGCGTTATAGAAAATCATCCTCGCCATATAACGCACCAATAGTCCTGGTGAAAAAGAAAGATGGCTCTGTGCGTTTCTGCACCGACTATCGTAAGCTAAACAAGTAACGCAGTTTGATGCAGAACCGATGCCAGACATCGACGGGATCTTTGCTAACTAAGCAAAGCAAAATATTTTTCTAAACTTGACCTGTGCAAGGGATTTGGCAAATCCCAATGAAGAAAGAGGATCAATTGAAAACAGCATTAGTACTCCGGAAGGGCAATACAGCTGGAAACGAATGCCCTTTGGCATGAAAAACCCCAGTGCAATATTTTCTCGTATGATGAGGAAACTTTTAGCACCGCTCAAACGTGAAGAATATACACAACTTTATTGACGATGTTTCATCGCAAGTGACAGTTGGGAACATCACTTGAGGCTTTGGATCAGATCCTCAGCAAGCTAGAGGAGGAGGGCTTGACCGCTAAGCCCTCAAAGTGCTTCTTTGGATTTAAGGAGTTTCGTTCTTGGGCCATGAACTGGCAAATGGACGTTGAAACCGAATCAGACAAAGTAGAGAAGTTGCTCGATGCAGAGAGACCAAAAACAAAGAAGCAAGTTAGAGCTTTCTTGGGATTGGCGGGATACTATCGTCGCTTCATCCCAAATTTCGCTGAAATAGCCATGCCGCTCACTGATTCCACCAAGAAGGGAAACCCGATAACATATTTGGAACGAGGAATGTGAGAAAGCATTTGAGACTTGAGGCAGAGGCTTGCGGAGAAGCCGGTTGTCATACTGCCAGACTGTGAAAAAGAATACGTCCTCAGGACTGATGCATCAAACAAGGATTGGGGGCAGTATTACTGCAGGAAAAGGATGATGTCCTAAGGCCCGTCGCATACAGCAGCAAGAAGCTCAATAAAGCTGAGCTCAACTACTCGACGATTGAGAAGGAATGCCTGGGAGTAGTTTGGGCAATGAAAAAATTTGAGCCATATTTGTTTGGAGTTCACTTTGTCCTGGGAAAAGGATCACCGCCCATTAGAATACTGAGGAGATCCAAGACAGACAACGGGAGACTCATGCGCTGGGCACTGCAACTTCAGCAACACTCGTTCTCCCTCCGCGTCATACCAGGAGAAGAGAACATAGGCGCAGATTACATGTCTCGGAATCCACTAAGATCCAAGAATGTAGAAGCAGCAGACTCATATATTGTGTACAAATCAGGTGTATTATGTGAGAATGTTGAATATATGACAGTATGTACTTTGTAATATAGAATTTTGTTTGGAAAAAAAAGGGCCCAGGCCTTTTAATCTGACAGATATAGATTTTTCTTCTATAAAAAATTGAATTTTTTTATTGAGGGTTGGTTTTTTATTAGCGAAAAAGGTTTTTTAAAAATTTTCGAAATCGCATCATTTCCGTGAAGGGGGGAGAAAGTTAGGGTTGGCGGACCTTTTAAATTTTAGAGGGGTTTTCGTTCATGTAGGTGACTAATTTTTTGTCCCTAAAAACCCCCGGGGGTTTTTAAGCCCCAAAAAATTTCTCAAATTCACCACAATTAGAGGGGCCCTTTTGAGTATTTTTTTTGCTCCTTTCAGTATTTTGTGTTTTTCAGAGCAAAAGATTTTTGTGGGATCCCTTTGTAGGCATCTCGGACTGTCATAATTTTGGGATTTTGGTTGGGTAATCCGTCCATCTTTCACCTTTTGAGAAAACTGGGGTTCATGGTTGGGAGAAAACTGGCAGATGTACAGTAAATTTTTTAAAAAGCAGGGGCTTATTTCCACCATCATAGGGCGCCGTCGCCATGTAAAAAAAAACTGGCGCTTTGGGTAGTTGTGCGTTTTCTTTTGAATCCATAATCATAGGTCCTTCGGTGCTCTCTTTAAGCTTTCCTTTTGATTTCGTGGATCTAGTGGCTAAGGGATTGCCGGTTTGGGAAAACAAGAGTGCAGCCGAAAAAGGCGCGTATGGTTACTTTTTCGTATCTATTTTTCTTGTTGTAAAAACCCAAATCTTTTTAATTTTTCAAAGGGCAAAAATTAGAGTTGTTATATTTATTTGCGGAGTTTGATTTCGGGTTTTTAAAATATTTTATCGCCCATCTTAATCTTAATATGTTGGTCTTTACCATTACATTTTTTTTTTATTAAAAGATTTAACCAGTTTAAATTAAGAGGGGGTTTTGTAACTTTGAAAGGTCACCCCTAAATTTTTGATTGTCGAAAATTTTTGTTCCAAGGCAACATTTTCTTCATTTTTTTTTTCCCCGATACACCCTCATATTTTTTGGAAGACAAGCTTATCGGTTAAAATTTTTTACGTTTTGTGCGACAGTTCAATTGTCCTAATTCTCATTTAAGTTGGTTCCCATTCGTGAACCCCCTTTCGGAGTGTCCAAACATTTTGTTCGAAGTGTCGGAACTTTATTTTAACGCTCCCCAAGTACGAAAAATTATGGCGTGGTAAAAAAATCAGTTTTTGAAGGGAAACGAGTGGAGAAAAAACCATGCCGAAAGAGCGGGAAGTACTCCTTTCCTTCCCACATTTAAACTCAACAATAAAAAAAATGACCCGGGATCGGGGAGCCCCCCTGTTGAGAACCCCCAAGTCCAGAAATGGTTTCGTACCGGACTTGGGGGATTGGAAAATCCATAAACGGTCTTTTCCCGCCATGGTTATTTGATGAGAGGGCCATGGACCTTATAGAAGGGGCCCCCAAAGGGTAGGTAGAGGGCACCGTTGGGATTTTTAAAAAATTTGACTTTGCTGTACTAAAACGGGAACCAGCCGGGGATGCGTTTGGAAAACCTTTGGGGTTGGTATTAAAATTTTTTTAATGTGATGGGGGTAACCCATCTAATTTTGTTCACATTAAAGAATATGGAAAAAAAATTTTTAGGAAAAACTTATCGTTTTTAGGATTTGGAATAATTCTCCAAAAAACGGGGCCCATGCCAATTGTTTTAAAACCATTGATTTTTAACTTATTACAACTTTCTCTGCATTCAAAAAATTTAATTTAATTTTTCAAGGGGTCTTGCACCTTTTGGGTCTGTTACATGGACACAAATGCACCCAACATTTTTTTACATTTCCCCAACACCACAACACCACACCCCCTGTTTGTTCTCAGGGCTTTTTCTTAGACAATAAAAAATTTACACAAAAATTTTTTGTTTGGGGGCCTTTCAAACGGGAAAAGAAAATTCCCTAAAGGATACGGGGCCAGCTTGGGGGGCCCCATTGAAGGGGTTTTTTTTGAACAACTTCGGGGAGGTTTTTCCCATTCCGTGTTAACCTTTAACTTGCCCCCCCGCGTTCATTGCCATTTTTTGGGTAATTTCCCTTACCATTTTTTTCGGGGGGGGCCCTCCCTTCATCCTAAAAAAGTTAAATTCCTGTAATTCAAAATTTCCGAGGCGGGTTTTCCCAAATTTGTTTTTTGAAAAATCCTAAATTAAAAACCTAAAATTTCATAATTCATTTCCGGGGCCTTTTTTGAGTCCAAAGCAAAAACGGGAAACTGAAACACTGAATCAGGGGAGACTTTCTTTCAGAAGTTCTTGCCTTGGGGCGTGTCTGCCTTTTAGAGGTGGGAACTGCTTCTGTCAGGCCAGTTGATGGTTTCAATTTTTTATTTTTTGGTTTTGTTATGCATTGTCCTGTTGGATTCACATAATTTTTTTAATGAAAAGGGGGTAAATTAATGAGTGAGGAAAAATGTTTTTCTTTGAAAGTTCATTTTGTTTTTAAATGTAAAAACCTGAAATTGCCGGTCGAAAAAACAGAAACAAAGGAATTTCGTAAAAACCTGAAATCACACAAACTGTTCCTTGGATTGACAAATGGTGCACTTTGGTTTTTAAAAAAAAACCCTCTTTTGGCTCAAATTGCTGTTCAAGAAGAAAAAAGCTGGGGAAAAAAAGGAAATTTGTGCAGATACTGCGCAAAGGCCCTTATTAACCTCCCAAAAACGTTTGGGGCAAAACAATGTTTTTAACCAACTGAAAATTTTAAACCCCTTATTAAAAACCCCTATCAAAATTCAGGCAAAAAAAATTTCAGGACTTTCAAAATGGCCCCCTTTGCCCCCCCAATTTAAAAAGTCCGAATCGTGTTTTGACCAAAAAAATTGAAAAAAACCAGAACAAAAACCCAAACAAAACACAAAACACCCACCAACAAACCATTTTCAAAAAATTCACAAATTTTGGAAATTCCCCAGACAAAAAATTTCCGAAAAATTTTACTTTTACAAAACAAAAACAGAAAAAGGGAGGTATTATAAAACCCAAGGGGGGCCAAGGGAAAGGGAGGGGGGAAAACAATCACTGGGGGGGTGGTTGCTCCATTTAAATTTTTTTGTCCAAATTCCCCCTTTTCTTCCCCAAAACCCTTAAAAAATTTTTTTTTAAATTTCACTCCATTTTTTCCAGAAAACTTAAATTTTTGTAATTTCATAGTTTTTTTTTAAAAATTTTCCCATAGATAAAAATTACTAGATGTTTTTCCAAAAATTTTAAGAAACCCATCCCTAAATACCAAACAAACAAAATTGTTTTAAGGATAAGAACGGAGTTTTGTTAAAAAAAGGGGTCAAATTATTTTTGTACGGGATAACTTAACAATTTTGGAAAAAAGGGACCTTCGGTATTTTTGTGTATGAAAGTTCTCATTTACCTTTGGAATTTGTCATGATCCTTTTGGGGAAAAACTAATCTTTTTTTTGCGCAAGGCCAATGTTTTTGGAAAAGGTTAAAATAAATGAAAAATTTGCCTTTATCGTTAGGTTTTTATGGGCTTTTTTTTTGCACCTTTTTTTTTTGGCTTGGTGTGTGTTGTGTGTGTTGTGTGTTGTGTGGTGTTGTGTGTGTGGTGTGTGTGTGTGTGTGTTGTGTGAGAGGGGAGGGAGAGAGAGAGAGAAAAAGGAAAAGGAAAAGGGGGAAAAGGAGAGAGAGAAAACCCCCTTTGTTCAGACAAATTTTTTCTTTTCTTTTCAAAATATTTTCTTATTTTGTGATAGATTACGTCTAGGATTAGGGTCGGTCCACGGCTAGTTGCTTTTAGCACTTCCTTATTATGTTGGCGGGTGTTTTGAGCTGAAAGGGAAAAATGTATCGTGTCAAAAAACCCCTTCACTGTCATTGGGAGGTAGTGGTTTCAGGGCAATTTCTAACCCTGTACAATAACATCCCGGGAAATATTTTATCCTGTGGCCCAGTGTCCTGTATATACATGCATTTGTTTGCTTTTAAAACCCATTTAACAGTTTTAAATTTCAAAGGGGGAAATGTTCCACCAAAAGAATGCTTCACAAGTTTTAAAGTTTAATGTCATAAACCCATCCGATTGTTTACAGTAATCCATGTATAATAGCCTTCGATTGTTGTACAATAATCTGTCATATTAATTTTTGTACAGAAACATGAATATTGAATTTTGGGGTGTGCAAGCTTTCTAAAAGAAGAAACATGATTAGCTTTTCAATCTTTTTCTCAAACAACGGGAAAGCTTAAGTTACAAATTTTTTGTACATTTCTGTCCCCCAAAATCGATTCACATAAGCCAAGGTTTATAATGGGATTTGAAAACAGACTCCCAAAACACTTTTAAACAACTTATGCAACAGACAAAAGCTCAATTTTTTAAAATCGGAGCGAAACGATACCTAACACGTTTAATAACTTAAAAACTTATGCAGACAGTACACAAAAAGTGGGGACCAGCATAGAAATTTTTCAGTTTTCAAAACATGAAAACAAATGCACTGTGGTATTTTGTAACATCGCGATCATTACTAAAAGAAATGTTCTTGAATCACAATTATATGTAAACATTCTTACATGTCTCTGTGATTTCGGTTGATGAGTTATGTAGAAGAAATGCTTTTGGGGGGTTTTTTTTCATTTCAGAGTTTTTAAATTACATGCATGTATGCAAAACAACTAAAGAAATTAAAATATACTTTCCATTAGCCAACAGCAATTTATACTTCACTATCACAAACTATACACTCCACACACTACACACGCACACACACCACACCACACAACCAAAAACACCACACACACAAAAACCCAAAACTTTCCTGCATCGAGACAAACAAAGAATTTTGGGTTTGGGGTTTATCGGAATCTAAAATTTGAAATCACCAAGCTACTGCAAGTTTTGGGTGGAGATCTGTGCTGCTGCCCGAATGTGTCTTGACCCCCACCTGAAAAAGGATTTTTATATTGATAAAAACTTTAAAAGTCAAGAAAGGTACATAATTTATCATTACAAACTCTAATTGGTTGTTTGGTAAATAAGTTTTTTTTTAAAATTGGGGAAATTTAAAATTACAAAATTTTACACATATTTTTTTTCTGTTGGTCGGGTGAAAAACCCGGGGACTGGGGGGAGGTTTTTTTTAAAGTACTCATCACTGACATGGTTTTTATCAAAATTAAATAACATATTTTCCCAACATTAGAAATTGCTTTACAATGACTAAAGTCAAAATGAGCAACTCAAAAGCTACCCTGTTCCAGCTCCCTAGAACGTTCCTTTGTACACTAAAAAATTCATCACATTTGTTAAAGAAACAACACTGCACACACAACCACACACACCCCCACACCACACACACGCCACACACACCTGCACACACACACAAACGCACGCACAGACCCCCAACACACACACACACACACATCCCTTTCAAACAACCAATTGCAAAAAAAAAAAAAAAAAAAAAATTCCCATTTACATGACTAAAGCATGAAAAACCCAACTTTAACTCGGTCACCTACCCCCCCCCCCCCCCCCCCCCCCCCAACCCCCCCACAACTAACTTCCAACTCATGATTACACTTGCATGCCTTTACAATTTGCTTGGGGAAAAACCCCAAAAACCCAACTTTATATTGACTTCACAGGGGCATGCTGAAAACGACACGCACATCTACACTTTGGATGTTTGTAGTGCTGACACAACACCGCTCTTTCTCCCTCACACACAGGGCAAAAACAGTAACATGCCATGTAATTCAGTGATCACACACTTTTACTGAGGCTTTTCAAGTATTCTAAAATTGTTTGCTCCCCCTTGATACCTTGGATCAGGTCACTGTCCCCACCAACAATCATGTCGATCGTCGTTTGGGTTTAAAAGGCAGCCCCACGCCCGTTTTCATACGGCCTGCCTTTCCATTCCGATGGTCTCTTTTTAGTTTGCCCATTTTTCACGGATTTTACTCTCAGTCTTCACTCGTTTTTTTATTTTCGGAAATGCAGGAAATGGTAGCTCCATGCCTGGGGCGAGATTGGGAAACCCCCTGTCAGTCTAAAAATGTCGGCCGGGTAAATCGACGGCAGCCCGCGGTCCAAATGGCAATGCATTCAAACCAGCGGGTCCAGTTTAACCCCCGGTTCCCTTCTTCTTCACTTTTTCCCAAAAAACCCCGGTTCCTCAAAAACGAGTGGGTCACCAGCGCGCATGTTAAAAAAGTAAATAAAATACCAAAAAAAACAGTGCGCTCGATTTTGGCCCCTGGACAAATTTAGCAAAAAGGGCGCACTCGATATTCAAGAAGATAAAAGCAATTGCCAAATTCAGGCCCAGGTAATAGTAAAAATATCAGGGAAGTAAAAAAGAAAATCGTAAATATGCAGATCTAAAAATGTGAATAAATTTTGGGTTTTTGAATGAGATTGCTTTTGGGGGAAAAATCTTGATGGACACGGCAGTGATTCCCACAACCGACAGAAGGGGAAAAAAAGAATGTAGTGGCTGTCAATATTTGATGCAGGTATATTATAAATTGACCGCCATCCTGGTGCATTTTATTCAATACTATTGTTCCTTGGGAATATCAATTATTTTTAGCTCCCCTTTAAAAAAGGTTTTTTAATTTTTTAAATTAAAAAAGCTCTTCCTTTTGGGGGTTTTCCATTCAATTTTCCTCATGTTCTTCCTGTTTTCCCCCTTTTCTCTGATGTGGTTCCCCTGTACGAACCGTGTGCTTCTTCTGAATCTTTTCAAGGTTTTCAATGTCCTTTAGAGGGTAAGGCCCCCAAAACTGAGCAACCATTTTCCAGTATGGTCAAACCCAGTTTTTTGTAGCAGTGTCTTTCCCTTTTTTGGGGGCGTCTTGTTTCCTGTGTAAGAAAGTAAGATGTTATTTGCTTTCTTACATATAAATTGTAATGTTCTTTCCATTTGAGACGCTATCTATAATCCCCCTTTAAATATTTTGCAGCTTAGTTTTTTTAAAAAAATTATTTGGATAGAATAATCGATCAATTAGTGAGGTTTTTTTACTTACGCAACATTGGCACTTTTGAGGGTAAAATTTCCCATTTTCCAAAGTTTTTTCCCCTTTAAAAACTTTTAGTTTTCTTGGAATGCGTGTTATTCTTGCTTCTGTTTTTCTATTTTACAAAAACTGTCACTGAAAAAAAGCCTTTAGTATTTCCGGGAGAGAGATTTTACTTATGTCATTTATATAAATTAAGAAAAACAAGGCCCCAGAACTTTCCCTGTGGAAACCCTGACAAGACTGGTTACAATGGGATGAGCCCTTCCACACAACTTTCTGATTCTCCCAACGGGAATGTCTAGCCCATTTTGAAAAGAACGCCAATCCCAAATGGTTTTTTTAACAGCGGGCCCCATGGTAAACCTTATAAAAGGCTTAAAAAAATCTAAAAAAATTGACTATTTGCTGTCTGTTTTAAAGAATTACTAAATCATTGAGTTGTTTTAAGTTGAGTCCAAAAAACCCTTGCTGTCAAAAAAACCAGCTGGGCGTTTTTTAAAAAATCATATTTTTTAAAATGGTCCTTATGCTACTATATTTATGTGTTCAAGTATTTAGCGTAGGGATGTAAGGATACGGTCAAAGTTCTTGCTTTTGTTTTGTCACCCTTTTTAAAAAAGGAACAATGCTCGACCCCCACTCATAGGTATTACTCCTGGTCCAGTGAAGCTTGGTAAGAATTGGTATCCCTCACTAAACTTTGGGAAAATAATTTTTAAAGAGCTTGCCAGGAAACGCCATTGGGAGTTGCTTTGTTTTCGTAATTTTGGTCGTATTTAAATCCCTGCTTTGTTTACTTTGATGTTTTGATTTCGGGAGTTTTTCTCACCCTTTAGTCTAATTTAAATTAAAAGGTTTGGGTTTTGGAAAAAACAAACAAAACTGCTTGTTTAGTAAGTTTGTTTTCCCTTCAGGGTCCGTATTAGGTTATTCTGGTTGTTTCTCGGTCTGGAACCCCAATGTTGCCCTGTCTTTACTCCTTTTGTAAGACCTAATTTCTTGTTCTGTGATCCCCTTCCAAAATCATCAAATTTTAACATAATTGGAGTGAGAAATCTACATCTCTTGACTTTCTTTTTAATATGTTTATACCTAACCATAATCTTTCTAAATTAGGGATGTAGTTTCAATTTTTAAAAGAAACGATTTTTTTCTAAAACAAACTTTATTTTGTAGAATCCGGGCTGGTGGTTCTTGCTTGAAGTTTTTTATGGGTTGTTGTCATCCATAAAAAATTCCAGTTAGTTTTTATCATTTCCCAAAAGATCACTGCATTTATCTTTAACATATGGGACCCAAAAAAAGACAGAAATTATGAGTATCCCGCGCAATTTTGGTTTAAATTGTTGGGTTTCCCCAAGGTTGGGGCTTTTGGGGGGTTTTCTTCGAAGGGTTAAATTACTCTCTAAAAAACTATGTCATGACACCGGGCCTGAATTAATTCCGGTTGCCAAAAGCCCTGGACAATGGTTTAAAAAATAAAATCCAGGAACCTTACCACAGTTGGTGATTCAATGACTGTATAACCCAAGGTCTTTGGGGGCATCAAAAACGAGTATTAATTTTTTTCTGTATTGATTCCAAAGTAGGCATCTTCACCCTTTAAATATTGGTAAAAAAAAGTCTCCACCAACCAAAAATTTTTTCCCTTCCTTTTGGCCCAAAACAATAAAAAATGTCCCCTGCAAATGCAAACTACATTTTCTCTGAGTCGGGGGTCTGAAAACTGATCCAACATGCGGGGTCTCTTTTTCTTAAAATTTAACCCTAAAAAATAAACTTTCACTATTTTTGCCTTGATAAAAAAAACCCATGGCAATTCTTCCTAATCAATCAAGACTCCCCCACCTTTTTTCCAAGTCTGTCTTTCTATAAAATAAAAATCCTCCATTAAAAGTTCCTGCGGATTTCAGTTTCTAGCCAATTTTGTTCCAATTACAACATCAATGTTTTTTTCGTGACTAAATTACGGGTTCTTCCTTTTTCTTAAAAGAGATTAAAAAAATTTTACGTTCATTTATTTTTTTTTTTCCCCTTTAATGTTTGGGAGTTCATTTACACTTTTTGATAGTGTTTTTTATCGTTTAGAATAGGGGGGGATAAAAAAATTAGGAAAAAATTTAAGTTTTTTTTGGGGATCGGTCGGGTGAGATAGGGTAAAAAACTTGCTTTTTGAGCTGCAGTTTTTTAATAGAATCTTCAAAAAGCCTTGAACTAAAGTTTGGAAGCCCGCGGGTAAAAACAAGTCCTGTATATCCTTTTGCAAAATGCTTCAAAAAAGCTAAAATTCATTAACATACATTTAAGGTACCTGTTTTGCAACGCACAGGCAACTGCTTTATGTTTCCATGGACTCTAAAATTTTGAAACCCGCATGGTTTTTTTATTTTGGTGGAGGCCCCGGATGAGTTCAATGTCTCCTAAAGGGAAAAGGGCTTAAAACCATAATTTAATCCCTGTGTCAAACCCCTTTTTTAACAAAATTCCTTTCACTGTACTTTTTCTGATGTTAATTAAAATCAGGGGTTAAAATCGGGCCCCTAGAAAAGGGTTTGAACAGTACTGGCAAGTCCCAACAGGAGTACCCGCCAGAGGAAAACTAAGGGGTCAAAAGGGGTTGTCCATGAATAAAGCCCAGAACTTCTTACTGCGGTATTTCCGATGGAGATCTGGAGCTAAAGAACTGAAGACAAATAACTTCCAAGACGTGACAAGGGGGCCCCAGGTTCCAGACTTTAACTTCTAAGTGCCCGTGCAAGAAAAGACAACTTTTTTTCAAAAGTTGATTTTTTCCACACTTTATTATTTTTTTTTTTACTTATCCAAAACAGTGCCCACATACACTTATTTTTTAAAAATAAATTTGAATTGTTCTTATTGCCCTGTCGTGAGAGGGGGGCGATCGATTGGGAGGAAGAGTCGGTAATAGGTGAAGAATAACCGCACCCATTGGGGCGTGCCCCCTGATGCCGAGGATGGGGGGGAAAAATAATGCCCTGTATGCCTGAGGATTGGGGGCAAAAAATGTGTTTTCCTGAGGATGGTGACAAACAATGCCCTGTATCCCTGAGGACTGGGGGCAAAAAAATGCCCCTGTAGTTGAGGTGGTGGGAAACAATGCCCTGTACCTGGGGACGGTCGAAACCAATGCCCTGTTCCCTGAGGACTGGTCAGAAAACAATGCCCTGTATGCTGGGGACTTGTCAGCCACATGCCCTGTATGCCTGGGATGGCAGCAAAAAATGCCCGTATCCCTGAGGATGGTCACAAACAATGCCCTGATCCCTGGGATGGTAGCAAACAATCCCCTGTATCCCTGAGGACTGGTCAGCAACAATCCTGTTCCTGGGTAATGGGGGGGCAAACAATTCCTGTATGCCTGGGGTGATGGGAAAACAATGCCCTTATCCCTGGGATGGGGGGTTCTTTGCAAAAAGATAAAAGTGGTTTTCTGGTGTAAAGAAGGCCGGGAGGCTTATGTGGAAAAAAACAAAATCGGCACAACCCCTAGTCAAGAAGCTTTCTGTAAAGTGTACATCCCAAGTCCAAGCATGGGAACCCAAAAAAAGGGATTGTCTTAAAATCCCCCTTTAAAACGAGGATAAAAAACGTCCTAAGCGGGTTTTTTCCAGTCGGGAAAACAATCTGAGATTGTTTTGAAGGAAAAGTTTCAGCCTACAGGGATGTGGGGGTTCCCCCTGCCTCTGCAGGTGTACACTGGGTGGGGGGAAATCTCCAAGACAGGACCAAAAGCCCTCCGCAGGCTTCCTGGGGTGGTGTGGATGCCCCAAAGACAGGACCAAGCCTCTGCGGGCTGTACATGGGGGGGTGTGGAATGCTCCAAGACAGGACCAGTCCTTGGCAGAAGGGGACCCAAGTGTTTCGGGTAACTGGGTCTCCAGAGCGTACACAACACACCCTAGTCCGTTTAGAATGGCCCAAGGCTATAAAAAGGGCAGCAATTTTTCTCTCAGCGCTCCAGTCAGTGTGGCTATGCCCTGCAGAATTTTCAGGCTTTTGAAAAGAGTTTTCAAGGTTTTTTAATGTGATAAAAAAAGCGGTTTTTGTAAAAATAACTCCCAGAAATTTTGGCTTTTTAAAAGCTAGAAACAAAGATTTCCCTGTTTGGATTTCAGGACACAAAAAAAGGGGCAAGTTTTGGAAGTGAATGCCCGGGTCTTGTAGCTGGAAAAGGTAAAGCCAAGTCAATGCACCGGGTCTTTGTAGGGAAAGGGAAAGCCAAGTCAATGCACCGGGTCTTAGTATGGAAAAGGGAAAACCAGTCAGTGCACCCGGGGTTGTAGTGGGAAAGGTAAAGCCAAACAGTGAGGGTCTGCTGAATGAATTGAAATGTTTATTTTTTTTCTAAAGAGGCAGAAGAAGGGTTTCCCTTTTTGGAACACCCAAATCCGTTTTGAAAAATCAGCGTGATGGTGCCATCCAGCTTGAAAGGGCATTCTGCCAAAAAAGTTTTACTAAAAAGTGGAAAAAATGACCCCCAAACAAAGAAACCCCCAAAGAAACCCAAACCCTAAAAACACCACCAAAATAAAGGGCGAAGATGATAACAATAAGCTGTAATAAATACCATAAAATGAAAAGTGATCGATGATACAGCTTTTTTTAGTGCTTTAAATTCTGATGCTGAAAGCACTTCACAAAGAAAAGGCCAAACCTTGTATGGAACTCAGCACAAACACCTGACAGGAGTTTGGCCCCCCCCTCCCCCTCCCAATTTCCCCTCCCCCTTCCTCCCCACACAAACACCGGTTTCCCTCCCTCTTATACCCCTCCCTCGTCTGACCAAGCAAAATGCCCGGTTAAATCAACGTTTACCATACTTTGGAAATTTAAAAAACAATGGGCAGAGCTTGCCACAGATACCAAGTTTGGTTTAAAGTGTAGGGATATGTGTGTGTGTGTGTGTGTGTGTGGTGTGGGGTGTGTGTGTGTGTGTGTGTGTGTTGTTTTTATGTGTGTGTTTTGTTTTGTGTGGGGTGGTTTTTGGTGGGGGGGTGTGGGTGGTGTGTGTGTGTGTTTGATTTTATTTTATTGATTTTTTTTTAACGTCTGTTCACAAAATGGGGATTTAACTAGAAATAAACCAATCCAAAAAAAAATAAAAAAAAAAAAAAAAAAAAAAAAAAGGGCTGTGAAAGGGTTTTTGTCTGTGTTTGCGAGCTGCTCGCGCCCCGCGGCGCGCGCGCGCGTGTGTGCGGGGGTGGGTGGTGTGTGTGTGTGTGTGTGTGTGTGTGTGGTGTGTGTGGGGGTGTGTGTGTGTGTGTGTGTGTCTGTGTGTGTGTTGTGGTGGTGTGTGGTGTGTTTGTTACTGTGCTGGTGTGTGTTGTGTGTGTTGTGTGGTGTGTGGGTGTGTGTTGTGTGTGTTTTGGAATATGCATCATTGTGAAGGTAGTATAAACATTTTACAATTTTCTATAAATGATTTAATGTTTCAATAAATTTGCAGTAAAGTGCGGTAAAACTGATCATTTTTTTAATTTTTTGGTGTTATTTTTTTAAAGATTCCCCTTTTTGTACTCTATCCAGAAAAGTTTTTAAAAGGGTTTGCAATGGGCAACAAAAGAATATGTTCAATTTTATTGAAAGACCACAAGACATTCTAATTTTTTTAAAATTTGTCTTCCCTGAATTTAATCGAATTTTGTAAATGAGACTAGACAAGGATTGAAAACGGTAAAATTTTTTCTTTTAAGGAAGCTTTTGTCATTATTCGACTTTCTACATCGAAAATTTTTTTCAGTTTTTCTAAATTTTTTTGGGATGTAGGTGTTTTCTAATAGCTCCCTTTTTTCGTGATTATCAGCCATTTATTCCCCCCAAAAACCACAGTGAAGGATCCAACAAAATTCACATTTTACCTTTAATTAATGAATTTTAAATATTTTAGTCAAATTTCAAGTCTTTTCGAACTTTTTCTTCCCGTTTTTGCCCGGGCTGTAAAGAACGATTTTTAGTCAACACAAAGTAAAATGCTTTTTCGCAGTATCAAAAATCAACTAGAAGGTAAGGCCAAAGAATTGATATAGTTCTGCAGTAAAAACAGAAAAACCTTTTTTCCAGACAAAAAAGCTTTTTTTCTTGAAAGAGGGAAACAAAACCCGCCCCCGTGTATGATTCCCAAAAATGAACCGTTGTAAAAATCTTTAAAATGATTTGGTACTTTTTTTTGATGTTTTTTTGGTTCAACGGATATAAGATTGATGTTATCCTCTTTTTTTTTGATTGTATAATCTGTACGAAACTGCGGGAAAAATTTCTCCCCTTGGGGTAATGGGTTAATTAGGGATACCTGAGATTGTGTAATATCAAAATCACAAATCTTAAAAAGTCCTGTATAGTTTCATGGTTTAAGTATGAAATGTTTTGCGCTCTTTTGGGAAATCCGTCTTAAATCAAGAAAAATGCATTTGCACTGAAATTTGAAAATGAAAGACATTTGTCACTATTTTCGGTGGCCAACTTCCGTTGGTTCTCAGAGTTAAAAAATTAGTGCCTGTTTTTTTTTGAGCGTATTTGTGTGTATGGCACACCAAGTGCCCAATTTAAAGCCTTTCTATTATGCTTGTAATTTTTTTTTGCGCGTCTGTGGAGCTGGAAAAAAACCCCCTTTTACATAAGTTAATTTTGATCGAACTAACTGGTAGCAAGGGGTAAAAGTGTTTGATATCTTTCCCCTGACTGAGCATTAATTTTTTTGAGAAAAAATTTTTCTTTGTCTGCTTTATTATTATGTGTTCAATTGAATCGTCCTTTAACTTTGGGGGTTAAATAGACTCCCCCAAAAATTTTTCGCTTTAATATTTAAGAGTGTTGCCTTTTATAACAGCGGGAGGGTCTTTGGAGCAACCATTAATAAAAAGCATTAATTGTGTCTTTTCTCCCCCAAAATTCTAAACCATTTTTTTCATGTATAAAAATTTAAATTTTCTGCTAACTTGGGGAAAGTTTTTTAAAGTTTTAAAAAACCTCTTTTTTGTTTGTTTTTTTGAGTTTGTATTTATCCCAAAAGCAATGTCTCAGCATATTCAAGGGTGGATATTGTTGAGGGAAGTTTGGGGGATCATGAAAAAATAGAAAAAGAAAGGAAGCAATGATAGATCCCTTTAGGAATTCCAATATCAAAATCCCTTTAATGACGAAAAAGCATGTGCCCAATTCTTGTCAAATAGTCTCCCGCAAGAACATTTTTTAAATTTATACATTGTCCACTATTCAATTGTTTTGCTTATAAAACAGTGAGCATGCCATACACTATCATAAGCTTTTTTAATTTTAAAAAAAAAAAAGCAAATGTTCTTTTTTTTTCTGGAAAATGTTTTTTTAAATTGATTCGAAAATTTGACCAGTGGTCAGTTGTATATCTTCCTTTCCCGAAACCTGCTTTGTGTGTGAGTGTGTTGGGGTTGTGTGTTGTGTGTGTGTGTGGTGTGTGTGTGTGGTGCATGGGGGTGTAGCAATTCACAGATTGCCACAGATAAAAAATTTGAGTTTTCGTGAGAGTGAGTGAGTGGCCGAGTGTGGGGGTGTGTGTGTGTGTGTGTTTTGTGTGTTGTGTGTGTTGTGTTTTGTGTTGGGGGTGTGTTTGTTTGATTTAAGGCTGAGGGTGTGTATGTGTGTGTGGGGTGTGTGTGTGTGTGTGTGTGTGTGTGTGTGTGTTTTTGGGGGGTGGTGTGTGTTGCTTCTTTTGAATTATTATGTATTCAGAAAATTAGTAAAGAAAAAAAAATTTTCTGTAAAAAACAACAAGCAATATGTCATTGTTCAAAAAAAAGAAAATATGTCACATGTTAATAGACGCTAAAGGTTAAAGATAAGCTACCAAAAAACATTTACCTTTTTCTGCATAAAAAAACAAAAAAGCATGTTTTTTAGACAAACCCATTCTGTCACCCTGCAAACCATTTTGTTTCCATTTAAAAAATTTTAAACCGGCTAAAACAACCTGGGAAAGGAATGATAGATTTTGTGTCTTTTTTGTTTAAATATGAATAAGTCTGCATGTTTCCAATTTTAAAGTCAATGAAATTAAAAGCGGCACAAATTAAAATTAAACATTTTAAACACATCTGAAAGCCATCAAGTATGGTTTCTTTTATAATTTTTCATACAAATGGAAACAAAAATATGCAACATCTATTCTCAGTCGTGGGTTAGTTTCCTTTCTTTCCTTTTATCTTTTTTTTTTTATTCTTAATAATATGAAAGCAAATCTAATAATTAAAACACATATCTGAAATTAAAAAAATTTTTAAGTGCACTTGCCCTCTTTTTAAAAAAAGTTACAAAGGGAATCGACTGTTTGGGCTACTTTTGTGAAATTACCAATTATTTCACCTTCTGTGATTCAGAAAACCCCAAAATCTGTTTTCAAACACTAAGATCTTGGTTTTTTTTAATGTTTGCAAAATTTTCATTCATCTCCCCAAATTTTACAAAACAAATTACTGAGCTTCGTTATAACTTTAAAACCAGAAAGGGCAAGGTTGCAACTTATCAAAGTCTTTCCCCATAATGAAATCATTTTATCACATACCACAAAAAGTCTGACAAAAAAACTCCAACGACTGACTTCCTCAATTGTACAAAAAAATTTAATTGTCTTTTTGTGAAAGGACACAGACTGACAGAAAGGGGTGTATTGCGCCACAAAAACTTTGGGATTGCAATTTCACCAACTGATCAACTATCCCATCAAATTTTTGGGATTTTCACTGTGAATTCTGGGGAACTCTGTACCAAAATTTTGCCCAAAACATTGCTGTTTTCCGCTGATGGTGAAGTTGTGAGTAATGATTTTTGTGTGTGTGTGTGTGTGTCTTCTTTAACGTCTTTCCCCTAACGTGTTTAGACGATACAATGACTTGTGCTTCTGTTTTAATTAAAGGGAATAGGCCGTACATTTCTGCTGGTCCAATGTTCAAGTCCCTACATGGGATTAAGAACGTTCCCATCTCTCGCAGTACACACAGACAAGCATCTGTAAATTTTGGATTAACCTACCTTAAAGTTTACTGAAAAGCAATGTACTTCAAAAACATTTAAAACACCCCAAAACTTGAAGACAAAATGGTGGACAACCAACTTCTATTAAGGTTAAAAAAACATAGAAGTTAGAAGTAGAACATACTAATCTGCAAAGTAAACACAATGTACAATCAGGAAAATAGAGCTTACCAAACCCCCACCCCGAAGACAGGGCAAAATACAGTAGGAACCAGAATTTTTAACATATAAATCTGCAATTACAACAAAAATACAATCAGGAAAAAAAGCTACGACCCCACACCGATTTGGGTGAAGTAACATAGAACATGAAAACTTTAGAAACCCATTTGCTGACAGTATATGTCCGGAAAAAAACAACAACAACAAAACAAACAACAACAAAAAAACTGATTCTGAAATAGATTGATTTTGAATTTACCAACGGGGCTTATACAAAAAGGTGAGTATGGTGGGATGGATATGGGGAAGGTACAATGACAAATTTAGCTTGGGGTGGTGGACATGGAAAGTGTGTGAATTGGGTCAAAACCTTTTTCTTTCCCCTGGGACCTGGAGTCCGCCACAGACACTGAGAGGGGTTGGGGGGTGAAGGTAAATACCCGGTAATTTCTGCACTGTGTGCTCTGAATTTCCTGTCTTAATGAAACAATGTAACAGGAAAATTCCCCATGATCACGGAAGGAAAATTTTGGGATGACCTGATGGTGGGTTTTTGTTCTTCAGCGCATCGATTTTAATTTTTACCTTGACACACCCGTGACAGAAACGCCCTGGGGGCACACAGTCTGTAGACACAGATAAATACTTGTGTAACAAATGACACCTTCTTAGGCCGTTTTTTTTTTTTTTTTTACACACACAACGCATCAACACTTTACACATATTTTTTTCCCCTCTCCTCTTCTCTCTCTCTCTCTCTCTCTCTCTCTCTCTCTCCTCTCCTCTCTCTCTCTCTCTCTCTCTCTTGTTTTTTTTTTGCTTGCTTGTTTGTTTATTTGTAAGTTCCTTCTGTTTCAACCCCCCCATGTTCATTACTTTTTTGAATACAATGTTTTCTTTTCAATATCATTCTAGAAATTTGATTACAATGTTGCTTGTTTAATTGTCGTATGATTTTTATAGTGAAATAATGTTGCATGCAAGGACGATTGTAAGATGGGGTTGGCCCAAATCTTCATCCCTTTCGTATTAAACTATTTAAAGACAAACAACATTTTAATCTCTCTCCTTTTTCTCCCTCTCTCTCAAACATGCACACACTTGAAAAGCATGCACACACGAACTTGGGAATTTACTCCTTTCACCCTTTTCTTCTGTTAATGTGCTGTACTAAAAATTGTCCCCCACCAAAGTTCTCCCCTTTTGTTGATAGGGCTAGTTGTTTTAGTCAAAATTTGGTTTCATGGTGATTTTGTCATGTACCTACCTTAATTTAAATAAAAATGGCTTGCGGGAAAACAATCATAGAAGAAAAAAAATCTATTAAAAAGTAAATTTCTATTTTTATCACTGCAGCACTGATGCGTCCCCTTTATTTTTTTTCTGTCATAGTTCTATGCTCAAGAACGACAATGACAAGATGAAAGGGATTTTTCTAAAAATTTCCCGTAAATGAAATGGAGAAATAAAGAAGGATTTCATTGATCCCCCCCCAATGACGGGGGCACCTTCCCCTGGCTGGATTTTTTCAGTTCATGATCCAATGTGCATGATCACTTTTGGGGCCAGCAAGTCGTATCTGTTCCTACACAAACCCCTGTCGCCTTTGGTTGGTTCACTGTTTTTAACAAAAGCTGAACGGGAACCCAAAAAATAATAATAAAAATACAAAATTCGCTGGGTGAGAAATCGGCCCGAGGCCTTTTGCTGTCTTTTTGGGCGACACTAAAACTGCTTAATAAAAAAAATCCTAAAACGATTTTTTACATTCTCCTGATTTTATTACTTGTGCTTGGGACTTCCCGCATAATTTCTTTTGTGGTCTGGTGGGGGGCTAAAAATGCAGGAGACATTTGTTCCTTGAAGGTCTGTCTAGATGATTTTAAACTGTTCAGAGTTTCTGCATTCACATCTTGGTATCGAGCGGTTCCCCGTGTCGCTACCCCATTTATGAAAAAGTTTTTCTTTGTTGATTTACTGTAGTTTTTCATTAGTTTTAAAATTTTGCTTTGTTGGTCCTTTGGGGGTTTAGTATGAAGTGGAGGCACAAATTTTTAGAGTCCCATCCATGGTTTATTTATCCCTCTTTAAATTTTCCTCTGATTCTCCTGTAACTCATACTGGTAATTTCCACCTTCATCTTCCTCTACTCAAGATGACCCAAACCGGGACATACTTTGTGGGTCTTGGGCATTTTTCAATTAAACCTTTTTGTCTTTTTCTAATGGGGCTCTAACCCAGTTTGCATTTCCAATGTGGTCTTACTAGAGCAGTGAAAAAAGTCGCTTGACTCCGGGTCCGGAAAAGTAGGTCTGCGGATCAAACCCCCGGGTTCTGTTGGTCTTTTTTCTTGCATTTTGAATGTTTTTGAAAACTGCAGACCCGAGTCTATCAGGGCCCCTAATCTTTTTGCTTTTGCTTTGCCGAGGAACTCTTTTCCCGATTGCGAGGTTTTCATTGCATATGAGATGATCATGGCCATTGCCCTGGAAGAACAAAAGCATTTAGTTGCATGAATTTTAATTGCCCCCTGTCGACCCATTCAAAAAATTTTCAAGATCTTCTTGAAATTTTCAGGATCCCAAGAGTCAAAGTCTTCTATCATCAGTTCATATGCACAGGTTTTTCACCACATCTGGGGGTCGTTGACATACAAACGAAGGGACAGGGCCCCAAGACACTCCTTTTGGTACTCACTTGTTACATCTGCCCAAGAGACATTGCTCCCTTGCTTTTAGTTTTACTCTTTGCTTTCTGCCCATTGGATGTTTGGCAGGGCTGCCCAAAACCCTTTTATTCCCCAATGTTAAACCCGATTAAACTATGTTGTATGTCTATAATTGGTTGTACAATTCCAGTTCGTCACAGCATGTGTTTAGCAAAACTTTAGGGCCCCAACTTCAATGAAAAATTCAACTTTGCTTACTTTCATCCATTGGCGCCCGCAGACAAGATGCAGATAATTTTTACTTTTTTTTTTTTTTTTTCACATCGAGAAGTTAACAACAACAACAAATCCGAAGGGGAAAAACAAAATTTCATATTTTTTATTTCCTTCCCTGGTGCAAATTTTTACCGGAAAACATTAAACCAGTACCAAGGGAAATTTGTTGTTGGCATCCGTTAGTCTCGAAGACGAGGATTTGCCCCCTCTGCGAAGTTTAGTTGTCATACAGCTTGTGTGGCTGTATAACCACATGGGAGTGGCATCTCTGTGATTTTATCCTTTAAGGGCCCAGCAGTGCTGGCAGCAGCTGCTTGTTCTTTTCTGTGCGCGTTTCATCGGGGGAAGCTTCCCCGGGGTTCTCTTCGCCAAACTTTTAGCCCCTGTTTACAGTGTGTCTCCAGTGGATCTGTCACGAGCAGCCTTTTTAGGTGTTGGGGGCGATGGGCGAGAGCCTTCGGTCGCGCTTGCAAACTCCTTGAAACGGAGCTGTGGTTTCCCTTGTTTTTTTGCCGAGGAAGCTCTGCGACAGAATGTCTTGGGGGGGCCCGCCGTCGTCCCTTGACGCAATGACCAAGCACCTGAGGCGACGCTGTCGGAGAAGAGTGGGCTGCGGGAAACTTTGCACTCTCAACACATTGTTTTTTGTCCACGGGGCATTCCCTGCGATCCCCAATATGCGCCCGGAGACGGCATGTGGGGGCACTTAGCCTTTCCTTGGAGGGATAAGGGTCCCGGATTTATGGGCAGGGAGTGCTTAGCAAAAAGGCCCGATACACGCAATCTTAGTGTTCTTTAAAGCGTTGTTCCACACTCTCGAGATGTCTGGGGCCCGGGTGGTAGAGGCCTTGCCCAATCCTTCTGTTGATCTCCGTATCCAGAGAGGGTTGTCGGGATGGTGGAAAACCCAGGTACTTATGGGGTTTAAAAGGCCCCTAATTCATGGTTGTTTATGGTGAGCGGGGTTGTTCACTCCCGGCAACACTTGTTTTTCAAGTTTTTGTCAGGCCAAACTCTCACAAGCTTTTGCAAAGCGGGCCACGGGACTGTAACTCGCTTCGGGGTGGGTGGCCCAAAACAGCGCATCTGCAAACAGAAAGTCTCTGATGGTCACAATGATTTGCTCTTTTCCTTTCCCGAGCCCGGTTGAACACGGCCCTTGATCGGGGGGAAAGGTAGACACCTCAAATTTTGTCCCAAAAACGTGCTTCAGCATGACAGGAAGAAGATGCCGAAGAGGGGGGGGAGCGAGGACACAGCCTGTTTTATCCAGCGTATGGAAGGGATTGATGCGAGCCGTCGTATGCCTGTGCCTTTATGTCGTCGTGGGAAAGACTGGATCAGCTCAAAAGTCTTGGTGGGCCCTATCTTGTTGGGACGTTGAGAGCGTCTTGCTGACAAGTCAAATGCCTTGGTCAGGTCGATGAAGGCCAAAAAGGGGCTTGTGCTGCTCTCGCATTTTTTTGCGCTGTTGATGGAGAAGACCATGTCGAGGTTGATCTCTCCCAGTGGAACCCCCCACTGGACTCTGGGTACCTCTGTCAGGAGCCTCGCAGCCGTTCAGGCGACTCTTGCAAAAACTTTGCTACAAAACTCAGGGGAGATATTCCTCTTATTTTGCAGTCACTTTTGTCTCCTTTGTTTTTGTAAATGTGCAAAATTTTTGGCATCTTCATGTCTTGGGTACCCCTCCTTCCTCCCCGCACTGAATGAAGGTTGTGCAGATGTTCGAGCAGTGCATGCCGCCCCCTTGATGTTTCTGGCGGTATGCCATCCTTCCCGGTGCTTTACCCGGGGACAGGCTCTTGGTTGTTTCTCTAGTTCTGCCAGAGTGGGTTTCTCATCCGTTCCGCCCTGAGGGGGGGCTTTCAAACGCATCAAGGCCTCGTGGTGAGTGGTTTTTTGCTGGAGTAAAAATTGGGTAATGGTTTTCCCCCCATGCTCCATCTGCGTCCCTTTTCCGGATGGCTGCCGTGGCAGACTTCGTGGGAGCTGTAGTCTTCTTGGTGGGCCCATTGCTTTTTTGTGCCGTCGGACATGCCCTTGGTTTCCGTTCGGCCGATATTGGATGTTTTGACATAGCTGAAGCCGTAGTCGTTTGCGACTGCCTTGCCAATTTGTACTTTGTCTTTGGGAGCTGTTCACTGAGGGTTTTCTGGCTGGGGGATGCTTTTTATTTCCCGGGGGGGCGCTGCGGCGTTCTTCGGGCTGGAGTAGGGTGGAGGAGTTGGCCTCAAACCCGTCGTTGTTCTTGGTCTGCTTTTTTCCCCAAAAACTTCATGGCAGTGCTGTGTCTGTCTCTCTGTGTGGTCCCCTTCTCATGGGGTGACCCGGGGGGTTGTCGAACACCCCGGGAGGGTTGGGTTTAAAAAGCCGCCTGTCAGGAGTGTGGTCTTGTTCACATCCCGGGGAGGGTTTTCCTTTAGGCCTAGGGATGTATCTTTTAGGCGGGCTTGATCTTGCAGCACCCCGGTGATCGGTGTCACAGTCGGCCCTGTGGGGAAAGGTGCGATAAAAACGCACACCTCAAGGAGACCGCCCGATAAAATCAGGCTGCTGATGCCAGGGTTTGGGGCGAGGGTTTCCTGACACTTTCTGTGGGGGTTTTTCTGGAAGAAGGAGTTGGTGATGCTGAGGTCGTGGTATGAGCACATCTCCAGGGTCCTGCCATTTTTCCCTTCATCTTTTCCAACACCCAAAATTTCCCCGACAGGGGGGGCCAGGAATCATGGTCAGCCCCACTCTTTGGGTTGAAATCACCCAGCAGTAACGTTGCTGTTTTTTGGGGGTCCCCTGGTAAGTGAGTCAAACTGGTCGGAAATATCCTTTTTTTCCTTTGGGGGCGCTGAGTGTTGGCGCAAGAGTGATCGGGAGCGGGGCCCCGTTGGTGTTGGGGGAGTGTAACAGTTTTTTTCCTTGTTTCGGGTTCTTTAAAACCCCAGCAAGGGTTCCGGAAAGCAAATCCGACGCCATATTTCTGGTGTCACAGCGTCTTCCTTGCCCAAAAAAAATGAAATCCCTTTTTCGGATGGTTCCCGAGTCAGCAAGCCTCGTCTCTTGCAGTGTGGCGAGTCCCTGGGGTCTCACAAGTTATGTTTATGACGAAAATCTTTCCCAACATGCTAAAAGCCCGGAGGTCGCCGATATTCCAGGAGTCATTGCCTACATTCCCGGTGCCAAGCTTAAGAGCTGGAGTTTTTCTTGTTAATTTTGTTTTCCCGCTTTTGCTGGGCAGTGTGCAGTCCGCTTGTAGGTACTTCCGTACCTGAGCCCAAGCACCCAGTAAAGGGAGGGAACTGTGGTGGGACAGACCCTATTGGCTGGGGGCTGCCAGCTTTAGGCGGGGGAGCTGTCCAAAGAGAGATGATCTCTCCCCCCGACGGAAACAACCCCCCGGGCCAGCTCTCGCCCCAAACGAGGGGGATGGCTTTAACCGGTAAACTGCTGCTTCCCCTGTTGTTTCGCGCTTTTGCCGAAGCGAAGTGTCCCCCTTCAGGGGGCAAGCCTGGCAAGTTGGGGTATGGAGAAAAAGTGTTGCCCATGCAGCAGATCCCCCCCCTCCACACAGTGGGGGATCCAAGGAAAAAACAGGCCGATACAGCTTGGGACCAGCGGCGTCGCAGAAGTTGCCGGGGGTTGAGGACAAGGCCGCCGGCCCCCGGGACTCCCGGGTCCCCGGGTTTTTCTCGGGTTGACTCCCGAACCTTTCCCTGTGGGGTTTAAACCGCAAGGCAGCGGGGTTTTTGATTAGTGTTTTCCTTCACCAGATGGGCTACCTTCCCAGGTTTACGACTCTATTGCCCCGGTTATCCGGGAGTACCGGGGTAATTTTACCGGGAGGGGCGGGGCGGCCCCCAACCCACGAGCCAGACAGAACCTCCTATGAGGACCCGCCATGATGCCCCCCCGGTAGGAAAGGGAAAACAATACCCCGAATTGACCAAGTGGGGGGCTTGCTACAGTCCATACAAAGCCAAACTCTTTTCACGCTGGTGGTCCCCTTGAGTCCCAAAAATTTTTTTTAAACCCCCCCCCCCCCCCCCCCCCCCCCCCCCCCCCCCCCCCCTTTTTTTTCCTTTGCTTTTTTTGTAACGCATCCAATCATCAGGTTGATTTTTTATGGGTTTGTTTAGGCTTGGAAAAAGAGAGAGAGAGCCCCCGACACGACACTGACCTCATTTTATTGAAAAAACAATATACATGTTCATTTCAAGGGGTGAAAAAAAAAAAAAAAAAAAAAAAAAAAAAAAAAAAAAAAAAAAAAAAAAAAAAAAAAAAAACCCCCCCCCCCCCCCCCCCCCCCCCCCCCCCCCCCCCCTAAAAAAAAAAAAAAAAAAAAAAAAAAAAAAAAAAAAAAAAAAAAAAAAAAAAAAAAAAAAAAAAAAAAAAAACCCGGGGGCCCCCCCAAAAAAAAGCCTTAAAAAACCCCAAAAAAACCCAAAAACAAACAAAAACTAAACCCGTGCAAAAAATTTGGGCGCCAATCAAAAAAAAAAACTAAAACCCCAAACCTAAATAGCAAAGGGCCAAAAAAAATTTAAAACAAATCCCAAAAAACTAACAACAAACTAGAAAATCCTTGACAAATAACACAACAACTAAACGAGCAAATGCCTGCAAATAAACACAAACAACTAAACTACAACCTTAAAAATCAACATAAAAATAAACGTACAAACCCCTTGAAAAATCAACATAAAAACTAACGTACAAATTTTTTACAATCAAAAAATAACAAAACGTCAAATCCCTTGAAAAATCAAAATAAAAACAAAACGTACAATCCCTTGACAAATCAAAAATAAAAATTTAAACGAAAAAGCCTTGACAAATAAACATAAAAACTAAAAGTACAAATGCCTCGAAAAAATAAAACCAACAATAAACGAGCAAACCTTGACAAATCAAAAATAACAATAAACTACAAACCTACAAATCAACACTAACAATAAACGTAAAAATGCCGACAAAAACAAAACAACAAAACGTACAAATCCCTTTGCAAATCAACACTAAAAAAAAACGAAAAGCAAATCCCCACAAATCAACACAACAACTAAACGAGAAAATGCCTTGAAAAATAACACTAAAAACTAAACTAGCAAATGCCTTGACAAATCAACACAACAATAAACGTAAAAATGCCTTGAAAATAAACCCTAACAATAACCGTAGCAAATCCTTTGACAAATCAACACTAAAAACAAACGTAGCAAAGCCTTAAAACAACCTAACAAAAAACGTAGAAAACCCTTTGACAAATCAACACAAACAATAAAGTACAAATCCCTTTGAAAATCAACATAAAAAACAAACGTAGAAAATGCCTCAAATAAACACTAAAACTAAACGTACAAATCCTGACAAATCAACACTAACAATAACGTACAAATGCCTGACAAATCAACACTAACACTAAACGTAAAAACCCCGAAAAATCAACACTAACAATAAAGGAAAAAACCTGACAAATCAACACAAAACTAAACGTCAAAGCCTTTGACAATCAACATAAAACTAAACGAGCAAATCCCTTTGGCAAATAACACTAACAATTAACAGAAAATCCCCTTACAAACAACATAACAACTAAACGTAGCAAATGCCTTGAAAAAAACAACCTAAAAAACTAAACCCTAGAAAATCCTTTAAAAACAACACTAACAACTAACACAAATCCCTTGACAAAAAACACAACACAAAAGCAAATGCCTTACAATCAACACTAACAACTAAACGTAGAAAAGCCTTACAAATCAACACTAAAAACAAAAACAGCAAACCCTTGAAAAAATCAACACTAACAACAAAACTAGCAAATGCCTTGAAAATCAACACTAAAACAAAACGTAGCAAATGCCTGAAAAATCAACACTAAAAAACTAAACCGTGCAAATCCCTTTGAAAAATCAACTAACAACTAAACGACAAATGCCTTGACAATCAACACAAACAACTAAACGTAGCAAATCCCTGCAAATCACACTAAAAACAAAACGTAAAATGCCTGAAAAATAAACCAAAACAACAAAGTGAAAAAGCCTCGACAAATAAAACATAACAACTTTAAAAAACAAAAAACCCCCCCCCCCCCCCCCCCCCCCCCCCCCCCCCCAAAAGCAAATGCCTGAAAACCCCCTTAAAACAAAACGTGAAAAATCCCTTGAAAAAATAAACACTAAAAAACAAAATCAAATGCCTTGACAAATAAACCTAACAACTAAACGTACAAAGCTTGCAAATCAAACACAACAACTAAAGTACAAATCCCTTGACAAATCAACACAAAACAATAAACGTAGCAAATCCCTTTGACAACAACCAAACCCAAACTAAATAAAATGCCTTGACAACCCCAAAAATAACAACTAAACGACAAAGCCTTTACAAATCAAACTAACAACAAACGAAAAATCCCTTGAAAAAAATCAACAATAACAACAAAACGAGCAAATCCTGAAAATCAACACAAAAACTAACTAGAAAATGCTTGAAAAATCAAACAACAACTAAAATGCAAATCCCTGCAAATCAACATACAACTAAACAGCAAATGCCTTACAAATCAACACAAAAACTAAACGTAAAAATCCCTTTGACAAATAAACACAAAAAACAAACGTAGCAAATCCCCTCGACAAATCAACACTAAAAACAAAATGTAGAAAATCCTCGAAAAACAAAAATAAAAACTATTAAACAATACAACATGAACAAATCAGTCAGAAAAACAACTAATGCAAAGAAAACTCAACAAAAATCAACAAAAATTTTCAACAAAAAAACCCACAAAAACAACAACAAAACGGGCAGCAAAACAAAAATAAAATTTTCCAGGGGAAAACAAAAAAAAAATGAATAATAACAAAAACACAAAACTAAAAACCCACCACATTATAAAAACCAAAGCAAAAAGACAATTGAAAATTCAAAAAACAGTTTTACAATTAAAACAACAACAAAAGACAGTAAATTGCCCGTTTTTTTTTTACCACAAAAATTTTTTTTTAAAAGACAAGATTTGACAGGGTTTTTCCCTCTGACCGCGATCCGTTTTCCCCCTTTTAAAACCTGTTGGGAAAAACGCGAGTCAAAAGTCGGAAAAGGATCCTTTACCCACTGTGTTTTATTTTGGGAATTTTTTAGGGTCGCGGCTTTTTTTTACGCTTCTTTGTTTTTTTGTTGTTGCTTTTGTTTTTGCGTCGTCGGCGCTCGGAATTTTTTATGGTACAGCTTTTTTTTATCGTTCTTTGTTTTTGTTTTTTGTTATTTTTTGTCCCCATCGCGGGTCTTTTCGGCCGTCGTCTTGTTTTGTTTTTTTGTTTTGTTGTGTTTTGCACGTGATACCTGCCTTTGTCTGTCTGTCGTTGTCTGTCTTCTTCTCTCTCTCTCTCTCCTCTCTCCTCCCCCTTTAACATGACTTTTTTTTTTGAGGGGTTTCCGAATTTTTCCGTTCTCTCCATTCTGTCCCTCTTCTTCTGTCTCTGTCCTGTCTCTTCTGTCTTGTCTGTCTGTCTGTCTGTCTGTCTGCGGGGCCTGCTTCTGTCTCTTCTCTCTCTCTCTCTCTTTTTTCTCTCCTTTCTCTCTCTCTCTCTCTCTCTCTCTCTCTCCCCTTCTCTCTCCCCCTCTCTCTCCCCTTCCCCTCCCCCCTTTCCGTTTCTGCGATGGGATTTTTTTACAGATCCAGGTTTACAACAAAGTTTTTAAATTTTTAATGGGGCAAAAAAAGGGTAAATAACGAAATTTTACAAAAACCTTGCTTTTCTAACTTCTTCAAGGGGGTTGTGTGTGATTGTGGGCATTAAATGATTCACGTGGATGTGTATTTTTTCCCAGGTCGTAGGAACAAGCCCCATCATCCCTATTTCCCCCTTCAGCCAACGCCGGCACGGGGTACTTTTCAATCGGGGCCCTAACGTATCCATGCCCCAGGCAAAGGACACCTCGGGAACTTTTTCTCAAGCGTATCACTCACATATGGCCCCATACGAAAATTTTTGACACACTTTAAAACCCAAATGCCACATGGAGATACACTTTTTTCATAAACGTTGGTGCTTAAAAACCCCCCGGCATCAAACAGCCATGGCACTAGCTCAGACCAAAAATCACAACTTTATTAACCCACTAACGCCAGACACCCCCCCAGCCCCTTCCATCAACACTTAAATTACACTCGACACACCCAAAAAAAAAAAAAATTCTAAAATCCACTTTTATTACCACCAACAAAACCTTGTTCGGGGCCCGGGCCTGCCAAAGGGGGTCAATGAGGATTCAAAATACTGGGGCCCTTGTACACACCTGACCGGGGTGCCAGCATCAACCCACCGATCATCTCCGCCACCCCTGTCCTCATTGTAGATCAGTCCCGCAGCCCCCCTGTCGCTACATGGTGTCAGTCCCGCCCCACTCCCTGTCGCTACAGTTGTAGATCATCCCGCCCACTCCCTGTCGCTCGTGTGTAGTCGTCTCCGCACCACTCACTTCGCTACAGTGTGTAGCAACCCGCAGAAGCGTGTGCATTTCACCGCTCCTACACAGCACCCATTTTAGGGGAAATGGAGCCCCCCCTTCAGAGTGCAAATTTTTTCTCCACCGCCCACCCCTCAATTTTAAAAGGCTGGGTTGTTTTCCCCCTTTGTCCCCCCCACACCCCACGACCACCCTTTTCTCCCCTTCCCCCCATGCCCTTTTTTGTCATTCGCCCGGATCACCACCCCTCCTGGGGACAAAAACACTCAGCCCACCCCTTTTTCCCTTTCATGACTTTACATCACAAAACTTACAAACTTAAAACCCCCTTTCACTACAGACAAACTTTTGTAACCCTGCAGATAACACGACAATCATTCTAAGACAGCACATAAACCCAAAACTGACACTAGGGAAGACGAAAAGCACCCACACGCTTTGACAAGACAAAGGGGCAAAGGGCCCCATTGAGCAAAACCTTGCGACAACGACAACAAAAACCCCAATGCAACGTCAAAAAGACACGACAATTGTGACGGTCATGAAAGGACTGAACCCAAAACTGATGAAAAATCCCACAAATTGAGGTAGTCATGCACTGTGGCCTAAGGAAAAATTTCCCTTGGACACCATCCCGCGGACAAATCTCTGCCCCCAGATCAACACTACAGGAAACCAGCAGCCTTCAAAAAAAACTCGACCTCTTTCTCCAACTTGCTTCAGTCTTCATCTGACAAGACAAAATCATCCTCTCGCAAAAACCCTAAAAACAAAAAAAATCAAAAGTAAACCCTTCAAAACCTCAGCCACCCCAAAAAAACAACCCCTCCTCCTCCCCCAAAACCCAAAACACACCCCCCTTTTCCACTGCACACTGTATACAGGGTCCCCCCCCCCCCCCCCTTCGGGCCCCACCAACCAAATCACAGTGACAAAATACGGACAACCCACCCCCACAATTGAAAATCCCTAACTCACCTTTCCAACCCTTCCCCTTTTTGAGAGGGCGCCTCTCCCTGAAAAATTATCTCCCCAATGTGTCCCTCCCCACCCCCTTTAAAAGTTTCCATTGTAGACAACCTCTACAAATACTGCGAGGGCTGCACCTAAAGGTATTAACTCCCTAGGGCCGCGCTCAGTTGGAGTGTGCCCAAAGACTAACGGTCCCCAGTCTGACCCCGGGTTCAAAGCAGACACCCACCCACACCGTATGCAGGGGTACCTTCCATGTGGGGCTGGTGACTGCACGAGCTCTTAGCATCACGCCACTGTGCAATTAACGCAACAGGGGGCAGAGCTCATTTGGGAGTGCCCCCGATCTTCCCCAAAGCCCAACTTCAGGGCCCTGCCCAATTTTCCCCGGGGAAAAGGGGGGCACCCTCTGAACACCATCATCCCCCCCAAAGCCACCTTCAGGAGGGCCCTTTTAGCAATGGGGGGTTAAAATTTATCACATTGTGCCACCTTCCCACCCGCGCGGTGCCCCCGGGCTGGGGTTTACCCCAAACTCTCCAACCCCGCAGGGAAGGGGGGGAACGGGTGCACTAAAAATTTCCCCCCCAGACAAAAGGCCCCCTACCCCCCCCCCTACACGCCCCAGTCCGTGTTACCAACACGCCGACGCCCCAAACCCCCCTCCTCCCTCCCCCACCACCCCTCAAATTCCCAAACCTTTCCTCCCGTTTTCGCACTTTCATTTGTCTCCCCCCCCCCCCCTCCCGGAACCCCCTTTTAAAACCCCTCCAGCCACTGGTGCGTACAAAAGAGTGACCACAAAAAATTGGTTTACCACCTCCGCTCTGCTGCCCCAAAAAACCAAAACATTGACACAGCTTGTCCCTATTGCACCCCCCCCCTCCAGCAAAACCCCTCCAAGACCCCGCCGGGCCAGATTGTGTACGGGGAGTGACAACACAAGGGGCCTCCCCTCCCCAACCAAAGTACCGTCCGCTAGTGCGCCCTCAGGGCTTTTCCCCACCCCCAGGTTCAATAATCTGTCCCTCCCCCCCCCTGCCTGCTCCCTCCCCCCTTTTTACCTTCCACGGACCTTGTCTCCTTCCATCATCCGTGGTGTTGGGCCCTTCTTTCCACCTCCCACACTCCAGCTTCCCTCGTACAGACCTTGCCTATTTTTTCATATTGTCCCTTTCTTTTCTTCAATCCCACACGATGTGTGTGTGTGGTGTTTGTGTGGGGTGTGTGGGTTGTGTGTGTTGGTGTGTGTGTGTGAGTGTGTGTGTGTGTGTGTGTTGGGGGGTGTTTTAACTTTCACCCCGTGCCGGGAGTGCGATTCTATAACTGAAGGGGCTTAAAAATCGTATATTATAAAAAGACTTCGTAAAAATTCAAAAACGTGTCCGTACAGAAAAAGTGACTGAAAAAGCCTCTGCAGGACAAAATTTGCAAAAAAAACTGCTGTTTCCGGGGAGCAAGGCAATCTTGTGCTTGCCACTCGTAGTTTCAAGTGCGGGTATGATTTTGTTTTTTTGTTTGGTTTTTTTTTTTTTTTTTTTTCCCCCCTTATTTTCATTTTAGTTGTTGGGCTTTGCTTTTTTTCTTAAATTTTAGTTCCTTTTTCTCTCCCCATTTTCTGCCCCTTAAATTTAAATTCTGCTTTCTTTAATTCTGCTTTTTAAAATGCTTCCTTGTGAGGGATTATATTTTCAAATTCAAAAGGGGATCCATAAGTAATCATCTGGGAGGGGCCGAAGGGCATATACTGTGAAGATAATTTTTTTTTTTTTTTTTTTCTTTTTTTGTATTTGGGTGTTTTTTGTTGTTGTTTTGTTTGTTTTTGTGGCCTCCTACGCTTCTGGTTTTCTAAGATTGTTCGGTGGAAAACCCCCCGTTTTCTCTCCCTTTTTTGAATTTTTATTTTGTTTCCCTTATTATACAAAACTTAACGTCAATTAACGTGCAAAATCGTCATCTCCTTTATCATCCTCAGTACACAAAAAATGACAAGAAACCCCCTCTGCATGGGGCCCGCAAGAAGGGCTCCGAACTTCCCTTAAAATTTTAACATGCAGGTAAAAAAAACAGATATTTCAACCGATTGGGAAACGGTAAACCTTTTCATATCTTAGGGCCTCAGAATCCAAATTTGGGGCCCCATTAGCGCAAGGTAAAATTTCCCGGATACAACCAATCCGGAAAGATCCTCATTTCGAAAGAGACGGGTCTTCTTCTATATCAGCGAAACCCCCTTTGCTTCAAAAAGACTTCCCCACCCAGAAAGTAAAAGGTGTAATGTGTTTGGATAAAAATTAAGCTGAAAAGAAACCCTTTTATTTTGGTTGGGTTTCTACAGGAACCCATACGAAAAAGGTAAAAATTTTCGACAAATTAATTACAAGATGGGGCAGTCCGCTTGAATCCAAGGGAAATCATTTTACTTGGGGCTTTAACAAGACCTTTTAAAGTCAAAACCAAACGACGCAGCATTTCGTTTTTTCAAACTGCATCACTACGAATCTCCAACGAAGTCACACAAAATCCAAGACACTTATCGACCTATTTTGTTTCAGAATAAAAAAACATAACAGAAGTCGCGTCCCGTTCAACTGTAGGATCATTTTCCAGTTTGTGTCCCAAAGGGCCAAAAAAAAAGGGAAAAAACCCCAAAAAGGCACAAAACAAAAGACCTACCGTTGCTTACAAGTTTTAAAAAACCAAACCTTTCTACTGATTTTTTAACTCAAATCTCCTTCATTTTCAACTAACTAATCCAGATCTTTCAGAGAATTTTGGGTCAAAACATTTTCTGAAATATTATAAACCCCGCCCCTCTAAAAAAGATTTGAGGAAAACAATCCTAAACCCGGGAGGTAAAACTAAAGAGTTACAACCCGGCTACCTTAAATTTGCTTAAACAACATGGGTTTAAGAAATCAGGAAACTGAGAAATGCAATAAATTCACAGAAGCGCAGAGAAAAAACGAAATACTATCGGAAAAAATATCCCCAAAAAAACCCAGAATTGGGATAGAGCATTAACCTTACAAAAATCAAACTTCTTTTAAAAACAACATAATAAAGACATCTCTGTCAAGCAGCTAACACCCACTTTTGCACTATTTTCCAATAAAATTGCACGACGTTTTTTCCCGATCAAACCCTCAAAAACTGAAAAAATATTCCAAAATAAAAACACAAGTCGAACTTCATTCCCCCAATAAAAGTTTTTGAAGTTTACACTACCTAACGCACCTAAAAAAAACAGGGACCGCGGGGGGGATGGCATAGACGGCAAAATTTCCCAAACTATCGCTCCAGCAATTTAAAACACGTTAAAACTCTTTAAAATTTATGATCGACAAAAATAATTTTTCCCCAGGTTCAAAAAAGCGAAATCATACCTATCTAAAAGCAGGGGACAGCTAGACCCCGCAAACTACGACCCAAACTCAATCATTTTCCGTATTCCCCCAAAACCCTTTTGGAAAAACACATAAACAAGCCACAATAAACCCTTAATAAAATCCCTTGCTTCACCAAGACGTCCGGGGTTTTGACCAACCCTTTATGCCACTAGCCCAATCAACCTGGTTTTGACTGGCTAAATACCAAAAAACAACGATATTGGTGTCCATTCATTGATTTCAAAAAAACATTCGATGTATAGACCATAACCTTACTTTGAAAACAAAATTTATGGCTTTTCCCCAAAAACACTTCCTTTTTCACTATATTACAAAAAAGGGGGCCCAAAGTGTAAAAATTAAAACAACTTTCCTTCATTTCAACACTTCCCTTGGGGCCCACAAGGCTCACTGGGGCCCTTACTGGGCACAATTTTAATCAAAAGATTTACCTCCATACACCTCCACCTGTGAACTTTTGCTGTGTACAACATACATACAAAAATTCTGATGTTTGTTTTTCACACACTTTACAAAAAGTGCGAAGACCTCTCAAAGGCAGAACAAAAACACAGTCCTTCACCTCAAAAAACTAAATCCATGCTTTTCACAAAAAAGGGAAAAAAGAAAAAACTCACTCTTTTAATTTTTCCCTTTAATCTTAAAAATGAACCCTTTAAAAGGTTTCATGCCTCAAAGTCTAGGAATAACAATTGATAACAAATTTAGTGGGGAACCACTAACCTCACATGCAAAAAGTTTCACAGAAAGTTTATCAACCTTTCCAATTCAAATCTTCTCGACCTGTTCAGAAGCTCTTTTCCAGCTCATATTCAAACAACATAACTATGGACTACTCTATGGGCTGTTTAGCGCTAAAACTCCAAACCATTGTTTACCTACACAAGCGACACTCAAAAAACCTCCTAAAAACATTTGTCTTTGGACTCGGACTAAAAAAGATCAAAGTAGTACCTGATTTTAGAAAGTGTTTTTGATTGAAAAGAAGTTGTTTTTTGTTTAGTAAGTATTCTTTAGATACATGTGTGTGGTGTGGTGTGTTGTGTGTGTGGGTGTTGGGGGTGTGTGGGTTGTGGTGGGTTGGGTTTCCCACACCCCCTGCCCTTTGTCATTCTGTCAAGCTTGTATTCTTTTGTGACTCTCTCTCTCTCCCCTCTCTCCTCTCTCCTTCCCTCTCTCTTCTCTCTCTCTCTTCTCAAGGTTCTGTGAATGACTTATTTATTATCCCTTGACATCCCCTCCCCCCTGGGGATGGGCTTCATTTGCATTTCCCACCTCCATTGGCTTTATTTCTATCCCCCCCCCCCCCCCCCCCCCCCCCCCCCCCCCGGTGCATCAAATTCGATTGTCTATATCTCCTTGGAATGTTTGATTGTCAATTGTTCTAAACGTGCCTCTTATCGCACCCACTCTCGCCTTTTTCTCCCCCACCCTCTCTCTCTCTCTCTCTCTCTCTCTTCTCTCTCTCTGCAGACTTACCCCGCACTCCCTTCGCTCCTGCGTCTCTGTCTCTGTCGTCTGTCTCTCTCTCTCTCTCTCTCTCTCCCCCTCTCTCTCTCTCTCTCTCTCTCTCTCTTAAATCCTGTATTGTATTGTAGTTCTAGTCACTTTTGCATGCTTCCTTTGTTACCTTTTATTTTATTGTTGACCCTACTCAGGGCGAGGACTGGATGTAAAAAAGCACATCAGTGCTTATCTATTATCCTCGTAAATAAAGAATTTTGTCTTGTCTTGTCTTGTCTTGTCTTGTCTTCTCTCTCCTCTCTCTCTCTCTCTCTCTCTCTCTCTCTCTCTCTCTCTCTCTCTCTCTCTCGGAGTGAGTTTAAGCTCATGAAACTGGCAACACCATTCTTTGAGGAGCAGCGGCATTATTAGTTAAAATTCCCAGTTATTTTCGGCAAAGCGCAAATTAAAAATATACAATTATTACCATCATCTTCGTGAGTCTTCGGTGAATCGAATGTACAAATTTTGTCTCTGAGTGACTTCAAGTTTTTTTCTCATTTATCCTGTATTTTATTTTTCTCCATTGCTGGCTGCTGTGGTGGCGTGAGGCAAAGGTGTTTACCTGAGTTGCACGCGCTCACGTGTCGGCGGTGGCACACAGCTACCACTACCATGGCGTCCCCGTCCTCTGAATCTGAAGAAGTTGCTGTTACCTGTAGAGAACGGTATTATGCCGCTTTTGGCTCACCCACTCTCAACCGGCCTTGGCCGGTCTCGGCGGGCGACTCCAAAAGCGCATAATACCGTTCTCTACTAAGCATGACTTTAATAACCAAAAAAATAACGACCCTACAAACATACATACTGTGCAGGTTATCCGTTTCAATCCACACACACACTGCAGGCTGTTCTTTTTAAAGGCATGCAGTGAAGCGCAGCACTCCCCAGAGATTTCAATAGAAGCATTCAGAGCAATCTAGCGGTCTCCACTCATGCATCGTTGGATTTGTAAAGCGAGAGTTAAATACCTCATAGTGCAGTTCTGAATAGCGAGATTTTTATAAGTGGTTGAAAGGATCTTGCTCAGTCATTCCCCAACCTGCAAAGCGCGGCAGCACCTGCAAAGCTTAGCGGCAAACTAGGGCAAGTGTTCATCTGTGAACACTTGACCTAGTTTTTTTTTTTTTTTTTTTGTTTTTTTTTTCCTGTTTTACTTTGGATTCTCAATGAAAACAATTTTTTTTTTTTTTTAAACATTTTTTAATTGTTTCTTTTTTCAACATTCACTTGACCTAGTTGATTGAGGTTGCGCGCGGGACACAACCTGTTTTTGTCCCCAAAGCAAGAATGGTCCTAGTAGTTCCGCTTTTTGTTTGTTTGTTGGTGTTGTGTGTTTTGTCCTACCCCACGCATGCACACCCCCACCCCCACCCCACGCACGCACGTCCCCCACCCCCACCCCAGGACTGTCTATTGTGTGTTTGTTTGTTGTTTGTTTGTTGTTTGTTTTGTCCTACCCCACGCATGCACGTCCCCCCACCCCCACCCCACGCACGCACGACCCCCACCCCACCCCACGCATGCACACTCAAGTTATCCACAAGTTCTTAACTCAAGTCACTCCAAGTCACTTCTAAGTTCTTACTCAAGTTGTCCTCAAGTCATTCACAAGTCATCCTCAAGTCATTCACAAGTCATCCTCAAGTCGTCCTCAAGTTATCCTCAAGTCACTTTTAAGTTCTTAACTGAAGTCGTCCTCAAGTCATCCTCAAGTTCTTACCCAAGTAAACCTAAGATCATAACTAAGTCATCCTCTAAGTACAGCCAAGTTCTTATTCAAGTTATCTTATAATTATCAAAAAAAATACAATCTATGTTTTATCTTAAATAGTAGATGTCTAATATAGTACACACACGCCTCAAAAAACGCGTCATCGTTGAGGATGTCTTGCTCAACGTCCTCTGCGCAAGATCGGTTAGCATAAATCTTAATGAAGTTCTTACATCCTAAGCAATTACAATTCTGGTCTATGGAAATGTCTTTTATAGACTCCATGTCTTTATTTATTGACTTCATCATTTTAAACAAATAATAATCCGCCATGATCTATTTTTATTAAAAAAAATTTAAAATATTATTGCATTATAAATGGATCAAAATGATGTTTTGTTATTGGCGGTTTTGGCGTGCTGTTGTCTTTTTCTGTATTTAGTGGTTCAGGTTGTTTTAACTTCTTTTGTTTTTGTTGCCATTGTGTATATATTTTATAACCGTAATAACTGCCCCCAGCAGCAGCAATGGCGCCAAAAATGGCAACAGTTTTAAGTTCAATATTCCATGAAGACTTTGGGGCCCTTGAATCGCATGAAGTTTTTATAGCTGGCATTGAATTAACTTGTTCTGGCGTTGGCGGTGTTATGTTTTCATGATGAGTTATATTCTGTAACATTAATTTTTTTTGTCTGTTCCACTCTGCTAATTTTTTTCCTGCTTTAACACGCCCAGGATGAGATGCTTCTCGCTGGTCACTTTCTTTACTGGATTCAATGTTTTCTGATTCTGATGATTTTCTGGCTCGGTCATTTTGAAGGGAAAATAAATCTATATGATTAAAAGTAATTAATCCCATGATTAACGGCGATAACAATGTTCCAAATCTGTAATATAAATCACAGCTTAGAGACTCTAATGACTTTGTTAAAACTGGATCTTGCGTTAAATCATACGTAAGATCTTGTTCAGAATCAATGGGAGCAAATCTACTGACTAGTTTAGTGTACAAACTAAGAACCGTTTGCCCTACACTTTTTACCATTCTTGATCCAAGTTGCGCTTCATACCTGTTATGATACTTTATAATGTCTTGGCGGCGACATCTGTTGAATCTGTTCTATGCTGAATTCATTTCCGAGGAACTGTTTTGTTTTTTCCACATGCTGCCAAAGAATACAGTCTTTTTTTTTTGGCATAATAGCTTGCTCATCAACCTGGTCATTTGTAATCATAAGTTCAGGAAGGTTTAATAGATCATCGGTGTTCATGTTTTTATTAATTATAATTATTTTATTTTTAAAATGAGCGCCGAAAAAACTATTACCAACCTTGTATACCATTCTGCTGTTATTGGAGGTCTAAGTGTAGGATACACAATGCTTGGTAAAAGCTTGTTAAGAATTAAACCAGCAGATCTTGGCAAACTAGACTTTGAGGATTCAGCAAAGCTAATTGCTATCATTGCAGCTTCGTTTGCCACGAAAGATTTTCTAGTTAAGCAAGGAATAATTCCAGACAGTATAAATATGTAAATAAAAAATACATTTATAAAAAATGGCTTCACTCGTAATGATGATAGGTGGCGCTGTGGTGAATGCGCTTGCTTTTAGCGGAAGTAATACGCTTTTAGTAAGCTACGGGACGACGGCGAGAGAAAAAGACATAACAAAGCTATGGAGCAACTAGCAGCTGCACAAGATCACTATGAAAAGCAGAGAATTGAGCAGTTAGATTTATTAATAACAAACTGAAAAAACAGGGGCATGCAGCTTACACATTTAAAGATGTTGACCAGGCAATAAAAGAATATTATCTTGTAACAGGCAAACCAATCGAAACATTGCCCCCGCCAAAATTTAGTGACTTTTATCAACCATCAGAAAAACAAAAGATGCAAGAAATCGTGTTTATTGTCGTTGGTATGACCATTGTGTATTTTATTGCACATAATATTGGTTGAATAAAAATGAACAAAATCTATTATTCACCAAAAGGATATTGGAAGGGAATCACAGCAATAAAAAGCTAAGCCAAGCAGCGGGAGTCAGTGAACAAACAGCAAAGGAATGGTTATCTAAACAAGCGATTTGGCAAATTTATTTACCTGCACCTAGACGAATACAGAGACCACACTTTGTCAATACAACTCCAAACGACACCCATCAAATGGATCTTCTATATTTACCCTCTGATACGATTAAAACGAAAAAGATTTAAGTACGCACTCACAGTCATTGACATAGCTTCAAGATACAAAGATGCTGAACCATTAACACAAAAGAGTGCTTCTGCTGTTGCTGTTGCCATACAACTGATATACCAACGAGGCCCCTTAACTTATCCTCGCATGATTCAAGTCGATGATGGAAAAGAATTTAAAGGCCAAGTGAATCAATTATTGTTAAAACATAGAGTTACCATTAGAAGAGGCATTCCAGGAGTTCACAGATCACAGGCTTTAGTTGAAAACTTTAACAAACAGTTAGCTGAAAGACTTTTTTCCTACCAGTATCACAGAGAGCTTATTGACAATTCTCGCAACACAGAATGGGTTAGAAGACTGCCCTCAGTTTTGCGCGCAATGAATAATGAAGAATTTAAAGGGCTAAAAACCAGTACAAGCAATCAAAAGAAAAACAATAAATGTTGTTGAAGGAGAGTCTTCATCCGGCAAACTATTACCGTTTGGTTTAAAAGTAAGGTACCTTTATTTACCGGGGGAAGCAGAAGGGGACACTCGCATCAGGGCAACAGATCCAGTTTGGAGTGTTGATCCATATGAAATAAAAGAATTGTAAAAATGAATCCGCCCGTGTATTTATTTACGAGAAACTGACACAACAAAACAACCAGCTCCTCAAAGATCTTTTGTAAAAGAAGAACTGCAGATAATCCCACCAGACACAGTTCCAGTTGCTTAGTTAATTTACGTAAATATATTGAGTTTAAAATGGAAGCTCAGAAAGGAAGTGCAAACGAAACAAGAATGGTAAAGGAAGAGACCTTGGAAATGATACGGGAATCATTTGATGCGTGTAATGCTATTAGAGGAACATTTTTGAAGATTAATCAATGCATGCTAAATCATCCAGATCACCTACAACTCAAACCCCCAAATTGGGAAAAAGAATATCTTGAAATAATAAAAAAAATTCGAACGCATCAAGCAAACATGAGAAAAGATTTAAATGAATTGGATGAAGCTATGATTGATCTTATAATAAAAGCTGATGAAAAATATAAAAACCCCTGTTTATGCGGTCCTCCAGTGCCCTATTGCTATGAAAACTCTGGATTAACAAACACCCGTTTTGTGTTTGTTCTATCTAATGACTTCTTTGTTACAACCATTGTGTTGATCTCATGTAGATTAGATCGCAGTTTTACGTTGTCATGATGAAAAGTCTTATTGTCAAACAATGCTTCTTTGTAGTTGTCATGCGATATGCTCGACTGCACAACGCTGCGAGATATTCCTTTTGCTTTCTTAATGGTTTTCTCCTGGCTCGAAATACTGTACATTTCGACCTTAACCCCAACATACTCCTTGATCACCTTTCCAGATAATTCATCCTTCATCTTTCCTAAAACCTTCTTATTATAATTGAATGCAAAGGCGAATCTTTAGGGTAATCGGACGTGTCGTACCATCCCGCATGTCCTTTAGCCACTTCGATTCCATGTCTTATAGATGTCTTCAGTAGGGATATCTATAACAAAACTATCTGTATCTGTGTAAAGTACTCTGGACTCTGGATACGAGGGCTTAAAGTAGTCCATAAAGAAATTCTAAACATTAAAAGCTTTGATAATTCTAAAACAGTAAACCCAATAAAAACAGGTTTGTCCAATTTGACTTTCTTTTTTTTCATCATTATGCCAAAAAGCTGATCATGAAATCTTTTAAAGTCCTGATAATAGGTTTAGAAGTCAGCTTAATTGCTTCGTTCTCTCTGGTGACCAATCTAACATCTTTGCGCTTGTGCGGATTCTCCATAGTCTTTCCAAAACAGCTGTTGTTCATTAACTTGAAAAAGTCTTTTTCTGAAGCATCTGTGGATTTAGTTCTGAGATCAGTGTTCTTCATGATGAATGGTTTCATGAACTGTTCTTGATCAAAAGCAATTATACGATGAACAGCTGTCAACTTCAAAACATGTCTTAAATAAAATTGTAGAAGTCTGTTATGACAGACATAATTTTTTTTGCCTCGAAGATTAGGCACAAGTTTAGGCGGCTCTCTTGGATTCGTCTTTAGACTTTCTGCTGCTAATGGATAGTCATTATGCAGGTCATGGAGTTCATGAGGATATTCTAAGTCAACTTCTAGAATAAGACCTCTTTTACGATCAGCTGTAAGAGTATGCAGATGTTCTACAAATTCTTGAATGTTTTTAATACCACCAGTGTACATTTAAAAGTTACGTAATGGAAGTGATTGCGCCATAGCCCATCCATACAGATTGTTTGCATCTAAATACATGAGATAGTTGACCTTTTACTCGGATCATAGTCGTCCAAGTATTTGTTGTTTGCTTTACAGTAATGATGCGACGCCATACTAATTCCTTCCGCGCAATCCGTTTTCAATCATCTGAATCATTGGTAGGTCAGACAATAAATCAATCTGTACTCCAGTAAACTTTAAGAAAGCATCCCAACTCATCCCAGGCGCAGAAATGTAATGCGCAGGATCCAGGCTATAATGTTTCATACAGGTCTTTCTATAGTTTTCAAAGACGTCCGCCAACAAACATGTATCAGCCATTAAGTAGGAGTCATGATAGTCTCCCACGTTTTACAATCTAACTTCTGCCACGCATCTTGAGCATGCTGGTAATCAGAATCACTGATGTCCTTTCCTCTAAGACTAGAAAAGAACGCGCCTTTAGGAGGAAGTGTGTCTTCGTCAAACCTTCCCCAACTGTTCATGTACTCATAAGGGTAAACGCCCTTCTAACGAGAGTTGGGTCAAGATATTCTTCCGTATTGGGCAGGACTTTAAGGACATAGCCAGTGACTCTAATGAACCCATCATGTGTTGCATAGAGTCATAAAAAGACATGTTATTTAAAGTGAAACACATGTACTTTTCCGATGACTGTGCAATGCATGACACCCTGAAGGCGTTGGTTACTGCTTGCAATATAAGATGAGAGTCGTAACCTCGCAAGTTATGAAAGAATACAGGCAGCTTCCATGTCTTTGTTCAAACTTTAGTTGAAGATTGCATTTACTATGTGCTGCTCCTCTGAACCTTCCACTAATGTGATCATGGTCTCTTACTGTTGGATTAGCTTCTTCACTGAGTTCTAAACCACAAATCCAACAATGTGTGGCTAAGTCATACTGTTCTTGGTCTTCAGGCGTCATCATGATTTCAGATAAATTCAGATTATTAGAACAGTCATTACGCACTTGCTGCATGCGCTGTAAAAATCTTCTAGCCGCATCTGGTCCTCTATATAATCTGGTGCTGAATGAGCACCATCCGACCTGACAATAATGAAGGCAAATGAACAAATCTGGTGATTACTCATTAAGACTGTTTTTCGAAGTTTTTGTGGCGCTGGCCCTTCATAAGGAACAATGAGTGATTCGAAGTCTGCGTAAAACTACGTATGGAGAATTTTGCAGCCGTTTCCAGTTCTTAAAACTAACTTTACTGCCTTCTGGGGGCGTAATTAGTTCTGTATTACAGTCAACTGGGCCGATACAATGTTTCTTATGTTCGCTTGCGGCTTGAGCAGATGGAATTCTTGTTAAACATTTCTGCAGAATTCTTGTTTATGGTAATGCTTTGAAGTAATGCCGCAATAATCTACTCATTGTTCGTATCAATGTGTAATGCGGTACCCCCCGCTGGTGAAAACATCAGTAGTAAGTCAACATGATTTTTATCTGGATCACCTATTGTTGGGCTGTTCTTGGACACTTTAATGGGTAGTAGATTTGTTTCCTCATCCCATGTGTATACATTAACAGTTATGGTTTGTTTTGTTCTTCAAACTGATCAATGGATCCACGCTAACAGGAAAGGACACCCCACTAAAGTTAAGATCATTGATGTAAGGGTGATAGTTGACACTCTCTCTGCGTTTTTGCGGATATAATGCAGCCTTGCGAGAATACACCACATAAAACATTGTTGTCTGAATAATTCTTTATGTTTAGAACTGCTTTTTTTGCGACTAATGCTGGAGGCAGTGGAATGTAAGACTTGCCAACAATCGGCGCATACTTAGACTGTTTAATCTAATCTCTAAGACTTCGCCCTCTGACCAACCGGAGCCTCTCATTTTGGCTTCTTCAGCGGCCACATCAAACTGTGTAAGCAGTTCGTCTGCCCCAACCGGGTGTTAAGTCATTAGAGGAAAGAATAGTCTGCTGTTTAGTCGAGACCCAGACTTCTAGGTTTTCTTCATTTATTGTTATATAGTCGATTAAAACAGCTAACATTACTTTAACTGGCGGTCTATTGTTAGTTTACCTGGAACTTGAGAAATAGCATGAGCAACACTTGCCTGTACGTTTGCTGGATTAATGACTTCTAGATCATATCATTTAGTGCTCTTGATAAAATTTTCTTGCATTGCTTCAAAAAATTCGTCTGGTCCTTCATATAATTTATCCATGTTGAGTTTCTTTTCTAACTCAAAATATTTATTTAAATCAAAAAAATAATTAATCAATATCAACGGTCTTTTTGTGCTTGGACTCATAAACTAAAGTATAAACGCCCTTTGGGGTTGTTAATGTGAGCTGTTTAGAACAGAGTTTAATGTCTCGTTTACTTTTTTTAAGCATTCCTTTTTATCTGCTCGGGGTCTGGCTGTTGAGAAAAACTTGTCCTCGCCTTTCTTTGAAGATCAAACTTTGTCTTTTGTAGTCATCAAAATCGGCCTGTAAACGATTAAATTCTTCATCCGTGATGTTTGAGTCAGCTAGCGCTTTATTTATTATCAGCTTAAAGGAACTAAGTTTAGCTGTTATTAGTTGAACCATAGCTGTGTGCTTTTGGAGTTTAGTTTTTATTTTTTGCTAAGCAGCACCTACACCTAATGAACATAGGCCAAGAGCTAAAGACAAACCGCCTAAGGTAAAGCTGCGGTGCGCCTATGCCCGTTGCTAAGAGACCAACACTCGTTCCTGCTGATAGAGCACTATAGTCGATGCTCCAGTATTAACATATGTAACAGCATTAAAGGCAGCAGAATACCTTCGTTTGGCTTTGCTGTATTTTGAAAGGTCCTGCTCTAGTACTTGCTGCATTTGTGTAATGTTTGTTAATCTGAAAGTTTTTATGCTAGGGTTTTCTACTATCCCTTCGTTTGGCGACTCCGGTGCTGTAGGTACTCTCGGATAATGCTGAACAGACATGCTTTTTAAAAATTAAAAAAAAATAATTTAGTATTGTATATCTTTTAATCTTATCTTGAATATTGAGCTGCGCATCATATATTAAAAACAAATGTGCATTAAGGGGTTTATCGCCAGTCTTCTTCTTTATCAATTTGAATGTTTATTACGTCTTTAACCGTTCTCTCCGCTTCCATCAACTGATTATCCTCTGTTGACCTTAGGTCAATCCATAAACCGTATTTCGTTGTTAAATAATCATCAAGCCTAACATTGTGAAGATGTAAATCTTTAGACACAAGTCAACTGTTGGATTTCTACACCTCCCGCCTCCAAACAGTTTTTCTTATTTCGTCAAAATGCTGATAAGGTCTAAGCCCGCAGCGTAGATTTGGTTAGGACTACCCTCAATCGAACATTGTACTTTCGTTATTTTAGGATAATAAACTTTTCACTTCCTCTTTTGAATGGTTCTTCATCTTCACACAGCAATAAAATACCTTTAAGCGATCTTGCCGCAGCACTAAAACTAAAATTCCATATAGTGTCTGCCCTGCTTCTGGATATGTTGTATGATGAATCACTCTTTCGTAATATATTGCTAATTTTGAGTGATATTGTTGCTCAATCAGCCTTGCTAAATTAGGGTTGCTAACAACGTCAAACTCTAACGAGATGTCAGAAATGCTGTACTTTGCTTCGGTGTCTGATGATTTGATAACCCGTTTGTATTCATTAAAAGTTAGTTCATATGACAATCTGTCTTTAATGCTCCTTGAAAGTATGGGCATGCGCTTTTAACAACTCAAAATCTAAGGGAATAGAAAAGCGATTTCCATACGCATAACTTACGGCTACAAACCTTTGCCGTCTTTAGCATCTTCAGCGCCTATTCTATGTTTTAGTGCTTCTTCATTTTTCGATTCCTTGAAACGCAAGATCAGCCCTTTCGTTCCCGGTTAGCCATAGATCAGAATAAGTTAAAAATATGTCTGCATTGTGTAAAGAAAATATTTCTTGCCCCTCAAGTTTTATAGAAATTTTCTTAACGATTGCCCGTCCCAAATTCTGGACAACTGTCCTGTTTGGGTCTGTTGCTGATTCGAGTTCTATTTTGAAAGTAAGACGCGCAGAGCCTGGCACAATCACTTCATCCGCTCCTAGGCCTGGAAATTTGACAGTAAGAATTTGATCCGCATCAATAGTAGATGGATTATTTGGAACAGTCATATTCCGCTTATTTCCCTTCACGCCAAAGGGTTCTTTCAGTCTTCTATGCGGGTCAAGAATCGAGCCATATGTTTGTGACATTTTTTATAAAACAAAATAAAAAGTTATTATTAAAGAAACATGGCAGGCATTGAAGGTGAAGAAGATTATGATGTTTTTGATCCTGGAGACGACATGAGTGAAATGACACAACAGCATCGCTCAACACCTCACTGTTGCATGAATTAACATTAAGTAAGGTTGACTCATTTTACAAGAGTCTGGCCAGAAACCTCCCGATTTTCTATTGATTTGATGTAGAATAAAAAAGGCCATTTGTTTGTGAAAAACGATCAAGACAACTTGTTCGCTTTCAGATAAACGAGACCCATCAAAGTTGTAGGCATGAATACAATTAGACAAAGACTTAGAGTGGCTGATCAAAATCGCCTTGGCATTGTTAGACCGAAATTAAGAGCTGAGGCAGTTGCTAAACTTCAAAACATACAACAAGACTCCCAACAGATAGCCAAATACAAAACATGAACTTCAAGATTAAGTCAACAGCAGACAAAGTAATGCAAGCAGAAACCATTTTTCAGAAGAAACAGCAATAAAACTATACACGACCCCCCGCTACCCATGCAGAAATAACGCCCTGATCATGCTTTGAGAAGCATCAGAGGCGAATTAAACAAACAATTTAGCAAAACTAGGTGAACTAATGAGCATATAAAAAGAGAAAAAGAAAAACTCGTTGAGGGGATGACGCCAACTTAGGGGGCCCGGTGTTAAAGAAAGAATAACCCCAAAGACAAAAGATCTTGAACAAGAGAGATCAGCAAGACTAGAAGTGTTGCTACTAACCGAGAACAATTACGAACTCAAGTGAGCAGAATAAGAGAAACATCCAAAGAATTTTATATGAAGACACAACACTAGCAGAAAAATAGAACACTGTTTAGAGACAAGGAGTCACATTAGTAAGCGTTATAACGGCCTTAGGGTTTGCAATAAGTACACTGGGATGGGGTAATTACAGGCGGCGGGGGTGCTGGGTCAGTGCCTCCACCGCCATCCCCCTCCACCTGATAAATCATGGGTAAAAAAACAGCTTGATCATCTTGCGGGTTTATTTAAAAAAATTAGCCGGTAAAGCCGTGAATGCTTTACCAGGTATATTATGGGGTGTCGTTAGCTGGCTTTTGTCTACTGCAGGCAAAGTAGTTGGCTTTATGCCGAGCACTTATGGACATTAGTTCTCTTAATAGTCGGGTTAATTTTTAGTAAAATAAAGACCAAGTAATCCTAGCCAGTTAAATCCAAGAACAAGTGCTGTCTTTTCATATTCATGGTCATTATTTTTTTGACTTCTCAACGGCCTTCGGCTTTGGGCCACAGGGATTGGATGACTTATTCTTGGGTGTTTGTTTTACTACTTGCAATATTACTGGCTCAGAATTTATTTCGTTTTTCCCAACCTTCTGTTCATATGCCTGCCACAAGGATTTCATTGTTGTAGTTTATTATTGTGCCTATCTGGAGTCTGAGGTCAGAAGGCAGCATGTATAAACCAGTGCCAACAGCAAAGTCTACTTTCGATCTTGCGTATTGTAAAACATTTTGGTACCTTTTAATACTTGAAGGTAAATCAACTGTAGAATTAATGGCGTCCTCTAAATTTGCTAAGTATTGTTTTTGTGCATCAAAACCAGTAGAAGGATCAGTTATGCTCGATCTCGTTTGTGCTTGCGAACCTAGCAAACACCAAACGTAAGTACGAAAGAGTCGTTTATTCGTTCTATTCCTGCTTTAGTTACGCCCTAGAAGAGTCTAAGATAAATGTTGTCCATGCTGTTTTATGCTCTTGCTCTATGGACCCGAGGTGAACAGTGTTGCCTGAAGAGAAAGATGTGTAAGGAGATTTCCATCATAGTTATACTTTCTGTGCCGCCCCAAAATAAGGGTGCCTAGACCATGATTAAGATCCAACTTTTGTCTAAAGTCTGCTTGATGTTAATATTGAATTCGTTACAGATCCTTCAAAGCCTTCATGTCTATCGGTTGCTGAATGGATTAAACGTTTGTCATTTGGGAATGGCGCTTGCAGTTCATTTTAAAATACGTCTGAAGGTGTAATAAAAATGAAATCTATACACTGACCTCACAAAGGTCAGGATGATTTAAATTTTAAAGACAAAACGACACTCCCACACCCAGTTGATGCCAAAACACAGCAAAGTTTTAAATGGTTCTGATAAAACTGCATCGGATGACTAAACCACACTTTCGGGATGTAGTCTTTTAATAGGGGGGTTAAAGATATTGGCCAAGGAGTACTCACCTTTACTTGAAAGGGGTCAGACTGAGTCACAGAAATGTCAAGAGAAACGTTGCTATATTTTTAAGGTTTTTAGTGCGGCCCCAGCAAATATTTGCATCAGTAATTTGAATGCACTCATTTTAATTTGTTTTAAAAAATGTTTGTAACAATAACAACTCAAGACAGCCCTTCGTTTTTAGAACATGCTATTAATAACAATTGCGGAAGCAGAATGGTTGCGCTTCATGAAATATTTTACAAAGTTGTATGGTTTAATATAAGTGAATCCAGGGAGAATAATACGATTCTAAAAGTTAACAAAACAGGGGCCAAAGTTAGCCAGTTAACAATACCTGATGGTTATTACGGGTTTTGCTCACTAAAAAGCAATGAGTAACTTTGACATTACTCTCAAACTTAACAATGCGAATCTGAAAACAATGTTGACCTTCAAACCTGAAGAAGAAGAAGTAGGTTACCATTTTGATGGAGAGCTAGCTAAAATGTTAGTTTTACAACTGCCAATCAAGCCGTTCATAGTTTGAAGTTACACCAAACAAAACTAACTTATGAGGGAAAAATCCGCTCGATCTTGCATTACATTCATTACTCATGTTCATTTGGATGAGCTGAGCACTGATGAAACTTATATGAGGAAGGCCCTCAACTGTTTTTAAGAGCTCTTCCATCAGGGAAAGCTGCTATTGCGATTATGAAATTAACAATTCCCTAATTTCAGTTTAAAAGATTAGTTTGTGGAAGGGTCGGATCAATTTTAAAATAAAAAAATTTCAGACAAAACAGGGAAAATCGTGAAATGTATAACCTGCAACATTGTTTTGGAAATAAAATAATAAGCCCGTACTAAAAATGTCGCGTGGGCCAGATGAATCAGGAGTTGCATTAGCACCTTGAGGTGTATAACTTTAGAATTAAAAAAACCTTGCAGACGTTGAGGACTTTTAACAGAACGGTGAAATAGCGCTTTGTATGGTTTTGAGTACACTAAAAATGGTGATTATAAACGTAAGAGGTTTTGGGGACAGCAAAAAGTTTCCTAAACTAGAACAACTGCGCAATCAAAAAGCAAATAATGTTGGCCATAGAATAAAAATAGTTCGAAAACCTGACCTCAAATGGCACTTAGAACCATATTTAGAATGGGAAATAAAATTTGAATTTATAAGCCCCATTTACATTTTTTAAGCCGACAAAAAAGTTTCAGAAAAGCATTCAACTCTGGCCCTTTACATGTAAGCTTATGCCGGCGACAATAGTCGGAAAGAGATTGAAATAACGCCGTATGGGAAAAAACAGTACATCCTCCACAGAAAGAAACGGTTTTAAAGGGAAACTTCTACAAAATTACAGTTTCTTTCCGCACAGGAATTAGGAGACACGTTCACAATGATATTTGAAAATTTTTGTCTTTAAGATGTGGAGAGGGATGGGGTTGTGGCGTTAGTGACGTCCTTATAAAAGGAATTAATATTAGCTGGCAAAACTTAGACGTTAAACGTCTTAACGTTACCACGTCGTTCTTCACAATGGTGAGGATATTAAGGTTATAACAACAAGCAACAAAATCAATGTTGACTTAAATAGAAACAAAACTTACAGAACTGAATTGGATTAAATCTTTCACCCTTTAGGTCTGTAGGGTTTTATTATACTGAACAGGTTTTGACAGAAAGTATGATAAATATAATAACTGGATTAGATTAAATCCTGTTATAAAACCATGGAGCAGTTAAACTTTATGACAAAAACTCCTCATTGCTCATTAATTTGTGGGCAAACTGGTTGTGGAAAAACAATATTTGTCCTAGACCTATTACAAACAGTTTATCGCTATAATTTGATCACATTGTGATTTTCTGTCCAACACTTAAATGGAACAAAGCATATCATAATAGAAGGTTTATATGGACAGATGATGACTATATTTAGTTGATCCTAGCAATAAACTGAGTGAGTGTTTAGAACACTTTAATAAAATGTTTGAGGGAACGCAGACGCTATTATTATAGATGACTGTTCGGCAGAAAGAGACTAATTAAAAAAAGAAACGCTTTGTCAAAACTAGCTTTCAGTGGAAGACATGCTGGGATAAGTGTGTGGATTTTATGTCAAAAATATAACTCGGTTTTAAAAAGACTTTAGAGAAAGTTAAAGACTGTAGTTTTATTTCACATGAAAGACAGAGACTCATTTGATGAATGTTTGCGCGAAAATGATGTTATTGAGAAGATCAAGAAAAACATAAGATTAAACAAAAACTAAAATCTGAAAAGTTTTGTAAATTAGTATTGAAAACAGATAACCCTACACAGTATGTAATGTTTGTAGGGTCGTTATTTTTTTGGTTATTAAAGTCATGCTTAGTAGAGAACGGATATATGCCGCTTTTGGAGTCGCCCGCCCGAGACCGGCCAAGGCGGTTGAGAGTGGGTGAGCCAAAAGCGGCATAATACTGTTCTCTCCTGTGTATCTGATCGGGAGGATACATCACCCTCGCCCCTCACTCTGACCGACATCCAGCGTATCCTCGACCAACAGACACAGGCTATCAACGAAAAATTGTCGTCACAGCTTGGCGCTCTGCGTGCTGACATGAACTCTGTGTTGTCGTCGGTGCAAGCCATTGCCTGTGACATTGCAGACTTGAAGGACCGCACCACCAGTCTGGAGAAAACCTGTGACCCGCTGGCTGAGAAACAGGAGGATTCGGCGGAGTCTGTCGAAGATCTGCAAGAAGATCTGACGGACCTGAGGAAACGGTACGATGAAGAACTGGATAAGTTAGAAGCCTTTTCGCGCCGGGACAAACCTTCGTTTTTTTCGGCTTCGTTGAAACTCCTGGTGAAACTTTTGAGTCATGTGCCAGCAAAGTGGTAGAATCTCTGAAGGATACTGTGCCAGGAAAAAACATGGTCGGTGGATGACATTGTGCGCGCCCACAGAGTGGGTCAAAAACCTAACTTTGCGTCAATGGCTGCCAACCGTACTCCTAACCCCAAACCCCGCCCAATGATTGTCAAATTCTTCCGTTGGCAAGACAAGATGGACGTCTTGACGAAGGACGTATGGTGCTAAAACAAAAGGGAATTCAGGTTGCAGGCGACTTGACAACGAGACAGTCGGAGCAGATCAGAAAGCATCGCGAGAAAGGACTACATGCTTATTACAAGGGCAACAGGCTGGTGGTCGCGGGCCCTCTGCAGCAACGTTCCGGCAACGGCAGCGCTGACAGCACTCGCCGCCACAACGAGCCTCCAGTCATCCAAGAGGGGGGTCAGTCGGAAATCTTAACCTCGGAAGCAGGTCACCTGTCCGTGGCAACAGTGCGACCACTAGTGGGCCGTCCTCGAGCCACCGTCACGCGTCACCCCGATCCCCCAAACGAAGGCGCCCACCCAGCTCCCCCAACGATGCAGCTACAGCAAAACCGAACCAGGCATGATGTGTCGGCCAAGCCCTAGGTTTTGAATACAGTCCAACGTACTGTAAGCCCTTCACTGTCTTTCTTGTCCTGGAATATTGATGGCTTTTGGAACATATCTTCCGACCCGGATTTCTTAAATTACGTTAATAACTTTGACTTTGTGTGTTTATTTGAAACTTTTCTCAACAGTTCGTTTCCCCCCCAGATTGCTGGTCAGCTTTTTCATGTTTTTCCTCTCCTGCTGTGAAGCTTTCTCGTCGAGGTGGGAGCAGTGGTGGTATTATCACTTTGATACGCAAAGAATATGAACATTTTGATCGCGTGTTGAGGTTTCATACGACCACGTCCTTGTTCTAAAATTAGATAAATCACTCCTTGAACTGTCAGTGACGTTTTTTCTTGTGGCTTGCTACGTACCCCCCATCGATTCTCCGTTTTTATAATTATGTGCAACATAAATGTCACTTGTTAGAAAGAGAACAGTGCCTTGCAGATGTGCTTGAACAATTTGGTGATGCCCTTTTTCACTGTGCGGAGATTTTAACAGCAGAACAGCAAACCTTCAACCCAATTCTGATGTATTCCAGACTGAGCTGGAAAACATGGGTGAATGACAACTGTGCATTATTTGTTGATGACCGTCAGACAGAAGACTTGGTTCTTAATGCCTTTGGGAGACATCTTCTAGATCTGTGTGCCTGCTATGAACTTTTGATTTTAAACGGTTTCTGTTACCCTGATGCATCAAAGCAATTTACGTTTGTTTCTCCAAGTGGCGCAAGTGTAAATGATTACTTTATTGCTTCTCCGGACATTGCTTCTTTATGTACAAATTTTGGTTGTAGAAGAGAGAGTGGAATCAGTACATATGCCCCTTGTGCTTACAGTAAATCGTTTGCTTACAGAAAATGATGCAGATAACTTATGTGACAGCTCTCCTTGTTCTGTTGATAAGATAATATGGAACCCTGATGAAGTACATAGACTCAATGAATCCTGTTTTTCTCCTGCATTTTCGGACCATATAGCAGAAGCCACTGCTCAGATCGAACGATCAATTGATGATGCTTTGGACACTTTACGTGTGCTATTAAAGATGCAGCAATGTGTATGACCAAGCGGATTTGTCCCAATAACCCCAAAGGTGGGCCCCACTTCTAAACAAAGTAAGCCTTGGTTCGACAAAGATTGTCGCCTGTTAAAGAAGAACGCAAGAATACGTTAAGAATCTTTAATAGAAACAAGAAACTAGAAAACAGATCACCGTACGTACAGGAAAGGAAAAAGTATAAAACTACTCTTAGAATTAAGGAAAAAGAATCAAAAAGGAAACTGTAGATAGACTTGTCAACAATCGACATAATTCGCAGGCATTCTGGAAAGAAATAAAGAAATGGAAACGTAAAAACCAGACTAAAAAATAACATACCAAAAGAAGACTGGTTTCGTCACTTTTCTAATCTCTTAAATGACAATGATGAACAACACGTTCACGGTATTTTGGAGCCAGAGGGTAACGAACCTGACAACTTGTTTGATTGCCTAAAAGTTTCTTATGGGACATAAGGGAATTTTTTGGCGGAGTGCGATTATTCCGATATTTTCCGGTAAGACAAAATTCTTAAAGCAGCCAGACATGCGTAAAAATCATTCCGGTATTTTCCGGTAAGACAAAATTCTTAATGCAGGTTGGGCATGCGCAAAAGCGCTTCCTTTTCGAAGTAACAATGCTAGCAGTGAAGACGCACTCTCTGCTGTCCCAAAAAATTGCGAGGTAAGATCCTTATCCATCGAAGCCTACACGGTGTCTAACATGCCTCATGCCTTGGTTAAAATTTTGCT